>JBBGZY010000218.1:2675000-3275000 GCA_037952925.1 Lithobates clamitans | reverse complement strand
TGAAAGTAAAGGCTTTCTTCTGGCCACTCTGCCATAAATCCCAACTCTGTGGAGCGTACGGCTTATTGTTCTGCAGATTCTCCAGGGTTACCTTAGGTCTCTGTGCTGCCTCTGATTAATGCCCTCCTTGCCCGGTCCGTGAGTTTTGGTGTGCGGCCGTCCTTTGGCAGGTTTGCTGTTGTGCCATATTCTTTCCATTTGGTTATGATAGATTTGATGGTGCTCCTAGGGATTATCAAAGATTTGGATTTTTTTTTTATAACCTAACCCTGACTTGCACTTCTCAACAACATTGTCCCTTACTTGTTTGGAGAGTTCCTTGGTCTTCATGGCAGTGTTGGGTAAGTGGTGCCTCTTGCTTAGGTGTTGCAGCCTCTGGGGCCCTTAAAAAGGTATGTGTATGTAATGACAAATCATATGACACTTAGATTGCACACAGGTGGACACCATTTCACGAATTATGTGACTTCTGAAGGTAATTGGTTGCACCAGAGCTTTTTATGGGCTTCATAACAAAGTGGGTGAATACATAAGCACATGCCAATTATCCGTTTTTTTTATTTCTGAAAAATAGTTTTATGTATAATTTTTCTAATTTTACTTCAACTTAGACTATTGTGTTCTGATCCATCACATATAATTCAGATTAAAAAAAACATTGAACTAAAGACTGTAATGTAACAAAATGGGTAAAAAGCCAAGGGGGGGGGGGGGGGGGGTGGGGAGGAATACTTTTGCAAGGCACTGTATCATAGGTTGTAGACATTATAACGTTCACATAAACCAATTTATATACACTTATTGGGATTTTTGTTTACCAAAGACATGTAGCAGAATACATTTTGGCCTAAATTTGTTAAGAAATTTCATTAGATGTTTTAGAACAAAATTTTTATTGTTTTGTATAGAAAAAAATAAAAGACGAGATGGTGATCAAATACCACCTAAGGAAATCTCTATTTTGTGTGAAAAATTATAAAAAGGTAATTTGCATTGTGTTGCATGACTGCGCAATTGCCATTTAACCACTTAAGGCCCAGAAGATTTGCCCCCTTAATGACCAGGCCATTTTTTTACAATATGGCACTGCGTCGCCTTAACTGACAATTGCGCGATCATGTGATGCTGTACCCAAACAAAATTGACTTTTTTTTTTTTTTTTTTTTTTTTTTCCCCCCACAAATAGAGCTTTCTTCTGGTGGTATTTGAACACCTCTGCGGTTTGAGTGACAATTTTGGAAAAAAAACCTATTTTACTATGCCGACCTCGTGCATTGGCTCCTACGTCGCGCTCTCTATACCCCTTAGACCCCTTTCACACTGAGGCGTTTTTCAGGCGATACAGTGCTAAAAATAGCACCTGAAAAAAGCCTCCGCTGCAAACCCAGTGTGAAAGCCCGAGTGCTTTCACACTGGGGTGCTGCGCTGGCAGGGCGTCACAAAGTCCTGCCAGCAGATTCTTTGCATACACCACTCCAGCCCATTGAAAACAATGGGGCAGTGCCGTGATACCACCGGCAAAGCGGTGTTTTGTGGGCGGATTTAACCTGCTAAAACGGCGCTAAAAATAGCGCCGCTTTACCGCTGACGCGGGGGGTGTCTCAGTGTGAAAGGGGTCTTTAAAGCAGGTGCTGTACAGCTACTGCGATTTGTGCAGGGAAACCAAACTGCAGTCTTCTAACAATGGCCGTTGGTCGGCAAGTAGTTAAAGTAACGCAGTGCTGAGCAAAAAAATGGCCTGGTCATGAAGGGGGTAAAACCTTCCGGAGGTCAGGCAGCTAGTACCAATCATCATGATTTCTAATCATGAACACAAGCAAGCTGTCTAACTTGTTTACAAACAAACCTTACAGATTGTAAAGGCAACAGCAGCCTGGAGATGGCAGTGTGCTTTTTGTTTTTTAATAACATACTTTAATCCTTACTGTCTTACTGTTAGATTTTTAACCCCTTCCTGCCTAAGGCCTCTTTCACATGAACGATCCATTCAGGTCCGCCTGTCAGTTTTTTAGGCGGACCTGAACGGACCCTCCATAGACCTCTATGGAGCGTCGGATGTCAGCGGTGATATGTCCGCTGACATCCGACCCGCTCCGATCCGAAAAAGTGTAACGGAGGAAAAACCTACTTTTCCATCCGTTATCAGATCGGGTGACGACGGACTCTACGGTCCGTTGTCATCCGATCCCTCGTAGAGGAGAGCGGCAGTCTGACAGGTCCGTCACTGCACAGTGTGCAGAGACAGACCTGTCATCTGCCTGCTTAGCGGGGATCCACTGAGCGATCCCCGCTGAGCAAGCAGATGTTCACGGGGCGGATCATCACGGACCCGTCACGTGTGAAAGGACTCTAAGTGCCGGTTCACACAGGGGCGACTTGTCAGGCGACCTAGCCGCCTGACAAGTCGCCTCCTGTTCTGTACAATGGAACCGTTCGAATAGGAGTGACACAAGTCGCTCCGACTTAGAAAAAGGTTCCTGTACTACTTTGGGGGTGACTTGCATAGACTTCTATACAGAAGTCGTTTTGCAAGTCGCCGTGGAAGTCGTGTGCAGGTCGCGCCGCCCCTGTGTGAACCGGGGCTAAGGGTAAAACAAATCTTAATGTCTAAGCCCAATTTGGCAACTTTGACATGTGTTGGGTAAAACCGTACATATCATCACAACTACTTTGTGCATTCAGGTGGATTATACCTTGTTTTTTTTTTCAGGACAAATTGAACTTGCGTTTGGTGGTAGATGGTAATGGATATCTCCCTGGTTTTTTAAATACATTTTTTTTTTTTTCCCATCTAAGGAAAACTGGTGCGATCTCTAGCGCTCAGGACCCAGAACATCCGATTCTGGGTCCCCTGATCCCTGTGATAGTATTAGTGACTGGTCACTGTGATAGCCAATCAGAGGCTGTGAAGCCCGCCCCTGTGTTTTCTGTCTCTGTGAATGGACAAGACAGATACATTGTATCTTTCTCTGTCCTTGCAGAGATAGGAAAAAAAAAAAACCTGGATCAAAGTCTGATCCAGGCCAGCCCCCAGGGTTCATGTTTGCGGTGCGATCCCAGCACAAAGAGAAATGCGCAAATATGCGGCCCCGCGGAAAAAGCCCAGTCCAGTGGGGGGGCATATTACTGTAGTATCGGCGTGAAGGGGTCTACTAATAAAGTCAGCTGTTTCTAGAAGAGCTTGGTATGTTTTATAAAGAATGAAGCAATGCTCATTAAAGTGATTGTAAGGGGTTTTAAAAACAAAAAACAAAAAACACATTGGATTTGATTGACAGCAGCGGGAGCCAATGGCTGCACTGCTATCAATCTATCCAATCAAGAGCCAAGAACCCTGGGCAGAGACAGTGTGTCCCCGCCGGGTCAAGTTCCAGGGCTCAGGTAAGTAAAAAAGGGGGGGGGGGGCGCTGGGGGCCGGTCACTGACAGGTGGTGTTGTGTTTTTTTGTTTTTTTTTTGTTTTTGTTTTTTTGTTTCTGTTACAAAACTTTGTAAAAAAGTAAGCTTTCTCCTTCACTGGTAGGGCTGCACTGACGAACTCCACCTCTACTCCACCTCTACTCCACCTCTACTCCACCTCTACTCCACCTCTACTCCACCTCTACTCCACCTCTACTCCACCTCTACTCCACCTCTACTCCACCTCTACTCCACCTCTACTCCACCTCTACTCCGCTTTCAGGACTAGTGAATAGCATAAATTAAAGGGCATAGCCCCTCCCCCAACATTCTCCTTTTTTTTTTTTTTTCCCCTCATTCCTCTTGACTGGTGAAGAGTAGCAGTATGTCCATACCTCTGCAGTCGGCAGTGTCTGCCGGGTTAAGCCTCTCCCATTAGCAGTCCCTGTTCTTGGGCCGCTATTAGCACTGATAAGACTGGGAACCCCTTCTGTGGATCTTTTGGGGTCTTGCAGAGTTTCCTCATAGGAACATAGTCTGCTGACAAAATCAAGAACAGACGAATGTTGGTGCATGTGACAGGAGGATCAGCTCGTTTTGGTTTCCCTGGGTCAGGTTAGATTCTTTTTGTTCCCCTCATATCCTTAAGAAATGTGTTTTGATCTGATCAATATGTTATTTTGGGAAAGCAGAGTGATAAAGATACTGTGGAATACATTTATGCTCTGCAGTAAAATTTGTCCCCTTTTTTAAGAGTTTTATTCTCGTATTACGCGTGCGCATTCCGGGCTTCCTGTTTTTACCCTCAGAGTCCCGTTTGTGCTCTGGTGTGAATTTCGGACGTTTCTTACCTATTCTGGTGCCTTTTTTTTTCCCCCCTCTCCCTGTTTGCTGTGTGAACGGTGGAAAGTGGGGGGTGCGCCGCTATCCTCCCCGACATAGGAGCGGCGTGTCCTCAGGCTCTGTGCGCAGATGCAATCCAGAGCTAAGAGCTGAGTGTTTCCTTTAGGCTTTTCTTCCTGGTTCTAGTGCAGTGGGTTGGTGAGGCTTCGGCGGTCTTCTTGGTGTAGGGAAAAAAATACTAAAATTCAGCTTTTTTTTTTTTTTTCTTCCAGTAATAGGGTAGGTCACTCTAAACTTCTCCTCCCCTTTTGTCTTTAAATTTTGGCTCCAAATTGGGCTCAGGGCTGCTCTGTTCCGGCCAATTCAGTGCTGCACTCGATGGCAAAACGGGCCTTATGGCTAAAACCTTGGACAGCCAATCTGGCATCAAAGCAAAATTGGTGCATGATTCCCTTTGATGGAAAATCTTTGTTTGGCGAAACTCAAAGCAATCTCAAGTAAAAGGGGGCAAATCTGGCTTACTTCCCCAGCACAGGAAGTTCTTTAGAACAAAGGCCTATTTATCCCGATTCCAGCAATCAAATTCCAGAGACTTCAGGCAGTCTCGCCCCTTTAGGGACAACAAGAAATCATGGAGAAGCACTCGTTCTTTCTGGCTCCCAAAAAAGAAGTCCAAGTCCCTCACCGCTCCCCAGGAGACGCCAAAGGGGTGGAGACGCCTCCAGTGTATGGTTGCCACCTGATCCCTTTAAAACCGAACACATATTAATTACACAGGTTCTGTGGCTGATTAAGGTCATAATTAAACTCACTTGATGCCTTATCTGTATTTAATTAGCCTCATAACCTGTGTAATTCAAAGGTGTTCAGGTTTAAAGGGATGAGGTGGCAACTCTACTCCAGTGGAAGTCTGGCTAAAACGTTTTTTCCCCCATCTGGGCCTCCAAGTGTCAAGACCCATGGGTCCTATCAACGATCAAGTACGGTCACTTCTCTCATCAGCCTCCTCACTTGTCTTTCAAGGAAACAGTTACTGGCCTCCCCACAGAAAGCACTGGCCCTAAACCAATTTATGGAGTCTCTGTAGCGTCAAGGGACAGCAGTACCTGTTCCCCCATCGGAGTGATTTACAGGTTTTTATTCCACCCTTTGTCTAATACAGAAAAAAACTGGAGACCTGTAATAGAGCTGAAAAAACTAAATCGCTACATTCATCTCGAAAGCTTCAAGATGGTGTCGCTCCAAGCGATTATCCAAACCATAAAACCAGGAGATTGGTTAATATCGATAGACCTGCAGGTTGCTTACCTCCACGTCCCTATTCTACCATCCTTCCAAAAGTATTTAACCACTTCAGCCCTGGAAGGATTTACCCCCTTCCTGACCAGAGCACTTTTTACAATTTGGCACTGCGTCGCTTTAACTGCTAATTGCGCGGTCATGCAATGCTGTACCCAAACGAAATTTGCGTCTTTTCTTCCCACAAATAGAGCTTTCTTTTGATGTTATTTGATCACCTCTGCCGTTTTTATTTTTTGCGCTATACACGGAAAAAGACCGAAAATTTTGAAAAAAAAATGATATTTTCTACTTTTTGTTTTTAAAAAAATCCAATAAACTCAATTTTAGTCATACATTTAGGCCAAAATGTATTCGGCCACATGTCTTTGGTAAAAAAAATGTCTAAGTGTATATTTTTTGGTTTGCGCAAAAGTTATAGCGCCTACAAACTAGGGTACATTTTCTGGAATTTACACAGCCTTTAATTTATGACTGCCTGTCGTTTCTTGAGGTGCTAAAATGGCAGGGCAGTACAAAACCCCTACAAATGACCTCATTTTGGAAAGTAGACACCCCAAGGAAATTGCTGAGAGGCATGTTGAGCCCATTGAATATTCATTTTTTTTTTTTGTCCCAAGTGATTAAATAATGACAAAAAAAAAAATTACAAAAAGTTGTCACTAAATGATATATTGCTCACACAGGCCATGGGCATATGTGGAATTGCACCCCAAAATACATTTAGCTGCTTCTCCTGAGTATGGGGATACCTCATGTGTGGGACTTTTTGGGAGCCTAGCCGCGTACGGGGCCCCGAAAACCAATCACTGCCTTTAGGATTTCTAAGGGCGTACATTTTTGATTTTACTCCTCACTACCTATCACAGTTTTGAAGGCCAAAAAAAGGCCCAGATGGCATAAAACCCCCCCAAATGACCCCATTTTGGAAAGTAGACACCCCAAGCTATTTGCTTTGAGGCATGTTGAGTCCATGGAATGTTTTATATTTTGACACAAGTTGCGGGAAAGTGACAATTTTTTTTTTTTTTGCACAAAGTTGTCACTAAATGATAAAAATAAAAAAATTAAAAAAAATTGTCTCTTTCCCGCAACTTGTGTCACAATATAAAATATTCCATGGACTTGACATGCCTCTCAGCAAATAGCTTGGGGTGTCTACTTTCCAAAATGGGGTCATTTGGGGGGGTTTTGAACTGTCCTGGCATTTTATGCACAACATCTAGAAGCTTATGTCACACATCACCCACTCTTCTAACCACTTGAAGACAAAGCCCTTTCTGACACTTTTTGATTACATAAAAAATTTTTTTTTTTGCAAGAAAATTACTTTGAACCCCCCAACATTATATATATTTTTTTTTAAAGCAAATGCCCTACAGATTAAAATGGTGGGTGTTTCATTTTTTTTTCACACAGTATTTGCGCAGCGATTTTTCAAACGCATTTTTTGGGGAAAAAACACACTTTTTTAAATTTTAATGCACTAAAACACATTATATTGCCCAAATGTTTGATGAAATAAAAAAGATGATCTTAGGCCGAGTACATGGATACCAAACATGACGTGCTTTAAAACTGCGCACAAACGTGCAGTGGCGACAAACTAAATACATTTTTAAAAGCCTTTACAGGTTACCACTTTAGATTTACAGAGGAGGTCTACTGCTAAAATTACTGCCCTCGATCTGACCTTCGCGGTGATACCTCACATGCATGGTGCAATTTGCTTTTTACATTTGACGCCAGACCGACGCTTGCGTTCGCCTTAGCGCGAGAGCAGGGGCGACAGGGGTGCTTTTTTTTTCTCTTATTTTTAAACTGTTCCTTTAATTTTTTTTTTTTTTTTTTTTTTTTTTAAAACATTTTTATTGTTATCTCAGGGAATGTAAATATCCCCTATCATAGCAATAGGTAGTGACAGGTACTCTTTTTTGAAAAAATTGGGGTCTATTAGACCCTAGATTTCTCCTCTGCCCTCAAAGCATCTGACCACACCAAGATCGGTGTGATAAAATGCTTTCCCAATTTCCCAATGGCGCTGTTTACATCCGGCGAAATCTAAGTCATAAAATGCTCGTAGCTTCCGGTTTCTTAGGCCATAGAGATGTTTGGAGCCACTCTGGTCTCTGATCAGCTCTATGGTCACCTGGCTGAATCACCGGCTGCATTTTCAGGTTCCCTGTTGAGACAGGAGAGCCAGAGAAAAACATGGAAGACGTTGGGGGGGGGGGGGGCATTCCCTCCCACTGCTTGTAAAAGCAGTCTAGAGGCTAATTAGCCGCTAGGATTGCTTTTACATGAAAGCCGACCGCTGGCTGAAAAGAATGATACCAAGATGATACCTAAACCTGCAGGCATCAATCTGGTATAACCATTCAAAGTCGTGAATGGCGTACCTGAAGACAAAAAAATGGTTAACAATAAAGCACAGTAAACGGTAAAGTATAAAAAATTGCATACCTGAAAAACAAACATGATAAAACATAATAACAATAAAACATTGCAGAATAGAATACAGTAAAAAAGAGCAGAACAATAGAGAGAGAACAATAAAACGACAACTATTTTTTTTTATTTTATATTTTTGTTTGTTTTTTTACACTTTTTTTTGTAACTGTAACTTTTATAACTGTAACCGGTTCCAGGTTCGGGTCTCTCAAAATGCGATGGCATCTTGGGAGACCCTGTGAAAGTGCGCCTAGTCTGTGCAGTACTGTACCCTACGCTAATACTCAACTAGTGCATGGTAGCGTTCAAAACATTCACCAATGCAAAGACCAGGATTGTCAGGAGGGACAATAATAGTGGGTGTCACGCCTATATCCGCGCTTGCTGCAGACACAACATCTTTTTTGGGGGGGGGTTCATTGGGTAGGGGTACTCGGGAGGACATAAAGAAAATGCCTCTCATGCAGCTGACTGCATTTGGTTGGGGATGTGAATAGGGGAAGTACAGGCGCTGCAGAAGCGGTGGGTTCCCAATTAGGATTGGCGAATGCAGCAGGAAGGGCACTATGGGCACGACGGGCCTGTGTTTGTCTTTTTGGTGGCAGCGGGACACTACTTGTGCTTGCCACCTCACCAGCTTGAACTGCACTTATGGGACTCGCCACGTCACCAAGTGTTACTGCAGTGCGGGTTTGACTACGACCGGGGTGTACTAGGCCGCTGGTGCTTGCCAGTTCACTAAAACGCTACAAAAAAAACTGTTAGCGATCGCAGGGATCAGGCCTGACTCTGCGAACGCTGCAGTTATGCGTTTAGTGTTTTGTAAGTGACAGTGATCGATCGATACTGCACTTGGGTGGGCTGGGCTGGGCCGGGCCGGGCGGAGGGGCAAAACGCAGGTGCTAGCAGGTATCTGGGCTGATCCCGCTAACACTGCGTTTGTGGGAACCCTAAACTGCTGGGGACGCTAGTATAGATCTGATCGGATCAGATATTGATCCGTTCAGATACTATACCACTAAGGGAGGTGTATGCTGCGTGCGTGGGTGTTAGCGGTACTGGCGCTAACCTGACGCTCAAAAGGACAAACAGTCAGCGCAAAAACCATCAAAACACAAACCGAGCTGCTGAACACTAAAGGCAAATATATAAATCCTTTCTAGTAATGCAAATGTAATCATATAGTGCAGCGCTAAATAACGCAATCAATCATTAGAAATGTCCATAGATTGAAAAGACCAATAAATAACAAAGGTGATGCAGGGTGCTTCATGCAAATCCAAAAGTGATCTTCAAACTGTGCTCCCCCTTTTGCCAGTCTAACCGCTCACCTTGTTGAAGGGACCCCTGAACTAACAGGAAGGTCATAGTGCTATATATGTGAGTACCTGTCTTTTTAATAAAATAAATCACTTTTTAAGCTATACAGAGAGCACTATGTATCTTCTTTGTTTATTCCATGCAAACTTGGAAGAAAATTGTTGAGCCCCATTTTGGAGAGTTCCAGCTTTCCAGTCAAGTTACCACCCTGACCACATACAAGTGGTGAAAGTGTATATGACCTTCCTGTTAGTTCAGGGGTCCCTTCAACAAGGTGAGCGGTTTGACTGGCAAAAGGGGGAGCACAGTTTAAAGATCACTTTTGGATTTGCATGAAGCACCCTGCATCACCTTTGTTATTTATTGGTCTTTTCCACCTATGGACATTTCTAATGATTGATTGCGTTATTTAGCGCTGCACTATATAATTACATTTGCTAACCTGACGCTGCCTGGGGCTGGTGCTTGCCAGTTCACCAAAACGCTACCAAAAAAACTGTTAGCGATCGCAGGGATCAGGCCTGACTCTGAACGCTGCAGTTATGCGTTTAGTGTTTTGTAAGTGACAGTGATCGATCGATACTGCACTTGGGTGGGCTGCGCTGGGCGGAGGGGAAAAACGCAGGTGCTAGCGGGTATCTGGGCTGATCCCGCTAACACTGCGTTTTTGGGAACCCTAAACTGCTGGGGACGCTAGTATAGATCTGATCGGATCAGATATTGATCCGTTCAGATACTATACCACTAAGAGAGGCGTATGCTGCGTGCGTGGGTGTTAGCGGTACTGGCGCTAATCTGACGCTGCCTGGGGCGATGCATATCACCGCCGGGCGATCAGGGGGCTAAACCGTTATTCGGTAATAAACGGCGGGTGCCCTGACACTATACAAAATAAACGAACTAACCAGCGTCACCCGCAACGGTTATACGGTGATCAGGGGTGAAAGGGTTAACTAGGGGGCAATCAAGGGGTTAAAACATTTATTAGATAGTATATGGGGGTCCCTGACGCTATAAAACGCTGACGGCGAACCTAAATATTTACGTCCCTAACTAGCGTCACCAGTGACACTAATACAGCGATCAGAAAAATGATCGCTTAGTGACACTGGTGACGGGGGGTGATTAAGGGGTTAAAACTTTATTAGGGGGGGGGTTAGGGGGGTACCCTAGACCTACAGGGGGCTAACACTCACTCCCCTACCACTTCTAACTGTCACAAACTGACACCTAGCAGTAATCAGAAAAAAAAAATAATACTGCTTGGTGTCAGTTTGTGACGGGGGGGGGGTGTCGTCGGGGGTGTAAAGTATGCCTGGCATGTTCTACTGTGTGTGTGTGTGTGTGTGTGTGTGTGTGTGTGTAGTGTTTTGTGCACTCACATGTCTTCTCTCCTCGGCGCTGGAACGGAAACTGCCGAGCCGAGGAGAGATGACATCACATCCTCTGCCTGTGTGTGTGTTGGCTGGGAGCGATCGCGAGGGGGGGGGCCATGATCGGATGGTCTCCCCCTCGCCTCTTAACGCTCCCAGTTACAAGCCGACCGCCGCTGGCACCGGGGGGGGGTCCGATCGTGTATGGGTACGTGATTCTGCCTGCCTGTGCCATTCTGCCGCAGTATATCTGCGTTAGGCGGTCGGCAAGTGGTTAAGGTTCGCAGTGGGTCATGACCACTTCAGGCTGTGCACCTCCCCCTGGGTGTTAACAAAAGTGTTGATATCTGTCTTGGCCCCTCTGAGAGAGAGGGGATTAAGAATTTATCACTATCTGGACAATATCCTCTTGCTGTCAAACAACCCGAGCCAGCTTATAGCACACAGAGATTCTTCTACAGTTGTTGTTGGAGTTGGAACTAATTGGCTCTTTCAGTGGTTTGCCAACCACCCCAACACAACAGATAATCTATCTAGGAGCAATGTTTGATACGCACCTAGGCACAGTCTCTTTACCCCAACTGAAGAGGGAGAGCATCATTCTGAAGATATCCAAGACCATACAGAGGTCCCATTTATCAGCCTCAGTGTCTGAGCCTTATTGGCACGATGTCCTCATGCATACCTCTAGTTCTGTGGTCTCACTGGCACCTGAGACACTTCCAGACGGGATTCTTAACACAATGGAGACAGCAACATCTTTCCCAGACAATCCGTTTAACACTAATAAGCAGGAGTCTGCACTGGTGGATGAATCTAGAGAATCTCTCCCGGTCCCATCATTTGGGTTCCCACTCATGGACCACACTTCAGATGCGAGTGGCCAGGGGTGGGGTGCCCATTGCAGAGAATTCAGGGAAGATGGTCCTTTCCCACCAGAGGGATAGTGTCCAGTGTCCTAGAAATGAGGGCAGCATTTCTAGCCTTAACCTCTTTTGCATCTCAGGTTAGGAAGCAGAGAGCGAAAAAGGTCCTGGTATCTCTACTGGGATCAAAAAGCGCTACTTGGGCAACAAAAATTCTACACCTGGGTATGTATCTATAAAATTACAAAATGTATTTCATCCATATTGGAAACGTGCTACAAAAATCATTAAACTGTGTCTATTATTGATAAAAACAGCTTCACACTGCAGGCTTCTCAAGGTGCTCCCACATGTGGTCACCCAAGGAAGCAAAATCCAGTGAACACATTCAGAACAAAAAGGAAAAACACAAACACATTAACATGAAACCACCCACAACACGACGAAGCTACGCTAATTGGTTAGCGAAAATGCGTTGACGTCACAGCGGCCATGTGATGCCAGCCAACGATACGCCCCGTATCTACTGCACCGCAAGATAGGAGACGCGGGCATCATCACCACTCGGCTTGCACGTTACAGCTTACCATCATCACAAGTCCCATACACCCAGCAGCTCCGCTCTAACAAGGAGGGATTGTCCCATCATGCATGAGCCGCTGAGAGGTCACTGATGTGAGGAGACTTTGATCCATACATGGAAGGAACGGGAAGCTTATATCAGCTACGAGGGTGGTAACGTACTGAAGCCCCATTTAGCTATCTCTCCTTCTATCTCATTCCAATTGACTTAGCTATCGGGAACTGTCGAAATAGTATGTGCCATAAACCAACGGCTTGACTGTCCAAATGGAAAGACTGCCACAAACGTCATTTGATTTGATGAGCGGAATTTTGTAGTGACAGCCCTTGGTGGCTATATAATTCCATTTTATTATTTGGATACAACTATGCAAGCTTGCAGGATTGGATTTGAATACACTGTCAGCTATATGATTTGCAGGACATTTGTGAATTAGCAGTAATATAGCCGCAACTAGAGGATGCCTGGAGTGCCTTACTGAAGGAACTTTCTAGTAACTTGTTCATATATCAAGTGATGCAATACAATTCAAAGGCAAAATGAAAGGGGGTACTCTAGTCAGTGATGAACATTAATTATGAAGGTAGATTTATATTTATTTTTATAGCGGTGTCCCAATCATTCATGAGACAGCATTACTCATCCAACCCTTTTGCACATCAATCCATTAGCCATTCATTGATATTATGCTCTTGGAGCCCCCCGGGGGGGCCACTCACAGTGAAATTGGTAGAAATCCCTTCGGGGACAATTGAATCTGGGATCATTCCCATTTTCTCCCTTTTTATATATGTTGTGTACATCTATGCGAGCCAACCGCATATCAATTTCACTGTGAATGGCAGACTGGTGTCCGGACCTTCTGTGTTGTGGGTGTTTTCATGTTTTTGTGTGTGTTTTTTCCTTTTTTGTTCTGAATGTGTTCATTATATTTTGCTTCCTTGGGTGACCACATGTGGGAGCACCTTGAGAAGCCTGCAGTGTGAAGCAGTTTTTATCAATAATAGATGCAGTTTAATGATTTTTGTAGCACGTTTCCAATATGGATGAAATACATTTTGTAATTTTATAGATGCATACCCAGGTGTAGACTTTTTGTTGCCTAAGTAGCCGCTTTTTGATCCCGGTAGAGATACCGGGACCTTTTTTCTCTTATATGCTTAATTCTTTGGCTACAGCAACAACGCCATATTTAGGTAAGCCTGGTTAGGGTATATGTAAAATGCTCGTTACCATGGGTTATGTCTAAGTAGGATTTGGTTTTCCTTTTTTCTTCTTTTAGTTGGTTAGGGGGCAGAGAGTACTTCTGCGTTTGGACAACAAGGCTGCAGTCTCGTACCTTCAGAAGAAAGGGGGCACCCACAGCAAGACACTTCTGAGGGAATTGGAACCTGTAATGCTCTGGGCAGAGGAACCTGGTAGACCTCAGGGCAATATATCCTCAGGCAAGATTAACTCGGAGGCAGATGTCTTATTGAGGAGGTTTGGGGACAACGAGTGGTCTCTCCATCCCCATGTGATCAACCAAATCTCCAATCTATGGCAGACCCTACAGGTGGATCTCTTTGCTACGCAGTAGAATTCCAAACTCAGGAGATTCTTCTCGCGCCTCCCACATCCACAAGCGGAGGGAGTAGATGCGCTATCTTGTCCTTGGACTTTCAAGATGGCTTACGCCTTTCCCCCCCCCCGCCCACTCATTTCGAGGTTTCTCCTCGGACTCCTGAGCGAACAAGTCTAAGTGCTAGTAGTGCTACCCTATTGGCCAAAGAGACCTTGGTTTCCACTAGCCATGCACCTCAGTTTGGATCCCCCGATCAGAATTCCCCCCCTTCCTGCAGTTGTTGACCCAGGGCAGGCTGGCCCATCCAGACCCATAGAAGCTGGATCTTCGTGTATGGAGGTTGAAAGGAGGAGGTTTGAATCGTTAAGCTTTTCCCAAGAGGTCATATCCACCCTGTTAAAAGCCAGAAAACCTACAACCAATGCAATCTATGCAAGGATTTGGGACAAGTTCTTATCCTATGCCACAGTAAAAGGGTTTGATCCCATCTCTCCTTCCACTGCTGATGTTCTGCGTTTTCTGCAAACTGGTCTCGATTTGGGGCTTGGCCAGAGTTCCTTTAAGGTACAAGTGTCCGCAATTTCTGCAGCAACTAACACCAGATGGGCAGAAGACCCTCTAGTGGTTACGTTCCTCAGGGGCGTATTGAAGATGCGTCCTCCATCCGGACGTTCCTTTCCAAAGTGGGGTCTTCCTCTAATATTGGAAGTCCTATCCACTCATCCATTTATGCCGGTTGAAGAGGTCTCAATTTGGAACTTCACTTTAAAAACAACTTTTCTGTTGGCTATTACATCTGGCAGGAGGATTTCAGAACTCCACTCTCTGGGCGTGGGGGATAATTACATTTCCTTTTTCCCAGACAGGGTAGAACGTCGCCCTCTCCAAGGGTTTATGCCTAAGGTCACCACAACGGCACGTCTATCGGAGCTATGGGCGTTACCAGTTTTCATGGACTCGGAATCAAACTCCTGTCACGAGTTATACATATCCAAAGTCCTCAGGGCCTACTTGGAAGCCACAGCAAGTTTCAGGAACTCTGAAAGATTATTCATCATCCCATGGGGCAAGAATAGAGGAAAGGAAGCTTCTACCAGAACCTTGGCATCCTGGGTTGTCAAGTTAATTCCGAAAGCTTACAGGGTGAAAAACTTGGAACCTCCAGCTCATGTGAATGCTCATTCAACAAGAGCGGTATCAGCTTCTTGGGCAGCGGGGGCAAATGTTTCTTTGGAAACAGTATGCAGGGCCGCATACTCTTGGTCTTCTCAACACGCGTTCCTTAAACATTATCGTGTTGATCCCGGAGCTCTTACGACAGAGTTCGGGAGAAGAGCACTTTGTGCTGCCATGTCTGTGTCTGGTTACATTTTTTTCGTTAACTGGCTCACACGGGTGGGTTTAATGCTTTATTTATCATAGGTATGTTGCCATGGAGGCACCAGGAAAACAGAAAATCATAATTTTCCTTTCCTGGTGTCAATCCATGGCAGCATACGCTCCCACCCTCGGTATTCTATATTATGAAGAATGTTGAGGGAGGGGCTATGCCCTTTCATTTATGCTATTCACTAGTCCTGAAGGCGGAGCTCTATCACAGGGATGCTGACATGCATTGGCACCAGGAAAGGAAAATTACTGTAAGAATGATACAATTTTCCGTTTTTTTTTTTGTTTAGCAACCAAAAAAAAAAAAAAAACCCAGTGGTGATCAAATGCCACCAAAAGAAAGCTCTATTTGTGGGAACAAAAAAGATAAATATTTTGTTTGGGTACAGTGTTGCATGGCCGCGCAATTGTCATTCAAAATGCGATAGGTTGTGCTCGGTATTGAAGTGGTTAATATTGGTAATATATTCAGGTAATATGTGCAATGTCATTACAGCCAATAGAGTTTATAGTTGTTTTTTTTTGGGGGGTATTTTACATTTTCAAGTTGTACTTCTGCTTGTCAAAAAGCAAAATATTTGTTTATGAAACTTTGGTTTTATTTAAAAAGACGTTAGATTTAGCCATTGCGAGATATAGATTATAGATATAGATTATAGATATAAATTATAGATATAAATTATAGATTATAGATATAAAAATGTCTGTAGTGCACTTCCAACCTTAATACCATAAATAACATGTTAGAATTTTACTCCAGGAGCATATAATGAGTTTGGTAATTCTGAAGCAATGGTTAAATAATTTTAACTCAAATTTAACTAAACCCATTAGATTTTAGACAACTAAAATGTACTGGAGAATTTAGACGACTAAAATATGGCTGAAACAATTCAGATGACTAAAACAGAACTAAAATGGCTTTTTAGTCAAAAGACTATAATTAAATCGAAATTTGATGTCAAAATTAACACTGGTAATCAATCATACTCAATTTTGCTCTCCTGCTCTTCTGTTTTTCCCAGTCTAAGAATAATACCCGATTGGTGACTTGTTACAAGATGTGGTTTTTTTATGTATGCATCACAATAGCTCAGGATGCTTGGGTCATATAAATTCGGGTGTTGTTCTACCTCTTCTATGAGTACTGATAATATCAGCCTTCATGACACTTGCTGATGAGGTCATTTGTCAACACAAAAAGCTTTGCCACTGACAATGTCTGCTCCTACCTGCATTAGCAGTATTGCTGGCTGGTTGATACTTTTGCCTGCTCACAGAAGCAAATCATGTTACCACACGGCTGCTCTGCACAAACAGGAAGTGATTGGAGCTGCTTTATTTCCCAGTGCATTCTGGGATACCAGAGCCTCCACCCCAATGCCCAGCTAACACTTCTTAAATGCTTCACTAACGCACCATAAATGGGGTGCTGTTCATGTGCACTTATAGAACATTACCATTTAAATTAATGGAGGCGATTGACAAGCGTTGATGCCTCATGAAAGTGACATGCTGGGTCATATTTTTAGCAAGGCACAACACCAATGCTCCTGTCTGAACAGCGCTGTGGTGCCATTGTAATATTCATAGCAGGCATCAACAGGTGGAGGCTTTAGGGATGCTGAATAAATAGTGCATAAACACATGGTATTGACACGTGTGAAGGAGCCTGAATACTGCCTGCTTAATCCAGTATGCAAAAACTTTCATTTCAAATAAATTCCTCAGATGCCACACAGGAAAGTGTGGCACTTTTTCCTGCAGAAATTGTGTTCTCACCTATTTAGCAAAGTTAAACATGTTTAAGGTGTGCAAAAACGACTGCTTTTCAGTTCTTGTTACTATTGGCCAAAGTACATAACTCCTAGACCAGCCTTTTTCAACCAGGGTGCCTTCAGGTTTCTTTAGGGATGCCTTGGCAAAATGCCTAAAAATTGCCCAAAAAATGTATACAAGTCAGCGGGTGGATCAAGCCTGCCTTTTTAGTAGCACAAAGCCACGTGTTTTCATTGTGCACTATTACAACCTTCTAGGCGTCAGCAACGTGGATGCCAGGCATTGGTTGATAAGCAGGATGTCCAATGGACAGTATCCTTGTTTGTTCCTGCCCTACCCCTCTCTGTCAGCACTGGGGTCACATAAGCTGACTGAGGTAGAAGAGAAACATTTTAATTATTGTCAGGCGTATTTGCTTTGCAAGAATAAATCACCTCTAACATTGGGTGTCCTACGTGTGTGGATGTTGCTGTGATATGTTAAAACTTCCAGCTAGTTAGAGTAGGTGAGGTTGAAAAAAGACACAGGTTCAACCTATATGTGTGATTATATGTCAGTATTACCTTGTATATCCCTGCAATGTTGTGGCTGTTCAGGTGCTTATCTAATAGTCTCTTGAAACTATCAATGCTCCCCGCTGAGACCACCGCCTGTGGAAGGGAATTCCACATCCTTGCTGCTCTTACAGTAAAGAATCCTCTACGTAGTTTAAGGTTAAACCTCTTTTATAATTTTAATGAGTGGCCACGAGTCTTGTTAAACTCCCTTCCGCAAAAAAGTTTTATCCCTATTGTGGGGTCACCAGTACGGTATTTGTACGTTGAAATCATATCCCCTCTCAAGCGTCTCTTCTCCAGAGAGAATAAGTTTAGTGCTCGCAACCTTTCCTCATAAGTAATGTCCTCCAGACCCTTTATTAGCTTTGTTGCCCTTCTTTGTACTCGCTCCATTTCCAGAACATCCTTCCTGAGGACTGGTGCCCAGAACTGGACAGCATACTCTAGGGTTGCAACCTGTCTGGTTTTCTCTGTCTGTTTTTTTTTAATGATGTGTACAGGTTTTCATCTGCCCCAGACCAGGACACATCATTCACATGGACTGCACCGAGCAGAGCAGTGTGTCAGTAAATCTCCTTTCCTCCTTCTGCGCTCAGCATACACACACGAGGTGGGCGAGCAGGAACGTGCTGATCTCAGGTCTGTAAAAAGTTTTCTATACTGTGTAGCTCAGGGATATGCAATTAGCGGACCTCCAGCTGTTGCAGAACTACAAGTCCCATGAGGCATAGCAAGACTGACAGCCACAAGCATGACACCCAGAGACAAAGGCTTGATGGGACTTATTGTTTTGCAACAGCTGGAGGTCCGCTAATTGCATAGCCCTGGTGTAGATGGACAGGGGGATGGGGAGAGAGCGGTAGAAAAGGAGGAAAAGGTAGAAAATGTGGAATGATTAAGGGGTTAGGAGGATATGTGATTTCAAATCCAATTCATACTTCTAGCATTGTCTTCCCCCAGCAGACAACCTCTCCTAGCACTATCTCTCTCCCTTCCCAAAGCACCCCCCAGCACATATCCTCCCCCTTGCACTGGCCCTCCTTTCTCATAAACCGCCCCCCCCCCACACATATCTGACCGCTCCCAGCACATATGGGCACAGGCTGCATATGATGGGCACAGAAGCTGCATTTGATGGGGCACAGTGGCTGCAACTGATGGTTTTTTTCCAGAATTTTTCAGTTTGTGCCCCCCCACAAAATTTGAGCACCAGCTACCACTGCCCCCCAGCATGTATCTTACTCTCCCCCACCCTCCTGCTAGCACTAGCCCTCTCTGCAGGACATTTCTGACCCCTGCATTCCATGCAGAACACTCACAATTCAGCCACGCGCACTGTTTGCTGCGACAACATTGCGCCACATTACTACTCTTTCAGGCAACCAAAAGTGTCCCGGGTCTTTTACAATCCTATAGCATATACCCCCCCTCAAAAACAATGCCGCAGGTAAAGTGTTTAGATTTGGCTTGAAGAAAAGGTGGCAACCCTACTTCCAACCAAAGGACGTCATATGGCGTCCTGGAATTTGAGTGGGAATATCTGAATGATGCCTGCAGCTTCATCTTTTTCGGCCGGCAATTCTGTGCACCGTAAAAACAATCAAAGTGGCAATTCAAGCGCTTGATCGTTCTTACAGGCAGCGGGAGGGGACATTCTCTACCCCCCGCCGGTGCTTCTCTGGGCTCGCCCATGCGATTGGCGAGCTGGAGAATGAATCGGCCGCCTCTGGAAGTTGATCATAGAGATTTTTGGTGACCAGATGGGGCCCCCCAGTAATCTCTATGACCCTTGGAGGCATGGGCGCGCCGGTATGACGTCCCATCCGGGCCGACAGATGTAAACAATGCCGGGGATTTGGCTGGAAAGGCCGAGTCAGTTCATTTTATTTTTTTCATCTCTGTCTTTCTAGCCTGGAGGAGAGATGTGGGATCTTAGACCCCACATCTCTCCATAAAGAGGATCTGTCACGCACTATTCCTATTACAAGGGATGTTTACATTCCTTTTTAATAGGAATAAAAGAAGAAAGAAAAAGAAAAAAATTTCAAGAGAAAGTGTAAAACAATAATAATAAAAAAAAATGTAATTGCCCCCATCCCCGTACACAGAATTGAAAGCATACGTAAGTCGAGCTCACATATGAAAACAGCGTTCAAATCACACATGTGAGGTATCGCCGCGTGGGTTAGAGCAAGAGCAACAATTCTAGCCCAAGACCTCCTCTGTGATGCCCTGTACACACGGTCGGACATTGATCGGACATTCCGACAACAAAATCCTAGGATTTTTTCCGACGGATGTTGGCTCAAACTTGTCTTGCATACACACGGTAACACAAAGTCGTTGGAAAATCCGATCATTCTGAACGCGGTGACGTAAAACACGTACGTCGGGACTATAAACTGGGCAGTAGCCAATAGCTTTCATCTCTTTATTTATTCTGAGCATACGTGGCACTTTGTGCTTCGGATTTGTGTACACACGATCGGAAATTCCGACAACGGATTTTGTTGTCGGAAAATTTTATAGCCTGCTCTCAAACTTTGTGTGTCGGAAAATCCGATGGAAAATGTGTGATGGAGCCCACACACGGTCGGAATTTCCGACAACAAGGTCCTATCACACATTTTCCGTCGGGAAATCCGACCGTGTGTACAGGGCATTACTCTAAACTGGTAACCTGTAAAAAATGTTAAAGCGTCGCCTATGGAGATTTTTAAGTACCAAAGTTTGGTGCCATTCCACGAGTGTGTGCAATTTTAAAGCGCTAAATGCTAGGTATCTATTTACTCAGCGGAACATCATCTTTCACAATATACAAAAAAAATGGGCTAACTTTACTGTTTTGTTTTTTTAATGCATGAAACTTTTTTTTTTTTTTTTTTTTCAAAAAAAAAAAGGCATTTGAAAAAGTTGCAACGATGGCCATTTTATTACCTAGAGTCTCTGCTAAACAAACATATATAATATTTATGATTTTTACATGTAGGAGAGGAGTGCCAGAATAGGCCCTATATGGAAGTGGTTAAACTACGTTTTGTTTTTTTACATTTTAGAATAGGATGCCTTGAGATTGTGTACAACCCCTGGCAAAAATTATGGAATCATCAGTCCCTGAGGATGTTCCTTCAGTTGTTTATTGTTGTAGAAAAAAAGCAGATCACAGACATGGCCAAAAACTAAAGGCATTTCAAATGGCAACTTTCTGGCTTTAAGAAACACTAAAAGAAATCAAGAAAAATAATTGTGGTGGCCAGTAACAGTTAGATTTATAGAACAAGCATAGGGAATAAATTATGGAATCACTCAATTCTGAGGAAAAAATTATGGAATCATCCTGTAAATTTTCATTACAAACCCCAACACCTTCATCAGATTAAATCTGCTTGTTAGTATGTAGGTAAAAAGGAGTGATCACACCTTGGAGAGCTGTTGCAACAAGTGGACTGACATGAAGCATGGCTCCAACACCAAAGATGTCAATTGAAAAAAAGGAGAGGATTATCAAACTCCTTAAAGAGGGTAAATCATCACGCAGTGTTGCACAAGATGTTGGTTGTTCAGTCGGCTGTGTCTAAAACATGGACCAAATACAAACAACATGGGAAGGTGGTTAAAGGCAAGCATACTGGTAGACCAAGGAAGACATCAAAGCGTCAAGACAGAAATCCAATCATCCACAGTCCACAATTGCCTTTCCTTAGCCCATTGTAACCTTGTTTTTTGTGTTTAGGTGTTAGAGATGGCTTTCTTTTAGCTTTTCTTTATGTAAATCCCATTTCCTTTAGGCGGTTTCTTACAGTTCGGTCACAGATGTTGACTCCAGTTTCCTCCCATTTTGTTTTGTTGTACATTTTCTGTTTTCAAGGCATATTACTTTAAGTTTTCTGTCTTGACGCTTTGATGTCTTCCTTGGTCTACCAGTATGCTTGCCTGTAACCACCTTCCCATGTTGTTTGTATTTGGTCCATGTTTTAGACACAGCCGACTGTGAACTACCAACATCTTGTGCAACACTGCGGGATGATTTACCCTCTTTAAGGAGTTTGATAGAGCGTTTTTTGCGATTCGGCACTGCGTCGCTTTAACTGACAATTGCACGGTCGTGCGACGTGGCTCCGAAACAAAATAGACGTCTTTTTTTCCCACAAATAGAGCTTTCTTTTGGTGGTTTGACCATCTCTGCGATTTATTTTTTATTTTTTGCGCCATAAACAAAATAAGAGCGACAATTTTGGAAAAAAACGCATTATTTTTTACATTTTGCTATAATAATTATCCTCAAAAAATATATAAAAATTTTTTTTTCTCAGTTTAGGCCGATACATATTCTTCTACATATTTTTGGTTAAAGAAAATCACAATAAGCGTTTATTGATTTGTTTGCGCAAAATTTATAGCGTGTACAAAATAGGGGATAGTTTTATGGCATTTTTATAAATTTTTTTTTTTTTTTTTTTTTTTTTACTAGTAATGGCGGTGATCAGCGATTTTTATTGTGACTGCGACGTTATGGCGGACATTGTACATTTTTTTACACATTTTTGGGACCATTGTCATTTATACAGCAATCAGTGCTATAAAAATGCATTGATTTCTGTATAAATGACACTGGCAGTGAAGGGGTTAACCACTAGGGGGCGGGGAGGGGTTAAGTCAGTACTAGCGGAGTGATTTCTAACTGTCAGGGGGATGGACTGGTGTGTGACGTCACTGATCTCTGCTCCGATGACAGGGAGCAGAGATTGAGTGACACTTGTCACTAGGCAGAACGGGGAGATGCTGTTTACAACGGCATCTTCCCGTTCGTCCTCTCCGTGAGGCGATCGCGGGTATGCCCGCAGCGATAGAGTCCGCGGGACCCGCGACCCGACTCACGGAGATCGCGGCAGGCGTGCGTGCGTGCACATGGCGGCAAATTCAAAGTAACGTATGGGTACGTTACTTTGCGCAGCCGTGCCATTCTGTCGACATAAAAGTACAGGAGCCGGTCGGGAACCGGTTAAAGGATGCCTTAAGGCTGCATTCACACATGGACATTTTGAATCGCAAGCAGAATTGCGGCAATTCTGCCCACGATTTAAAATGCCCAGGTGTGAATGACAAATCGTACAACGCACATTTCAGATGCAATTAATTGGAATGGCACCTAAAAAATGCAGTTCTGCTGCGATAAATCGCACTGCAATAGCAGCAAACCGCATCACGTGAAGCATAGATTTGGCGTTTTAATAATCATCATCAAATGATATTTAACTGTTTAAAAAATCATGGAGAAAAAAACCCCAGATTTATTTTAGATAGTACTTTTTGCTGGGTATATACCAGGGAGTCTCTTGCATGTGAAGCACTTGGCCGGCTCCTAACTGCGCAGCTGCACGTCTACAAGTCCTTGTTTGAGTTCTTCCATGTTATTCTATGAAATCCATATGCAAGTACCTTTTGACTCAAAACATTGTATACAATTAATTACATGACACCATTTGCCTTTTAAATGTTACTGCACATATATTACGTTTTATATTTATGTTGCAGATAAAGATAAAGTCACCCAAAGTAAATCTCCCCTGATGAAGGGAAATATGTACCAATAAAAATTTCCGAAACATGTCGGGATGTATGCTATAAATCTCTATGGACTGACCTCAGCTTGACTCCGGCAGTTCCTCGATTATTAGCCTTGGGTTTGATATATATGTGTATCTATGTATTATGAATTCTATCTTTGTAAAACTTTTTAAATGATTGTTTGTTGGCAATATTTACCATTTTGTATATAAATAAAAGTGGCACATAGTTGCCTTTTATATACTTCTTTCTGCCTTTTATATACTTCTTTCTGCCTAAAAAGTCCAAGGGGGTGGCCCCCAGTGCACTACTTGCACATTTTCTATGTTCAAAGACATATGGATAGTAGGTTATATGGTTTTCAAAGGCATGGTTCACAACATTAGTCAGTTTCAGTGCGTTCCAGGTCCAGCAAAAAAGTAAAAAGGTGCTGCATTTTTTTTTCCTGTACTGGGAAAAACACAAAACGCACATCTCCTTAGGTGAAGAAAAGAGGGAGTATGCATTGGAACGCATAAAACAAAAAAGCATCCAGATTGCGTTTCTATGGTGTCAACTTACCCTGACTGAAAAAAGGTTGAGGAATGCTGTTCTAGACTTCAGCTACAAGTAAAGCTTTGTTGCTTTACTTGAACTACACAAGTTCACATAAATGAGGATTGCTTCTCCACCACAAGTGATAAATGCCCCAAAGGCAAGTTGTAATCTTTTTTTGTAATGACAGTTCTATTCTTTGTATCAAAAGGGTGGAGGGTCCCTTTAAACTTCTACAATGATGCAGTTTAGTGGTTTGTATGCAAGCCTTTCTAAAAGAGGTATGGCTTTTTTTTTTTTTTTTTTAAAGGATCATACTTACCTAGGCGGATTCAGCATTGTCCCCCACAGGTTCTAACACTGGGAGAGAACCGAGTGATCCAACACCACCGATCGCTCGGTTCTCAGTGCTCCCTGCTTTGCCCCCCGTGCTCACTGGAGCATTGGGCTGTGGAGGGGGCGAGAGTGGCCGGCTGGCTGAGAGGCTGAGCAGAGTGCTGGTCTAGGCATGTAGGTGGACCCAGACTTCATTGTTGCGATCTTGCCCGAGCCTAGACTGGCTCTGTGACGTCAGCCTGCCGTCTGATGAAAACGGGTCACAGGAGTGCAGAATGAACTACACTCCTGTGATCCATAGGAGAAGTACACAAACTTTGGCTCTACTTCTCCTTTAAAGCAAAGGTGCTGTTGATAGATACATGGGCTGCCCATTTTCTTTTTCGAGATACTGGTTCCCTGGCTACCTTGCTCTCGCCATCTATGGCTTTAAAACATTGAACTGCTGCCTAAGACAATGCAAACTTATTCACGTAAAGCCTGAAACACACTAACCCAGCAGGTTTAACAAAAAAAAAAAAAAAAAACTGACCACTCCGGTCAAAGCCGCTGTACTAATGACCCAATGTTAGTACAGCGATCTCCCCCACCAGTGTTGCCAACCGTCAGTATTTTTACTGGCAGCCAGTAAAAAACAGGCAATTTTCTCCTGCCAGTAAATGGAAAAAGTTGCCAGTAGAAAATATGGCTGTGATGTTCGGCTCGGTCCAGAGCCGGCCGAGACCATCTGAGTCCCTGCTACAGTGTGTTTGGGCCGCTCTGGTGGAGGCGGAGTCCAAGCGTGTCGTGTGATGTAGTGCAAGGGAGCCAAGCAGAGCGTCCAGAGCCTTGTGTGGATCTGCAGGGCAGGTCGGGATCGGGACTGTCAGTGCTGTTTAGACTGGAGTGGACTGAAGGGATCAAGAGTCAACTTCATGTGTGCATGTGCCTTCCTATTCTAATTTCTTGCCCTCCCGAGTCCTGTCCCTGAGCTACTTACTATATCGAAAATAAAATAAGAAATATGTATTTTGCCCTAATATCTACCTTAACTCACATTGCACTTTTTTTGTAGCCTAAATACTAAACTTTGCACTTAAAACTGTAATTTTGTAACTTTTGGAAATGCCAGTAAAAACTTGGCTGTGCCAGAAATTTTTGGGTGTCAGTAAATTTCAATCTGGTAGGTTGGCAACACTGTCACTCACTGAGCGGTTTAATTTCGACAGGGAGCTGGTCAGCTGCTGGTTTTGCACATGCTCGGCCGGCTTCTGTCGGCATGACTGACATTACACACAGGCCAAATGTCGGCTTTTTTTTTTTTTTTAAATTAACAGGGCGATGTCTCCTGACATTCGGCCTGTGTGTATGAGGCTTTAGTGCCCAAAATAAAAGTCAGGAAGCTAGCGGTTTCTCTAGTGATGCAAAACAACTATGCCGAAAGAAAGCTATAGCTAGCACTAATCACACAATCCTGACAACATCATCTCTAAAAAGTATTCTAGCTTTTACTTGTCCTTTATTGCAGCTGACACATCAAATACCCCCATGAAATCTTGATGGATTTTATTTTAAATAACATCTAAGGTTTTGTTGCTGTGTTGAAGTATTGCTGTTTGAGGCTAGAAGGGGAAATTCTGCTGATAGAGTGGTAATAACTTGGATGCATACATCTTCACAGTTTCCTTTCACGGTGTTTCTTTTTAGTTCAACTTGTGCTGTACAGCATTTAAGGTAGAATGGTGTTGCTTCCTTTACAGTTTGTTAAGAAGTGCGGGGGCCATCTTGCTTTTCTGAATGAGTGTCATACAGTTTACGAAGACTGGAATTCAGCAAGATGTCCACAAACCTGAAAAACAGTCAAACAATTTTTGTTTAGTATATTCCAACTAGAAAAGTGCTGGGAGGAGGGGAGGGGAGAATCACAAGCGCTTCTCCTTTATTATAGATGTTTAAGATGCACTATTGCTGCTTCCTCGTTAGCAATAATAAGTCTGCAGCATCCTGCTCTTGAGGGAAAGACTAATAGGTAAAGCAGAATTGTACTTTGATCATTTTGTCACTGGGGAGATGTTGATAGTGTAATATTCAGAAGTAAACATATGGCCTCATTTCTAAAAGTTTTTGTCTAAGTTATAACACATCGCTATCAACATGAATCCATTTGGAAGGTGAGAAAAAAGAGCTCTTTTTCAGAGTAGGCCATTACATTACACAGAGATTGCAGCATCTGTGGTAAACTTCCCCCATCTTGTGGCCATATGTAACATTGCAACAGTTTACAATTGATCAACAGACATATTAGCAAATGTACAGTATTCCCCTTATTTAAGGGTTCATCTAGGGCTATATCCAAACCTAACATGTACTACCAATAAAGGAGGGTGTAGAATATGAGCTGGTCATAGACTAGGGAACCCCTGGGAGTAGGGATGAGGCTCAGGCTTGTTTCCTAGTCCAGATCTACATAAACTATCCCACCAGGAAGCTTTCACAGCACACCACAAATCATAAGCGGCCGAGGCACTCCCCACCCTGCTCTGCATGCATTCGGCCATTGATAGAATATAAAGCTAAGTCAGGGATCATGATGTCATCAGCTCGACCCTCTGACTCAGCCAATCAGAGGAAGCTGTGAGTTTATACAGTGTGCCCAGTGGGCGCACATTAGTGAAGGAAATAGTTCAATTAGGCCAGCTTGGCCCAAACTATTTAAAGTGAAAGTAAACTATAAGCAAACATTAAATTTTTTGTGGCTTACCAATTCTTAGATGTGATGGCTGCATTAGTTTTCTTTTTTAAGCTTTCTTTCCCTTATTTTCACCTTTGTATGGTGCTTTTGACAGCTGATTCTGTTTTTTTTTGTCAGACAAAAGCTGGATGTGCAGACTATAAAATTTGTCGTACGTGAACGCAAAGTCTGATTTTTGTTTAATTAGTAAGGTTTTCCTATGAAAAAAATCGTAAGAGCAAGACTACGCTCACTCAGAAACAAAAGAAGACATACAAAATTATTCAACACATTATGTCACTGCTGAAGTTGTATTTTGTTGTATGAGATTTTTCGTATGAAAGTAACCTCTTCACTTTTGACATGAGACTAGCATGTAACAATCTGATCGTGTGTAAGAGGCTTTACACACTCCCCCCTCCAGACTGACAATACTGCTGTCCATGGTGCCCCTGTGCTCATTCATCCAGAGTGGGGGCACTCTAATAGGAGTTGTGTTAGTGGCCAGATCACCAGGTGAAAACAGGGGGGAGAGCCTAAAAGAAGAAAACAAATGTAGCCACCACATCTAAGGATTGGTAAATTGCAATAATTTGTTTCTGGTTTATTACTGCTTTAAGAGACACAGCAGGAGTTAATGAATGAGAAAGCTTAAAAGGGAATAGCAGATGGAAAGGGAATGATTGGAGGGCTACTAATGCTGCACCTGATTAAGTCTGGATACACATAGAAAAGCTCTATTGCTGGCTGGGCCACGTGGCATCACTGTGTCTGGACTTTTTGGCTGAAGGAAGAGCGTTCTTTTCTGGTAGATGGACTATATTGACCTGAAAATTAGCTTTCGAGTTCTCCTTTGTGGATATGAGCTATTTTTTGCTGCTGAATAGCCTTTTGTGCTTAATAAAAGAATGTTGTCCTACAATCCTGCTGATTTCACAGCTAGAAATCAAATTACAAAACCATGGCATCTGGAAATATGACTATGGATAGAAAAATTGGAATTGAGTGCCCACTGAAGTTTAATAAGGCCCCTTTTATTTACTGATCTGAACACAGGTGCACTATTGTCTATGGAACAGTGGAGGCCGGTGGTCATTTTTGTTGGGGGGGGGGGGGGGGCAGCAAACAGTTATACCCCCCCATCGGTTGGTCGGGTCTGGTGCACTTACCCCATCTATGCAGCGCTTCACCGGCGGCTTCCCTTGCTCCGCAGCAACAGCTTTCCCTGCCTCTGCTCTCCACGGGCATCGGCAGCTTCCGTTTTCCCCCCCCTCCTCCTCAGCAGCCAGTCGGGAGTCTTCTCTTTTCGGCCAATCGGAAAACGGGTCTCAGACCTGCTTCCGATTGGCCGGATTGAGGATTAGTGTTAAAACAGCAAATAGTAATTTGCAGTTGTAACACCTGGGTAGGCTCATGGCACAATGCTCTGTGCTCCGAGTCCACCCTATTTTGAAGCCTACCCTATGCTCTAATCAGGTGCTTCAAAAAAAAAAAAAAACACCCCCGCTGCTGTAAATTCAGGCACCCGTGTGTCCTGAAAAGGGCCAGACGCATGAAAAGGGTGTGGCCATGGATAGATTCATGCTATGCATGAATCTATCCATTATTCTTATAGGGGGTGGCAAAGATAGAGGGGGCGGCGCCCCTAATGGATGGGCCATCACTGCTATGGAATAATTGCACAGTGCTGCATAAAAATCAGTAATACAGTGATAGGTTCAGAGTAGGTCTGGTAGGCAATGGCATCAACCACAGTTTTAGCACAGTCAAGATAGAGAGGGTGAGATCAATGGCATTTAAATAGTCCAGCTCAGCCATAGCTCGGGGAATACTAAATGAACTAAACATAGTCAGGAGTGTATACAGTAAGTGTCAGGGGGTTTAAAGAAAGAGAAGAGAGGAGACAAAAGGGGAAAGGAGAAGACAGGAAGGAGGGGATGGTTCCGGGGACTGTACTGGTGGCGATCCTGGGAGTACAAATTGTTATTAGGATTATAGAACAGATTGGGGCTCCAAGAGCCAAGCCAAAATCATGGGACAAGTATCTGTCAGTCCAGGGTTGCCAAATTATAAAATATCTTCACACCCTGTCCTGAAGCGTTACCTT
Source organism: Lithobates clamitans (assembly GCA_037952925.1). Lineage (NCBI taxonomy): Eukaryota > Metazoa > Chordata > Amphibia > Anura > Ranidae > Lithobates > Lithobates clamitans. The sequence goes on along the minus strand of JBBGZY010000218.1, from coordinate 3,246,323 downwards.
GATCTTAACGCATACCATTGCCTAAGTGACTCTGTTTTTAGTTGCAATTGTGCATAGTACTGGCGTCTTTCAAGATTCTGGCAGTTGTCTGTTTTGCAGCTGTTGTGACGTAGAAGATAAGATTAATTCTTGGTCAACTCTGAGGGTGCAACATATAGCAGGGCTGAGGATCGGGTTGGATGGCTCTGTCAAATAAATGCATTAAAATGAAAAAAGATTTTGTCCCAAAAGGACCTACTAAAGGGACAGGTCCACCATGAGTTTAGGCAAGTTCCGAGTTCGCCATAGTCCCGAAAACAGACCGACATATAGCCCGAAACATACTGTACTATCCTATATGGCAATAATTACAACTGTGACACTACACTAGATGTTTCCAATGCTGCAATATTTTGGGATATCTTGTAGGTAGCCTGAAAAATGTCCTAAAAATCTTCACACGTGACATCTAAGGTTAGGTCAGATGTTCATTTGGCTACATAGCTTGGGGGAGAAGGCTGTGGAGTAGAAAGAAAAATTTTGTAGAGTTCAGAAATCACTCCCTTTGCATTGGGGCATTGACACATAAAATCATTTGTACATAGACATAAAATGTTTGGGTCAGCAAACGAGAATTTAGTGGTGTAAAAATGTTATCTGGAAATACTGAAAGACCTCTGATCTAGAGAGTTTCTAGTGGTTCTGCAAGTTCATGAAAGATTTGAACCCCTTAGATATAACGAGGCAATGTACTCGGGTTAGCCATAAACGGGACCAGTGATGGAATGAAGGTGATGTCGCAGGCAGATTGAAAGTGAATTTCTATCGACTCTTCATTGTCTTCTAATACAACAACAGAAGCAGTACATCTGGGTGGGTGTAAGCTCAGTAAAACATTGAAAGCCATACCCAGACCCCATGTCCTGGGGATGGCCTGTAATGTTGCTGCAGGCACTGGATCCTGCATGGGTGCTCGCCTAGGCACTGTGTGCAACACATGAAGTTAGCCTGCACTTCTAACAGTTACTGTAAAAAAACGGTGTTATTTTGGAATGTGTTCATTTTAAAGTTTAAACTTTTCAAACTTGGCGCCAAAATTCAAATCACTCCTAGGGATTTATTTACTAAAGGCAAATATAGAGTGCACTTGTTCCAGAGCTGTAAATGAGGTGAAGTTTCACTTTGCAAAGAATACTCAGTCACACGAAAGGAGAATAAAAAACACAATTTTTGCTTGTACATGATTGGATGATAGAAACCAGCAGAGCTTCCCCTCAATTCAGAGCAAATGCACTTAAAGTGCACAGTAGATCTGCCTTTAGTAAATCAACCTCTGTTTCTCCAGGTTGCACACTTTACCACAACTTTTGTCTACAGCCCTTATAAAAAAAAGGTACTTCTTCCTCCCCTTTTTGCCACAAGGACGGTCTGCACCCAGGCTGATACACAACACTTGATACTTTCCTTGCACTAGAGCCCTACCTGATTTTAACACCTTTCTCTGCATCCGATTTTAGTTCTATTTCATGCAACAAGTTGCCTACCTGACAAAAGCAGATTTTTCTGCGTCTAATTCACAATTCTTTGGATGACTCTAATACAGCCATCTCTGTCCTAACACCATCCTCATCCTCCTGCTCCACCATCTCTACCCAAGTTGGATTCTGATATGTCATCTAAAATAGGTGGACAGAGTAAAATGAAGACGATTCAGAGGCAATACTAGAGGAGGGTGAAGAAGATTTTTCAACCTCATTTTCCTATACACCTGAAATTGCAGATTCACACAATATGCTTGCCAACTGGATATGCTGACTTCTGCTGTGCCCAAAGGCTAGGTATTTGCACACTTTAATCCCCTCCTTTGGGTACAGACAGACCTGGTAAATCTAAAAAGTATTTTCCCCCTCACAAAAATAGAATGGGCATTTTTTTTTTAAACTATTGGGTATATCCAGAAAACCTTTTTACTCCTCTAAAAATTGTTGCCCAGCTCTGTCCAGTGGAAAAAAGAGTGCTCAAAAAAGTGCTTAAAAGTGGACCTTCACCCTCAAAAACAAATTATCTGTACAGTGAGGGAAAAAAGTATTTGATCCCCTGCTAATTTTGTACGTTTGCGCACTGACAAAGAAATGATCAGTCTATAATTTTAATGGTAGGTTTAGTTTAACAGTAAGAGACAGAATAACAAAAAAATCCACAAAAAAGCATTTAAAAAAAAGTTATAAATTTGATTTGCATTTTAATGAGTGAAATAGGTTATTGATCCCCTATCAATCAATCTGGCTCCCAGGTGTCTTCTATACATGTATCAAGCTGAGATTAGGAGCACTCTTAGGCTGTGTTCACACCTATGCAAAATGAATGCGGGTTTCCCCGCATCCAATTCGCATAGCAGGAGATTGTGACCGGCTCTCTATCGCCAAAAATTTGGGCTGAAATCGGACCTGAAACAGTGAATGGAGATGCACCGAACTCCTGTCGTGAGCTGCATGTGACTTACTTTGAGGCTGGGTTCACAACTAAGTGCTCCTAATCTCAGCTTGTTACCTGTATAAAAGACACCTGTCCACAGAATCAATCAGATTTCAATCTCTCCATCATGGCCAAGACCAAAGAGCTGTCCAAGGATGTCAGGGACAAGATAGTAGACCTACACAAGACTGGAATGGGCTACAAGACCATCGCCAAGCAGCTTGGTGAGAGGGTAACAACAGTTGGTGCGATTATTCACAATTGGAAGAAATACAAAATAACGGTCAATCTCCCTCGGTCTGGGGCTCCATGCAAGGTCTCACCTTGAGTTTCAACGATCACGAGAACTGTGAGGAATCAGCCCAGAACTACATGGGAGAATCTGGTCTATGATCTTAAGGCAGCTGAACCCATAGTCACCAAGAAAACAATTGGTAACACATTACGCCACAAAGGACCGAAATCGTGCAGCGCCCCCTGCTCAAGAAAGCACACGTATGTATGTGGATATTTGTTTTTGTATTTATTACCTATTTTACTTGTGCTGCAGGGAAGAACTTCTGCCTTTCTCCCCTAGGCGAGAATTACTTTGTTCCTGGTCCACCCATGTGCAGCTATGGCAAAGGGTTCTATCTAGCCATCAGTACCTGATAGAGATCTTCGGTATATATCTGCGAACACAATGCGATTAGGAAGGTATAGGACTTTGTGTTTCCCGTACTTTCCTAATCGCGCCACATCCTCACAACCGCGCAGATCTGTCACAGGGCTCAGCCAGGTCACTCCAGAAAGCTGTTACTGCATACTGCTAATCAGAGGTGGCCAAGGCCATACCAACCCTGCAACTGCACATATACAAGCCCCTTGTATACATGCCATTGCGAGGCATGGCATGTATATGCCGCTTATGATTGATGGTGCACAGTGACAGCTTTCAAGGAGGACAGCTCAGGCGAGTTCAGACTAGGATCTCATCCCTCGTCCTGGCCAAAAACAAAAAAAGGTAGCTTATTGAATCTAGAGGCCAGGATATTCACGTCCGGAGTCACCCATCTCTGACATATCAGGTTAAAGATGTCACGGTTAAAGACCCATTTCCCACTAGTCCATACGGTGGCGGCTGAGTTAATCTGCCTTCCAGTTGTCCACTCCATGGGATGTGGGCAGCAGAAATCCCTGGATAAAGAGTCTCTGTCCATGGGACTAGACTCTGAAGATGTCTGAGCTCATTGCTAGGCAGGACCAAGGAACCTCTGGTATGAAGTCTGCTCCACAAAACAGAGCAAGAGAAAAAAGCAATCATTCTCATTGCACCAAACTGGCCCAAAAGAACCTGGTACATAGTAGAGGTGCGCATCTTCACTGGTCTCACAATTCGCTTACGATTATCCTGTCAACTATTAGATTCTGCAATGCATCACGATTACCGCTCATTGTTTTCCTCAAAAAATTCAAGAGGTCAGAATCAAAAGGTTGCATCCCCCCTTCCCCAAATCCTCAGCTGTGCTGTAGCAGGCCCTGGTTAGGACAGAGGGAATGCTTGACCTTGTAGTCTCCCCCGAGTTGCAGTGTAGTAGGCCCTGATTAGGAGAGGATTGCCAAGACCTATAGTCCCCCCAGTTGTATTGTAGAAGGCCCTAGTAAGGACAGAAGAGGAATGCTGGGACCTATAGTCCCCTCAGTTGTTGTGAAGGAGGCCCTGGTGAGGAGGAATTCTGGGACCTGTAGCCCCTCCCTCAGTTGTAGTGAAGGAGGCCTTGGTGAGGAGAAATGCTGGGCCTTACGGTGCCCTAACTTACAAGAAAACAGAATCAGCTGTGGATGAAGGAGCAGAAGGTGCAGATGGAGTAGGGCTCGGACAGGTCCCCGGTGATGAACCTCATGATGTCGGGCGCTCGGAGCTCGAAACGGAGCGGATCGGATGGGTGGGGCAGGGTCTCCTCAAGCATTCTATTGGGGGCGGCGGTCCGTGGGTCGGGGGCGATTTGCTCTGCAGGCCCCAGGGTAATGGGAGAGCACTCTGGGCCAGTGGGCCATGCTCTCGCGTGATTGCGCCTGCTGCCCACCGCATGGTGCCCGGAGAGGACGGCAAGCCTGTGTCCCGAGAGGCAAGGGGCCCTGGCAGCCCCGAACCAGAGGAGGGGACCCGGGCCTGACAGCGCTCCAAGGGCCCTAATGTGTACCGCCGGGATGACATCATGCAATCGCGATGCAGCCGTTCTCTGCATCGATGCAGAATAGTTCAAGGCTGCATCGTTGCTACAATTATTTTCAACACCCCTAGTACATATACACACCCAAACTACTAGGAGATGGCACATGCTCTTTTCTCAACAGGCCAGACCTGCTGTCTCAGGGTCCTCTATTCCATCCTGCTTTCCAGTCACTAGAATTAACAGTATGGCTGTTGAAGACCTGGTCTTAAGAGACAGAGGGATCTCTGATTTTAGTATTCCTTACTATGCTTACAGTAAAAAAAAAAAAAAAACACTTCTAGAAAGATCTATTTTTGTACCTGGAAAATTCTTTGACCGGTGTGAACACAGGCAATTCAATCCCAAAGAATACTCTGTGCCTCGCATTCACACCTTCCTACAATGAGGACTTAAATAGAACTTGGTCTTAAGCACTCTGAAAAGGACAAGGTTCTTTTTCAGAAACCACTGGCCTCACTCTCCCTTGTTGATACTTTTTTTCCTATTAGGTGTATCTCTGACCAAGTCTTCCTTACAGCGTCCCGTGCTTCCATGGGACCTCAACTTGGTTCTCTTTACCCTGCAAAAAACAACCTTTTTAACCCATCAACTATATCATCTTTGATGACCTGTCCTCAAAGTAGCCTTCTTGGTTGCCATCACGTATGTCAGACATGTCTCAGAGGAACAACCCCTTACAAAGCTACCAGTTTCTTCACAAAGACAAGGTAGTCTTATGCCCAAGACCAACTTCAATCATTGAGTTGGAAGACTTATACCACCTTAGGAAGACATAGTCCTTCCATCTTTGTGCCCTACTTGAAAGCACTCAAGAGAAACTGTTTTTCAGAGCTTGTACTTAGTCAGACTCATCAGTGTCTACCCCAAAACTGCAGCTTTATTAGATGGATAAGACAACCCATCGCTAGAGCTTACACTCTAAAAGGAAAAAACACCACCTGAGCCTCTGTAACCCAGCAAGGCTGCCACATGACCCTCTGTTCATACCTTTTTAAACTTCTCCCCCTTCTACATATGCGTTTTTTGGGTGCAAGGTTCATGCCGCACCACTATAAAGTTGGGTCTGTTGACACAGTTCTATTTCCCAAAGTGTTGCCCACCCTTCTCATGCACTAGGGACATCTCAGGGTCTATGAATACTCAGCCTGTGTCCAGCACTGTACAAGAGAAGGGGAATTTGGACTTGCCTGTAAAAAGGCACTTGAGGGCATGTCCTCAAAAGCTTTTTCACTGTCCAATCACCTGAAGGTATGAAGTGGAGTAGGGTCACTGGGATGGTGCCCAGGGGATGTGTCCTCAAAAGCTTTGCCAGTGTCCAATCAGCTGAAGGTATGAGCCTATAATGCAGGGTCTATGAATAATTAGCCTGTGTCCTGTACTGTACTCCAAGATACAAAATTTACAGGGAAGTCAAAATTCCTTTTTTTATGACAAATACAAAAATCCCATTATTATCTTAAAGTAGAATTCCAGCCTAACACTATGTTTAGAAATGTTCCTTCTCCCTCCTCCCACCTATGCTGCCTAACCTGTGTAAAATTTAAAAAAAATAAAAAATAAAAAAAGAAGGAGATGTGTACACTTATCCATTTTCAGTCCGCTCCAATCACACAATCACGTATATGTACATTGGCGTTGCTTAAAATAAGGCCTTATTCATACTGGCAGTGTCAACCCTGCATTTAGAGGCATTTAGAGGACTAAATGCATAAAGAATTTTTTCTAATTTTGTTCCATTCACACTGTACGTTTAGGTGCTTTCAGATTAGCTGCATTATGAGAAAATAGAATTCTGTGCATAAAGGATTCAATTAATAATACTAGATGAATATAAAACACAAGCAAGAACATCTAAGAATGCACAAAAAGTGATCTTAGAGGAATAAAAGTTTTTCATACCTCCCAGATAACCTTTCCTACATTTAGAGAAGCTAAACATTGTCAGTGTGAGGCCTAAAAAAGAAGGGCCAACTTAGAATCACATCAAATTAGGTCAAAATGTATCTATATGACATATACATTTTGACTTAATCTGATGTAATTCTATGTGACATATTATAGTAAAGACTCAATGATTGCTGTTAATAAAATAAAATACAAAATGTCAGTATTTTAGCATCTTCACTGAGAATGCCAGTTATTTGGTATTTTACAGGTAAACAAAGCTAGAAAATATCTGATACCAGCACTTGCCTGTCTATTGGTGTTATGATAACTGGAATAGCAGAAAGACCTATTGCAGTAGTAGCCCATTTTCGTGCTGGGAGAGGCCACCGGGTCACACGTCCCATTATATAAAGTGAAGCAGCACATAGTCGGTTGATGGTAAATCCAGGAATAGCCACAGATGCAAGAGCTTGCCAGACAAAAGTATCTATCACTGCCACGGTCACGCCCTTTGTTCTTCCTCGACTGCCTTTGTTCAGCTATAATTAAATAAAAAAAAAAAGAAAAGAAAAAAAGTTATCAATAATATTAATAAGAGGCCAATATATATTACTTCATATAGTTTTGTTTTAAAAAGTCTTATACAGGACATGGCACCTAGTGCTCTATTCAGTTGAAGAATGACAGCGTTAATGAATTCTATAAAAAATTACAAACCATAAGTACCTTCACCAACCACAGTTAAAAAATAAAGACAACGTTGTCTAATTGCAGGGAAAACAGCTGCACAGTCACCCATATATTCAGCCATTCTCTCATGTAGAACTTGATAACACCACAGTTGAAGCAGTTTTGGTATACAGAAGACGTCAGCCGAGGTATCCACTTATGACCAGATGGTCTAATGTAGACAACGCTTCATACATTGTTAGGCTCAGTTCTCATGAGCAACACAATTGCATAGATTGTTGCTGTATGTCGGGATGGGTCAGCCTGTGACCAGAGTTGTCTGAAAGCCTCCTAATCAGTATAGGGGCAGACTGTCCAAGGACAAACGGAATCCTCTTCTATGAATGGAGGATGTAAGCAGACTATCACTTCTCAAATGAGGTGGATGTGCTGATGTAGATTGGACCTGCGGCTAGAGATAGACTCCTATAGATGATGGGTGTAAAGGGAAGACGCTGTGGACATTGTAAAAAGGTCTCACCACCTATGTCTCACATCCAGTTCATAGTCCACATCGGTACATCCCGTCCTATAGTGCTGCTCGGGTCCACCATTTGCCGACCAGGCAAATGGTGTAGCTCAATCCAGGTAGTGTGTCTCAACCACCTCACTGTCCGTGCTGGCCCACTGGCTGTGATCCCACCAGAGACCTCACGTGCGTTCTGACGCATTTCGTTAGCCAAACAACGCCAACTTCCTCAAAGCTGAGGTTGGTGCAGGTACTTATGGTTGGTATTTTTGTAATAAAGCTGTAATTTTTTATTCAACTGACGTGTGCCACTTAGTGACTGCTTGGAGAATCAGTCTTCCCTTTGCGTTGCTTGGTCTTTGGTCACGTTGACTGCACCCGATACAATTTAGGCATCAGTAGGTGATTGGGACAATATTGTATTATTACCAGTTGTCCCTTTTGCTTCCCATTGAAGCGATCGTTCCAGTATTCAAGTTTATTTAAACCTAGTGCTCTATGTATTTGGGTGAAATGTTGTTTCCCATTGCCCCTTCCATTCAGGATGAAGACTGTAAAGTACTGCTAAGTGCCACAAAATCTTGTTCTGAGGTGCTTCCCTGACAGTGTTGCAGCTAATATTCGGCTTTACCACCCCAGAGCTACCAAGTTAAAGATTCAAGAAAATCACCATAAGGCTACTTTCACACTGCAGCGCCCAGCCTTTAGCGCAAAAGCGACGCTCTTTTGGAAGTGCTGTCCATTCATTTCAATGGGCAGGGCATTTTTTGGGAGTGCTCCCAAACCGCCCCAAGGATTATGCTTGCAGGACTTTTCCCAACGTCCTGCAAGCGCACCGCCCCAGTGTGAAAAGTCACAAGTCACACTGAAATGATGAGGAGGTGGTTTTCAGGGGTTAGAGGCTATTTCTAGCCCTAAAACTCCTGAAAACTGCCTCAGTGTGAAAGCAGCCTTACTGCACAGAATGTGCCAGGAATTGACTCCCCTTTCAGGCAGAACCCTTTACCCAGTATACACAGATGTGTATTCCAATAATGAGCTTAGAGGTAAACGGTATTTAGAGAACTGAAAGGATACAGATTGCAGTATGCAATAAAGAAAACTAGTAACTAGAGCAAGATTGTATATTTATGATTTAAAAAAAAAAAAGCGAGGGCCCGTTAACATTTTTATTATGAGGAACAAAGCAATGGTCATACAATGGTACTGCTCCTGTGTGAACAGCACTGTGCTGAATAAAAAATGCATAAACACATGGGGGTTGATTTACTAAAACTGGAGAGTGCAAAATCTGGTGCAGCTCTGCATAGAAACCAATCAGCTTCCAGGTTTTGGTGTCAAAGCTTAATTGAACAAGCTGAAGTTAGAAGCCAAATTGGCTACCATGCACAGCTGCACCAGATTTTGCACTCTCCAGTTTTAATAAATCAACCCCATGGTATTGACGCACGTGGGAATGAGCCCTGAATGTTACTTCCCCTCCCCACTGAGAATCCAATAACTCGTTTATTCATGTTTTTACTACATACTGTGCATCTGGGCGTGACTGACCTCTTTAAAAGGAAACTCATTTTGTATCAATATTATTTTAGCAGGGTTAGATTTTTATATATTTCAAACTCCTGCTCCTTATACAGTAATACCTCGGTTCACGAACGCTTCTCTTCACAAACAACTCGGTTCGCAAACAGAAGAGTTCACAAAAATTTGCTTCGGTACACGAACTCTGCTTTGGTTCGCGACCATCTTCCCTGCTCTGAGACGTGGTCACGACTTCCTGTAGGTGAGATTGCGGTCACAGAGAGACACTGAAAGTGTACTGTGAAGACACTTACAGTATTGAGAAGCTTTTTGGTGTGCATTTTAGCACATACTATACAGTACATCCCTGTGCAGACTTGCTGTAAAGCTTTTTTGTGTGATTTTTATCACATACTGTACCTTACATCCAGTATGGCTCCAAAGAAAATTCAGAGTAAGCATGGTGGTAAGAAAGAAGTGTGGAGCAGTAATGAAGGTGACAAGACTGTTCAGAGCAAGCATGTTGAAAAGAAAGTGCAGAGGGGTAATGAAGGTGACAAGAAAGTGCAGAGTGCTAATGCAGGTGACTAGGAAGTGCAGAGCAAGCATTTTGTTGAAAAGAAAGTGCAGAGCGGTAATGAAGATGATAAGAATGTACAGAGCGGTAACAAGAATGTGCAGAGCGGTAATGAAGGTGACAAGAAAGTGCAGAGCGGTAATGAAGGTGACAAGAAAGTGCAGATCGGTAATGAAGGTGAAAAGAAAGTGCAGAGCAAGCATGTTGTTGAAAAGTAAGTGGAGAGCGGTAATGAAGGTGACAAGAATGTGCAGAGCGGCAATGCAGGTGACAAGAGTGCAGAGCGGTAATGAAGGTGACAAGAATGTGCAGAGCTGTAATGCAGATGACAAGAAAGTGCAGAGCGGTAATGAAGACGACAAGAATGTTCCTCCATGCCAGAAGTTGTCTCAAGCAAAGTTAGTGTTCTCTCTCTTCATACTGTACTTTGTTTCATATTTTTGTGGTTCAAACACAGAAAAAAAATAAAAGTTTAGAACGGATTAACCTGATTTACATTGAGCCCTATGGGAAAATTTGCCTTATTTCGGGGAACTAATTACGTTTGTGAACTGAGGGTATCGCTGTCTTTTTTTTTATCACTTAACTTGCCTTAAAAATCTATTTCTTGGAGTACATTAAAAGAGAAGTACGGCAATAGAAAGAAAAAAAAACAACAAAAACACACACATCATATGCACCACCAATCCTAACTGCAGCTGTCCCCTGCTGGCTCTACCCTGAGAACTGAAGTTCTCCCCCTCTGTTCTGAGCAGAGAGCAGTGACTGTCAGTCACCGCTTCACTGCTCTGCCCCTCCAGCACTCACTGGAGTGCCAGTCTGTGGAGGGGCCAGGAGGGGCTGGATCAGGCTCTCAGCAGCATGCCAAGAGGCTGAGCCAGCTGCCAGTCCAAGCACCTGGGTGGATCCCAACTGTAAAGTTGGGATTTTTACCGAGCCTGGACCGGCCGAATGACATCAGTCAACTGCGGGCTTGAGCTCGCTTTCAACTGAAAACAGAAGTATAGCCAAAATGGCTGTCTGTACTTCTCCTTTAAGCCCCATACACACAGGCCGAATGTCGGGCGGCATAATCTGGTTCAATAGAAACTGGCCGACATTCAGCCTGTGTGTATAGCAGCCGGTCCGACAGAAGCCAGCCGAATGTCCAGCTTCTGTCAAAGGGGCATGACCAACAAAGGTCTGCCGATCAGATCAAAATGTTGACCGGCATGTTCTGGCCGGGGGGGGGGGGGGAGAGACACACACACACACGTCTAACACAATAGCTCAGCAGGGAGATTGCTGTACTAACATCAGTTAGTACGGTAGCTCCTCCCGAGCGCTTCCGTTTTTTTCCCATTCAGCCCGCTGGGTTGAACAGAAAAACAAAATGGTTAGTGTTTACCAGGCTTTAAAAAGGGACACCGGATAATTCCTTCAGGAGATTGGACATTGGCAAACAAAGCTATGAAGAAAGGCCAGTATAACCCCTCCCACTTTAAGCCAGCCTCAATTTTGTAGTAAGCAATAGTCAGAGTAGATCATAAGAACAGAGGGGAGGGAGCCCTGTCCATTAATGTACTCCAAAGACAAGGTTTTACGATAGAAAAAAAAAAAAAATTTTTACTTAAAAGGACACAGAATTGAGTATTCAGATACATTAGGATATCCAAAACCAGTCCAACTGAAGGATCAGCACAAACCAACAAAGGCAAACAAGGCGACAATAACCAAGTGGTTAACAGAGTTAGCTCAACAAAGCCTACAGAGATGCCCGATAAACATTATGATCAAAGCCAACATGGCTGTGGCCTGAATATCCGACTAGTAAAAATCAACGAATGTGTGAACACAAGACCAGCTGGCAGCCTTGTATATCTGAGAAATTCATAAAACAATAACTGAAGTGTGACTTGACAGGGGAAGGTGGGACCTTTCCCTTCAAACCATAGGCTTGAATGAGGACTTGTTCATTTAATCTGGTGACATTAGAAGAAGAAGCGGGTTGTTCTCTACAGTGACCTTTAGGAAAGGCATACAAGGTTTCAAACTGTCAAAAGGGACCTGTATCTGAGAGGTAAATGTTTCTATTGTCTGGATGTGGTACACATTGTTCAAGTTTAGGAACAGGACTGAGAGATGTTAGAACAATGTCTTGGTTAAGGTGAAAGAAACAAACTACCACGGGAAGAAAAAAAAAGAGGCCTTGGGCATCAAAACAATCTTAACTATGTGTAGAAAAAGAAAAGGTTACAAGTTAAGGCCACCAACTCGCTCGCCGAAGTAATGGCAACAAGAACGGCAACTTGGTAAATAAGGGTCAACAGAATAATGTCCCTTCTAGATTCTGAAGAACCAACAGAACCAGGCTGAGATGCCACGGAGTCGCTGGTGAACCTACAAGAGGGATAATGTGAGCAATACAGCAGCCTCTGAAAAAGAACCATTAAAGGCGAAGATTTGAACCTTCATGGTACTTAATAGCCAAGTTCAACTTTAAGTACAAAATAATAAATGCATGTGTTTTTGCAGGTAAACACAGGAGCCTGCAAAGCACTGCACGCACAATCAGTGGATTGGGAGTACAGCATTAGGCACCTGCACACACACCCTCCAGCTTTCTGCCCCTATGGGCTTTCAGTTAAAAGGCTCGAAGAAGAATAGATGAACTACAAGTGTGCTAATCAGCACACTCTTAGTCAATTTAGAACTATAAGTCAACTGCTGCGGTGGAAGATGGGACTTGTAGCTTTTTTTTTTTAATTTGTTTTTAAACTTCTTATAAAGTAGAGTATACAGACCCCAAATGTCTTAACTCACACAGGGGAAGAACACCTTTAAACAAACAATATCAAGTGACTTGTGTAATTGGAAGTAGATATACCAGAAGTACTAAAGAGTTGCAACTAGATCCTTCAGGGCCCGGTGCAAGAAACCATGAAGGGCCCCCCTCCATCCAAGCCCTGGGCTTCCAGTTCCATGGACATCCTCCCAGAACTCTGCCTCCCGCGTGCCGCCTGAGGCGCACATCCAGCACGCTCTGTGACACAGCTGATCCCAGATCACGAGGGGTAACCACAGCGGCCCTTTACCATGTGATCAGCTGATCACATGCAAAGAGACCTGCCAGTTATTGGCAGTACTTTCTTCCCATGATGTGTTTGTGGGAGAGCCGTTAACCAGCAAAACTGTCAGTACACTGTTTACACTGATAAACAAGGCACTGATCATCAGTGCCCTGATTATCAGTGCTGCTCATCAGTGCTCAACAATGCCACCTATCAGTGCTCATCTATGCTCCCTATCAGTGCCACTTATGAGTGCTCATCAATGCTGCCTATCAGTGCCCATCAGCAGGACTCTGAGCTGAGAGCATCTCTCTCATACAGCCCAGAGCCTGCAGTGACAGTCCCCCCCCCTCCCTCGCTCAGACCGGAAAGGTAACAGCCGATCTGCTCCTTCTCCTCCCGCCTCCTTATGCACAGCGGAAAGCATTAAGCTAAGCAGCTGAATGATCAAACTCAGCTGCTTAGCTTTACAGTTCCCGCAGTGCACACAGGAGGAGGGGGGCGGGAGGAGAAGGATCAGATCAGCTGTTTCCTCCCCAGGTGCATGCGAGGGAGGAGGGAGGCGGAACTGTAAGTGCAGGCTCTGGGTTCTATGAGAGAGACACATTCAGAGCCCTGCAGCATTCATCCCCGCTGGGGCCCCCACAGTGGCGGAACACTAGGGCCCTATCACCCCAGGACTCGGCAGCTCAGGGATGTCTCACTCCAAACTTGGAAGCAGAGGATTGCTTGGAATGCCATCAAGGTATGTTCCCGAGCGGAAGCTCAGTGTGAAGCTGGAAGAGAGGGGCCCAGGGGCAGCACAGGGAAGATTGATAGGAGTGGCGAGCAGGCAGTAACATATAGAAGAATCAATCCCATCCTCCTGCAGCCACTGCATGCCTGTGGAAGGGAAAGGTGGAGATGCAGGCAATTCAGTGGCTGCAGGAGGAGGGGATCGGTTCCACTATATGCCGCCCCTCAAGGGCCCCCTGGAGCATGGGGCCAGGTCGCAAGTGCAACCCCTGTAGCTACGCCCCTGCACCAAACGTAAAAGAAGTTAAAGCGGTATATACAGAAATCATTTATCAGAGGTTTCAAAACGTGAAAATTACAGAAGTTCTGATGCCATCAAAGAGTCCTCAAGCCATCTAGGCCAAACTTTGTTACATTTCTTTGGATATCCCCTATGGAGGTAGGTATCTTGTAGCCTGATACAGTGACAGGTTAGAGTGGGGGGGAACAAACCATCCTTTGAGGTCCAGTCATTGGTGACTGAGGAAGTCTGCCAATTATCACACCTGGGATGTGTAAGGCAGACGGGGCTGGAACATGAAGTTCTGCCAAAGCCAGAATCAGATGCGCTGTGAGAGACTGCTGGCTGTACCCTGATGGTTGATGTAGTGTTGTCTGACTGAATCCTGGCCAGATGAACTCCTAGACAGAACAATGAAGGGATAACCAAACCGCCCCAAGCTCCAGAATATTGAGTGGACGAGGCTTTTCCCCTGATGACTAAATTCCTTTTACCAAGAGGGTATCTAGGACACCTCCCCAAAATGACAGACTGCCATCCATCCTGAGAGCCGTCCTAACCAATGGGAGGAAGATTTCCCAGAGTCTATTGCCAAACTTGTGACCCACCATGCCAGGGTAGACGTGGTTTTGCTGGTCATTTTTATGTGATGGTTCAGAGATTGTGGCATTTTCAGTGTCCTATATAACTCTTTCCCCGCCGCTCCGCTCTGCGTTACCATTGGGGTATCCCAAGTTTCTGTCCTTGGGGCCCCCTCCTAGTCTACATCTCTTCTTTGGGCCAATTGGTAACCCCCCATGCTACCAATACTACCTCTACATCAAGGACACCCAGATCTATCTCTATACTCCCCAGCTCACAACCTCAATCCCTTCAAGTATCACACATTTACTGGGTGACACATCAGTATGGATATTTGCCAGCACACTAAGGATCGGCACAAAGTGGCGTCCAAACAGTTTAGTTTATTGCATGATCACAACACAAAAAGGTGCAACATTTCGGAGTCACGCAGGACCCCTTCGTCAGGCATGTGATTGTTGCTGCAGCACCCAAACCTTTAGCGCTTATACCAGGAACGTGTGGAATGGGAATATGAAGTATTATACATCAGTATGGATGTCAAACCATTTCCTCAAACTCAATATCTAAAACGGAGCTTGTAATATTTCCTCCTTTCCCATCCCTCTCACATGACTTTACTATAGAGATCAATAGCACAATCAATGGTCCCTCCTCACACTGACTGTCCTGCCAAAGTAACCTGCCAAATACTCTAAGCGATGAAATGGTTCCAGCACTGATTTATGGAGATATAGGATCAACCTGTCAGGGCTGGGCTCAGCCCTTCCTTCTCTGAGCTGGCCCCTTAGCTGTTTAATCTACAACTGCCATAATGCTGCACATGCGATCAGTTATGACACCAGCCATTGGATGATTTGACAGTTTGGTTGAGAGCACAACCAAAGGGAGTGTTACATTTCCAGGACGTGCCGGAAATAAAGCTGTTTTATGGATGGGTTTACCTCCACTTTAAGCCTTCCAGATCTTTTCTGCCTTCGGCTTGGTCAACATCACAGAGACCATCTCCTGTGTTACTGTTAAAGACTTGCTTGGCTGACGTTCCTTCTGGCTCCACATCCTGCTTGCTGTTCCACTACGATTCCTGGCTTCCTGACTTTCTGGCTTATCTGACTATCCGTTCTGGTTATAGAACTTTGGCTATGTTTTGACTACGTTTGTTCTATTTACTTTTATTATTTAACAAGTGTGATTTAACTGTACTTCTGTCTCGGTCTGATTCATGGTTTCTGACAGTAGGTGAAGGCCATGAATTCAGAAGATGCAGTCAATCCATTTGTTGGTAATAATTTTTCCAAATGAACAGGATCACCACATGGATCAGGTTGCCATGGTGTTACAAAAGCTCCTGAGTCGCACGGCTCACCTGGAATCTCCCACTGTGGCTGTACAACCTGTGTTGCAGGCCATCCCTGCTGTTGCCCCAGTCTCTGTGTAGGCACCCATCTCAAGCATTACCTCTATAAGAGGTAGGTCTGGTTTCGCTCCGCTTCCCCAGCGATTTGGGGGCGATCCGGTTCAATGCAGAGGGTTTCTCAACCAGGTTGAGATATACTTTGAGATGCTGCCCCAGGCGTTTTCCACAGACAGAAGCAAAGTAGGCTTTGTGATACCTTTGCTTTCTAAGAGAGAGCCTTGACCTGGGCAAACCCTCTATGGGAGACGCAAAAACCCTTTGTCTTGAGTTACCCAGTGTTTGTGGCTTCCTTTAAAAGGGTATTTGACATTCCCGTATGCTCCATTTTTGCTGCCAAAAGCCTCATGTCCATTAAGTAGGGTACGAGAACTGTTGCCGATTACGCCACTGACTTCCATACCCTGGCAGCAGAGGTTGCGTGGAACAATGAGGCCCTCGTGGCTGCTTTTTCTCATGGTCTCTCGGAAAACATCAAAGATGAGATAGCAGCCTAAGACATACTGCACTCGTTTGCCAAGCTTATTGACTCCAGACCCCCGAGAGAGACCTTCCTTTGAGTGCTTGCGGAAGCCTCCTGTACCTTTGGCTCCAAGCTTTGCAGTCCCACCCTTGCCTCCCTCACCTCCTGGTACCGAGTCGGTCAGTGAAGGTGAACCCATGCACATGTCTTTGACAAAGGTCAAGCCGGTAGTTTACCTCCACGCCGCTCGTATGATCATGCAATTGACCTTCAACCTGGTGCCATACCCCCTCGTGGCCGGGTTTACCCTTTGGTCTTGGAGGATAAGGCCATGGAGGAGTATGTTGCAGACGCACTCTCGAGGTTTCATCCGCAAATCCTCGTCTCCTGCTGGTGCTGGTTTCTTCTTTTTGAAGAAGAAGAGTGGTGAACTGAGACCTTGTATTGATTATAGGGGTCTCAATCGTTTCACAATTAAGAATGCTTATCCGATTACATTGATTACTGAGTTATTTGACCATCTCAAGGGGGCAACGGTTTTCACAAAGCTTGATTTGAGAGGGGCATACAATCTTGTGAGGATTAAGGAGGGCGACGAGTGGAAAACTGCGTTTAATACGAGAACAGGCCATTATGAGTACCTCGTAATGCCAATTTGGCCTTTGTAACGCTCCGTCAGTTTTCCAGGAATTTATTAACGAGAGCCACCACACAGATGTCTGTCGCGTGCTTCAGAAACTAAGAGAGAACAATCTCTATTGTAAATTGGAGAAGTGCGAATTCCATTGTGAACAGGTTAAATTCCTGGGTTATGTCATTTCCACTGCTGGTTTTTCGATGGACCCAGAGAATCTTTCAGCAGTCCTACAGTGGCCCTGACTTGTGGGTTTACATCCTCTGCAGCTTTTTCTTGGCTTTGCCAACTATTATGGGAAATTTATTCGCAACTTCCAGTCTCTGGTCAAGCCCCTGACTGATATGACCAGAAAGGACAGTAACCCACAGAGTTGGTCTCCAGAGTCCATTAAGGCCTTTGAGAGTCTCAAGGTTGCCTTTGTTTCTGCTCCTGTGTTGGCACATCCTGATCCTATGTTACTTTTTATCCTTTTACCTCTGAGAACGCTATGCATCCTTGTGGCTACTTTTCAAAGAAATTGTCACCTGCGGAGTGCAATTACGCCATTGGGTACAGAGAGCTGTTAGCGATCATTTTAGCCCTGAAAGAAAGGAGACATCTCCTCGAAGGTACCACTGGGCCAGTTCTCATTCTTACTGACTATAAGAATCTCACATTCTTGTCTGAGGCTAAACGCCTCTCTCCCAGAAGGGCGCGATGGGCTCTTTTCTTGTCAAGTTTCAATTAGATTGTCTCATTTATACTAGGTACTAAGAATGTAAGGGCTGACGCTTTGTCACGACAATTCTCCTCCACTTCCAAGATGGAGTCGTTTCCGGTTCCTGTGATTCCTCCCGATTGTATTCTGGCTACGGTTCGCACCAGTCTCACTTCTCCTTTGGGTGACAAAATTCTTGCCGCTCAGGTCCATGCTCCTCCTAAGAAACATTGTGTCCGCTGCTTTGTCCCGGAGAGTCTCTGTACTGCCATGCTCCAGACTTACCATTCTCCCAAGTCTGCTGGCAACCCTGGGAAGAATCAACTCTTTTGGGCCATTTCCCAACAATTCTGGTGGCCTAGTCTACGTTCTAATGTACCCGCCTTCGTAGCTGCCCGTTACGTGTGTGCTCAGAGTAAGACTCCACGACACCTTCCAGTGGGCCTTCTACAACCCATACCCAATGGAGAGAGGCCCTGGACCCACCTGGTCTATGGATTTCATTGTGGAGTTACTTAACTCCCAGAGCAACACAGTTATCCTTATGGTGGTTGACCGGTTCTCGAAAATGTCTCACTGTATTCCACTTAAGAAGTTGCCCACTTTTAAGGAACTGGCTTCCATTTTTGCTCAGGAGATCTTTCGCTTACATGGGCTACCCAAGGTGATCATCTCGGACAGGGGTAGTCAGTTTGTGTCCCGGTTCTGGCGAGCCTTTTGTGCACTTGGTAATGCAGCTTGCTTCTCCTCTGCGTATCACCCGCAATCTAATGGGGCCGCAGAACGAGCCAATCAGTCCTTGGAGCAGTTCCTACATTGCTATAATTCTGACCATCATAACAACTGGTCAAAGCTCTTACTGTGGGCGGAGTTTGCTCACAACAGTGCCTTGAATTCTGCTTCCCGATTGTACCCATTTATGGCGAACTATGGTTTCCAACCTTCCATGTTGCCTGGCTCATTTGTTCCGCAGAGTATTCCTGCGTTCGAGGAGCATCTCCGTGGTCTTCGTTCCACTTGGGCACAAGCCCAGGCGCTTTGCGGCATGCTAATGATAGGTACAGACTCTATGCTTACCGCAGACGCCTGCCTGCGCCTTCCTACCAGGCTGGGGACAGGGTCTGGCTGTCATCTCGCAACCTCTAACTTCGTGTTCCCTCTCTGAAGTTCGCACCTTGGTTTATTGGGCCTTTACGTATTCTCCGCAGGATTAACCCAGTGGCTTATGCATTAGACCTTCTTTCTAATATGTGTATCTCAAATGTATTTCATGTCTCCTTATTAAAACCTTTGGTCTGCAACCGCTTTACCACCTCGGTGCCACGTCCTCACTCTGTACAGGTTGGGAACCATGAGGAGTATGAAGTACAGTCCATTGTTGACTCCCATAGGTTCCGAGTGGGCGCATACAGTACCTGGTGCATTGGAAAGGGTCTGTTCTGGAGGAACACTCTTGGGTCTCATCCTTGGATGTACATGTCTCTGTGCTCCTCCGTGATTTCCATAGATGTTTTCTCCTCAAGCCTGGTGGTCCTCCGAGGGTGAGGGGTCATTGAGGAGGGGGTACTGTCAGGGCTGGGCTCAGCCCTTCCTTCTCTGAGCTGGCCGCTCAGCTGTCGGCTAATTGCCAGCTCCTATCTCTCCACAGTGTCTCACCTGTTGATGATATCCTGCTCATCAGTCCTTGTTACTTAAGCCATCCAGTCCAGCTCTCTGCCTTCGTCAACATCACAGAGACGATCTCCTGCGTTCCTGTTAAAGACTTGCTCGGCTGACATTCCTTCTAGCTCCAGTTCCTGCCTGCTGTTCCACTACACCGATTTCTGGCTTCCTGACTTTCTGGCTTGTCTGACTATCCATTTCGGTTACCGAACTTTGGTTGTTTTGACTATATTTGTTCTATTTACTTTTATTAATAAACATTCATGTTTTTTGACACATCCTGAATCTTTGAAGGGTCTGCGCAGTCCATTGAACATTGGCCGACCGAGCCTGAGATGACGTCCCTCAGAAGAAGGTTGTCCAGAGATCCCAAGATGGGTATGCCTTGAGAGCGATGTAGAGCAAGAACAGGGGATAGCGCCTTGATGGCCCGCTGAGCAGTGGAAAGGCCAAATGGAAGGACAACAAATTGGTAATATTGCTAGTTCACAAATAAAAAAAAAATGGAAGTTGTGTGACCTGGAAGAAGTTGCAAATAGGGACAAGCTAGGTGAATCAATACACCGACATAGGGGATTTGATCAGTCATGACACTAAAAAAATTACAGCCACAACACAAGCCCATTACTAAAAAGTAAGACAAATGAACAGGCAATATAAAACCGTACTAAAATAACAAAAACATTTAAAACTGTACAATGCCTTTGGGTTTTGGAGTATTGTTTGCAGACAGATTCCTTGTGTACCAATTCTTCAAACTCCTCATCCTTGGCTGACTATGCAAAAGCAACTGAAGCCTTAGGGAATTTAGAGGTGGATGCGTGTGGCCCCTGTGATCAGAGGTGGCTATTATGTCTGTAATTTTGCCTGGAAACTCAAGACATGCCAGCTGAGAATATCTTCCAGGAAAATATTGAGGAAGGATTTGGGTAGGGGGCAGCGATTCAGACTATTGGTATCTGGTCCTTTGGAGGGGACACTGCAATCCCCCCCTGGCATTGTTAGAGGATTGCAAGTCGTCCATGCTCCCATGACCACTGCTCTTGCACACAGGATCTGCTGTACTGTGGTAGAGAGCGAAAGACGTCGACAAGGGTATGCAGGAAGGGTTAATACTTTTTGTGATCAGCATGGCAGCTAGGAGTCCCTGTAATGCCCAGAGGATTGTAGATCTGATATAGGTGAAGAGGAGATGTTGGGATGGCAGCAAAGTCTGTGTACCCAGAAAAGATGGTACACACATGCAGTATGGCCCCAAAAGAGGAGACTAATGCAGGAGTAGGAGGGCCCAGAGCCCACTCAGCCATTGAAAAGCGGTTCAAGTGTCCATATTAAACACTGGTGCAGCCAACTCTTCCCACCACCAGCTGCGCAATCATTAGTATTGCTACAGACTGACTACTTAGAGCAAACTAGTACTGTATGCACCAAACAGGCTCCCTATAAGCAAGGGCAAAAAACCCTACTCGCTGGGATAAGGTCCATTAAAGGCCCTGCAGCCCCCCCCACAGGCAAAGATCCAAGGAGCTTGACACTCCCGATTGTCTTCATTCTCATGGCAGGCACACCCTCGAAGATATCTTCAGGGACAGGGTTCCACCAGATGGGGGCACCATGGCCTTGGACCTGTAAAGCACACTGTGGCCTTTCCAACACGCTGCATTTAAGTACCTACGCAAGCACTTTCTGCAGAGTGCAGTGCCAAAAGACACATTAGAGGCTGGCCCTGATTCTAATCGGCAGAGTAGGTCTTCTGTGGCAAAGCCGAGCATGAGCTGAAAAATGTGCCCCTTCTGGCTCTGTAGCCAATAAAAAAAAAAAAAATCGGCTGGATGAAAGAAATCTTGAAGAAAAAAAAAAAAAAAAATCTTCTCTCAGAGATGAGATGTCGGTTCACAAAGGACACTAGCAAAAACCGAGGGAGCCTGGGAATGGGAAGGGTTATTTTGAAGGTAGCAAAATAACCCGAGGTGCCTCAATGCTGCATCCTGTGCCCCTTAATGTATGATTAAGAATCATTTAACACATGACAAATGATTCCCAAATCGCCATGGGTTATCTAAATAAGACAGAGCAGCTTGTTTTTCAGCTACAATTGACAGAAACAGGGAACAATACTATCTCATAACAGAAGAGTTGCTATTGTGATTTTTAATCTTTAATGCTGTAAAACTGTGGATACCTCTGCTGCTTTATGTCCTTTATCTGCAGCATCTGCAGTAACATAGGCTGTGGCCACACCATAGGTAGCCCAAACTAGGGCTTTAGGCACCAAGGCACGAAAAGACTCTCCAACTTCATTGGCATAGCCTAAAAAACAAAGAGTCAAAAATCATCTTCAAATACTATCACTGAAAATTACAGAAAAATTCTATCATAGCACAAATATCTAATCAACACTAAACATTGTATATACACATAAAGATGTGTGTCCAACAGTTTCTATTACAAAACAAGAGTACAGTGGGTATAGAAAAGAATCACCCCCTGTAAAATAATCATATTCTGTAGCTTTGCAGCCTAAAATTATTATTATTAAAAAGAAGGCAGACATATGTTTTTAGTGCAACCTATAACATCCAAGTGAAAGATAACACAAAAAAAGCCCTTCTAAAACAAATTCACAGAGTTGGAAAAAGGATTCTTTAGTCTGTTAGGATATGTCTCTACTAACTTTGCACATCTAGACTTTGCAATATTTGCCCACTCTTTGCAGAACTGCTCAAGTTCAGTTAGACCCCTTTCACACCAAGGCGCTTCAAAAACGCCCTAAAATGCCTTAGCGTTATTACAGCGTTTTAGGGGCATTAGCAGTAAAATTAACGCAATGCTGCAGGCGTTTTAACAGCGTTTTTCAAGTGTTATTGAAGCATGTGTTATTGATGCTATCTTTCTGCTTGCATGTTTATCCTTTGTGATATCATGTAAAACAAGCAGTGTCTTGTTTTACTTCAAATCTTCATTTTTCTGGGATAAATTCTTTTTTTTGGCACTTTGATGGTCTGTTTAATCATGCTGACCTTCCCACAAGTTCAGTCCTGTTGTTGTAGATGCTCTCTTTTCTGCTTGCATGTTTACCTGTTTGTGAGATCATGTGAATTTTCTACAGCTCAGGGCAGATGATAGGTGCTATTCAGGCGTTTTTACAGTGTTTAAAATTCACTTCAATGGAGAGGGGCGTTTTTGAAGCGCTTTTTTCAACGCCCAAAAGCTGCTCCAAAGATGCTGCTTGCAGGACTTTTCTCAACGCCCCGCCAGCGCAACGCCTCAGTGTTTCTCCTGCCTTCATTTCAGGCTTCAAAGCAACAAAATGTGATTTTAAAAGGGGGTGATTATTTTTGATACCCAATGTAGAATAAACCAAAGAATAATCTCCAATAAATGAATAAACGGTGGCAACAAATACAAAGATTTACACATGTTCAGAAAGGTAAGATAAAGAGCTTATATTGTCGGATGCATTTAATGTTCTTGTGCTTCTAAGCCTAAATTTTAGTAAAGTACAGAGGCCCCAAAGAGAACTTAAAAAAATGTCCTTTCCCCTCCATCACTTTTTTCTTATATACACAGGCTAGGCAGAATAGGTGGGAGGGGAAAGGGAATTTTCTTTAAAGCTGCTAGCATTAGGATTCTTTTCCTCTTTTAGATTAAATGTTTTGTTTTTGTAAAGGCCCCTTTTAATTTGTATTTTTGGTTCCTCCAGCTGGCAGAAAGTAGTGCTATTTCAGAGACCTATCTTTTCCCTGAAAGGTTTCAAATAAAGCAATATATCCAAGAGGCGCTTGTGCAGCTCTTCAAAATGGCAGACGCGTGATCCGCGAGCTCCAGTCCCGCTCCGTGTTTCGCAGGCCCTCAAACAGCAACCGATCGCAACGGGGGTAAGCTACCACGACCCCTCAGACCTCCTAGCATTACATGTGAAAAATTGGGGACCAGCGACCCTACGACGAACCACACAAACACCGTGGCCCTCCTCCACTATGGATAGCTATCTGACTAGGCCCCAATCCCCGGTCTCGATTTCACAGGGAGACACGGAGGATTACGTCAGTACCCTGATGGCGGAGGATGGCTCTCCCCCCACATATCCTCCCCTTCTCAGCCTGTATTAACACCCGAGATGCTGGATCTTAAACTCCAGGCTCTGGCCCAACAGCTCACCAGGGGCATTGCCCAGGAGATCAGAAAGATCTCCAGAGAACTCAGGGGTAAGATAGACCTACTGGGCGAGCGCACAGCTGCGTTAGAAAAAAGTTTGATGAAACTTTTCACAATGTTCAGGCTCTAGAAGAGAATGACTTCCTTAAAAATTCTGTATCCCAGCTCCAGCAAGAGGACCTGGAGAACGGCGACAAAACCTCAGAATCCGTGGCATCCCGGAACAAGTGGCTGAAATTATCATCAGACCCTACCTTCTGGGCCTATTCAACACCCTGGCACCTGACATCGTGGACATAGACTGGCGCCTTGGCCCCCAAACCCCCTGCGGGGGCCAGACCTTGTGTCATAGTGGTAAGGTTCCACTACTATGAAATCAAAGAGGCGCTTACTTTGGCCAATCGCAACCGACCCAGTATTGAATACAAGGGAGACAAAATTCAACTATTTAAAAACCTCTCCCCAATCACCCTGGCCAAACGCCGATCACTAAGGCCCATCACCTCTCACCTTCAACTACACAAGGTCCCCTATTATTGGGGCTTCCCCTTTCGCCTCAATGTCACTAAGGATGGTGTCCAACGTGTCCTTCGAGACCTTCAAGGAGATGCCTTTCTCAAGCGCCAAGGCCTCCCACCATTGCCTGCAGAAGGTCAGTTTGCACCTGCCACCCCACGCCCTCCGCCGGCTCCTTCTAAGATTTGGACACCAGTGAGAGAAGGGGGATCGAGGGGCTATTCCACACCCCAGTGCTCTCAACGTACCTTTACCTACCCCAGTCATCCTTTTTGCCCTTCTTTCTTCCCACATGGGAACCCAACTCCCCGTCGACCCTTTCAAGGGACTGTTTCGCCTTCTATTTTTGTCACCCATGGAGGTGCCTTGAACTGTTTTGTTTTTTTTTCCTACTAGAAAACTTCTACAAAGTTCCGAGGAGTTCCAGGTTTTGATAAGATGCGGAACACTGTGGCGGAACGTCACGTTTTCCCCCTTTTTGGAGACCACTTTGCTCCCCCACATGTCCTCTGGCTGTGGCCGAGGATTCCTGAGGATGTGGATGCCTCTCAGTTCTACACCTGATGTTTACATTTGTGTTTTGTGGGCCAAACCGCCCTTCTTGTGACAACGCTGCAATATTTCTTTTGGTCCATTTTTTGGACTTTTTTTTTTTTCGTTTGTCGTTTTCTTTCCTGCATTAACGTTGATCAGTTTTTTTACTCTATGTGGCATAATAGATTACTACCTGTTAAAAGGCTATATATGTGTGTGACTGTACTGATGGGCTATTGCCCACTATACTGAAGGTTCACTGGCTAAATTTCACGTCTATACTATGGGTTTGAAACTGCTGTCTTATAACTTGAAAGGCCCGAATTCCATCAAAAAACGATGGATGGCTTTAAAGGAGTTCAGGGCCTCCGGCGCGGATGTGATCCTGGTACAGGAGACTTTTGCTTCTAAGTACCGTATTTATTGGCGTAGAACACGCACTTTTTTCCCCTTAAAATCAGGGGAAAATCATCAGTGCGTGTTATACGCTGATCCCCGCTAATTGTGATCTATCGGCGGCGATCGCTGCCGACATTCACATAGCGTGTAGTTTTAAATATGCGGAGTTCGGAGGGACTCGGCGGAGCTGAACGAGCGCCGCCGAGATCACAGTGACTGGACGGAGCCAAGATACACATAGCCGAGTGTTCTCGGCTCTTTCCAGCGCCACTCACAGGCACGCCCAGTCCCACCGATGGACCTATGTTATGTCCATCATAGGGCGGGACTGTGAGTGGCAACGAGAAGAGCCGAGTACACTCAGCTATGTGTATCTCGGCTCCGCCCAGTCACCGAGTCCCTCCGAACTCCGCGGCGCCATATTTAAAATACACGCTTTGTGTATGTCGGCGGCGATCATGTAATGGACACTGGGGCAAGGCTGCACTGACCACTGGGGCAAGGCTGCACTGACAAGGCTGCACTGGGGCAAAGCTGCACTGACAAGGCTGCACTGGGGCAAAGCTGCACTGGACACTGGGGCAAGGCTGCACTGACACTGACAAGGCTGCAGATGGACACAATAACGCTGCATTGATGGGCATTTAAATGTAAGTTTTTTCTCCTTAAACTTCCCACCTAAAAGTTTTTTTCCTTAAAATTCCCTCCTAAACTTGGGGTGCGTGTTATATGCCGATAAATACGGTATTTCCCAGTGTCTTATATGGCGTCTGACTCATCTGGAAAGGCTGGGGTTGCAGTGCTGATCAGATGCTCCTGTCCTCTCCAGATCAAGTCCACCCATTTAGATCCCCACGGTCGTTATACAATACTGCAAGGTACCTATTTGTCTAGTCCTAGAACACCAATGAATGAATATGCTCCAAATATGGGTCAGATTAAATTCCTTACTGATACATTTGAACGGCTGCAACGCTTTTCTCAGCCTTTTATGGTAATTGGGGGGGGTTTTAAATGCTGTCCTCTCTCCCACTCGAGATCGGAAATCTTTGTTCCATTCTACACTACCCCTCGCAACACAGTCCTTGGCTACCTCCTTTCGTTAATTGACTCAAAGCCACCGTGTGTTTGACGCATGGAGGATCAAACACCCCACTGGTAAACAATATTAGTTTTACTCTCCCCCCATAAGATGTTCTAGATTGGACTATTTCCTTGTGACAGCCCCCCTTTTACCTCATACGTGTCATCCGACCTGGGCCCCATCACCTGGTCGGATCACGCGCGCCTGACCCTGGATCTTTGCCTCTCAGCTGCATTTCCCAGGAAGTGCCACTGGAGACTCAATGAATCTCTGCTAAAACATCCTGAAACCAAAGATAAACTCTCCCAAGCGCTAACCGAATACTTCCAGCTAAATACAGGTTCCGTATCCAGTCCATCCACCTTATGAGAGGCTTACAAGGCGTTCTTCAGGGGGCAGTGTATCTCTGTAAGCTCA
Organism: Lithobates clamitans; assembly: GCA_037952925.1. NCBI lineage: Eukaryota > Metazoa > Chordata > Amphibia > Anura > Ranidae > Lithobates > Lithobates clamitans. The sequence continues at coordinate 3,219,842 of JBBGZY010000218.1, read as the reverse complement.
TGAAGAAAGAAGGATGCAGCCCTCTTGAAATCCTCTTTACTAACCAAACTGCTTGGCGCTGAACGCTCCCTGCTCTGCTCCCCCATGGTGGTTCGATTGCGGGCAATAACCTCGCTGTGCAACCAAATAAAATCTCTAGACATGTCAGCCATAGATAAATCCCCTTTATGGGCAAAACAAAAATTTTACGAATTTTCCAATAAGCCACATAGAATGCCGGTCTCCAGGATCAACCCTAGGCCTTCTCTCTCCTTCCCGGATCACCTCAAACGACCGGATGGTACCCCCACTCACTGCCCACAGACCATGACCCAGGTCCTTGGTGAGTTTTACGATAAACTCTACAACTGCCTTACTCCCAACCTACATTCCCCATTTGACCAGGAGGCTTTTGAGGCATTTATGTCAGACTTGAAGTTGCCTAAACTAACCAGGTCAGATGTGCATGTACTGAACGCTCCCATTACCGGGGAAGAATTAGCCAATACTGTTAAAAGCCTACCAACCCACAAATCCCCTGGTCCAGATAGCCTCCCATACTCCTACTACAAGACATTTATCCCAATTCTATCAACTCATCTAGTATCCTTATATAACTCTCTTCTTCAGGGCGAGTCCCCCATTCAGCAGTTCTTACACAGTTATACCTAAACCGGACAAAGATCTGTAGCTTCCAGATAGCTACAGGCCGATAGAATTTTTAAACTCAATTATAAGCTATTCACAAAAATGTAGGCTAACCACCTTTCACAATTTTTGAAAAAAACTGATCGATAGAGACCAAGTGGGCTATGTCCCCACCAGACATGCGGGCGACAATACCAGGCGCACTATTGACCTCATTGATATGTTGAATAGAGTACATAGACCTGCCTTGATCCTCAGCCTCCACGCCCAAAAGGCATTTGATAGATTAGGTTGGCCCTACAGGTTTGCCACCCTTACTGAATTTGGTTTCCACGGTCCCTTTATCTCGGCCCTAAAAATCCTCTACTCCAACCCCTCATCCCAGGTCCAAATGGTTTCTTTCACGTCCCGATCCTTTCCAATGTCTAATGGCACTAGACAGGGTTGCCCTCTCTCCCCACTTCTCTTCATCCCATGCCTAAAACCCTAGCAGAGGCTTTAAGATCACATCCTGACATCAGAGGGGTCCCCATGCGTCATAGGGAATATAAAATTCTCTCTATTTTCGGATGATGTACTTCCAACCTACATATATCTCTCCTGTCACTGCATGCTCTCCTATCCCAGTTTAGCTCTCTATCTGGATACAAAATTAACGCATCTAAAACAGAAGCCCTACCGCTACATATACCACCTGCAGACCTTCTATCGCTTCAAAGCTCTTACCCCTATCGCTGGTGCACCTCATCTCTCAAGTACCTGGGTGTACAAATCACACCATTGTACTCATCCCTATATTCAGCCAATTATATCGCCCTGTTCAAGGACATCAAGGCCATGCTGTCTCGATAGAATCCCCTCCCAATATCCTGGATGAAAATGTCAGTTATGCCAAAACGACTGTATTTTTTTGAAACCCTGCCTATCCCTATGGCCCAATTAAAATTGATTAAACAATGGTTTCTTAACTTTATTTGGAAGGATGGGTCACAGAGTAGCAAGCTTGATTTTCCCCTAGAAGCCATGGAGGAATAGGAGCCCCGGACGTTTACAAATATTACCTGGCCTCCCACCTTCATGCAGTGGTGGCCTGGTCCAGTTTAAGGCCGCCGAATAGGTGAACGGAGATAGAGATGGGTTCTCTGTTTCCTGGTCACCCCTGTTCTCTTGTATGGTCGCCTGCCTTATTTTCAGATCCCAAACTCCATAGCCTCTGTTTGGGCCCTATGTTGTTTTCACTGAGGATATGGCGTTCATGTCACACCAAATTCTCCCTCTCATCCCCGTGCCCCCCTCTCTCTAATGTAATCCTTAATCCCTCAATTCGCGACAGCCTATCCCACCCCCAAATGTTCCCTTGGGCACAGGCTGGTCTGTTCCAACCTTGCCATTTTGTACACCCGGTCACACGTAAATTTCGCCCTTTTGTAGACTTTCAATATAAATATCAGATCCCAAAACATATGTCATATTCTTATCTCCAAATAACCCACTACTTCTCAACTCTCTCCCCATCCCTTACCCTTTCCAAACCAACAACTCATTTGTTCCCAGGGCCCTCACCAAACACGACTAATAACTGCTTTATACAAATTTAGGAGACCCTTCCACGCTCTGTAGACTCCCACTCCTACATGCGCAAATGGACATAAATTATACAACCACCAATCTACCTCCAACAGTGGGCCAAAATATGGACCTCAACTTCCAAAATATCCAGATGTGTGGTGCAGAGAGACAGCATTTAAAGTGTTATTTTTTTGGTATAGGACCCCCGAGGCATTACATCATTTTGACCCCTCCCTCTCCCTTCTCTGTTGGAGATATGGTAAAACCAGAGGAACTCACTACCATATCTTCTGGAAGTGCAAATTGATTGTTCCTTTCTGGTCCATGTCGATGTCTCTGCTTCAGCAAATTTTTGAGTCCCCCATTTTGCTGGATACGTTACATCTCCTCCTGGGACTCCCATTTCCGGGTCTGGGAAATACCTCAAATAGACTGGCTGCTTATATATTACTAGCTACAAAGAGTCATTCCATTGTGTTGGCCATTCCCCCCCAAACCAAGCTCAGTTTCTACAAGGTATTACTGACATACATAGAATGGAGTATATGACAGCCACGGTAGAGGATGCTGTTGACAGGTTTGACAAGATCTGAGATGTGTGGGGTCATTCCGAGTATGGTTCTGCTCCCTGAATCCCTCCAGTACCCCGCATACAGTTCCATGTCACCCTGTCATCACCCATTCTCCTTGTTGATCTAGTTACACATAACAGACCTAGGAGGTGCGAAGCAGTGGGCTATGTCCCCAGTATACACCCAGATAACACTCAAATGTCATTGGCTATAGCCTTTCTAGTAGTTTTGCCTGTATTATGATCAACATATTTTTCGTTTTTATTTCTTTTTATGTTTGATTTCTCTGACTTTAATATCTTTAACTTGCTTTATCTGTATTCCAATAAACTTTCAATAAAAATACAATTTAAAAAATGGGTCTTTGGTGTGTAATTCACAAAACATACAGTGCCTTGCAAAAGTATTCACCCCCCTTGGCATTTTTCGTGTTTTGTTGCCTCACAACCTGGAATTAAGATGGATTGTTTGAGGATTCTCATTTAATTTACAGAACATGCCCACAACTTTGAAGATTTTTTTTATTGTGAGGTAAACAAATAGGACAGAATAACAGAAAAAGTCAATAGCATAAGTATTCACCCCTAAAGTCAATACTTTGTAGAGTCACCTTTTGCGGCTATCACACTTCCAAGTTGCTTTGGATAAGTCTCTATAAGCTTGCCACATCTTACCACTGGGATTTTTGCCCATTCCTCCTTGCAAAACTGCTCCAGCTCCTTCAAGTTGGATGGTTTGCGCTTGTGAACAGCAATCTAAGTCTGACCACAGATTTTCTATTGGATTGAGGTCTGGGCTTGGACTAGGCCATTCCAACACATTTACATGTTTCCCCTTAAACCACTCAAGTGTGGCTTTAGCAGTGTGTTTGGGGTCATTGTCCCGCTGGAAGGTGAACCTCCGTCCCAGCCTCAAATTCACAGGTACAGGTTTTGCTCAAGAATATCCCTGTATTTAGTACCGTCCATCTTTCTCTCAACCCTGACCAGTTTCCCAGTCCCAAATGCTGAAAAACATCCCCAACAGCATGATGCTGCCACCACATTTTACTGTGGTGGGATGGTGTTCTTTGGGTGATGTGATGTGTTGGGCTTGCGCCACCATGCTGGATCTACCCCTCCACGTCCATTTATGCATTGTAAAAATGTTATTCGGGGCCAACGTGTAAATATCAATAATGCGTAATCAGAGCTGCCTGCACGTGCATTATGTATCGTCAGTATTGTAGATTGATGTCCTTCATTGCGTCCTAGCAACTAGCTGAGCAGTGGCAGCCAAACAAGTTCATTTACACAGTAAGCATGTGTAGCACCACCCCCAAACTAGCCGCTTGGTAAATTTGGGTTCTCTGATCTCCACCTCAACCCCAAGAATGACCTCAGCCCCTCTGGCACACCTGGTTAAATTAAATTACTGTAAACACATTTAAAGACACATGTGGAAAATACTGTGATGCTGGCTTTGAATTATCACCAAAAACAGACACACACCTGGTAGTGATAAACAAATTGAATATATTATCACGATTTAAAGCATATGTTACTGTTAAACCTTTCTGCAAAGAATACATTAGAAAAGACAACTTTCAATACTTAGCAACGGTACATTTAGAAAAGGGCAGTAATCTATATGCCCATAACACAAACGCTGAGAGAAAGGAGAGAAGATCTATCAACTTCTCAGCCCCTTCTGGGCCACAAACACCATTGAAAGTAACAATACAAAAAGAAGAAATGGGTTAGCAGGTACAGTAAGCACAGTTCTGTAACGTTACAGGTCCTGAGTTGAAGGGTACTAGTGTCTTTTGCTAGCAAACGTTGGGGCCCTTTGTAAAGAGAGTATGTTTAATCAAAAGTGAGACAGTAATCCTCTAGGAAATCCCGTTAGGTAGTGGTTTGTAAGAACAGAATGGCTAAATGTGGCAGCTCCAAACAAGCATACTCTGACAGTAGAAAGGGGAATAGGTGTCTGCATGCAGTGTCGGTACTGTGCCAAGAAAGATGTTGGGTTTACACCAGCTCACCAATCCACTGGGTGATGACAACGGAAGTCCCAAATGATGGTTCAGGCTCCTGGCAATGTTGTAAGGCACTGGATCACCTCCTGTCGATCAGGATGGCTGGTAGCTGAACTGGCAGGGTGATGGGACAACAGCCAACAGGACACTTGGATGGGTCTTGTGATCCCTGAAGCGGTGTATAGGTCGTCTCCGCTGGGCTAGATGGCACCGAGTTGCTGAGCAGGGTCCCTGGGCTGAACGGTGGAGGACCGTGAGAGACATAGTTCTTGGCTCCTATATCCTTAGTCTTTTGGCAGCAGTTTTGGCAAAAGCATGGCTCTCTCTCTCAGATGCTGGTAGACAGTGTGGCCCTCTTTCTTAGGTGGAGTTCCACCGCACAGTCCCGTCACCTCACCACTCCTGTCCTCTATCCCTTCTCCTCACTAACTCTCCCCAGTAGTCTCAAGAGAAACGTGGCGCTCTCTCCCTCTGTTGGGTCACACAGTTCCTGGTGTTAGCATATGTCTCTTCAATCAGATGCTGGTACCTCAGACTGCTTTCCTCAGATCTTCTGTCAGCACTCTCTCTCTCACCTCAGCACTTCCCTCTCCTCATTTACCTCAGCACTTTCTGAAACGTCCCTTTTTTCCAGTGTACTTTGTGTCTCTTGAGTTTTCTGGAAGGACAAGTCATCATCTGTCTCCATCTTGTAGCCAAAAGGAGAAATTGCATTACAAAAATGCCTGCTACATATGTAAATGCTGCTCAGATGTTACATGTGTACAAAGCTGCCAGCAAGATTATGTGTATTTTTATACGGCCATGTGCATTAGCCTATATACCATTCCTAAATCGTATATAGGCTAATGTACATGGCCTTATCCCAATATTGGCAACTCTTGAGCCAAAAAAAAAAAAGGAAGGAGCAGCTGTCAAAAATGAACTTCAAAATTTTTTTAAGGGAGAGTGTTGCAACCCTAAGCACCCCCTAAAGTAGCCTCTCCGCCAGGGTTTCTCCAGAGTTTGCTGGCAATTCCTTGAGCAATTTCACCTCTGAGCAAAGTAACCACTAGCACCATTGATCTTTTTGGCCATCTTCAACTAATGTATGGAGTATTCTTGCCTTAGACCACCAGTGTAAAGAAGCTCTTCTCCAACCGACCACCAATGTAAGGGGGCATGTCTCAATTGAGCACCAATGTAAAAGGAACACTAATTTTAACCTCTCTGTCCATTGTTATTTATTTTATTTCATTATTAATTACTGAAAAGAATTTTGTCATGTAAAACAGCTCAGAGTTTTCAATATGTTAAGTATGCCACATCCTTATTCAATTATTTACTTACGGTCTACATTAATGTATCCCGAGCTGTAGCTATATTATTAGCAGGGGTTCCCAGAGAGTTCAACGTTAGTTAAGAGTTCCTCCATGTTAAAAAGGTTGCGAAAGGCTGCCCTAGGTTGATCGGGAGTCTTACGCTCACCTGATACCATGGAACGCTCCGAGATGACTCAAGTATATATACTGTATTTATTGGCGTATAACACTCACTTTTTCACCTTGAAAATCGGGTGCAAATAGCGCGTTCGTGTTATACGCCAATACTTCAATTTTAGCTGCCTCGGAGGAGACAGGGGGGGGTGGGATGAGCGCCGTCAGGTTACATACAGTGAGAATCTTCTGTTTACTTGGCGGCCTCTGTAATAAGAAGTCCCGTCTCCTGGGCTGCCATTGGAGTACTGTTCTGTCTATCATAGGAGATTCTCACTGTATGTAATCTGTCGGCGCTCGTCCCGCCCCCTCCCTGTATCCTCTAGGCTGCAGATGGGCATCGATCAGTCTGCACTGATGGCATTGGCGAGACTGCTGCATTGAAGGTAATGGTGAGGCTGCTGCGTTGATGGCAATGGTGAAGCTGCTGCATTGATGGCAATGGTGAAGCTGCTGCATTGATGGCAATGGTGAGGCTGCTACATTGATGGCAATGGTGAGGCTGCTACATTGATGGCAATGGTGAGGCTGCTACATTGATGGCAATGGTGAGGCTGCTACATTGATGGCAATGGTGAGGCTGCTACATTGATGGCAATGGTGAGGCTGCTACATTGATGGCAATGGTGAGGCTGCTACATTGATGGCAATGGTGAGGCTGCTACATTGATGGCAATGGTGAGGCTGCTACATTGATGGCAATGGTGAGGCTGCTACATTGATGGCAATGGTGAGGCTGCTACATTGATGGCAATGGTGAGGCTGCTACATTGATGGCAATGGTGAGGCTGCTACATTGATGGCAATGGTGAGGCTGCTGCATTGATGGCACTTGTGAGGCTGCAGATGGGCATTGATCAGGCTGCATTGATGGCAATGGTGAGACTGCAGATGGGCACTGACCCTTATTTTGCTTCAAAGTTCCTTATTTAAAATTTACGTTTTTTTCCTGAAACTTCCCTCTTAAAATGAATGTGCGTGTTATACGCCTGTGCGTGTTATACGCCGATAAATACGGTAATTAAAATAGACCACTTCTGAGCAGGTTTCATAATCTCTTGTACCTGACTAACCCTTTCCTGTCAGGCTAATTTTTCACACACAATACAGAAATAATGTACCTTTAAACCATGCGAGTTCCAGACAATATTACCCCTTCATTATCTGGTCATCTTTCCATTCTTAATACTGTGATAGTTTGACTACTTGATCGTGCAACATTGGATCAAAATGAAATATACAGTGCATTGATAAATTATTCAGACCCCTTCACTTTTTTCAATGTTGTTCTGTTGCAGCCCAATATTACAGTTAAGGACTTCCCGACCGACTCACGTACATATGCTAAGGCAGGTTGGCAGCCCTGCGTGAACTGTCATATAGGTACGTCTCGGCTCCTCTAAGAGCCTTAGCAGGCGCGAGCACTCGCTGCACGGCGGAGGACTAAACACACAAATCCCGGTTCTGTCAGGGGAGGAGAGACAGATTGTTTCTAGTAATTGGGAACAGCGATTTTTCTACTTCTCCAGTGAGTCTTACCCTCCCCCCACAGTTAGAAACACACGAGGGAACAGATTTTACCCCTTGATCGCCATCTAGTGTTAACCCCTTCCCTGCCAGTGACATTTACAAAGTAATCAGTGCATTTTTATAGCACTGATCGCTAAATAAATGTCAATGGTCCTGAAAAAGTGTCAAACTGTCCGATCTGCCTGCCGCAATGTCGCCCCGATAAAAAATGCTGATTGCCGCCATTCCTAGTAAAAAAAAAGCCATAAATCTATCGCCTATTTTGTAGACGGTATAAATCAATATACGCTTGTTGCGATTTTTTTTTTTTTTAACAAAAATATGTAGAAGAATACAAATTGACCTACACTGATGAAGAAATTTGTTTTTTAAAAACATTTTTGGGATATTCAGTATAGCAAAAAGTAAAAATGGACGCTTTTTTTTGCGCTCTAAACAAAAAAGTGATCAAATACCACCAAAAGAAAGCTCTATTTGTGGGGAAAAAAGAGGAAGTCAAAATTGTCAAAGCGACGCAGTGCTGCATCTCAAAAAATGGCCTAGTCATTAAGGGGGCAAATCCTTCCGGTGCTGAAGTGGTTCAACCAGTTTTCAGTAATCTACACTCAGTACCCCATAATGAAAAAGTGGAAACAGAATATTAGAATTGTTCGCAAAATGTATGAAAAAGGAAAAACTGAAATATCACATTGGCATATGTATTCAGACCCTTTGCAACAACACTTGAAGTTTAGTTCAGGTGCCTCCTGTTTCTAATGATCGTTGCTGAGATGTTTCTAAACCTTGATTGGGGTCCACTTGTGATCAATAAATTTACGTAATTTGACATGATTTGGAAAGACACACACCTCTCTATAAAAAGGTCTCACAGCTGACAATGCATACTCTATCAGAGCAAAAGCCATGAGGTCAAAAAGGAACTGCCTGCAGAGCTCAGAGACAGGATTATTGCAAGACAGATCTGGGGAAGGCTACAAAAATATTCTGCTGCACTGAAGCACAGCACAGCGACCTCCATAATTCTCAAATGGAAGAAATTTGGCACAACTAGGACTCTTCCGAGAGCTGGTCACCCGGCCAAAGTAAGCACTACTTGGGTCCTTGTTTATGCCTCGAATGTGGTTGCTATGTCCTAAAAGGAGAGAGTGCCCATCGTTTATAGATGTATTTTGTTTGCCTACATGTCTTGGAGATTTTCTATTTTTCTTACATGTATGGCTATGCTTACTGTGACTTGTTCCTTTGTTTCGTATAAAGATTATAAAAAAATAAAATAAAAAAAAAGTCAGTATTCAAAACTGGCAAACTTGATGTTTTAAATGCAAAGGAGGGATCTCACTTTAAAGAGTGCCTGTCACTGCCTATTATGGTCACAAGGGATGTTTGTATTTAAAAGTGATTTTTTTTTTTTTTTTAAAAGATAGTGTAAACAAAAAAAAAAAAAGTAAAAGTGAGCCACCCCCTGTGCTCACGCGCAGAAGCAAACGCAAGACGTGCCCGCAAATGTAAACAGTGTTCAAACCATACATGTGAGGTATCGCCACAATCGTTAGAGGGAGAGCAATAATTCTAACACAAGACCCTCTCTAACCCGTAACCTGTAGAAAGTGTCCCCTATGGAGCAAGTACCGTAGTTTGTCGCCTACGAGTGTGCGCAATTTTAGACCAGACTGGTCCGACGGTGTATCTGACGGACTTTCGGAGGACTTCCCGAACAAACGGACTTGCTTACACATGATCACACCAAAGTCCGACAGATTCGTACGTGATGACGTACGACCGGACTAAAATAAGGAAGTTGATAGCCAGTAGCCAATAGCTGCCCTAGCGTCGGTTTTGGTCCGCCAGACTAGCATACAGACGAGTGGACTTTTCGACCGGACTAGAGTCCGTCAGAAAGATTCGAAACATGTTCCAAATCTGAAGTCCATCAGATTTTCGACCGAAAAAGTCCGCTGCAGATCTGATGAAGCCCACACGCGGTCAAACTGTCCGTTGGACCAGTCCAGTCGGAAAGTCCGCTCGTGTGTACGCGGCATTAGGTATCTATTTACTCGGCGTAACATCTTTCACATTATACAAATAAATTGGGCTAACTTTACATTTTTGTTTTTTTAATTAATGAAAGTGCATTTCTTCCAAATAAATTGCATTTGAAAGACCGCTGCGCAAATACAGTGTGAAGTAAAATATTGCAACAATTGCCATTTTATTCTCTAGGGTCTCTGCTAAAAAAAAAATATATAAAATGTTTGGGGGTTCTAAGCAATTTTCTATTAAAAAAAAAAATACAGATTTTAACTTGTAAGCAACAAGTGTCAGAAAAAGGCTTAGGCATGAAGAGGTTAAGAGCCCCTGCCAAACAATAAAAAAAAAAAACACACACACACACGTATATACAAAAATGTAAACAGACAACATAACCAAATCTTTTGCGGCTCGTTCACACCAGAAGGTACGCCCAAATGAGCATCCTATGCATCATGTTTTAGGGTAGCCCATTTTTTGCAATGGGTTGCCCTATGCATGCAAGGCACGCAGAAAAAGGTGCAGCGCAATTTTACACAGCTCTCTCTCACACACTCTAGTGAGAGTTTGGCAGGAAGGGAGATGGGATTAGCCTCTGTGTAAATCCAGGAAGTGAACAGGCAGCAGCTTCAGCTGGCCTCAGTTAAAGTGGAGGGAGATTTCGTCAGCATAGTTGGTATACACGAACCGGAACTGCTAGGAGTTGCTACACAGTGGCAAATACTGTGATCGTGCAATACCTCTGTAGGGGTGAGGCTATTCGGTGAGTGTATGCACATTAGGAGCACGAATAAGCAGCACCATCACCAAGCCAGCATTGGAACAAGAAGATCTGCTTTTAACAATATTGTTTTTCTAGAGGAATTAATTCCTTTCTAAGCACAAAACCATATGTGCACATAAAAAAACTTTAAAGAAATATTGTTTATTCCAGCAAACACTGGCTTTTATTGTTTTGAGCACAAGTCATTTTGTTAATCTGCTAAATAGCAACCCCCCCCCCCCCCCCCCCTTTTTTTCCCACTAAGCACTTTCCCGTTTATGCACTTTATTACCAGGTCCATTTATGTACTGTATGTTATATTGGGCACTTTTTACATAATTTTTTAGATATCAGTATTAATCAAATATTTGGTTGTCATTCACATGGGACAATTCACACATGGAATACCAGTAAAGAATCAGTCCCTTTATCTGTTGTTATTACATTTTAAATAGTCACAAGATGTTGTAACACCACTCAGATACTATCATACCACACTGCCAGCTAATACCTACATCTATTTTTCTCTTAATTCAGATTTTAATTTGTAAGCAACAAGTGTCAGAAAAAGGCTTATGCATGAATGGGGTTAAGAGCCCCTGTCAAAAAAAAAAAAAAAAACACACACACGTATATACAAAAATGAAAACAGACAACATATCTAAAACTTCTGCATCTTGTTCACACCAGAAGGTACAATGAGCATTTTTTGCACAATCCTATGCATCGTATTTTAGGGTAGCCCATTTTTTTTCAATGGGTTGCCCTATGCATGCAAGGCACGCAGAAAAAGGTGCAGTGCAATTTTAAAAAATGCATGAATTAATTGCACTCACACACGTCTGCAAAACCTTAACCACTTGCCGACCACCTTATAGCAGTTTTACTGCTACGGGCGGCCGTTGTGTGCAGAATAATTTTATATATATATATATATATATATATATATATACATACATACATACATACATACATACATACATTACACACACACACACACACAAACATACATATATATATACACACACATATATATACACAATCCTGCGCTTCTTGGTAGGAGGCGCGAATGCGTGCTGCCGGTGGCTCACTTCAACTATGAATACACACAGCGGGAGCCAATCGGTGGGTATAGTGGACTCCACGTCCGCCAGCACCCGCCGATCATCAGCTACAGAGACAGAATTGAAATCTGCCTATATAAACAAGGCAAACTGCCATTCTGACAGGAGGGAAGGCATGGATCCTGTGCCTCTGTAAAGCAGGGACTAGAATCCAAGTCTTCCTCTAAAAAAAAGCACCTCCCACACTGTAGTAAAACACAGGCTAGGTACACAGTTAACCCTTTGATCGCCCCTGATGTTAACCCTTTCCCAGCCAGTTTCATTAGTACAGTGACAGTGCGTATTTTTAGCACTGATCACTATATTAGTGTCACTGGTTCCCAAAAAGTGTCAGGGTCAGAATGTCCGCCGCAATATCGTAATCCTGCTATAAGGTCGCTGATCACCGCCATTACTAGTAAAATAAAAATTTTCCATCGTTTATAGATGCTATAAAACTTTTGCGCAATCCAATATATGCTTATTGGGATTTTGTTTACTAAAAATATGTAGCAAAATACACATTGGCCTAAATTGATGAAGAAATTCGATTTTTTAAATTTTTTTTATTGGGTATGTTTTATAGCAGAAAATAACAACACATGTCACACTTATTTGTTCTGTGCAATGTTTTTGCACAGAGCAGCCCGATCCTCTACTTCTGGGGGTCCCCATCAGCACTACTGGCTCCTTCCCCCTTTGGCATGCCCCCACAGCAAGCCACTTGCTATAGGGCCATTTGTGGTCAATCCTGTGCCACATGGGAAGCCATTGATACACAGAAAGCATCTGAGTCCCCTTCTCACAGGCTGTGATTGGTAGCAGTGGTGCCTTGATGTCCAGTGAGGAGAGAGACAGCGGGTCAAGATCAGGTAAGGGGGGGGGGCTAAACACATAGAATGCCAAAAGCTCCAGCTGCTGCAGAGTCTCCTGTGAGAAGAGGGAGGGGAGAAAAGCTGACCTGCTGCAGGCAGGCACAGTGATGGATCGAGATCAGGCTCAGGTAAGTGTTAAAAGGGGGGCTGGGGAGAGCAGCTTTGGAAAGGTTTTTTACCTTAATGCAGAGAATGTATTAAGGTAAAAAGCCCTTTGCCTTTATAACCACTAACATTTTTTTTAAGCCAGTGTTGATGAGCATTTGATGACATCTGCAGCACTCAAGCTGAGTAATGACATTTTTTGTGAACAGGCAAACAAAAGCAGTGGCTTATAAAGTGAAAAACAGGCATAACATGCATGTTAAATTCTATAGCGTATTCGCAGTAAGAAATGAACATGAATGCACTTCTGTGCATATTTGTTAAAGGTGTGTTCAGGTTATGTTCAGTATTTTATGCTAGGCGATCTCTAACTTCTCTAGGCTAATTTTAACACATATATACTGTATATTGCACTTTAAACAGTCTATTCAAACTGGACATCATCTCCCAAGAGAGTCAGTTCCATTTTAGCAGTTGCCACCCCCTCCACAATAAAAAATAAATAAATAAATAAATAAAAAATTGTGGGGTTTTGTTTTATTCATTTGGTCCCAAGAGGAATTCAGTTCCACTTAGGCAGCTGTCCCTGCCTCCACAATAAAAAGCCATTTTTGTGGGGATTATTTCTTTATTTTTTTTGGCTGGCCCTATACAACCCCCCAGCCCCCCCCCCCTCCATTTCCGTCATTCAGGCTGCAAGGCCACACTCCAGCGCAATCTGTCACCCGCCGTATCCACCAGACATGGCCGATGACAATTCACTGTGACGTCACTGCACAGGCATGTCAGTCACTGTACTAGCGCGCTGTCGGTACCATGTGACCGCTGTGGCCAATCACAGGTCACATGACAGTTGTACACAATGAAAGGCTTTTCATGCCTTTCATTGTTTACTATTGTGATGAGTTCTGTGATTGTCAAAGTCATCACATGGTACAGACAGGGCCAATCACAGTCCATTTGTACCATGTAATTAACTGTGGCTAATCACAGCTAATCACAATAGAAAAACACTGAATGAGTAGTCTTTATTCAGAAAAATGGTTGCTTATAACTGTAAAATTCACAGTTAGTGTGTAATGAAAAAAAAAAATCCCCAGAGTAGTAGTGTTACTATGGTAACACTGTATTGCTCCAGTCACAGAATGTAACATATTTTACATACTGTCACCAGTCAGTTTCCATGATTACCGCTGCACCAGTTATATGAAGATGCTGTACTGCACTGGTGACAGCATGTAAAAATTGTTCTTTTTTTTAGTGCAAGAAATTAGATAGGCCGTCTATACATCAGAATTGATCGATTTTTACATACATATACCATAGTTTGTGGATTCCATAACTTTCCTATAATATACACAGATTTGGGTAATTTCCACCATAGAAATGTAGCAGTATACATTTTGGCCTAAATTTATGAAGAAATAACATTTTGCAAATAAAACAATTACCGGAAACGAAGAAAAATGTGGGGGGGGGGGGGGTTCTCAAAATTTTCAGTCTTTTTAAATTTGTTTTGCAAAAAATAAACAGCAGTGATCAAATACAACCGAATAAAAGCTCCATTTGTGTGAAAAAAAATTAAGATTTCTTATGGGTACAGTGTTGCATGACTGCACAATTGTCATTTAAAGTGAGACAGCGCTGAAAATTGGCATGGGCAAGAAGGGGGTAAAAGTGCCCGGTATTGAAGCGGTTCATGTGGTTGTAAACCTCAGACATATAGTAGATGAGGTTGAAAAAAGACACAAGTCCAACCTATGTGTGTGATTATATGTCAGTATTACATTGTATATCCCTGTATGTCGTGGTCGTTCAGGTGCTTATCTAATAGTTTTTTGAAACCATCGATGCTCCCCGCTGAGACCACCGCCTGTGGAAGGGAATTCCACATCCTTGCTGCTTTAAAGTAAAGAACCCTCTACGTAGTTTAAGGTTAACCACTGGGCCATAGCCGAATGACGGCTACAGCGCGGCTCGATAACTCTGGCAGGGTGTACATTGACGTCCTTCCAGAATTGCGCCCCCTGGGGAGTGCACACTGGAGTATCCGTGTCCTCCGGACCCAGCGCATCACAGTAAATGACGGCTGACAGCGGCCGTTTACCACGTGATCGCTCCGTCAAATGATGGAACGATCCCTTGTAAACAAACCGGTGTCATGTCCAGTTCCTCTCTCCCCTCTCTGTACCGATCGGTACAGTGTGAGCGGAGAGGGGAGAGATCGGGTGCAGCAGCACTGTGGTAACACAATTTCTTGGCCTCTGTGGAATTTCGAGGCCACTTTAGGCAGTAATTCCGGATCCATTTTAAAGATTACGCGATCCGGAAAAATCTGAAAAAAGGGGGGTCTGATTGATAGTGCCTCTATCTCACGGACCCTTTTGGCTGTAGTAATTGCTACCAAAAAGACTGCTTTAAGAGTCAGCATCTTCAGGCTGCAATTATCTAATGGTTCAAAGGGGTCTGCTGTCATAGTTTGCAGCACTAATGACAGATCCCACTTTGGAAAGTGGAAAGACTGTGTAATCGGTCTCTGTCTGCTCACAGATCTCAGAGTCAGAGTCAGATTATCCATGGATTGGATGCTAATCTTTTTTCCTGGTAAACCGAAAGTGCTGACATTTGACTCTTTCATGTGCTAAGGCTTAGTCCTTTGTCTATACCGTTCTGTAGAAACTCTAAGACTGCCACTGAGCTTTGTGTGTTGAAGTTGTTGTCTGTGCACCATCTGTTAAAGCACTTCCATACTTTCTGGTAGATGTTACGTGTCTCAACCTTCCTGCTTTTCAGCTGTGTATCTATTAAATGGCTTGAGAACCCTTTTGCTTCCAGCAGCTGCTCCTCAGATACCATGCAGCCAAGTTCCACCTTTCCACTTGGGGGCAGTGTACTGGGCCCTGGGAGAGTAGATCTTCCTGGATTGGTAATAACCAGGGGGTTTCTACCATGAGTTCTTTGAGCATAGAGAACCATGGTCTCCTGGGCCAGTGAGGTGCTATGACAATTAGTGTTGTATTCTCTGTACGTAATTTTCTTATTACTGCTGGTAGCAGTACTGGTGGGGGAACATTTGTTGAATGCCCACCTCCCCACCAACCCCATCCTCTTTTCAGGGAGAAGAACGCTCTGACTTTTCTGCTTTCTTTTGAGGCAAACAAGCCCACCTGAGGTATTCCCCATTGAGTAATCTGTTTGAATACCTCCTATTTTAGTACCCAATTCGCCTTCTCTCACTTTTTTCCTGCTAAGGAAATCTGCCACTTTTTTTAAATCTCCCTTTAAGTGGACTGCTGACAATGAGAGTATGTTTTCCTCTCCTAGTTCAAGATTTCCTCTGCTAAAGTCCACAGGGTTCCGCTTCTTGTTCCCCCGTTTGTTTATGTAGGCAATTACCGACGAAGTGCAAACCATACTGCTTTCAATTCCTTCCAGTTGAATGATCTCATCCTCTCCTCTTTTTCCCAAGTCCCTTGCGTTATCTGAGAGCCTAGATGTGCTTCCCCACCCTACACCGCTTGCGTCTGTGGTTAAGATTTGGGAAATGGGTAGGCTCCACACCGTCCTTTGTTCACATTCCCTGTTCTCCTCCACCATCACAAGGTTATTTTTACCTTTGCTGGTATTAGAAC
The DNA here is from genome assembly GCA_037952925.1 of Lithobates clamitans. NCBI lineage: Eukaryota > Metazoa > Chordata > Amphibia > Anura > Ranidae > Lithobates > Lithobates clamitans. Next base: position 3,203,546 of record JBBGZY010000218.1, on the reverse strand, counting down.
TTTGGTATCTAAGGACTCCTGCTTGTGGTCCCATATCTTTAACAGGAACATCTGCAGTGGCCGAAAATGCAGACCTGCCCATTGTACCGCTGGTATTGTAGACGTTAGTAACCCCATCGTTGACATTATCTGCCTTATGGCACATGGTAGATTGGCCTGCATTATGCTCACTTCCCTTTGAATTTTTTCTATTTTCTCCTTGGGTAGGAGCACGCTTTGTTGAGCTGAGTCTATGATATATCCCAGGTATATTATTTGTTGAGTGGGTTGTAGATTGGATTTTTCTAAATTTATCAACCAACCTAGACTTTCTAAGAATGTCTGTGTGTAATTGAGACTTTCTAGTAATTTCCCGGGCGTTTCTGCAAAAAGGAGAAGGTCGTCTAAATAGGCAATGATGGATATGCCTTTGACTCGTAATGGTGCCAGAGCTTCAGCCAAAATTTTTGTAAAAATTCTGGGTGAGGAGGAAAGGCCAAAGGGTAGAGCTTGAAATTGAAGGCGCATGATTTTCTTTTCTGTTTCTATTGCTAACCTTAGAAATTTCTGACAGTTCTGATGTATCGGGATGTGGAGGTACGCCTCTTTTAAGTCTAGGGAAACCATATAACAGTTTGGGGGCAATAGCGCCTTCACTGAATATATGGAATTCATTCTGAACCTTTTGTAGGTTATGGACACATTTAGGGGTTTGAGGTTGAGGACTGGTCTGTCCTTCCCTGAGGTTTTTTGTACTCTGAATATGTGGGAGTAGAAACCCTGCCCTCTTTCTTCCTTTGGTGATTACTCCTTGTTCTTTGAGCTCCTTTATGGATCTCATTAACCCTCTGGCCTTTTCCTTGTTTTTTGGAAGTTTGGGGGTGATCTTGAGAACTCTAGATGATACCCTTCTTTTATTGTTATCAAAATAAATCTGTTGGAGGATATTCCTTTCCATTGTGGGAGGAAGGCCCCCAGTCCTCCTCCCACTGTGACTGCCTTGTCATTTTTTGTTGTGGGTTTGCTCAGGACGACGAAAAATCGCTCCTCCCTTGCCTTTCCCTCTCTGAACCCAAGGTTTTCTCTGGTTATCTGCCTTGGGTGTTGTAAAGCGGGATCTTGTGTCCCTTCTTTGCCTTTTTCTATTTTGTTGTGGTTGACTCCAAGTTGCTTTGTGTTTCAATTGGAATGCCTTCTTTCTATGTGCTGTACGGTCCAGCACTTTCTCCAACCCTGGCCGGAACAGCAGGTCCCCTGTAAATGGAATCCCGCAGAGTTTGGCTATGGACGCGCAGTCCCCCTGCCATGTCTTTAACCATAGGGCCCTTCTTGTAGAGTTGGCTAGTGCGGAGGATCTGGCTGCCATCCGAACCAGGTCTGCTGAAGCATCTGCGATATACGCGATGCCTCGCAGGAGTGTGGGAAAGGAAGATAGAATCTGCTCTTTTGCCGTTCCTTCTTCAATGTGTGCCTGTATTTGGTTCAACCAAAACTCTACATTCCTAGCCACCACAGTGACCGCCATAGCTGGCTTCAGGCTGCCCACTGTTGAGTCCCAGCATCTTTGGTAATGCTGCCTGTACTGGGGGAGGAGCAGTCTGAAGCTGCGGTATCAGAAACCCTTCAAAAAAGGTTTTAAAGGATTCGAAAGTACTGGATAATTCTTTAACAGATGCTGCTAGCTCACTCTGCTCTGTGGAATGCTCTTGTACTAATTTATTAATACATTCTTTACATAATGCTTTCCCCCAGGAATCTCTAAGGGTAGTTTTACAAGAAGGGCACCTCCTTTTTGAATTATTTTTAAAATATGAGGGGCCTTGGCCCACAAAATTAATACTTAGCACCCTCCCCTGCAATTGCAGGAGTGCAGCATCTTCATATGGGCTTGCCTCACTAGTGGCCCTATGAACCACCCTCTGACACCAGAGGGTCCTTTACCTACCCCCCCCCTTTTTCCCATCCCACATTGCTAAGGGAAGGGGGGGGTTGGTTTCAGGCCAGGGAAGTTTGCCCTAGGTTCCCATTACCTTCACATGGCTGGAGCTGGTCTCTGCTGGAGCAGTTTGGTCTGATCCCTCTGCGTCCGCCATTGTAGTATCACCTTCGGAGCCTCTGCTGTCTCTACAACATGTACGGCTCCTCTCCAGCACATGCCTGGCTCCTTTTCATAGTTCGCGGCCGGAAGCCGCTAACCCGGAAGTGCACTCCCCTTCGGCCGGACATGACGTCACCCACCACAGGCCGTGCAGTCCCAATAGCCGGCATGGTATGTATTGCTGCTACCACACGCTGCTGAGGGTACGGGACTGCTGGACCTGCACTTCATCCCACCGCGCTCGGTCCTGAAAAGGCGCCCCCCCCGACCTCCACCTGCGCTCAGGGATGTAGGGGTGACAAGAAAAAAGAAATCGCCATAGCTGGGTCCCGGAAACTGCACAACAAATGCTTCTCTGGTTTGTCCAAGAAGTCTCTACTCCTCTTTTAGGACATGCTGCCTGAGCCCTCTGGCTCTCCTGGCTTGGCTCCAGTGGTGTCTCCCCTCTAGAGGAAACACAAATAACTGAGGAGCCAGCAGGGGAGGAGGAAATTTATAGAAGGCTGGCGCTGCGTTTATTAAAGAGGGAAGGAGTCCAGGTCTCTCAGGTGGCTGTCCTGAAAGACGATTAGGGGGGAAAAAACGTTTTGCCTATAGTTCCACTTTAAGCATCCAATATTTAACTTATGTCGAGTTCCCAGTTCTCCGCTGCAGTTCAATCTGTCGGTGCCGATGTCACTACAAGACACATGCTGAAGATTCTTCAGCCACTGTAGCTCTGCAAGAGAATAAAGATAGGACTCGCTGCCTGCCAGACTAATGCGTATTATTGATTTTTACTTGCAAGGATCTTTTTATTTTAACATTTTGGCAGCAAGAGAGTGGAATTAATAGTTCTTTCAGGCGACCACTCTGATCAGCAGGGGGATCCATAAACAGATCTGCTGCTGAAGAGGAGCCAAACAAAACAGATGTCACTTTTGTGCCATCCGCGACTGGTCATTTTCATTTCCTCCAACTTGTGACCAGAGGCAAACTGACCCATGTTAGGTTTTTGGGCAGGTGGATGTAAATGGGTATGGACCCATGTCCAAAAGAAAAAAAAATAAATATATATATATATATATATATATATATATATATATATATATATATACATATACATATACATACACACATACATACACACACACACATATATATACACACACACTGTGGAAATTAACAATTAATCGGAATTTTTTTGATCAAACAAAATTCTTTTGATCGGTACTCACCTCTCCGCCGGCTTCCGGGTCTTCAGGGAGTTCCGCAAGAGCCCTTGCACACTGGGGCGGTTTGCAGGCGCTATTGCGCTAATAATAGCACCTGCAAACCGCCCCGAAAGTGCCGCTGCTTTCATTCCAGTGTGCAAGCCCCGAGGGCTTGCACACTGGAGCGATGCGCTGGCAGGACGGTAAAAAAAGTCCTGCCAGCAGCATCTTCGGAGCGGTGTGTATACCGCTCCCGCCCATTGAAATCAATGGGACGGCGCGGCTATACCGCCGGCAAAACGCCTCTGCAGAGGCGCTTTGCGGTGGTATTTAACCCTTTCTCGGCCGCTAGCGGGGGGTTAAACCGCCCCGCTAGCGGCCGCATACTGACAGTAAAACGCCGCTAATAATAGCGGCGTTTCACCACCGCCCCCCGCCCCAGTGTGCAAGGGCTCTTAGAGATCCGGCGACATCACCAGACTCCTCCCCCCTTCCCCAAGTGCCTCCGTCTGCCAACAAAGAGAAGGGGGGGGGGGAGGAGTCCAGTGACGTCGATGTCCGTGAAATCATAAATTGAGGAAGACAGATCTTAACGATTTGATTGATCTCACTGGTCAAAGTATTAACAAAGATAAACATCTATGTAAATCCTGGACTTGGCTATGAAAACCCAACATATCTGAGGGCTTTCCTGGCTGTAAGCCAGTTTGACGATGAACTGACATTGATTGGTTATCCAGCAATCAAGAAACATTTATAATGAGGGCACTTTTTTTTTCCAAAGAGCTTACACTTTGCTGTCTCAGCAGGTGATGGATGTCTCTGGCTCTCCATCGGTCCCCCTGATGCACAACGGTGCTTTTTAAATAGACTGTAGTGTGACGCTGTAGCCCCACTGAGAAAATTCTGATTGAATGTAATGCGTACGGGGGGGGGGGGGGGGAGGAGCTACGCATGACATCAGCTAATAGTAGTTGGATCTGTATGTGCGTTATAATTAATCGAAATTAGTCGACAAAAAAAAAAAAAAAAATCGATCAAACACGAAAATTTTAATCAGTAGCAGCCCATATTTATTTTATATATATATATATATATATATATATATATATATATACACACACACACACACATTTTTTTTTATTCCCCCCCCCATTTTTTGCATTCGGACCTAGAGGTAACTGGATGTAAACAGACACATTACGTGTCTGTTTACATTTACCTGCTGGGCTTCTGATCAAACAGTTGGATCTGATTGGACCTCTGTTGTGACAGGCAGTGTTCATTTTGACATCAAATTTCGATTTTGTTTTAGTTCTAGTCTTTTGACTAAAATGTTGTTTTAATTTTAATCTTTTGACTAAAATGTCATTATAGTTTTAGTCGTATTTTAGTCTTTTAACTAAAATGTAATTTTAGTTTGTTGTATTTTAGTAATCTGAATGGTTTTAGCTATATTTTAGTCAAACTAAAATTAACAGTGGTGACAGGAGCCCAAGTCAGTAAAGTACACCAATAAAAGCTGAAAGTGAACAGGGTAGAGTAGAATACTTTGCTGTCACATATGTGGATTCCTGGTGACATGCTCCCTCTCAGCCCACTGTGAAGGTCATTAGAAGTGACAATAGTCATTAAGGAGGAAGCAGTGTAGCTCTGTGCTAGAAGTGTGCATTGAGTGTGTCCAGCAGCAGTCACTTACCCAGGTACCTGACCCACGTGTCCCTGTAGAGGTCAGGCTGTGCACCCTCCTGGGGATGGGGAGCCATGCCTGCTGACCAGGAAGTCAGGGTAGTCTTTTTTGGGGTAGGACAGTCAGGGAGAGTCACACAAGATAAGAACACACACACAGGTATTAGCACTGCCTCCTCACACACACTGAGGCGAGGCTATGGGACAGACTGCTAACTTTGCCCTCAGCACCGCTAGACAAGCAACATCCACTCTACAGCGGCTGCGCCATGCCATACCAGTCCAGTGCGTCTCTCTCTCTCCCTCTCTTTTCTCTCTCTCACGAAAGAGACACATAAAAGGGTTATGTGGTAAAGTCACGGCTTGTGATAGTCATGTTGTCTGCTGTCTGCAACAAAGTCAGCGAGGCTTGGACGTGGCTGCCCGTTATATAACAGCCCAGCAGCCGCTCTGAGGAAGCGATTCATGACAAGAGATGCTCACACAACTCTCTGCGCTCTGAGCTCAACACTAATATTGTTAGACGGTGCCAGGCACGTTCTGTCCGAGATCGTCCAATGAATGGACACGGGCGGGGTCATGTGACTTCCTCTACAGAGAGCGCCCACTTTAACCTTTTCACTGCTCTCCACTGTGGCTAGACCATTTTGGCAATTTTTCACTTCTGTTTTTTGTTTTTTTTTCCCAAAAAGTTTGCAAAAGACCACCTCGGTCAATTCAATTTCTGAAAACACAAGACCAGTACAATAAAAAGAAGGTGCTACTAATTTTGTATGTCCTGTGATAGTTGCACAAATGTATAGCAAATATGATATTTTCAGTAAAGGCTTGGTCCACACTGCCGCAACCTGAAAGTCACGCAACGTATGGATTCGAGCGACTTTGCCAGGCGATTTGCTGGCAACTTGATTACTACTTTGATGCGACTTGATGTGACTTTAGATGTAATGTCGGATCCAAATCACATCAATATAGATGAGGATCCAACGTGGAGGCGACTTCCATAAACCCCTTCCCGCCCACGCAATAGCCAAAAGACAACTACAGTTAAAGTTGCCACCTTTTCTTCAAGCCAAACCCAAACATTTTGCGGCACAGGGAATTTTTTGTTTGTTGCAGTAAACACAATAGGTTTATGAAAGACCTGGGACACATTTGGGTGCCCCAAGGAGAGTAGTAATGTGGCGTGCAGTGTGCGCCATGGCAAACAGTGGGTGTGGCCAAATTGCTCTTGCTGACATCATCACCCCACCCTTCAGTGATGCCAAACCTGTCCACAGACAGTTGTCCGCAGCCCCTGGACAGCAACAGATTTATGTATGACTATCTTGGTTACTTGGGGAGCCATAGCCTGGTCTAAATAATGTGTCCGGGTTTCAGGTGGACTGAAACCGGACACATGATTCAAAACCCAGACTGTCCGGGTGAATCCCGGAGAGGTGGCAGCCTTAACTACAGTGCGGTCCTACTTTGCCAGGAGGGCATCCATGGACGTCCTCCCGTGATCGCTGAGTCCTTCAGGCTCAGCTGATCACAGAGCAGGGTAAAGGGCCCAATGTGATCAGCTGCCCAATGACAGCTGGTCACAGATGTAAACACAAGCGGGTTATTGGTTTTCTTTTCCTCCTGCTGACAGCATGAAGAGGGGAGAAGAGAGCCAATAACCAGCTTGTTCTAAAGGGACATCTACACTGATTATCAGTGCGGTCCCAATTGTGACCACTAGTGCTGCCAATCAGTGCCCACCAGTGCTGCCAATCAGTGCCTCTTCATCATTGTCACCTATCAGTGTCGCCTACCAGTGCCCATTAGTGCCGCCTAACAGTGCAGCCTCATCAGCACACATCAGTGGAGAAAAATTACCTGTTTGCGAAATTTTATAATAAACTATGAAAAATGTTTTTGTTTCGTTTTTTCTAAATTTTGGTCTTTTTTCATTTGTTTAGCAAAAATTAAAAAACTCAGTGGTAATAAAATACCACAAACAGAAAGCTCTGTGTGAAAAAAGTGATAAAAATGTGTTGCATGACCACGCAATTGCCATTTAAAGTGCGACAGCACTGAAATTGACCTGAGCAGGAAGTGGGTAAAAGTGCCCAGTAGATAAGTGGTTAAGGTCTATGGGCAAAAGTCAGATAGAAGTCCACTTAAATAGTACAGGAACCTTTTCTAAAGTTGGAGCGAATGCAGTAGTGCTAATTAAGACAGCTCTTATTGACTAACATGAGATTTCATGCGACTTAGGAGATCCCAAGTAACGGCAGTGTGAATCAAGCCTTAAAAATACACATTATAAGTGCTCGCAAACATAACAAAACATACACAATTCCTTCTAAATATAAAGGCTAAAACTGTATTGAGTTAATAAAAAATTCTTTGTCAGTTTTAAATTGCGTCTTTTTGCAAAATGGTAAAAATCAAAGGTACGTAAAACTGTAAACAAGCAACCTAGAAGTTGGCTTATCACCTATGTATTGTGCTAACACCCAATCACCATGCTATGTGTGCGCTGAATTGGTGTGCGTTTTGATAAAATGATGCAGGCTAACATTTTATTGTGACACAGTATGTTACAATGTGTTGCAACGCACTGCTGCACATACAGTTAAAGTTCGGCCTCACTGCAATGCAAACATCACAGTCACTGCATTTGTTCTACCCCTTCTGCTGCCTTTGCGCAGGTAGGAAAAACAGGGCTCAGCCACGCATTTTTACCTCCCCCACAAGCACAAGTTTAAACAAGGCCATAGAGCTGTTTTTTTATTGCCGCTACACATCCAGAAGTATCGGTGTTGCACAAAAAAAATCCTTGCTTCTCTCCTGTTCCTATCCAGAAGAATTACTGATATGGTGGCAGCTAGGGATGAGCCGAACACCCCCCGGTTCAGTTCTCACCAGAACCTGCGAACAGACCAAAAATTTGCACGAACGTTAGAACCTCATTGACGTCTACGGGACTCGAACGTTTGAAATCAAAAGTGCTCATTTTAAAGGCTAATTTGCATGGTATTGTCCTAAAAAGGGTTTGGGGACCCGGGTCCTACCCCAGGGGACATGTATCAATGCAAAAAAAAAACTTTTAAAAACAGCCGTTTTTCCGGGAGCAGTGATTTTAATGATGCTTAAAGTAAAAAAAGAAAGTGAAATATTCCTTTAAATATCGTACCTGGGGGGTGTCTATAGTATGCCTGTAAAGTGGCGCATGTTTCCCGTGCTTAGAACAGTCCCTGCACCAAATGTAATTTTTAAAGGAAAAAATCTCATTTAAAACTGCTTGCGGCTTTAATGTAATGTCCGGTCCTGGCAATATGGATGAAAATCAGTGAGACAAACGGCATGGGTACCCCCCCCAGTCCATTACCAGGCCCTTTGGGTCTTGAATGGATATTAAGGGGAACCCCGCACCCAAATTAAAAAAAGGAAAGGTGTGGGGCCACCAGGCCCTATATACTCTGAACAGCAGTATACAGGCGGTGCAAACAAGACAGGGACTGTAGGTTTGTTGTTAAGTAGAATCTGTTTGTAATTTTGAACTGGTACATTTTTAAAGTGTAGCTCCAGTCAAAAAATCTATTTTAAGCTTTTTGGAAAACATAGGGAAGGGTTATCACCCCTGTGACATTTGTTTTGCTGTCTGTGCTCCTCTTCAGAAGATTTCACCTCACTTTTTGTCCCAATAACAAATGTTTTTTGAAAATTTGGGGTTTTTAGTGAAACAAGGATTGGTGATAAAGCATCAGTGTAAGGCTGGGTTCACACTGCTGTAGTGCGGGAACGCAGCGAATTTACTGCGGCTTCCTGCATTGCACCAACTCGCATGGCAGTTCACACTGCCATATGCAAACTGCTGGGGAGTGTCATACAATGTTATCGCACTGCGAACTGACAATTCGGACATGTATCGGATCGCATAGAAGTGAACACCCATGCAATCCGATTCTGGTCCGAACAAAAAAAAGGGTCCTGTGCGAGTTTGGACCGAATGCGAAGCGATATCAGCCATACTATCTGTATGGCTGATATCGCACAGCACAGACATCGCATGTGATGTGAACAGCAGTGCGCTGCGAATCACATACTATGTCTGCCACCACAGCAGTGTGAACCCAGCCTAAAGGAGAAAAGTTTTTCCCATACTAACTCTTACAGGAGAGAATTTCCCTTCCTAGGGGTAGATTTCATCTCACTTCCTGTTGTCTCCTTCCGTTTGCAAGTAGGAGTCGTTTGTAAGTTGGATGTTTGAAAGTAGGGTCCTGCCCTATATACTCAGCAGAAATTTGGGCCTTAGGTGTTGTTGTGGCCACAACACTGTAAGCCCTCACAGGGCCCTGCTGTGAAATATTAGATCAAGAATTGTAATTACATGCCCCTGTTGAACAGGGGCAGAAAAATTGGGCCTTTGGTGGTGGTGGTGCTGGTGCCACAACACTGTAAGACCTCAGAGTTACTCTTGGTGGGAGCTGGAATGGGCCCTGCTGTGAAATATTAGATCAAGAATTGTAATTACATGTCCCTGTTGAACGGGGCTGAAAAATTGGACCTTAGGCACTGGTGCCACAACACTGCAACCCCTCACAGATACTCTAGTTGGAGCGCAGGAACTAGCCCTGCTGCAAAGAATTGCATCAAAAATTGTAATTGTAATTGTAAAAACAGACGATGTTCGAGTCGAACATGGGTTCGACTCGAACACGAAGCTCATCCCTAGTGGCAGCTGCTTCACACTGCACCAAGGCCTAAGAACAGCAGGTCTAAGGCTGAATTCACACTATGTGCGGTGACCGGCCTTTTACTGCATTGTAAAATTCCGGTCACCCCAAGGACACACAGAAAAATATTGTTTTCTGTGTGTCCCATTCACACAGCAATGTAGCCATGCTGCTTTCTATCGCAGGGCACCGTAGACCACTTGTCACTGTACAGCAGTGCAGCCCATCACGCTGCTCTACAGTGATATGAATGAAGTGTACTTCAAATAAAGTACAATTGCTGTACACTTTAAATAAAGTTGAGTGAGGGGGGAAAAAAGGGAGCCATGTGATGCACCGAATCTGGCACCACACTGCCCCCGACTGTAGCCAGAACAGACAGCTGCTGGAGAGGAAACTGCTGCAGGTTACCTCTCCGGAAGCTGTTCGTTGTGTGTAAATGGAGCCTAAAGCCAGCCATAAACGGTTTCAATCTCAGTCGGTTCAGCAGGAACCAGCCAAGATTCGAATCCTGTATGGGCAGGCTGAATGTACCCAAGTTGATTGATCGACCAACTTAGGTACTACCAGTCTGTCGAATTTCACGTGCGACTATTGCATGCAACTCTCTTTAATTTCGGTAGCAGACAGGAAGTCACTTGTACTGCTGCCAAACACAGCGCAGCTTATTGTATGTAGCTAATGCTACCAATTTGCGTGTTAGCAAAAATCATGTCATCCTGGTATGTACAAGTCTTTAACTGCTTCCTTCCCACAATATGTATATTACCATGTCCCCTTTAATGCCCTGTACACACGGTCGGATTTTCCGGCGGAAAATGTGTGATAGGACCTTGTTGTCGGAAATTCCTACCGTGTGTAGGCTCCATCACACATTTTCCATCGGATTTTCCAACACAAAGATTGAGAGCAGGATATAAAATTTTCCGACAACAAAATCCGTTGTCGGAAATTCCGATCGTGTGTACACAAATCCGACGGACAAAGTGCCACGCATGCTCAGAATAAATAAAGAGATGAAAGCTATTGGTCACTGCCCCGTTTATAGTCCCGACGCACGTGTTTTACGTCACCCGTTCAGAATGATCGGATTTTCCGACAACTTTGTGTGACCGTGTGTATGCAAGACAAGTTTGAGGATTTTGTTGTCGGAATGTCCGAACAAAGTCCGACCGTGTGTACGGGGCATTAGAGTCACCAGCCAACAACTTGTGTGGCGATGATTCCCACTGATGATTGGGATCCAAGCAGAGTGGTTCCTGATCATGTGACTGCAATGACAGCTATGAGATGCCAATAGAGCCTGAACTAGAACTAACCATAGATCTTCTGTGGATGTAAGCTGCCTCAAATCATTCTGTCTGCCTGTATTTATCAGCATTGAGGACATCATTGATCTTGACCAAATCTCCAACTTCATTTGCAGAAATGCAGCCCCAAACTTACAAAGAACCTCTCACTATTCACTTCACGTTCACTATTGCCTGCAGACACTCATTATTGTATAACTCTTCAGCCCTTCAACAAACTGCCTCCTGCTATAGCCAAGTGTTTCAAATTTTGACTCATCAGTCCAGAACGCCTAATGCCATTTTTCTGCAAGCCAGTTCCTATGTTTTTATGCATAGTTCAGTTGCTTAGCCTTGTTTCCATGTCGGAGGTATGGCTTTTTGGCCTCCATAATACCATGAAGACTACTTCTGGCCAGACTTCTCCGGACAATAGATGGGTGTACCTGGGTCCCACCGGTTTCCACCAGTACTGTTCTGATGGCACTGCTAGGCATCTTCTGATGTTGAAGGTAAGTAAGCACGATGTCTCTTTTATCTGCTGCATTAAATTTCCTTGACTGACCACTGCATCTACGGTCCTCAATGTTGCCCAATCACTGGTCACCTCAATGCTGAGAAATACAAGCAGATACTTAGCCATAATACCATAAAATTGGGGAGGCGAGTGATTGGCCCCAAATTTATTCTGCCGCAGGACCACGACCCCAAACATACAGCCAATGTCATTAAGAACTATCCTCTGCGTAAAGAAGAACAAGGAGCCCTGGAATTGATGGTTTGGCCCCCACAGAGCCCTGATCTCAATGTCACTGAGTCTGTCTGAGATTACATGAAGAGACAGAAGGATTTGAGGCTGCCTACTTCCACAGAAGATCTGTGGTTAGTTCTCCAAGATGTTTGGGACAACCTCCAGTTTTCTTCATAAACTGTGCACTGTGTACTGTTGGGGAGATATACAAAAACTGGTGCATCTAGAAGAATTTATGCTGGTTTGGATCCAAAGGGTAGTCAGACCAAATATTGATTTGATTTGGATCTTTCATCTATTTGCTCACTTTGCATCTTGTGAATTGAAATAAACAATTAAAATATATCTTTTTTTCCTAAAAACTAAAATATATATTTTTGAAAACTTTTGCACAGTACTGTGTATATATACACTGTATATACAGTGGGGACAAAAAGTATTCAGACCCCCTTAAATTTTTCGCTCTGTTATATTGCAGCCATTTGCTAAAATCATTTAAGTTCATTTTTATCCTCATTAATGTACACACAGCACCCCATATTGACAGAAAAACACAGAATTGACATGTTTGCAGATTTGTTAAAAAAGAAAAACTGAAAGATCACATGGTCCTAAGTATTCAGACCCTTTGCTATGACACTCATATATTTAACTCAGGTGCTGTCCATTTCTTCTGATCGTCCTTGAGATGGTTCTACACCTTCATTTGAGTCCAGCTGTGTTTGATTATACTGATTGGACTTGATTAGGAAAGCCACACACCTGTCTATATAAGACCTTACAGCTTACAGTGCATATCAGAGCAAATGAGAATCATGAGGTCAAAGGAACTGCCTGAAGAGCTCAGAGACAGAATTGTGGCAAGGCACAGATCTGGCCAAGGTTACAAAAAAAATTCTGCTGCACTTAAGGTTCCTAAGAGCACAGTGGCCTCCATAATCCTTAAATGGAAGACGTTTGGGACGACCAGAACCCTTCCTAGAGCTGGCCGTCCGGCAAAACTGAGCTATCGGGGGAGAAGGGCCTTGGTGAGAGAGGTAAAGAAGAACCCAAAGATCACTGTGGCTGAGCTCCAGAGATGCAGTTGGGAGATGGGAGAAAGTTGTAGAAAGTCAACCATCACTGCAGCCCTCCATCAGTCGGGGCTTTATGGCAGAGTGGCCCGACGGAAGCCTCTGCTCAGTGCAAGACACATGAAAGCCTGCATGGAGTTTGCTAAAAAAACACCTGAAGGACTCCAAGATGGTGAGAAATAAGATTCTCTGGTCTGATGAGCCCAAGATAGAACTTTTTGGCCTTAATTCTAAGCGGTATGTGTGGAGAAAACCAGGCACTGCTCATCACCTGTCCAATACAGTCCCAACAGTGAAGCATGGTGGTGGCAGCATCATGCTGTGGGGGTGTTTTTCAGCTGCAGGGACAGGACAACTGGTTGCAATCGAGGGAAAGATGAATCCGGCCAAGTACAGGGATATCCTGGATGAAAACCTTCTCCAGAGTGCTCAGGACCTCAGACTGGGCTGAAGGTTTACCTTCCAACAAGACAATGAACCTAAGCACACAGCTAAAATAACAAAGGAGTGGCTTCACAACAACTCCGTGACTGTTCTTGAATGGCCCAGCCAGAGCCCTGACTTAAACCCAATTGAGCATCTCTGGAGAGACCTAAAAATGGCTGTCCACCAACGTTTACCATCCAAGCTGACAGAACTGGAGAGGATCTGCAAGCAGGAATGGCAGAGGATCCCCAAAACCAGGTGTGAAAAACTTGTTGCATCTTTCCCAAAAAGACTCATGGCTATATTAGATCAAAAGGGTGCTTCTACTAAATACTGAGCAAAGGGTCTGAATACTTAGGACCATGTGATATTTCAGTTTTGCTGTCAATATGGGGTGCTGTGTGTACATTAATGAGGAAAAAAATGAACTTAAATGATTTTAGCAAATGGCTGCAATATAACAAAGAGTAAAAAATTTAAGGGTGTCTGAATACGTTCTGTCCCCACTGTATATAAATATACACACTGTATATATATATATAGAATGTACACGTGTTGCCTTAAAAAAAAAATAACAAAGACACATTTGCTGACAGATTTATTCAATTTCATAAAAAATGAATGTAAATGCTTTATGGTAGCTAAAACTGGTCACACAAGTGCAGATCTAGTAGGTCCATTAAAAGATTTTCCTTTGGCCCAAACAATAGGATCATTTTCTCTTTGTCTGGCCCTACATATGGAATAGTAGGTTCTACTAGAAGAATGAATGAGACCACATTTACTGCTGACAATCAGATACACAAATATATATTTAGTTCAAGGAGTCTGGATGTTTGTGCTCCATTCACCATAGGAAACTGTATGTTAAAGTAATTTGCATTAGTTCCAGTTGTGCATTTTATAGTAATGTACTTTAAACTATTAATGTTGTTTTTACAGATATTTTAGTATGCTGTGAATTGACTCAAAATGAATATGCAAATTTTACAAAGTGTTTTAACCATAATACTAAATAATAATAAAAAATGCATATAAATGTATTTTGTGTAAGTAGAGGCTCATACACACAAGTGACACCCATACCTTCCTCTTTCCTGTAAAGGTTTCCTTTCTATTGGTCTCCTAAGCATGAATGACTGCTAACTACAGGCAACATAATCGATAAATAGGAACTGATAATGCAGATTCTATCTATGCCAATCATGTGAATTAAATATATGTTTATAGTGTAAACAAGCCTTGAGTTATCAAAGCACTGAGTTGCCTGCGTGGATAAACAAAAACTCTATAGCAAAGTTTTTTGTTTAAAACACAGAAACATGTAAACTTATTATAATGGGTTTATCAACCAAAAAGGATTAAATAAAACTATTTTGTGATCCAAAACTAAAAAGAATTAAAATTAATTCAATCAGTTAAAGCTGAACTCTGTACAGATACACATCAGTTAATAAATTTATGTAAATATTTAAAAAGCATAAGTACCGGAATTTGTTTTGAAATTGAATCTGTTAAGAAGTAGCACACAGACTAGGAGAGGGATGGTTACCTGCTGTAGCAGAGGTTAAATGAGAAGTATGGCCAAAGCTATCTTGGCCATACATCTCATGTGGGTCACAGGAGTGCACTTTCTTGTGCCCACTGTCGGCAGACGTCACAGAAAATCAAGACTCTGAATGTTGCCTTACAGGCAGCTGGATCAGGCTCTCAGTGTGCTTTTGAGAGCCTGAGCCAGCCACTCCCAACCCGCCTTCTGCCCGATGCTTCGGTGAGCGCTGGAGGGGCAGCGCACAGAGTGGTGACTGATAGGCATCACTCCCTGCTCAAAGCAGAACGGAGAACTGAGCAAACAGCGCTCACATGATTGCCCAGTTCTCAAGCTTAGAGCCAGTGGGAGATAGCTTACTGCATTGGATCAGTACTGCTGCAGGTAGATAATTACTGCATTGGATCAGTACTGCTGCAGGTAGATAATTACTGCATTGGATCAGTACTGCTGCAGGTAGATAAGTACTGTATGTATGTTTATTTTTTTATAGTCCCACACTTAGCCAATGGCTGCGCTGCTATCAATCTATCCAATCAAGAGCCGGGACCCCGTGTAGAGAGGGAAAGCGCGTCTCCGCCGAGGGACTTATGGGGCTCAGGTAAGTAAAACGGGGGGGTGGGGGGGGTCGGTCACTGCCAGAAGTGTTGTCCAGCAGAAGTGACAGAATCGGCTTTACAGATTTACACATCCTTTGCAAAGTAAAATAATTCCCATGGGAGTATTTCAATGCTTGCCTGGAATTCAGCTTTAGGCTGGGTTCACACTACTGCAGCATGTGGCTCACAGCAGGGATTCGTTGCATCCCCGTTCACCGTTTCAGCCCGAATTTGGCTGAATTCGGACCTGAAACTGACCAAAAGCAAATTCGCACCGGAGCCGCACAGGAGATATATGATATGTGAACCGGTGTTCTGCCGAGAAATTTCCGCTCGGCGGATTAGTTCCCCCCTCTACTGCGCATGCGCAGTAGAATCCGGCGGAAATAGCCGAAGCGGAACAGCTGCAAATCAGCTGTACACGGCGCCTGTAAGAGGGCCCCTCGCAGGCTCGCTTCGCTTGCCACGCTTCGGGCACGGCCTCGCTGCGCTCGGCACTTTTAGATTCCCCCTCTAGGTCCACTTGGATAGTGGGGAAGGAACCTAGACCTAGAGCGCAGGCGCCGTGTACAGCTGATTGAAGCGTTTGAGCTTCGGCTATCTCCGGCGGCCGACAGTAGTACGTACTGCGCAGGCGCTGCGCCTGCGCAGTACAGGGGGGGAACCTATCCGCCGAAGGAACTTATTCGGCAAGACACCGGCTCCAAGGAAAGCCGGTCACAATCTCCTGGTATTGCGAATTGGATGCAGCAAATCCACATCCAATTCGCACTACTGTGAACCCAGCCTTAATCAGTATTTGTAAACAGTAACGTAAAATTGGCTGATTTATGAAAAATACAGAAAAGTAAATAGAGATGTTTCACAGAACAATCCCAATTTAAGTATAAAGTGTAACTGATCCTGTGGGAACAGCCCTTTTTCTAATTCCTCCCTAATTTCATGTAAAAATCGTCACTAGTAGTAAATCTGTCTAAAGCCTAGTACATGCCATTAGTTTAATTTTCCGTTCAACCCAGCTGGTCAATCCGATGTTAGTACAGTGATTTCCCCGCTGAACTGTTGTGTTCTGACAGGGGGGCGGCCTCCCCGCTAAAACACTCTGGTCAGCGCTCGCAGCCATAGGCTGATCGGGAGCCAGTCAGCTGCTGATTTTCCAGCATGCACATCCAACAGAAGCTGGATGCCATACACACAGGCCACATGTTGGCCGTTTTTTATTGAGCCGGCCAATGCCGCACGGCATTTGGCCTGTGTGTACTAGACTTCAGACCTATGTGAATGTTTCACAGTTGGCTGCCCATTACAGATGCATGGATCACTAATACTCATGAAAACTGTCACATAGACTTTGATAACTGCAGCCTGATCCGTGTCTAAATTTGCTTCATATACAGTATGTCCCTCAGTATGCATATCACAGACTCATACCTTTTATGTTTGCGTCTACATGGGTACATATATATTGTTTCTTTTGCAAATTTACAAAAAATTTAAAAACATCAACAAAGCTATTCTTGCATCTAGAGAGGAAGACTACATGAGGTAATTAAAAGTCAGATTTTAACAAAGAAAAAAAGTGATTGAGGTAGAAACCAAATGTCCATGACAAACACAATGGGGGGAGGGTGGATATATTAATACTGGAGCAGACAGAATCTGGAGCAGCTGTGCATGGCAGCCAATAAGCTTCTACTTTTAGCTTGTTCAGCTAAGCTTTGAAAATGAAAGCTAGAAGCTGATTGGTTGCCATTAACAACTGATCCAAATTTTGTCTGCTCTAATTCTGATAAATTCCTCTCAATAACAAGTGAGGCGATATCAGCAAAACCGGAGCAGCAAACATCTGTGTGTGGCAATAAATCAGCTTCTGTCAGTTTCAAAGCGTAAAACAGAACTAAAGTCCCAGACTTAAAGATTGTGGGCAGGTAGGCTCATTATTGCAGAAGAGACGTGAAATAAACTTACCTGCCTGCTCGCAATCTTCTTTGGAATGCACACTGAGCTGTGCATGTGCAGCTCAGTTTCCATTCTGGCACAGATGCTCTGTGCCAGGATGACTGAACTCATATACATGTGCATCATCCCATACTGGACAATGAAGACAGCAGCTCTGCACCTAGAAAAACCAGATAGAAGATGCCAGCACTGTCAAGGTAAGTGTTGGAGACTAGGTCTGCTTTAATTGAACAAGCTGAAGATAAATCTGGAGCAGCTGTGCATGGTAACCAATCCGCTTCTGTCTTCAGTTTGTTCAGTCAAAAGTGTTAGTTCATCTTCACAGAAAAAATGCAAAGGTGAACTAACACCAGACACCCTCCCCTCCCTACTTTCCACACTGTACTTACCACCATGGTTGCTGAGCTGTCAGCGCCCCTGCAGCTGTTCCAGTGGTCAATGTGACAAAGCCGACCAATCAGAATCCATCTGGTCCATCCTGGAAGCTCTGATGAAGATCTGAAGAATCCCCAGACTGCTGAAGCAGCTGCAGGGGTGCTGACAGCTCAGGAACCCTGGTGGTAGGTTCAGTGGGGACCAAGGGGTGGGAAGGGTGTCCAGTCTTGGTTCACCATTACATTTTTTCTGTAATGTGAACGAACCCATTAAGCTTTGAAAATGAAAGATAGAATCTGACTGGTTGCCCAGTATAGATTCTGGCTGCTCCAGATTTGCCAAATTCCCCTCCTGTATGTATATAAAATTGAACTGTATGTATATCATTGAATTACCATAATATAAGTACAATTCAAGTGCCACATTAACGGCAATACAACATTTGTGATGACATCACAAATGCTACAGCACGTCTACACTATAAAAATAATAAAACAGCTTAAAACAGAAGAAATTCTCGGATTATCAGGTGACACTGTCATGACAATCACAAGGATTAAAACGATTTATCTCTGTTGTCAGTAATGTGGCCAAGAAATCCTAAAACTCTAAAGTGCTTATCAGGGGACAATCACAAATAATCTAATGTATGTATATCGTAATATCACTGTAGACTGGATGGTCACTTTTCTGCTGTATACTTTTAGTTACCTCACAGTAAATGTATTGGCTGCCTAAGTGAATACGGTTGCCAGGGAAATAGCCCCACTGTTCAAGGCACTTTCTGCATCTCGCCCCTTTCTTATTCAGAAAACAACGTGTTTGAAAGACACTCTGAGCATGCTTTATGCCTGGAATCCTAAACACTGCGTTGTATTGAATAGAGCAGCATATTCTGTCAATGAGAGGACTTTCACATTAAAGCTGAACTCTAGGCAGACAAAAAAAAAAACACAAATTAATGTGGCTCCGTATTCATTAATAAGACCCAAGTGTATTTACTTTTTAAATTCAAGCGTTCAAGTAAATTCCCTTAACTATAACTCGAATGAGCCTCTTTCAGTCCCCATACAGCAGAGCTCAGGCTGGGAGAGGCAGAAGTAGCACCACCAGACAATCAGTTCTGCTGCAGAGCTCAGGTTCTAAAGGGAGTTTGCTGATAAGAGGAGAGAGTGAGAGACAGAGAAACAAGCTCACCAGTCTGCTGCTTCTTCTTCCACTGTTCAATCACAGGTTGGGGAGGGACAAGACATGTAAGCGTTACTTAAAGTGGAACTTTAGTCAAAAAATTAAGTTCTGCTAGATCACTTCAGTCTGGCACCTTTTATAGGTATAACTATGTAAAACATTAAAAATAAGTGCCTATTCTGTTTAAAATCTAGTAATACACTGTCTCACCCTGCTCTGCACATGCTCAGTTGCACTCTCTTTTTCAGCAATGTTCCAAATTTGCAGGGGCTTATCTGCTGACAGCCTTAAAATGATTGTAAAGTCTTGTTTAAAAAAAATAAAAATAAATAACAAACATGTTATACTTACCTCCTCTGTGCAGTTGGTTTGCACAGAGCAGCCCAGCTCCTACTCTTCTCGGGTCCCTCTTTGGTGCTCCTGGCCCCTCCATCCTGTCGAGTGCCGACACAGCAAACAGCCGAGTCACAGCCCTGTGTGTCCATTCAGACACAGAGCCCCGCCCTCTCTCTTCTGATTGGCTAACTGACTTTGATTGACAGCCGTGGGAGCCAATGGCGCCGCTGCTGTGTCTTAGCCAATCAGGAAGAGAGTCCCAGATGGCTAAGACACTCGAGGACATCGCTGGAGAGAGATGGGGCTCAGGTAAGTAATTATGGGGGTGCTGGGGAGGCTGCTACACACAGAAGGCTTTTTATCTTAATGCATAGAATGCATTAAGATAAAAAAAAACTTCTGCCTTTACAACTCCTTTAAAGCGGTATAAACCTTTCACACATACGGACCATTCATTTCATCAGTTCAGTCACGTTTTTTTCAAAGACAGATCACATCAGTCTTTACATCAGTTTTTTTACATCCACTACCAATGCAAAAAACAAATGCAAAAACAGACCGTTTGTTTACATCCATTTTTTGTCCGTTCCGTTTTTTAACAGAACACAAATAGGGCTTTGATCCGTTTAAAAAAAATGGATGTTGACGGATGCTGATGATCATCCATTTACATCAGTTTTTCATAGAGATGCATGGATGTCCATTTTTCATTCGTCAATGGATGGATGAAAAACAGACAAACAGTCCGCATGTGTGAAAGGAGCCTAAAGATTAGAGCAGAAATAAACCCACTGATTTAACAGTTAAGAGAAAAATTGTTACATTCCCAGCAAGCCAGGAATGCCAACTGTCACACTTGCTTGTGTTCTGAACCAAACTGTCAAATCATAAAATGGCTGGTGTTATAACTGATCACATGTGCAGCACCATGGCAGTTCCAGATCAAACAAAAGCAGCTTTCTTGGCTGTAAAGGATAGGAGGGTTTAGTTCTGCTTTAACTGCTGCTCAGAGGCTCTGGGCTTCAACAAAATGGCAGCCTTCAGCAAGAAGAAGCAGAAACAATGCTGGAGGCAATTTGAAGCTCACACTCATTTTGGTAGCATATTAACTAATGCGGAATGCATGTTCCTTGCTAAAGAACATTATTTTCTATCAATTGTTATGCGTAAAGTTCTGCTTTAAGTACAGCAGGTAAAAAAAACAGGTCTTCTGCCCTGCCAGTCAGGGCTATGCTGTGTAAATCTCAGGACTAGATGGACATACATATATCATTTTTTATTTATTTTTTCATCTGTGTATTTTTAGCTATTTGCCTGGAGTTCAGCATTAACAACAGCTGCACAAGCAAATGTTACTCGCCATCATGTACAGTACCAAGAATAGTGTTAACTTTTGTTAGTAATTCTGCACCTAGTTCTAACTGTATTTTTACTTTTATAACTGCCTTTTTAGATTTAGCTCTGATAACCCAATTCTGTTTATCATGTACAGTATATAGTTTACTCTCCTGCATTTTAAGTGACTAGAAAAAAGGTACAAAGCCACATTTCTAACAAGCAGAAATGTACATTATAATGTACTATTACATCTAAACATATTTGCAGTATGCATCGGCGTGAGACTCGTATTGGGCACATTGGATAACAGATTGGTCATGTAACGAAAGGACAACTGTCATGAAATACATGGAGAGGGAAAATGAGTTAATTACTTATACTTAACCATGAAAGTTTAAATAAAATTAGGTAGAAATGAGTAACATTTCAGAAAAGTAATAAAGTAAGAATTTATGAAGAAATTAAATGTCAGGATTATTGCCAGTCAGCTATAGCTGGCATTTTAAAGGGTTACATGATCAATCATCTAATACCCAGCACAAAATAAATCCAAATGACAAGTAATTCTATATCTTATTGCAGAACTCCAGCCAAAACCTTCATTTCATTTTGGGTAGAATGGGCAAGCGTTAGAACCTCTGTAATTTCTACATATTGCAGCCTAAAGAGTCTGGAATGGAAATAAGATTAAACAGGTCTAATGGGGGATACAGCGATACAAACCTGACAAAGGTATTTTAGCCAAAAGCCTGGCTGGAGTTCCATTTTTATGTCTTTTCAGTATTATTGAAGGATGAATAAAATGAAGCAGACTGGCCTGAGTTACACCAATTTCAAGTATGTTGATATTTTTTGTGCTAACTGTATGTACTAATGTTTCAGTAGGCATTTTTTAGCATGTAAAAGGGACTATGACAATCAAACACAGTCAATATGTTGCCACTTTAAAATGCAATAAGGGTAAGTTGCGGTACACCTCATTACATTTTAAGGTCCTTTGTTGTATCCTATATATACATAAATTTCATACATATTATTTGTTTCACAACCAAACTTCAGGGTCTTTGATGGGCTTTACAGCACTCATGGCAATTTTGGTGTCTACTTAGAGGCTGAGGCTGGTTTCCAGATTTTCTTCTAGCTTCTGTATCTTCTCTTCAGAGCTGCGATCTGGCAACAGGACTTCCACAGTGTAGCTAACTTTCTTGGCGTGAATGAAGCTGTATGTATTGTCAAAGCGAAGCACATCTAAACAGGAAACAGGGGGTGTCGGATTAAGAATTAAATAAATGAGTTACTGATCACATCACCTACTGATTACATAAGAACCCGTTATTTAATAAAGTTGGCCATAGACAAGCACATGACTCTCTGAAAATACTAGACATAAAGACATTGGCTTTTCCTATGTAACCCCAAAACCTGCTGCTGCTTCTTGTGCATCTCAAATAACAGACAATATCAATGTGGTTAACAGCTTCCTTCCCTCTAACTGAGAAGAGAAAGGTTTGTCAGGGCCATACCCATATTTATTAACAGGTAGCCCTAAACAGCCCAATCCCTGTTGAAATGTCATAGTTGGCAGTAGAATGTGGACAATGTAAGCTGTATATGGTTACCCCAGTCAGTCAGATGTGCATCCCACATTAAAATTAAAGTATAACTACAGGCAAAACTTTTAGTTTTGGATAGAGTGGAGAGGGATTAAAATGCTTGTCAGTTTTTATTACTGTTTGGGCCCCTCGTTCCCCCCTCTGTATTTGTCCTGTTTACTGTTATCATTGAAAGTAAAAGAAATTCCCAAACTTTGGGTTGTCCCCAGAAAAGTGATAGAGGGGAAATTTTCCAATGGGGACACTACTTCTGGTGACCTGGGGGGCACCAAGGAATAACCTTAATTAGCAGGGGATTTCTTCTCAATTCCTGTTTGGCTATGGGACAGGAAGTGAAGGGAAAACTCTGCAATGGGACACAGATGGCAAAAAAAAAAAAGAAATCGAACGGGGTTATAACCCTCCTTTGCTGTATCCAAAAATGAAATAAAAGTTTTGTCTATAGTTCTACTTTGAACAAAAAAGCTGAAGTTCAGCTTTAACATTTTAAATTTAGTCTTGCACAGTTGTACAAGCTTCTCTCCTGTCCTGAAATTGCTTACTTTGATTTCACTGCACACTGGGACCTTGTGCATTAAAAGCTTTAGCAAGTCAGTAGAGGCTCTACGCTCCTCTCACGATATCCCGTTACGCGAACACTACTTCTCCAGGGGCTTATAAAATTTCAACCAACCCCTTATACTTTGACCCCCTTTAAGAACTTCTGCAGAGCTAGACCCCAAACCTCGGGTATAATATCACTGATCTATTCCTCTATTATTACCTCTAAAAAACACCAACACGGCCCTATCACCTTCAATGGGAAAGGGAACTAGGAAATCAGCTAGATCCGGAGGACCGGCAGGTCATGACTTTAACGAGAACTGCTTCGCCTGGAGCGCCAACTGGCTCTGCATCTCTTTACTGCAACCAAACTAACGATAGCTAGGGCATGGAAGACACAGATACTAAGTTTTGAGGCGGTTAAGAATCGCATGGATGATATAATGGTTAACGAAAAGCTGACTGCTGTCCTTTCGGACACACATGATAAGTTCCTGAAGGTAAGGAGGCCATGGGTCGAAAATACTAAACCCACCAGAATTGATACCACCCTTCTTCGGATTTAATGCACTCTTGCTCCCCACTGCAAGGACCCCCCCCCCCCTTTTCCTCTTCTCCCCCCCTCTTCTTGACTTCTCCCTTCTTAACTAATCTCAACCCCTATTCCTTCTTTAACCTCCCTCTCAATACTCTTACGTCTCAGTTGCACCTAAGAATCCATCTGGCCACCGGACATATCCTTGGATGAGATGGTTACATGGATAGATACTCAGGACTATTTACATTAAGGCCCCTGTTGAGACAAACTCTTCAAGTATTTATTAAAAATCAGACGCGGTCCTACGGGCATTCCTGAAACCTTAGTGTGTCCAACCACTTTCATGTTTCCAAAGTACAATTGTTTGCAGCCTCTGTTATATTTTTATTGTTTTGTTTTTCTTTGATTTACTAGCATACTTATTTTATTTATAAGATGCTAAATTTTATGTTATGTTCATTCATGATGCATTCTCTACACTGTTAAACTGTGAAATTGCTATAGTTATCAATAAAACCTTTTGTAAAAGAAATGTAAAAAAAAAAAAGATTCAGCAAGTCAGATAGCGCCTGCCTCACTTCCTTGAGGACATCCAGCATCATCTAGAGCAGGGGACTAACTTTCTAAAAAAACCCAGCCAGTTTAATGTCCTTCAGACCTTATGGGTCCAGACTGTGCTCATTGGTAGTATAAAAGGTCCTGACATAAGTGCCACATCATTGGTCTCAATGGGGGGAATTGTGTCCCATCATTGGTGTCATTGGGAGAAATTGTGCCCCATCATTGGTGTCATTGGGAGGAATTGTGCCCCTTCACTGGTGTCAGTGGCAGGAATTAAGCCTCATTGTTAGCATCAATAGATGAAATAGTGCCCCAAGGGCCAGATAAAAGCAAGCAAAGGGCTGCATCTGGCCCCTGAGCAGCAGTTTAGAGACCACTGATCTAATGCTTTCCTCCCCAGCCTTACTGTCCCTGGCCTGTTATATATTTATAATGACTGCTGTTTACTGCAAAGACAGCCAACGAGAGCAGGCATTAACAAAAATCAATGTATTACAGCTTAGTGAGTAGAATCTGACATTCCAACAGTCACTATTGAATGTGATTACATTTACTGGTTTGCAGCCAACTGCTTAGCTGTATGTATCACAGTTCACTCTTAGACTCACATGTTCCAGCCTCAGCGCAGGTCAAGCTTCCGTCTTCTGGTACCATATGCGCATTGTACCTTTCATTTGGCACCGCTTCAGCCATTTCTCCAGCCTTCTGTCTCTCTCCTGGTTTGGTCTTTCGGAAAACCCCAAACCCAATATCACCACCATCAGACTGGAATTGCCACCTGTGTAAACACAGTTATTTGTTTGTGACTAATCAATAGATTTACAGAGATAATCTAAAATGCTTTTGAAGTCACGTGCACATATAGTGACTTCTGACCCACAGGTCCTCTTACTACAAAAAATCTGATTAAAAAAAAAAAAAATTGTACGATTACTGAATGAGGTAAAAAAAACCTGCACAATTTAAAAAAAAACAATATTTTATAGAAAAAGCAAATTTTCCCATTATGAAAATCATAATGAACAGTGTATAATCACATTTCCATCATCCAGATTAAAATCTTATAGAGATCGACCATGGTGCACAAAGTCATACTCAACACCTCATTGGTGGAGGCAAATTCCAAAGTGCTATCGCGCTGGTACCTTGTTCCTACAAGGCTAGCAAATTTATACTCTGGTACTTCACCCCTAATGCTTTCGGGAATTCGGACAGGAAGGAGATATGTACCATGTATGGTGGTCTTGCCTGAAGGTCCAACATTTCTGGATAAGGATGTTCAACCTGATCTACTCAGTGACGGGACAAAATATACCTAGAGGGGCCAAAACGGGGTTGTTTAGTGATCTACCAGAGGAGATCCCCAGACATCTGCGAACTCTCATATTCTTCATTCTTTTAGCGGCTAAAATAACTATTGCACGTGCATGGAAATCACTTGTAATCAATATTGCCCTGTTGAAACACAAGATATTCATGGATCATGATCAGTGAAAAACTGACTAGTATTCGACAAGATAAGCAAGCTAGGTTTGAAAAAGTGTAGAATCCTTGGATTGCTTATCTCCAGGCTCCCTGAAGGCTGGGCTATTTTGTGAGAGGAGACCCAGGGTGAAGGGACCCACCCAACCCTACTCTTCTCTTCTTCAATTTTCTTGCTATTGGTTCTGTTATATCATGTGGAAAATTTTTGGTAGGATACTGCCAGGGGATGGTAAAGTCTCCCCAAATACGCTATATTCTTGATTATTATGTTTTGTTGATGTTTACCGGGTCAGGGACAATGATCATACTGGATAACGCATCCTCGTTTTAACTATTTCATGATGATCATTTGAACATTAATGTCTGTATGATGATTTAAAATTGTAATAAAACTATTGAAACAGAATAATCATTCAGAGAAAGGACTTTCCCAGATGAAAACTACAGTAATTTATTTGAGAAAAATCTTCTATGCTGCGCCTTCAATTTATTTGCTAACAAAAACAAACAAGATTTGACTCCACTCACGTTTAAAAAAAAAAAAAAAAATCGAACAGTGAAAATGTTACAGTGAAAATGATCAAATAAAATTCTACTAGTGCATGACTAGCTTTACTCTGTCCCTGTAACAGAGAGTCGTTGTCAATGGGACAGGAAGACAAAGCAAATATTATTAACTTGATGAAGGTTCTAACCCAGGGGTAGGCAACCTTCTGAGCACAGTGTGCCGAAAAATGTTTTCAAAGAAATTGATTGTGCTCAGATCAGCCCCGTTTCTTGCAATGCCACACCTCAGATCACTGTCCCCCCTGCAAATCGGTTTCACCACTACCCTCCTGCTCATCTGTCCTCTCACTGTACTCCCTGCTCATCTGTCCCCTCACTGTACCCCCTGCTCATCTGTCCCACCACTGCTCCCCCCTGCTCATCTGTCCCCTCACTGTACCCCCTGCTCATCTGTCCCACCACTGCTCCCCCCTGCTCATCTGTCCCCTCACTGTACCCCCTGCTCATCTGTCCCACCACTGCTCCCCCCTGCTCATCTGTCCCCTCACTGTACCCCCTGCTCATCTGTCCCACCACTGCTCCCCCCTGCTCATCTGTCCCCTCACTGTACCCCCTGCTCATCTGTCCCACCACTGCTCCCCCCTGCTCATCTGTCCCCTCACTGTACCCCCTGCTCATCTGTCCCACCACTGCTCCCCCCTGCTCATCTGTCCCCTCACTGTACCCCCTGCTCATCTGTCCCACCACTGCTCCCCCCTGCTCATCTGTCCCCTCACTGTACCCCCTGCTCATCTGTCCCACCACTGCTCCCCCCTGCTCATCTGTCCCCTCACTGTACCCCCTGCTCATCTGTCCCACCACTGCTCCCCCCTGCTCATCTGTCCCCTCACTGTACCCCCTGCTCATCTGTCCCACCACTGCTCCCCCCTGCTCATCTGTCCCCTCACTGTACCCCCCTGCTCATCTGTCCCACCACTGTACCCTGCTGTTAATCTGCCCCACCACGGTACCCACCCTGCTCATCTGCCCCACTACTGTACCCCCTGCTCATCTGTCCCTCCACTGTACTACCCTGCGCATCTGCCCCACCACTGTAACCCCCTGCTCATCTGCCCCACCAATGTATCTCCTACGCATCTGTCTCACCTCTGTACCCCCCTGCTCTTCTGCCCCACCTCTGTTTCCCCCTGTTCTTCTGCCCCACCTCTGTTCCCCTCTGCTCTTCTGCCCCACCTCTGTAACCCCCCTGCTCATCTGTTCCACCAATACACCTCCTTTCACATCTGACCCATTGCTCTACCCCCCTGCTCTTCTGTCCCACTGCTGAACCCCTTTCTCATCTCTACCACCGCTGTACCCTCCTGCTCATCTGCTCCACTGCTGTACCCTCTTCTCATCTATGATATGCGTGATATGCAGAGTGGTGAAAGGAAGCAGAGATGAAACACATCTACCTGTCCTGGAACACTCATCCTGCTGATCCACCTCTCACATCCAGCACACGTGCTTATATGTGATGTATGTAATGTATGTGATGTCACATACAAGCATCTGGAATGGATGTGCAATGATGAGCTCAGGTCAGGGGCATTTTCTGAAAGCGGTGGGCCTGTGTGCAGGATCATAATTTGGGTCCCCGTAGCTGAGAAAAAGTGCGGTGCTCTGCACCACAGCAAAAGATGGGTGTGATTTTTATTGCGCTGAATACTGGCTCTGGCTTAAAGGGACACAGAGTGCAGGGGTTCAGTAGTAAGTGACGCAAAGGTTCAGGAATAATTTCAACAAAGTTCCCAGAAGCTCAACAGTAATTCCACAAACTGTTACCTGATTATGGTTTTCTCAATTACAGTGAAATCCCTTCTTTCTGAGATTGGTAGTGGCAACCAAGCGAGTCATCTTCCTACAGATGGTAATTGGCTTTAGCTGTGGCCAATGACGGTCCTCCTCCTCTTGGAAACAGGGACCGTCCCCCCCAGCAGAACTGCACCCAATCTCTTCCCCATCACAAAAGCTGACGATTGCAACTACAGCAAAAGTTAGAGAACCAAACAATGCTTCCCATCTTTTACAATGTGTGGGGGCACAGAGCCTCCCCCGTAGTGCAGGTGCAGTGTGGGGAACTCTGAAATTAGAATGCATTAGTTTCTCACTGACACTTCCCTGCGCTGCTCTGCTGATGGGGAGGGAGTCAAGTGCCGGCAAAAGAGGCTTTGTTTGCCGCTTGCGTCGGTTCCGGGGGTTGCCTACCCCTGTTCTAACCCATGTCCATTTACTGAAGAAAAGTGTTTTGTTGCAGTCTGTGCCTTCACTGATGAGACTTCCTATTACCACCTATCCCAAAAAGAGGAGTGGGGTGGAATTCCCAAAATGGGGACACATGCAGGAAATAAAAACCAGTAGAAGGTCTATCCCTTCATTGTTCAGTCCATACCTAAAAAGATATCCAAAGTTGGGGTTTAAAGCATATACAGTATCAAGGGAAAAAAAGGAAAAACATATTGTACTGTACATCTCATGCACATTTGTCTAAGTTTAAACCTTTTGAAAATAACCTACAAGTACAGAAAGATACCTGTTGATTTGCCAGAAATGTGACTTTCTTTTAATATCGCAGCTCATGGAACTGAACGTGAAAACATGCACGATTATCGATTCGTGGGGGTACCATTAAGAATTAATCTAATAAAGAGCAGGATGTTTCTCTGCATGTCAGGAATGCACACAATTTTGCGTGCACTCCCAACATGCAGTAATTTGAACCTATCCTTACGTGGTTTCTATTCTGCCCATTGTCTTATGCCAAACTACTCAGTCTTTCACAGTCTTCCTATCCACAGTAAAGGCACTAACTGACCTGTAGTCTAAAATAAAAACAGGGGGAGTTCAGTAGTTCCTTTTGAGGTGACACAAGCAGAGAGGTGTCCTGCACTTCTCAGTACAGGACACCCGAGAAAATCAACAGGTATTTCTTTTGCATATGCGGAACTTGATCCTGTGAAATGCGTGAACTTCTAATCTTAAGTTTGGACGAGAACACAAAACTAATCTTGCTTGTTTAGCTGGTTATTGTTTACATCAAGAATAAGGTGAAGGGTGGGAGTACGCGGAAAAGGGTTTGTGAAACGTTTGTTTTATTTGTAATGAAAAACTTGTATACAAAAAGCTATTTGCACAAAAAAAAAAAAAAAATCCCCAACAAGTATGAAGATTGGGATACATGCTTTGGTCAAAACCTTTCAGCAGCAGACTGAGGATGATGTACACTGCAACCGCCCAACACACTCCACTAATTCAATCCTACGGAAATGTCCTCACATGTTGGCTAGTTTTTCAGAAAATACAAGGGTAAGGCAATACGTCAGTCATTTATTTTATTCATTAATGGAGAGCCAACAATGTCAGAGAACTATTCAGTCCTTCAAAGGGGATTTAGATTCTAATGCCCTACCACAGTAATACAGACACATAGGCGCACTAAGGCCAACTTTAGGCAGAAGCCAATATATCTTCCAGCATGTTTATTGGAGGACATCAGAGCACCTGGAGGAAATATACACTCACGGGCCACTTTATTAGGTACACCTTGGTAGTACCGGGCCCCCTTTTGCCTTCAGAATGGCCTTAATTCTTCATGGCATAGATTCAACAGGGTGTTGGAAACATTCCTCAGAGATTTTGGTCCATATTGACATGATAACATCAGTTGCTGCAGATTTGTCGGCTGCACATCCATGATGCAAATCTCCCATTCCACCACATCCCAAAGGTGCTCTATTGGATTGAGATCTGGTGACTATGGAGTCCATTGGAGTTCAGTGACCTCATTGTCATGTTCAAGAAACCAGTTTGAGATGGTTTAAGCTTTGTGACATGGTGACATTATCCTGCTGTAAGTGGCCATCAGAAGATGAGATGAGTACACTGTAGTCATAAAGGGATGGACATGGTCAGCAACAATACTCAGGTAGGGCGTGGTGTTTAAATGATGCTCAATTGGGACTAAGGGGCCCAAAGTGTGCCAAGAAAATATCCCTCACAACATTACACCACCACCAGCCTGAACCATTGATACAAGGCCAAATTTTGGTGAGCCTGTGCAAATTGTAGCCTCAGTTTACTGTTCTTAGCTCACAGGAGTGTCACCCGGTGGGGTCTTTTGCTGCTGTAGCCCATTTGCCTCAAGGTTCCATGTGTTGTGCGTTCAAATATGGTATTCTGCATTCCTTGGTTGTAATGAGTGCTTATTTGAGTTACTGTTGCATTTTTATTATCTTGAACCAGTCTGCCCATTCTCCTCTGACCTCTGAGGTATTTTCGTCCACACAACTGCTGCTCGCTGGATATTTTCTCTTTTTCGGACCATTCTCTGTAAACCCTAGAGATGGTTATGCGTGAAAATCCCAGTAGATCAGCAGTTTTTGAAATACTCCAAACTTCACCAACAACCAACTGGCACCAACAACTATGCCACCTTCAAAGTCACTTAAATCTTAAAAACCCTTTCTTCCCCATTCTGATACTCAGTTTGAAATCATCACATCTAGATGCCTAAATGCATTGAGTTGCTGCCATGTAATTGGCTGATTAGTAATTTGTGTTACCAAGCAATTGAACAGGTGTACCTAATAAAGTGGCCAGTAAGTGTACAAGCTCAATATCGTTTTGGTAGGTAGGTACTCTAGGTCCCTGATGTTAGACAACATTGCTAAACATTAAGTAATAATCACCTTTAAGTGTGATAATGCATGCGTTACAAAAAGTGTTACGGGATAATAGTTCTGTGATAGAAGAAAGTGGAAAATGTCCACACAATCTCTATTAATATTGCAGAGCTCAAACCATTGCTGTTGATTGAACGAAAATAAGTGACCCATTTCCCCCATCCACACATTCGATGTGGATGTGGAAATTCTCCCCACTGTCATTGTATTCTGACAGCAGAACTCCCCCGCTGTCAGAATACACTAATCAGCACTACAGCTGATCGAATGGAAATTTTCCAGCAGGCCTTTATGAACAGGAACAGCCTGCAGAACCAGGCCAAAATGTCAATCCGTGTATAGCCAGCTTTACCTGTCTAAGCAATAATTAAGAATAACTAACTCTGGCTCCTTCAAGCTCAATGGGCCATTTAAACAATGTAATCATTACAAAGAATAGAGATCAATAGAAAGTGTCATTCCTAGCTACAGGGGTTGGACAAAATTATGGATATAAGTATTGTAAAAGAACAAAGTCATTACTGAATATGATGTTGGAGCACCTTTGGCATCCAAGAAGACCTGAATTCTCCTGGGAATCGACCAATATAAGTCTTGGATGGTGGATAATAGATTGTGATACCGCTTTTCGTGCAAAATCTAGGTCACAATTATACGCAATTTTCTTTTGTCTCTTTCGATCAGTTAACCATGTCGAAATGCGCTTATACTTGTCGGACGACGTTTTCCCGGAACCTGCATATGCCATCATAACCTTCGATACTGTATCTGGCAACCTCGCAAAGAAAATGAGTTCTTCAGTCACAGAGGCACCAGCTAAGCGGTCACCAACAATTTGCCCTCTTTGCAACTCAGTAAGCTCTGGCATGACTCCGCATTATTAGCTGTGCACACAGTGACTGACGAAAGTGAGACTTCTCACCTGTTAGCTAGGTGTCTCATCACACTACGGAAACAAAAAAATTGACATGACTTTCACTTTCAAAGTGAAACATGTCACTTTCACGCATGCAAACCATGTAGTGTATTTTTGGCCAACATCTGTATTTTTATTAAAGATCGGTCCGTATTCTATTGACAGTGTCAATATCACTTTTCTTCATGTAGGTCCAGTCAACGCTCACACTTGTCCAGTGGAGAAATCAATTCAAAAGGCCACTTATGACTACTAACCTGAGCACACAACCTGGAAACAGAATCTCATACTCCATTTGCTGGCTGGATCCTCTATTGATTGTTGTATTATTCTCATAATTCTGCTGCACCTGGTCTCTCACACAGTAGGACTTAGGGACATCTCCTCCATAATTTATCTATAAAACAAAAGTCACAGTCAGTGTACATGGAAAACCAGTATATACAAATGATGCCATTTTTTTCTTTTGCTGTTCGTATTCATTCAAACCTTACTTAATCCCATGCTTAGGTTTGTCGCTAAGAAGGCTTTAGCCCCATCTGCATTCATTTTCATCAGCTGAAACAGCAGATGTTAATAATTCAATGAGAGATGTAATGGATGTTCTATTATTATTATTATACAGGATTTATATAGCGCCAACAGTTTGTGCAGCGCTTTACAATATAAAGGGAGACAATACAGTTATAATACAATTCAATACAAGAGGGTTAAGAGGGCCCTGCTCCTGCAAACTTACACTCTAAGATGAAAGGGTTGGTGAAACAAAAAAAGTATTAACTGTGAGCCAGTGGTGTATTTAGGTTTTGTGCTGCCCTAGGCCTGACTAAACTCATGCACCCACTAATTTAAATGTGACCTACCCCTTTCTGTCAAGGCTACGCCCCTAC
This sequence comes from Lithobates clamitans, assembly GCA_037952925.1. Classification (NCBI taxonomy): domain Eukaryota; kingdom Metazoa; phylum Chordata; class Amphibia; order Anura; family Ranidae; genus Lithobates; species Lithobates clamitans. Next base: position 3,171,221 of record JBBGZY010000218.1, on the reverse strand, counting down.
ATGTTTAAGACCTGCCCTATCATCTATAAACCACACCCCTTCCTCTTTAGGCTCCAGTAAAGACCGGGCATTCATAGTGTAAATCCATAGTGTAGGAAGCGCTTGTAGCTTGGGAACGAGCAGTTTTATATGTGAGTAGCAGCTACTTGTAATGTATTTTTTAACAAATAAAATGGATTTACACTATGGATGCCCACGCCCGGTCTTTACTCTTTCAACATATATATATATATGAAGTAGAGAAGTAAATACTGTATGAGGCTGATCCGATCTATCTTTCACAAGGCACAGATATTTTATTGTTCCGGTGAGTGAGGACACATAGGAGGGGAGCACAGAGTGTTACACCTGGAGCACTTTCATATCACAGCTTATTATTGTATATAAATTATGTATTATAACACAGAGCACTTTGGAGCATACAAATGTTCACTGAATGCGGACTGTTTAATGAATTTGTAGCACAAATTGAAAATTGAAGTATTATTAGGCCCAGAATTTTGCAAATCTCATGTTTGGTCACTGGTTCCCACTTTTCCACTTCCGAGGCGTCGTAGCTTGTTGCTCTTGGTACCAGTTTGTCTCCGTAACTATTTTTTCAATAATCTCATCGGTCAGAAATAGTTGTAAGTGTGCTAAGGGGTTGTCATCTTCAAAGTCTACATTCATACCAGGTGCTTCAGTAAATGGGAATCTTGGGGGCGCTGCGTGATCCGTACCACAGTCAATAGAGCACCAAGTTCGCACATCACTGAGCTCAGTCGCAGAATCGTCGCTGTGGTCACTTTCAGTGTCTGATGACGAATTTCCCCACTAATCACTATCGCTCAATTCTGCAAGTGATTCTAATTCACTATCGCTGTTTTCAAGCGGGTCGTAAACCACTTTTGACTTGCAGTCACGCTTTTGGATGCCATGGATGTTCCCCAGTTTCCAGGCGGAAAGAATGGTAAAACTGCAGGCAGGGCACTGGACTAAACACTGGGGACAAACTGAGGTCAAATGATTTGATACAGTAATTTAATCCTATAAGATTACAATGTATTTTGTGTGTGTTGTGATTTGTACTTTTTTAAATTGCCACCGGTTCTGCTCCCATGCATCACGACGCTCGCAGGGAACGGTACCCGGAACACACAGAGCATCGGGTGGAGGATCCAGCCAGGGGACACAGCGGGAATACATCACGGGATCCTAGGGACAAGGTAAGTTCATGTTCCTGGATACTGCGACACAATCCAGAGTGTGGCTCTGGGTTACCGCTAATAGTACTGTAAATAAACCCCGAGCCACACTCGGGAATACCGCCAGGGAGGTTAATGAGTTAACATTCTGGCAAAACGTGCATGCAAAAAAACACAGCTTTTTACCACATCTTTCTTCTGCTAAACTCTTGTAAAGAGAAAAAGCGTCATAAAGATTAAAGGTTTTGCTGGAGCCCCCCTCCTTTTACTTACCTAAACCTGATCGTTCCAGCAAAGGGGATGAGCCCGGAAGCTCCAGCCGATGTCTCGGGTCCTCACTGGATAGATTGATAGCAGCAGGAGCCATTGGCTCCCTCTGCTGTCAATCAAATCTAGTGACACGTGAGCTGGGGAGTGGGGCCAAGTCCTGCTGTCCGAGTCAAAGGACCCGGCACAGGAGGACTCGGGAGCACGACCGCACGAGTGCCCCCTTGAAAATCGTGGTGGCACTCGAGAGAAGGAGGAGCCAGAAGTGCCACAGGGGGACCCCAGAAGAGGAGGATTGGGGCCGCTCTGTGCAAAACCCTTGCACAGTGGAGGTAAGTATAACATGCTTGCGATAAAAAAAAACAAAGCTTTACAATCACTTTAAAATGCTTATGAAAGCATTCATCAGTCACACTTCATGGCTTATGAATAAATTATAATAATACTTTTAATTATACCTTGGATTTACATTTGGGATCACCATCAGGGTCTGTTAGAGTTCCTCCATAGTACTTGGGGATCTGGTCTGCATCTATATATTTCTGAAGTACTTCTTTCCAGTTTTCTAGAGAATACAAACATAGTAGGTCCATTACACAAATAGTTTTTATAGACAGTCATAACAGAATCCCACACATGGAAACCCAACAAGCAATTATTATTTTGCTGCAATGGAAGACAAATAACTATCTCACTCTGTGCTGAGCCATTTAGCTGAAAGTACAGCCTTTGTGAAAAAATTATGTAGGTTGCCCTTACTAACCCTGACCTTTTTAAAAAGCTAGTTACCTGGCTTTCCTGCCAATGCTAATGGCTCAATTCTTTCTGAGTCACTGTCCTGGAACAAGTATAGAAATAAGTAATATGAAACATCTCTAAGGCCCCTTTTACACCAGCAGAGCGATCGGGTCCCCCTGCTTATTTTTCAGGTGGACCCGATTGGACCCTCATTAATCTCTATGGGGTGGCGGATGTCAGCAGAAATGTGTCCACTGACACCCACTGCCATCTGATCTGATCCGGGCCACTAAAAAACAGATTGATGGCGTTACATTCGCCATCCGTCCAGTGGATCGGATCAGATGACAATCGGATGGAAACCAACATGCAGTCAATTTCCATCCAACTGCCCCATAGAAGAGAGTGGACACAGACCTGTCATCCAACTGTTCAACGGGGATCAGTGGACAGATCCCCCGCTGAGCAGGCGGATCGGCTTGGATAGATCCGCTCTGTCTGAAAGGGGCCTAATACATTAAAACCATGCTTGTTAAGGATCTGTGGCCTAAAATTATTAAACCCAGACACAGCCAGGCAACTAGCATTCTCAGACAGAAGGAAGTCAGCAATGTCAAGTAAATACTTTTCTTTTCAACAGGTGTATTTAAATGCATTCTTTTGGTCCTAGAGTTAGGAATGAAAATTCAGTGGATGTGACTAGGTGGCCCACCAAAGACATGGGGAAAATATGACAACAGCAAATATTAATTTAAATCAAAACTGAAGTTTTAAAGTAGCAGGTCCCCTAGCAAAATCCTTATTGGTACCATCCAGAAAGATATTAGAAAACTTTCATATTGTAACCCTATTGCCGCGTACACACGGTCGGAATTTCCGCCAACAAATGTTCGATGTGAGCTTGTTGTCGGAAATTCCGACCGTGTGTAGGCTCCATCGGACATTTGCTGTCGGAATTTCCGACAACAAAGGTTTGAGATCTGGTTCTCAAATTTTCCGACAGCAAAACTTGTTGTCGGAAATTCCGAGCGTGTGTACCCAATTCCGCACAAAATTCCACGCATGCTCAGAATCAAGCAGAAGAGCCGCACTGGCTAATGAACTTCATTTTTCTCGGCTTGTCGTACATGTTGTACGTCACCGCGTTCTTGTTCGGAATTTCCGACAACATTTATGTGACCGTGTGTATGCACGACAAGTTTGAGCCAACAACCGTCAGAAAAAAAATCCACAGTTTTGTCTTTGGAATGTCTGATCGTGTGTACGCGGCATTAGAGTTAAGTGATCCTGGCACCATCTACCAAAACTGCTCATTAACAAACCAATTCCTCACATAGCTCTTCTGAGTCGAACATTACTGTTTAATGAGAAACTGCGTGATTCTTGTGCCTGTGGGTGGTCAGATTGTACAGAAACATCTGGCTGCCAATTTGAGTCTATAGGTGGCTTACTTGGCAAACATTGCTCATGTAAAGCCAGCTTATTCCCTTTGGCAGTATGGCTGGAAGGTCTTTTTTAATGTATAGCAAGTCCTGCTAACAGCAAAAGTCTTGCATAGTGGGGAAACCCGATGTATACCTGTGGGCAAGCCCTCTGTAAAGACATTCTCACTTTCTGAATTATTACTATTGGATTATTTATTAAAAAAAAAAGAAATAAAAGCTGTTTGCATTTGTAGTTCAATTTCTTCATCAAATGCTATTTTTGCCAACATAGCATAGTACAACTGGACCGCAAAGCGGCCACATGGGTCAATAAAGCTAGTGGTTACCTTTTCAAAAAAAAAAAAAAAGATCCATACCTCCTACTACAATGATCTTTCTTCTTGTGTCCTCACTCAGGAAATGTTTGATAAGATTATATGCCACTGGGAAGAGTTTTGGAGCTGCAGCACAAAAAGAAAAATAAATAGATAAAATGATCAATCAGTCTTACTGAACAAGAAATCAAAAGACATTTTTAAAACATGCACAGGCTAAAAATGTTTGGAAACTGATTTTTTTTTTACTGAAGTACAGTATTTTTCTGAGGTGCCTAATATTTATAAAGTCTATTGCCAGCATTTTGTTTCGTTTAAAGTGGAGAAGAGTTAAAATTTCTTTCAGGTTCCTACTTCTGCAACACTACTGAGGAGACAAGTAAACCTTCTAACAAGACATATCCTTCATTGTTCACACCTATTTTTTTTTGTGTGTTTTCCATTTTGCACTACAGTTCATTTAACATGGTTTCCTATGATACACGTTCATATCTATGCATTTTGGAAAGGGTAAGGGACTTTTTTCCCCGCATCAGACTGCGTTTTGCACGTAATAGACTTCGATAGAGTCGCGCCAGAAACGCAAGTGTTGCGTTTTTGATGCGTTTTGTGTTTTTTGTTTTCATGCTGGGTCTGTGACATCAAAAGAGGCAGGATCACCAGGTGCTGTCACAGGCTAGCCCTGCCCACTATCTATTTAGGAATTGTCAGACGGAGGATTGGGCAGACAGCGGTTAGCCATTGATGAGAGCGGAGCTTTTTTTTTTTTTTTTTTCGTATCCGGAGATGCATAGTAGCCCATTATGCTTTATCTTTGCAGGGAAACAAAGAGGAAGTAAACCCATCAGGGTTTACTTCCTCTTTAAGGTTTGACTAAGCCAGCAGTAGTTGGCTGAATGTCAATCAGTGTATGGCCAGATTAAATTCTGAAATCTTAAATCACAATTTATAGAAAAAGTTGAAGATCTCCAATTAACACAGATAACAGACCTGCCATTTAAAGAGAAGTGTAAGCTCTTACTCCTCAGGAGAGTTTGGACACCCAGAGCCCATTTACATTTTTGCAAGGCATTAATGTGTGGTGCAATAATGTGAGGTGCAGTAAGGCAGCCCATTGAATTGAATACATACACCACAGCATCCTGAAAATTATTAGTGTCTGTCAAATTCTGTAACAGACTACAACATAGCATCAAGTGTTGTGGAGTGCTACAATGCAGATGCATTACACCCTAGTGTGTTGTGCTGCCATTTAAAAGGAATGGCACCACAAAACTATGCGTGTTGCTATTTACATTACCACAACACAATTGTGTAAGTGAACCCTAATACTCTGAAAAAGTACCCAAACACTACTGGAACTCAGTGAAGATTCCATTTTCCTACAGTCGAGCAATCTGTGGGTGTTAAGCAACTGCTACTGACAATTTTTGAATAGCACAAATCTCTGGCGTTACTCTGAAAATATGTTGAAAGTATAACTGAAGGTAACACTTTTTTTTAGTTTTGGACAGAGTGGAGAAGGATTAAAAAAAAAAGAAAACTCATTTTTTTTATTCCTTTATTGTGGGTGGTCTCCAGAACACTTATGCCCCGTACACACAGTCGGATTTTCCGACGGAAAATGTTCGACAGGAGCTTGTCGGAAATTCCGACCGTGTGTAGGCTCCATCGGACATTTTCCATTGGAATTTCCGTCACACAAAATTTGAGATCTGGATCTCAAATTTTCTGACAACAAAATCCGTTGTCATTAATTCCGATCGTGTGTACACAATTCCGACGCACAAAGTTCCATGCATGCTCGGAATCAAGCAGAAGAGCCGCACTGGCTATTGAACTTAATTTTTCTCGTCTCGTCCTATGTGTTGTACGTCACCACGTTCTTGACGTTCCGAATTTTCGACAAGATTTGTGTGATCGTGTGTATGCAAGACAAATTTGGGCCAACATCCGTCGGAAAAAATCCATGGATTTTGTTGTCGGAATGTCCGATCAATGTCCGATCGTGTGTACGGGGCATAATAGATGGGTAACCTTCCAATGGGGACACTGATTGTGGTTGTGTAGTGACAGAAAGGGATTCCCTCACTTTGGAGGGATTTTATCTCACTTCCTGTTTTGACTATGGGACAGGAAGTGAAGAGAAATTTCCCCAATGGTACAGATGGCAAAAAAATAAAACTTGACAGGGGTCATAATCCTCCCTTACTCTATCCAAAATGAAAAAAAAAAAAGTTTTGCCTGTATATATAAATGTCTGTTTACGCATACAATTGTTTGTAAAAGTTGTTACCTCCCAACCAGTAGAAACCACAACTACTTTTCAAGTTTTCTACAATGAGGCTGGGTTCCCACTTCTGATATTACAGACATTGCATGCAATTTGCACCGCATTCCTGTGCACATCACATGCGATGTCTGTGCAATGCAAATTTAGCCATGCAGTTTGTATGGCTGATATCGCATTTGCACCAAAATGGTGCAGGACCCTTTTTTTGGTCTGCACTGGAATCGGATTGCATGGGTGTTCAGACCCATGCAATCCGATTCCATAGTTAGCACTGCGTTCTGAAAACCGATTTGGGGGTATCATGAACTTTCTATTGACACCTGCAGGGGTTTGCAGAGTGCAGTGTGAACTGCCTGCGATTCAGATGCCATGTGGGAACCTGCACAGGAATCGCTATCTTTCCCGCATTGCACCAGTGTTACCCGAGCCTGAAAGAAAAACCTCTTTTTGCCTGAAAAAACATGTAATAATGACTGAGGTAGAAGCATTTAATCAGAGAAGCTTTGGGCTTGCATGGATTATATATAAAACATACAACATTGATATTTTTTGAAGGATCTTCCATGTACTGCCACCATAAAGCATATTATTCTCATACTTTTATTATTATAGTTGTGTATAGCCTACCTTTAACTACAAAAAGTCTCTTCAGTGCCTCTGGGTAATTATCTTCAAACATTTTCAAGACCTGGAGAATAACATAGAATTGTAAAAACTGTTCTTGCTATTTGCATAAAGTGTTTTATAAGGAGGCACTTAGGAAGATACCTTGCTGTAAAAATTCACTTTCAGAGCTCATGCACACAGGTGTACAGTTTTTATTGCAGAATCTTGATAGAAGCAGAAAAAGTTCGTAGTTTATACACTGTACACATGTAACATTTGTGCTAACATTTACATGCATACAGTATACTTGGAGTCTATTGGCCACCACTGCTGCTCAAAGCCATCATATGAATATCCACATTGCGTAGCCAGAGGCCCCACCGCCGCTGGTCACACATTACTAATGTTTGCATTTCCCTGAGTCATTTATCACCTTTAGACAGCTCGGAATGACTGGAGGCTGAGGTGCCGCCATTGCACAAGACTCATCCAAGGGAAATTATAAATGTCAATAATGTGTAATCAGCGGCAGCTGCACCGGTGGTTACACATTGTTGATATTTATTTACATGTTACAAGGAAGAAAAATCTTTGGATTGGGATTCGGATGATCTGCATTTACAAATGCAGGTCAAATGCAGGAAAACACCACCCATCCAAATGAGCCCCCACAATCACTAAATATTATGTGTGGCCCTTGTGATGTCAGAAGGTACACCTGAGGCCCCTATAGCAAGTAATTTGACCACCACTCTTTTGTTTATTCTATTTTTTTCAGTCTTAAAACATATACAGTAGATGTAACCAATGAATGACCTTCTCTTATGATCACCTGCTCAACACAAAGGATTTTTAATCTTTAAGTGCCCATACATGAAAGTGTTGTCATGCCTGTTGTCACGTGTATGTGAAAAAAAAATCTGTACATGTGCAAAAATATTAAAATAGGATGATTTGTAAATTCAAGAGTGCCAAGACTCATTATAAACACTTGTCACAAGATAATTTCTCATAGTGCCATAACAGTTAAATAGCAAAAAGCAAATAAAAACCTTGTCAGTTAATTTGCAGAAATCATTCCAGTATCACTTGTGTATGCCATGATTTTTCTCTATACTAATTTTATTGTTAGTCGTAAAACCAAAAAATCTAACAGGAGTATAGATATGGTACAGGCTGAATGTTATTTTCACATCAGGTATAGTAGTGCCTTCTCAAACATATATTCCAAACCGAATATCAGTGTATGCTATGCTTACCTCCCCATACAAATCCACCCCTGGTTTCCATAGATGCTTAAGTCCCAAACCTTCCACATCATAGATCATCACAACTTCTTCAACTCTTTTCCCCAGCTACAAAGAAAGAAATAAGACACATTTTTGCCTGGGTGTTGTGCTATTTGTGATACTGTGCTGATAATTCAATATGTCACATTTATAAAGATAGTAATGATTTTGGGTGAAGTATATTGACAGGTCTTTTCATTTGAATATAAAATCTAAAGTAATTGCACATACACACTAACTATACAATCTCCTTCAGATTTACCAATAACTACATAAAGCAGGGGCCTATCCTCAGCATCTGGCACATTTTTTGGAATGCCGGATGCCTTGTCCATGCTACGTTATGTGGCTCCTTCCACCAACCAGCAGTAACATGCAGATTAGTGGATAGAACCAGAGAGTAGATGGTGGCGTGGGCAGCAGGATAGGCAAGTATTTTGTACTTACTTTGTAGCTAAAAGCACTATACAATTTTAAAAAACAGTAACAACTTTGTTAAAGTGGTTGTTAAGCCACTGTGACATCTTTATATAATCATGTGTGTTTCGTTATGCTATGTGCCCCAGTCATTGTTCTAATAAAAAAAAAAATGCCATCTATACCTGCATTCAGAGCGCCGATTGGCGCTCACGTGACCAGCTGCCTCTCTCCTCCCTCGATCTGACAGCTAGAGTGGGAGGGTCCGAGATTCTCCCGCTGACGTCAGTCGGGACGAGAGGAGGAGAGAGACGGCCGGTCATGTGAGAGAGACTGGGGCACATAGCATAACGAAACACACAGGATTATATGAAACATTAAATGTTATTTCAGCAGCAGGAGGGGAGGGGGCGGGCACTGTCACAAGCTGACAGGCACGGAGGGAGGGGGGAGAGGAGGACAGGAGAGCTGCGGATGATGGCGGCACGTAAACTGACCACTGTGTCAGGGCTCAGCAGCCGCGATAAACAGTTTACAGGGGGAGGGCAGAACCAGGCAGGATCCGCCAGGTATTTCAGGTCATACAAGGGCCAAATTACACAGCACAAGCACTGTGCTGTAGAACATGCTTTAAAGGAACAGGATCCATTTTTTTTATTTTTTTTAGGGTAACAAACACTTTAAATCTGTGTAACTCTGTTTGCAATTTTCTGTAACATCAGCCTATATTGAGTCCTCAGCTTTATTTAGGTAGGTAAAATGAATGAAAACATTTGCTATGCTATGTTCTAGTGGAAAGTGCCTGGACTTATTTATTCCATGTTGATGATTGCAATAAAGCATTAAGGCAACTCCAAGGCAATAAAACAGCCCAGACTTTTTGTTTACAGGTCATTTTGTGGGTAATGTCAGGACTCTTTCTTCCTAAACCTACTATAACAGATCTGCGTCTGAAGGCTTTCATAGCCATAGTAGCACAAAGGGGTCATTCAGTTTTTATGGATTTTACAGACCAGGTGCAGCAACCTTAGACGACCAGTTTCATACGAAATGTGACTGCTGAGAAAGGATTTGTGTGAAGTGTAAAATTAAGAACAATTTTTAAACTTAATCTTGTCATGCTCTAGGAACTCTCACCTTCTCACTCTGACGACGGCATTCCAGATTCATACGTTCACAATCTCTCATTTTTGTCTTAATGAGGTCCTGTTTGGAAGCAGAAAACAGCAGCCCTTTTGGATCCAGAGGCCCGATGACATCATACCAAATAGGACAGCCTTCCTTATCGTAACCACACAACCCTCCCGATAAATACTTCTGGACTACCTGGAGAAATTATAGTTCATAAAAGTAAAAAAAAAAATTCATAAAAGGATTCATAAAATAATTTTAACATTTACGAGAGATGGACAGCATTTTAAAATCACCACTCCCTGGTCTAATATATTTTGCATGACTAAACAAATGTTAAAAGCGGCATTGTTGCTAGAAAATAACTTTAAACCCCCAAATAATTATATATTTTCTAAAAGCAGAGGCCCTGTAAAATAAACAGTTTTTGACAATTCCTTTATAAAAAATAAAAAAAAATGTCCCCCAGTGTAGATTGATCATCAATCACGAATCCTGCCACCACCACCGACCCGGTAAAAAAAGAAAAAAAACATAAAAAAAAAAAAAAAAAAAGACAGGATGTACGGGCAAGCAGATACACCGACAGTGTGCAGGAGACCTGCATTACATCATAATCTGATGGTCGTTGGTGCAATGCTTTACAGGCTTCAAATATAAAAGATAATTAATGCACATTTTTTTACCTGCAAAAAGTGCATTTATTCTTTTTTTTTTGTAGAATGGTGAACTTATCCTTTCAGAACTGTCACACGGTGGGTGGAGCAGGCAGACGGCAGGAGCCTTTGGCACGAGCGGAAAGATTTTGGGGGGGGGGGTTTTTGGGTCAGCGGTGGCGGCAGGCGTCGTGATTGACAATGGATCTACACCAGGGAACATTGTGTTTTCATTTTTAATAAAGAAATGAGTAGGTGTACACGAGTATCTGGGGCTCCCCTTGTTAAAGGGGGGTTCCAAATTTCGATAAGCCCCCTGCCCGCAGACCCCCACAACCACCAGCCCTGGTTGTGGGGAAGAGGCCCTTGTCCCCATCAACATGTGGGCAAGGTGTTTGGGGGGGGGGCATGTGGCGTGGTATGGTTCAGGAGGGAGGGGCCTGCTCGCTCATCCCACCCTTTCCTGGCCTGCCAGGCTGCATGCTGAGATAAGGGTCTGGTATGAATTTGGGGGGACCCTACGCTTTTTTTTGTTACATTTTGGTGTGGGGCTCTCCTTAAAATCTGTACCAGGCCCAAAAGGGCTTGGTATGGATCGGGGGGGGGGCCTCCAGGCTATTTTTATTGCCGCCAATGTTTTTTTTACATTCAGCTGTCAGAGAGCTGATGAGTCATCCGTTGTTAAGGACACGGCGGGCAGCTTCCTGGCCTGCTCATTAAAAACCAGCTAATGGTAAAGACGCCGGCGGCTCCAAAAATATGCATCTGAACAGCATACAAAATCACAGCTAAACCGCTGCTTAGGAAACACGCAGTGAAAACGGAGGGGAAATTGCACCATATATGTTTGAGCCTAGCCTAAAGAGTATATGTGGGAGCTGAGATCTTGAAGTTTTTCCCATGGAAGACAAACCCTGGACATGGCAGTCCAGGTATCCCATAATGGGAATTCCCCATAAGCAAAGTTGAACAAGTACAGGGCCAGTAAATACCCTGGGGACAGTGGACAGTCAAAAGGGAAGGGCAAGAAACTTTTAGTGTTGTGTGCCCACAGCAAAACACAGGAATTGTTGATGCATCAGAATAACAGGGGCATGTAGGTATTCATCATTGATGTCCACAAAGGCCAGGCAGCCTTTTGGGTGGAGCGAAAGAATGACTGACCTTTAGATCTAGTATGGGAGGAATACCTCATTTTGCTTTGGGAACCATGAACGAGTTTGAATAGAAACTATGACTATAACCTCTTGACAGAGGAGCTGCATGAAAGATGGCACGTTGGACAACATGAATAGCAATGGAGATTGATATTCTACTCTGAGAGAAGTGAGGAGGACTTTGTGTGTTTTGAAGATTTGGGGGTCAAAGAATGGCAGAACTGTGTCCAAGGCTAAAGCTTCGTACACACGGTACGATTGTTGGCAGGGGATTGTCTGTTGACAGTCTGTTGTCCTAAAATCTTACCATTAGTACGCTCCTTTTGACAATTGTTGTCCAACTTTCGGCCAACAAATGTTGGATGGCAGGCTAGTAAATTTCGGCGGACAACAGTTTGACGTCAGATTTTTTCCTATGGTCAGTACACAAATCCGTCACACAAAAGTCGAAAGTACAAACACGCATGCTCGGAATCAATGCTCAAACATGAAATTAGCAGAATAGGCCAAAAGGGTGGAGCTCAAGAGCTGAAATTCCTTGTAGTACGTCACTACGTTTGTGTTTGTTGCATGACAATTGTGTACCGTTAGTATGCAAGACAAGATCCTGGCACACGCCCTTTTGACAAAAATCAGACGCTCGATTGGCCAACAATCGTACCGTGTGTACGAGGCTTTAGTCTTCGACTTGGAGGCCTGAAAAGGAAAAAAAAAAAAAAGAGCTTTTCATAGCCTCTGAAGTAGAGGGTTTTCAAACCAAGGCCTAACTTTCTTGTGCTGGAGCAAAAGGGAACTATGTTCACCGATGATGTTTTTGATAAACTTATCTAGGGACACGCCAAAGAGGCATTTTTCATTGAAGGGCAAGTGCAGGAAGCATTTCTTGTGCCGCTGCTGCAGACCAACATCTGAAATAAGAGTGCACTCATATCAGGCAATATTAGGTCAATAGTATCCCCTAGCCTTTCCACACTGTACGGTACTGCCAAAGGCATGATCTTCAATTGCTGAAGGACAAAGGGTCAGTTAGGATAGATTCAAGATCCTTAGACATATTTTTGGACCAGACATCCAAGGTCTGGCAGATGGACATGGCCGTAATGGCAGGCTGTAAGGCAGGGCCTGCAAGGGTGAATAATGCCGTGTACACACGGTTGGACTTTTCAGCAACAAAAGTCCGACGGCCTGTCCGACAGACTTTCGACGGATTTTTGGCGGACTTCCGATGGATTTTCTAATGAACGGACTTGCCTACAAACGATCACGCAAAGGTCCGACGGATTCGTACGAGATGACGTACACCGGACTAAAATAAGGAAGTTCATAGCCAGTAGCCAATAGCTGCCCTAGCGTCGGTTTTTGTCCGTCAGACTAGCATACAGACGAGCGGATTTCTGGGTCCAGTGGAGTTACGACGTAAAGATTTGAAGCATGTTCCAAATCTAGAGTCCGTCAGATTTGCGACTGGAAAAGTCCTCTGAAGGTCCGGTGAAGCCCACACATGATGAGATTGTCCGTCGGAATTGGTCCGTCGGCGTCCGTCGGACCAGTCCGGTCGAAAAGTCTGACCGTGTGTACGCTGCATAAGGCTTAGAAAAGGGCTTCTAGACATTTATGTACAAGATCCTAGAACACAGGAATGTTCTCCACAGGGACAGTCAGAGTCTTGTTAAGAAAGGAAGAGGGCAGATCCACTACAAGGAATATTGCTGGCCTGATTGTTTGGGAGGACTAAACACCTTATCAGGATTAGGTCACTCTCTATACAACGCAGGTTGCAGAAGCAAGTGCACAGGGAAATTTGTAGCAGGCTGGGGACTATTAAGGGAACCCAGGCTGGTATTTTTAGAGACAGCTGATGTAGGTTGCTCCAGGTATAAACATGTGAGTATTAGTCCACAAATATCGAAATATTATGCAGAAGCTTAGGAATTACTGTATGACAGCAGGTTGAGCCATCTTATGTACCAGCTCATCCAAAAGGGATGGGCTACCCTTCTCTTGATCTCTTGCTGACTGCACAGAAGCAACTGAACCTACAGGGAGCACACTTGTATTCCTTACTGGACAAAACAGAGAAGGGAGCAATGCCTGAAGGAATTAACCACTTACCCACTGGGCACTTAAACCCCCTTCCTAACCAGACCACTTTTCAGCTTTCGGTTCTCTCACATTTTGAATGACAATTACTCAGTCATGCAACACTGTACCTATATGAAATTTTTGTCCTTTTTTTCACACAAATAGAGCTTTCTTTTGGTGGTATTTAAACACCGTTGGGTTTTTTATTTTTTGCGCTATAAAAGAAAAGACCGAAAATTATGCATAGCACAAGTTACACCCCAAAACACATTCTACTACTCCTCCTGAGTATGGCGATACCACGTGTGGGACTTTTACACAGTGTGGCCACATACAGAAGCCCAACATGCAGGGAGCACCGTCAGGTGTTCTTGGAGCATAAATTACACATATAATTTCTTGACTACCTCTTGCACTTTTGAAGGCCCTGGAGAACCAAGACAATGGAAACGCCCCAAAAGAGACCACGTATTGGGAAGAAAACACCCCAATGTATAATCTATGAGGCATAATGAGTCTTTTGAACATGTCATTTCTTTCTACACGTTTTTGGAAAATGTGTAAAGAAAATTAAAACATTTTTTTTCACACAATGTTGTCCATTTATACAATATTTCTAACACATAGCATGTACATACCAAAAATTACACCCCAAAATAGATTATCCTACTCCTCATGAGTACGGTGATACCACATGTGAGACTTTTCCACAGCGTGGACGCGTAGAGAGAGGCCTAACATGCAGGGAGCACTATCAGGTGTTCTAGGGGCTAGTTATAAATCTAATTTGACTACCTATTAGAGCTGCACAATTAATCGTCAAGAATCGTTATCGTGATCTTGACTAAAGTGTTTCAAAATTCTTTCTATACAAAGAATTCTCTCTGATCTTCTGAAGCCACAGCCATCAAAAGAAAGGAAGAGAAAAACTGGGCAGTCTGCCAAGAATCAAAACATTTTTTATCAGTTGAACTTAAGTATAAACATTGTAACAATTTGTCAATGAAATAGACTTTGTGTGTAAGTGAAAAAAGTTTAACCACTTAAACACTAAGGGGGTTATTTACTAAAGGAAAATCCACTTTGCACTGAAAGTGCACTTGGAAGTACAATCGCTGTAGATCCGAGGGGGACAGGCAAGGAAAATAAAAAACAGCATTTTAGCTTGCACATGATTGGATGATAAAATCAGCAGAGCTTGCACTTATTTCAGATCTACCCCTTAGATTTAGAGCGACTGCACTTTCAAGTGCACTTGCAGCGCAAAGTGGATTTGCCTTTTGTAAATAACCCCCTAAACCTTTTTCTGACATTTGTTGGTTTCAAGTTAAAATCATTCATTTTTTTTTTTTTGCTAGAAAATTACTTAGAACCCGCAAACATTATATATATTTTTTAGTAGACACCCTAGAGAATAAAATGGTGGTTGTTGCAATATTTTATGTCACATTTGCGCAGTGGTCTTTCAAATGCAATCTTTTTGGAAAAATTAATGAATTAAAAAAATAACCAGTAAAGTTAGCCCTTTTTTTTTTGCATAATGTAAAAGATTTTACGTTGCGAGAATCGTGAGAGAATCGTGATCTTTTTATTCTAAGCAAAAAAATCGTGATTATCATTTTTGCCAGAATCGTGCAGTTCTACTACCTATTACAGTTTTGTGAGGCACTGTAGTGGCATGGATGAGAACTGATGTGGCATGGATGAGCATGAATGGGGATGGATGAGCCGTGGATGGGGATGGCTGAGTATGGCTGAGTATGGCCGGGCACGGATGGGTACGGCTGAGTATAGATGGGATGGCTGGGTACGGCTGAGTACGACTAGGTACGGCTGGGTATGACTGGGTACGACTGGGTATGGCTAATTTTGGATGGGGGTGGATGGGATGGCTGAGCATGGATGGGTAGCTGGGTGGCTGGGTATGCCGAGTATGGGTGGCTGGGTATGCCGAGTATGGATGGCTGAGTATGCCGAGTATGGAAGGCTGAGTATGCCGAGTATGGATGGGTGAGCATGGATGGATGGATGAGTATGGATGGTTGGGTATGACGAGTATGGATGGCTGAGTATGCTGAATATGGATGGCTGAGCATGGATGGATGGATGGATGAGTATGGATGGCTGAGCATGCTGAGTATGGATGGCTGAGCATGCTGAGTATGGATGGCTGAGCATGCTGAGTATGGATGGCTGAGCATGCCGAGTATGGATGGCTGAGGATGGATGGATGAGTATGCCGAGTATGGATGAGTATGCCGGGTATGGATGAGTATGACGAGTATGGATGGATGGATGAGTATGCTGAGTATGGATGGGTATGCCGAGCATGGATGGCTATGGATGGATGAGTATGCTGAGTATGGATGGGTGAGCTGAGCATGGATGGCTGGATGGCTGGAATGGGCACATATCAGCGCTGTGGGCGCTACACATCCAGCCCACAGCACTGCTGCCACCAATCTCTCCCCTCTCACTGTACCGATCAGTACAGAGAGAAGAGAGGAACCGGACGGTTTGTTTACAAGTGATTGCTCCGTCATTTGACGGATCGATCACATGGTAAAAGGACGCTATCAGTGGCCATTTACCGTGATCCGCCGGGTCCGGTCACGGATATTCTAGGGGGCGCGCGAGAGCAGGATTCTGGGAGGACATCATAGTACGACCCCTCCCAGAGTTAGCGAGCCGTGCTGTAGCCGTAATTCGGCTATAGCGCGGTCGGCAAGTGGTTCATTAGGGTTTACGTGTTTATTACCTGTTTTCATTACTGTGCACGGCACTGTGTGCACAGTATATGTATCTTTGTACCAACTGTTTTTAACAATGTCTATTTTGTAATAAATTGTCAAATGTTTTTTTTAAACTGGTTCAATCCTTGGGTACCGAGATAGTCCTTGACATTTTAGTGCTGTGGAGCATGTTTAGAGCAGCTCCAGGCACTTCCCCTCTTTCCAATATCCAACAATTAAGGATGATGGTACCCACCCGTATCTCCAGATCATTTTGAATGAGGCTTCATTTACTACACTCATAGAGGAGAGTGGGTTGTGTCTGTGTCGGCTCTGCATAAGTGGAGCGGACACGGACCAGCCATCCACCTGCTAAGTGGGGATCAGCAAACAAATCCCTTCAGTAGCCATATTACTGCCACAGGAGTCCTCAGGGACAGTATCCCACCTGATGATGCATTATAGCCTTGGACCTGTAAAGCACTCTGGGCTAAATGACAGAGTACACAAGTGTCCAGAGAATGCCCCAGCATAGCCCAGTGCCCACAGATTACATTAAAGGGTGGTCCTGCATGTTACTCTAAGTACGGTCCAGGTACAGCCTTCAAGGCTATACTGAGTATCAGCCGAAACTTACTTGGGGAAAAAAAAAAAAAAAAAGTCTTGCTAAAATGCAGAAAAAATAAAGAAATAGGTTTGCTTCTCTCAGAAGTGACTTTAAAGTGGCTGTAAACCCTTACCTATACCCAGTGAAGTGACTGGCCTCAGGTGAAGCTGTTTATCTGCAGTGTTCTCTTCTCTACACCTAATCAAAATCCAGAAAAAAAAAAAGGTTGTCCGAGCTGTCATAAAAAAGGGAGCGCAGAGCTGAAATTACACTCTGTAAAGCTCCCCCTTTACACAGCACACAGGAACAGAGCTGAGGCTGTCAATCAGCTGGAGATCCCTCCCCTGTCACCATTTTTCTCTTAGTGTCAGGAAAAACTTGTCAGAAGTGACTCGTTCTCATAGCAGAGGAAAGAAGCAGCAGCCAGAAATGACACTTATGCTGTGTACACACGAGCGGACTTTCGACGGACTGAACTCCGAAGGACTTTTTGATGGACTTTCGAAAAGGAGTTCCGACGCAACGGACTTGCCTACACGCGATCATACCAAAGTCCGATTGATTCAAACATGATCATGTACGACCGGACTAGAATAGGGACCTTTGTAGCCATTAGCCAATAGCTGCCCTTGCGTCGTTTTTGGTCCGTCGGACTAGCATACAGACGAACGGATTTTTCGACCGGACTCGAGTCCATCGGGAAGATTTGAAACATGTTCTATTTCTAAAGTCCGTCTGATTTTTCGACAGCAAAGGTCCGATGAAGCCCACACATGATCGAATTGTCCGGTGGATTTGTTCCGTCTGACCTTTGCTGTCGAAAAGTCCGGTCGTGTACACATACCATAGAAAGATATGCTTTGTTCATATTCATGTCTGAGGTTTACAACCACTTTAGGTCTCTGAGATTAGAAGTTGTGTGTTTTGGAGTGAGAGAATGCATGCAGGCTGTGCTGCAACAACCTAAAGATCTAAGCAGACCCGAATCATCTCATAACTAAACAGGTGTTTAGTTGTTTGATACATCTGTGATGAATAAACATGCACATGAAACCCTTAAGCCTAGTACACAGGGGCCAAATGTCGGGAGGAATCGGTCGATTCAATAGAAACCTGGTGTGTACTGGGGTTGGTCCGGCAGAAGCCAGCCGTTCGGCCCAGCTTCTGTGTAAGGGGCATGACTGAAAAAGGGCTGCTGATCGGCTCCCGATCAGCGCTCTCAGCCAATGGTTGAAAGCGCTGACCGGAGTGTTCTGGCAGGGGGCTGTCCCCATGTCAGAACACAATAAAACAACAGGGGAGATCGCTGTACTAATGTAGGATAGTTAGTACAGGGTCTCCACTTGAGCTGTCAGTTTTTTTCGTTCAGCCCTGCTTTTGTATGTTGTATGTTGTAAGTTTGTATGTGGCTTAAAATGCATTTTGGCATTTGGACTAACTTGCTGGATAGAAAACAAAAGGTTCAAGCCTATATCAGGTTTTTATATCCGACGCCTCAATTGGGAGATTTACACTCCCTTCCTGTGATCACACTGGAACAGGAAGTGAGTAGTAATTTCATCTGAGAAGCAGGCAGCAGTAAAAACCTGGATTACCTTAAGATAATAACAAAAAACAGAGACACAATAAGAGTCGGAGAGGTTATACTAGGCTGCCTTACAGCTTTGTTTGCCAGCGTTCAATCTTTTAAAGGCAGCAGCATAACCCGGTGTCTCCAAATAAATCATCCTGTATCTCCAAGACCCCTTTCACACTGGGGCGCTTTCAGGCATTTTTGCGCTAAAAATAGTGCCTGAAAAGCGACTCTCAAGCCTCCCCAGTGTGAGAGCCCGAGGGCTTTCACACTGGGGTGGTGCGCTTGCAGGACAGGAAAAAAAGTTCTGCAAGCAACATATTTGGAGAGGTGCAGGAGCGGTGTATAGGTAGTGTTGCCGAAGTACCTGCAAAGCACTTCAGCAGCAGAACTTTTAACTCTTTATTTGGCCGCTAGCAGGGGGTTAAATGCGCCCGCTAGCGGCCTAAATGCGCACCTACAGCGGTAAAGCGCTGCTAAAACTAGCGACGCTTTACCGCTAACACCTCCACCCCAGTGTGAAAGTAGCCTAAGACCCCTTTCACACTTCACACTGAGGCACTCGAAAACTGCCCATAAATGTCGGGTGTTTTTCCGGCGATTTTGCTGCGATAGCGGTGCACTTTTTTTTAAGGTCACGTCACTCAAAAGAACCATTTTGCAGTGCTTTTCAGGCGCTTTTGAAGTGCTTCCCATTCATTTCAACGGACAGGGGCATTTTTGAGCTGCTTTTTTAAGCGCTCCAAAGATGCTCCTTGCAGGACTTTTTTCACAGCCCCGTCAAACGCACCACCCCAGTGTGAAAGGATCCATTGATATTAATAGGAAACAGTTTTCAGGAGCTTTTCAGGCGCTTTTTTTAGTGTGAAAGTGGTCTTAATGAATGAGTGAGACCCCTTTCACACTGAAGAGTTTTTCAAGCACTTTTGCGTTAAAAAAAAAAAAAAAAGAACACCTGAAAAGCTCAAATCAATGAAGGCTTTCACACTGGGGCGGTGCGCTGGCAGGGAGGTGAAAAAACTTCTGCAAGCAGCATCTTTTGAGCATGTTTGGAGCGCTAAGGATGCTTTCACACTGGGGCGGTGGGTCCGTTAGCGATAAATCTGCGTTAGTTTTAGCGGCGCTTTCCGGCCACTAGCGCTAATGTTGCGGTGCTTCTGAAAGCGCTTTTCAGGCACCTTGGAAGTGATGCCCATTATTTCCAATGGGCAGGGGTGGTGTAGGAGTGCTGTATACAGCGCTCCTACACCGCCCCAAAGATGTTGCTTACAGGACTGCAAGCACACCGCCCTAGTGTGAAAGCACTCAGACTTTCACACTGGGTAGGCATGAGAGGTAGTTTTCAAGCGCTTTACAGGTACTATTTTTAGCGCTAAAAACGCCTGAAAACTGCCTCAGTGTGAAAGTAGCCTTATGCCCTGTACACACAGTCAGACATTGATCGGACATTCCAACAACAAAATTGATTTTTTCCGACGGATGTTGGCTCAAACTTGTCTTGCATACACACGGTCACACAAAGTTGTCGAAAAATCCCATCGTTCTGAACGCGGTGATGTAAAACACGTACGTCGGGACTATAAACGGGGCAGTAGCCAATAGCTTTCGCCTCTTAATTTATTCTGCGCATGCGTGGCACTTTGTGCGTCGGATTTGTGTACACACAACGGATTTTGTTGTCGGAAAATTTTATAGCAAGCTCTCAAACTTTGTGTGTCGGAAAATCCGATGAAAAATGTGTGATGGAGCCCACACACGGTCGGAATTTCCGACAACAAGGTCCTATCACACATTTTCCGTCGGAAAATCCGACCGTGTGTACGGGGCATTAAAATAGCTCCTGAAAAGCGCCCATCTCCATTGAAATTAATTGGAAGCGCCTGAAAAGCACTTCAAAATGGTTCTTGCAGCAGTTTTTTGAGTCACGTGACTTTCAAAAAAAAAAGTGCACCGCTAACTCAAAAGCGCCTGAAAAGCAAGAGCGCTCAGCGTTTTATAGGTACCTCAGTGTGAAAGGGGGTCTAAGAAATGTCTGTTTACCCTTATTTTTATTTATTTTTTCTCAGATACATTATTTTTTAAATTTTTGAAACTTTACAACATAAACAAACATTACATACACTCCATAATTCATTTAATTAGTTGTGTAGGTCCTTGCGTTTTCTTGGGATTTTAGGGGAAATATAAGTATCTTTGGCATAAAAAAAACAAACAAACATAGCCAAGAAAACTTCCTTATACTTTAACAAGAAAATGGTCTATCTAGTACTAAGAAAGGCGGTGCCAGCCGTGGTTTTGCTAGCCACAAGTTCCATGTCCTCTCAAATTTAGCTGGGCAGTTCCTGTGCTGAAAGATTTTTCTCTGCTTCAGCCTAGGTTCACACTGACAGCAGGAATGAAGCCATGCAAGTTCAGCTGAACTCGCACAATTTCATTCCTGCATGTCAGTCCTGACTTCAGGGGCGATTTCAGAGACATCTGTGCGGGCTGCTGCACAAATGTCTCTGGAAATCGTCCCCCGAAGTCGCCAAAAGTAGTACAGAAACTACTTTTGGGAATCGGTGCGGTGCCGCAAAAAGCGTTGCACCGATTCGGGCAGTGCCTTTGCTGGCATTTGCATGGCAAATCGCTCCAATGTAAACCTAGGCTAAATTACAAGTAACCTGAGATTGCCACTCAATCATCGGTGGATTAGAAGATATCCACCTCTGAGCAATGAGTTTACATGCCTGGAATAATACTCTGATAATGGGAACATGTTTACCCTTATTTAATTGAATTATTTTATGCCTGACGCCTCAGCTTAAAGTGTTACTAAACCCAGGAACCTGCATTCACTATATCTGGTCTCCCACAGTACACAGAACATGGAAAAGCAATTATTTTAGTAAATAGAAACTGCTAAATACCTTTTCTCATCAGCAGTATATAGCAGTCTTGTAACTTTGATCAGTGTCTGGTTAAAGCTTGTAGAAGGAGTTTTCATTCTCCCGATTGTCCTATGAGGCTGCAGGACCCCTGACCCCCTGTGTGGACAGTAGTTGGCTCTGTGCTGGTTACATCCACTCTCCCCAAAAAAACACACCAAACTGAGCATGTGCAAGGCTCTGAACTAACAGGAGATGGATTGGGGACTGTATAAGAAGGGGAGAAGACAGGATCAAACAGCCTTTTACACAATGCAGAGGATTAATCCCTTAGATTCCACAGTGAGTATAACAATCATGCTTTACTGCATATACAGATGGATTTTACTGTTGTGGGTTTTGTAACACTTTAAGTTTCATGGAATAGAGGTGACCAAGAGTGTGACATTTGCTGCCCTCCAGACAATCCAAAGCAATTCATAAGCAAGTCAAAAGCAACCCAAAAACATGTCATAGCAAACAATACACAGTCATACTGCCTTTGACTTATCTTGAAATCTCGAGCCTGGGTGCATAAAACCTAGAACCCCTTTCACACTGGGGCTGCGTTCTGCTTAAGCTGCACTTTTCTGCCGCTAGCGGGGCGCCTTTAATCCCAAAGAAGGGGTTAAAAACTCCTGTGTTGCGGTGCTTCCTAAGTGCTTTTCATTTCAATAGGCAGAGCGTTTTGTTACCGCTAAATACAGCGCTCCCAATCCGCCCCAAAGATGCTGCTTGCAGGACTTTTTGAAAACGTCCCGCAAGCGCACCGCCCGAGTGTGAAAAGTCACACTGGAATGAATGGGAGGCGGTTTTCAGGCGCTTAGCAGAGGTTATTTCCAGCGCTAAAGCGCCTGAAAATCGCCCCGGTGTGAAAGGGGTCTAAGTGTTTGTCCAGGCGTTACCTAAATGTAATCCCAAATCTTTTTTTCCCATTTGTCCCAACATTATTTTCTTTTACCTTGTTCCTCTAGCAAGAACCCAGATAGCAAGGATAACATGCCACAAATTTGTGGCAGTGTTGACAGGTAAGTCTGAGGCTCGGTTCACACTAGGACGACTTGTCAGGCGACCTAG
Organism: Lithobates clamitans; assembly: GCA_037952925.1. Lineage (NCBI taxonomy): Eukaryota > Metazoa > Chordata > Amphibia > Anura > Ranidae > Lithobates > Lithobates clamitans. The sequence goes on along the minus strand of JBBGZY010000218.1, from coordinate 3,148,747 downwards.
TCGCCTGACAAGTAGCGTCCCGTTCTGTACAATGGAACCGTTCTAATCGGAGCACCGCAAGTTGCTCCGACTTAGAAAAAGGTTCCTGTACTTCTTTTGGGGCGACTTGAGGCGACTTGCATAGACTTCTATACAGAAGTCGTTTTGCAAGTCGCCGTGGCAGTCGTGTGCAGGTCGCCTCGGTGAGGCGACCTGCAAGTCGTGCCGCCCCTAGTGTGAACCGAGCCTTATTAAATTACTGCATATTTTCACTGGCAGGTTGTAGACTTTCAGAGCACTTGAAGCAGAAGTTCTAGTTGACGCTTTTCTAATTTGTAGAAAATTTGCTTGGCAAGTCTCTAGCAAGAGCAAAGTTGCAGTAATGAGTCTACAGCAAGAGCTCTGCAAGTCTACAGCATGAAAATTCAGCCACAGTGAGCCCTATGGTGGGATGACTTTTGCACAATATAAACTGAACCAGAACTTGCAGCCGACTAGCAGAATGTTTGCAAAGAAAGCTGATCATGCAATGTGGACTTGCTGCAATTGTGCAATAAACTTGTGAAGCTTGGGAAGTCTAACAATAGCTTAGCAAGTCATTTTTAAACTTGCAGCACAATTACTTGCTATCTGGGAAATTACTTTGACTACCGCCTGTAACATCATCACCAGGCTTGTAGAAATCTTGCAGGGGCAATTGTTGGGAGCTCAGTCCCTACTGAGGTAAGCAAACCCCCAGAACTACATTTCTGTTATATCATCAGTTTTTTTTTTTTGTACTTGTGAAATTTTTTAAAGAATAAAGCATGGGGAAATGTGCATGTAGCTAAAAGATGTACAGAATGTTGTTTTGTTATCTTGTTCTAAAATTGACTTTACTTGGTTGCTTGTACAATCCAATTGTAAAATGTGTTGCCTGCTTTGAAAATGCCACTTTTATGCTGCTGTACTGGTAAACAACCAATTTGCTAAGTTAGATCAATGAAAATAACAGATTATCAAAGGTTCTTGGCTTTTTCTCTTTACTAAGAAAGAAAATTTCTTATCTAAAATGCCAAAGTTCAAAGTATAAATAAAGATATAGTGGCTTTAAATACTTTCCTAGTTCCATGACACTGTAAGACTATAGATATTGTCTCTTACAGGCCCATACACACACACACACAATAGCAATATATGTTTACCTAGTGACCCATATATTTTCCATAAGTAGTTCCCTACAACAAACTCACCTTAAAGCGGAACATCACTCTAAAAGGGATGTTTCACTTTATGTCCTTCTACCTCCCCCACACCCCCTCATCTTCCACATTCGGCACATAAAAAATTTTTGGGAGCAGGTATCTAGCTTTGACAAGTATCTGCTCTCACTAGTTCACCCTATCAACCCCCCCCCCCCTTTTTGCCTGCAGCATTCTGGATCACATCACAGGTCCCAGAAGGCTGTGGGACCATTCACAAAGCGCAGAAAGGCTCTGCATGCACAGTGGAAGCTGCAAGGTGCTGGGGAGCTGAAGACCAGTGAAGAACCGGCCTGAGTGTGGACGGCGCTGGATCCCTGGACAGCTAAATGTCCTTTTTTTATTTCCTTTCTAGGGTGAAGATTCTCTTTAAGGCACACAGTAAAACATCTGAAAAAAGCCAGCAATGCGTTTAATAAAGTGAATTATAACAATGCAGCACTGCATATACCAAGATTTGAACTAGAACGCCATCCTAACATTTATTTATGTTTGGATAGTGCAAGGGAAGGGGGAAGGTATTAGAACCCGTGCCATATTTTTTTATGCTGCCTGCCTCACTGATGAGATTTCTAGTAACTTCATGTCCCATTGTTGACAAAGGAAAGTGTAAATCTCCCTAATTAGAAGTCAGATATAAACCTGAAATAGGCTTTTATATTTTATATATATATATATATATATATATATATATATATATATATATAGATGTTTTAGGCAGGTGTGAAGAAATACTGTAAAGTAAGAATGCTTTCAAAAATATTTTTTTAAATTGTTTATTGTTATCAATTTACAACATGCAAAGTGAGCGAACACAAGAACAATCTAAATCAAATCAATATTTGGTGTGACTGCCCTTTGGCTTCCTATCAGTATCAATTCTTATGCCGCATACACACGAGCGGATTTTCCATCGGAAAAAACTTGGATGGTTTTTCCGACGGAATTCCGCTCAAGCTTGCCTTGCATACACACGGTCACACAAAAGTTCTCTGAACTTTCGACCGGCAAGAACGCGGTGACGTACAACACTACGACGAGCCGAGAAAATGAAGTTCAATGCTTCCGAGCATGCGTTGGAATTTTGCGTGTTGGAATTTGTACAGATGATCGCATTTTCGGATAGGAACTTTTTCCGACCGAAAAATTGAGAACCTGCTCTCAATCTTTTGCTGGCGGGAATTCCGCCAGCAAAAGCCCAATGGAGCATACACACGGTCGCATTTTCCGATCAAAAGCTCTCATCTGTCTTTTGCTGGCTGAATTTCCGATCGTGTGTATGCGGCATTACACTTGCACACTTTGTACACTTGCACAAAGTCAGGGATTTTGTAGGATCAGAGTGGAAGACAGTTTCATGTCACAGGTCATACACCATGGCAAGACTGAGAACAGCAACAAGACAGGTAGTTATACTTCATCAGCAAGGTCTCTCCCAGGCAAAGGTACAAAGCAGACTGGGGATTCAAGATGTGCTGTTCAAGCTCTTCTGAAGAAGCACAAAGAAACGGTCAATGTCGAGGACCGCAGACGCAGTGGTCAGTCAAGGAAACTCAATGCAGCAGATGAAAGACACATCATGCTTACCTCCCTTTGGCAACGGAAGATGTCCAGTAGTGCCATCAGCACAGAACTTGCAGAAACCAGTGGGATCCAAGTACACCCATCTACTGTCCGGAGAAGTCTGGCCAGAAGTGGTCTTCATGGAAACAATGCAGATAAAGAGCCATACCTCAGAAGTGAAAAAAAAATGCTAAGCAACTCAACTATGCATGATAAGACCGGAACTGGGGTGGAGAAAAATGGCAGCAGGTGCTCTGAATGGCTAAGTCAACATTTGAAGTATTTGGCTGTAGCAGCAGGCAGTTTTTTTTCCGAAGGGCTGGAGAGCGGCACAATAATGAGTGTCTGCAGGCAACAGTGAAGCATGATGGAGGTTCCTTGCAAGTCTGGGGTTGCATTTCTACAAATGGAGTTGGAGATTTGTTCAGGATCAATGATGTCCTCAATGCTGAAAAATACAGACATACTTATCCATCAGGGAGGTATGTGATTGACCCCAAATGTATTCTGCATCAGGACAACAGACCCAAACGTACAGCCAATGTGTATCTAAAAATTGATGCGGTTTCAAAGGCAAAGCGTGGCCACACCGAATATTGATTTGACTTGGATTTCTTTTCTGTTCATTTACTTTACATTTTGTTAATTGATAAAAATACACTTTTATCACTTGTATTTCTGAACACATTCATAATTTACAGCATTTACAGCATACAGCAGTACCTGCCTAAAACTTTTGTACAGTAGTGTAAATATCTTGCAAAGAGGTAATCCAAATGCCAAAGTCTATTTAAAGGCTCCCTGTGCGTGTTTATTCATCACAGTTGAATCAAACACAAAGCAAAAAGAGTTTTCTTAGCTGGGGGTCTGTGTCTGCACAATCCAGTACACAACAAAACATTTAGTCTCCTGGCTAGTTAGGAGATGATTCCTTTCTGCTAAGACCTGCAAGCTGTTCCAGCACAACCTGCAGTCCCTCTCTCTAAAACACACAAAATTCCTAACCTCAAAGAAGGCTGAAAAGTGTGTTTCTACTTTTGCATTCAAATTTGAGAAACCATCACTTTGTTTATGTGTTTCCACTCACATCATACCTAAAATAATTTAAAAAAAAATACTTCTTTCTAGCTAGCAGGTTTATACATATGACTCTATTGGCAGCTTCTGTTGCTTCAAAGAAATTGCAACGTACAATTAGGTGACAGATTAAGGGCCTTAACCCACAATGTACAAACCGATCCTTAACCCTTTGTTAGGACAGATAGTGTACACATCTAGTTTACAACTGATCATGAGATCTGCCAGCATAGTACAAACAAGCTTAAAGAAGCTTGGGGTGGATAAAAAAGCAAACATGCATTCTCACCTCCATGCTGTAGCATTTGTGTGATGCTGTCCCCTGTTGGTTCTAAGCCAGAGAACGGTGACCTAAGCCCGAGAGTGAGCACATGACTGCTGAATGCTCAGTTCTTGGTCAGCTCTGAGCAGAGAGCGGTGACTGTAAGACACTACTCTCTGCTCTGCCTCTCCAGCACTCACTGGAGCTCTCTTTTAATTATGGCAATGATAACTCCCCAGCCCCCTCCTTAAACTGGAGCTTTACATAAATAGAAATTTGTGAACAGGTAGGATTTTATTACAGAAGACACATACTGGGGTTGATTTACTAAAGGCAAATAGACTGCACTCTGCAAGTATAGTTGCTCCAGACCTTAAATGACAGTAAATGAGGTAAAGCATCACTCAATCCCATTCAAGGAAAATTACAAAACAAAAAACAACATTTTTCTCTTGCACATGATTGGATCAGTGTTGCCAACCACCCGTGTTTTTACGGGCAGCCTGTAAAAATGGGGCTATTTTTTCATGTCCGTGAAAGCCCGTGAATAAAAATTCTTGCCAGTAAAAATATGACGGTCCCGGCTCGGAACTGCGCATATGCAGTTCCAAAGCATGTCAAGAGTCTCCTGTCATCCTGATGATCTTTCTGACACTGCTGCACTACAAATCCAAGCATGCCAGGAGAGAAGAGGCAGCAGCAATATGATTTGCCTGATTTTCTGATGAAAAGTGCTGCTGTATAGTGTGTGCGTGTACTGAATGGTCATAATATAATTGATTATGTAGTGTGCTTGATGGTCTTGAGGTGTTTATTCATATATTTTTATCTAAGTAAGTAGTGAGCACATTTGGTCTCCTGCAGTATGTCCGCTGCCTCTGACCGTCTCCTGTAGCATGTCCGCAGTCTCTGACCGTCTCCTGTAGTATGTTTGCAGTCTCTGACCGTCGTCTCTTTTATGTCTGCAGTCTCTGATCATCTCCTGTAGCATGTCCACAGTCTCTGACCGTCATCTCTTATATGTCTGCAGTCTCTGATCATCTCCTGTAGCATGTCCGCAGTCTCTGACCGTCGTCTCCTGTAGTATGTCCGCAGTCTCTGACCGTCTCCTGTAGTATATTCGCAGTCTCTGACTGTCTCCTGTAGTATGTCCGCAGTCTCTGACCGTCTTATAGTATGTCCGCAGTCTCTGACCATCTCCTGTAGTATGTCTGCAGTCTCTGACCATCTCCTGTAGTATGTCCGCAGTCTGACCGTCTCCTGTAGTATGTCCGCAGTCTCTGACAGTCTCCTGTATCCTGTCTACAGCCTCTGACTGTATCCTGTAGGATAAAACCCAGAGCCACCAAGCTGGAGCCATTTGACGGAGCCCTGCACGGTGCACCTGAGAGGAGGTAAGTGACAGCGTCGCCTGCCAGGCCAGTCTGGGGGGGTTACTGATGTAAGGGGGGAGTGAAAACAATAATATAAGGGGGCACTGTAGTTTCCCCCCTATATTAGTAACCCCCCCTTACCTTAGTGTATTTACTCTACGGAATGTGGTCTCTGGTCACCAGAGTCCCCTCCCCCACATCAGAGTTCCTGGCATTCCCCTTTACATCAGAGTCTGCAGGATTCCCCCTTACAGTGCAAGGGGGAACTCAATCTGCGGACCCTGATGTAATTGGCAACTCTGATGTAAAGGGAACACAGTCGACTGATATAAGGTGGTCTCTGGTCACCAAAGCCCCCCTCTACATCAGAGTTCCACCTTAGATCATGATTTGCAGCGTTCGCCTTTACATAAGAGTTTCGTTACACTGTAAGGGGGAATCCTGCACACTCTGATGTAAGGGGGAACTCTGTGCTGACTGGGTTCTAGTAACCTGACCTTCATGTCAGAAATATGTTTTTTTTTTTACTTTTGTTTAACTTAAACACATTGCTAATAGCACTAGATATATGTTTATAGTTTAAATATTGATATCTGCACCGTTTAGCACTGTAATTGTAGGTACTTTTTTGCAGTGCCAGTAAAAAAAAATTGGTGCAGTTCGTAAATTTTGGCATCCTGCCAGTAAATTTAGCTTCGGAGGGTTGGCAACTCTGGATTGGATGGTGGAAGTCATCAGAGCTTCTGCTCATTTAATAAGCACTGGAGCAACTGCACTTGCAAATTGCACAGTCTAATTGTCTTTCGTAAAGCAACATCATGCATTAAAATATTGTTACCTGCCTGTTCGCAATGTACACTGAGCTGTGCAGCCCAGTGTACAATTTTGGCATCTGATGAGATGAATGAACTCCTGTGCAGGTGTGGGAGTGACGTCTTTCTAGCCTGGAAAATCTAAATGGTCAGAGCATGGAGCCCAGAAGAAGACCAGCCAAATATGTCAGCAGCTAGTGAGGGTGCTCAAGGAGATCACATCTCTGGAGTGGAATAATTCCACTTTAACATTACATAATGTAGAAGGGTAAGCTAGTTAAAAAGATAAAGAGAATTTTTTTTAACTATGCTCCCTGCATACGGCTACAAAGACTTACCATTACCACTAGCTTATCTCAGGTAATCTCAGCCGGTAGGGAGTGATGTCATCTCAGAAAATCAAAATGGCCAGAGAGTGGAGCCTAGAAGCAGCAAGTAAACCCACAACACATATATAAACCTATACAATGGGCATTCAAAAAGTTTGTAGAAAATTATTTTATTAGAAAAAGTAAGCAAGCATTTTAATATGTCTATAGCAGAGTATGGTTCGACTTATGTGTTGTAACATGTATGAACAGGTAGTATTTACCGGTGTTATATTGAAACTTATGTGTGAAATCAACCCTCTGTGGCGCAACTTAAAGTGTGTCAAAATTGAGGCAAGAACTAACATGAATTTATGGTGAAATCTGGTTGGAACAATGAAGACATCGTTACCACTTTGATAAACGTTTATGGAACAGATTAACTGATAAATATCAGCAATTTACAAATGGATAACCTGTTTCAAAGAAGGAAGAGACAGAGTTGAAGACGACGAACGAACGAGCAGACTATCAACATCAGTTTGCAAGAAAAAAAGTCAAAGCTGTTAATAGAGGGTGACCGACGATTAACGGCAGAAAAAAAAGTAACTAGTAAAAAGTAGCTAACGCCCTGAAGACAAAGCTCAATTGAAGCAATAGCTATCTAAAGCTGGTCATAGATTGTGTGATTTTATTCTCTAGGTTGCAGGAAAAAAAAAATTGCTAGGATTCCCTACGGGATCCCTACTGCTTAGCTATTGTGTTCTCCCAGCGAGGGAAGCCGTCCCTGTCGAGAGAACACACAGTGATTACTGCTAGTGGCCATAGCCACTGGCAATAATCGCATGAAAAATCGAATGCACTGGTTGTACCCCAGTTGATCAATCGATCAACTGGGGTACAATCAGCCTGCCCATACATAGTTCGAATCTCAGCCGGTTCCTGCTGAACTGGATAAGATTCGAACCATCTATGGATGGCTTAAATTGGAACTTTAGTCAGAAAATTAAGTCCGATAGATCTTTTCAGGCTGGCCACTTTTGGAGGTAAAGCTATGTAAAACTATTAAAAATAAAAGTCTATAATGTTCAAAATCTAATAATACTTTGTATCACCCTGCTCTGCACATGCTCAGTTGCTCTCCATTTTTAGGCACCGACGAGCTAGCCAAAATGTGCCATGTAAATTTTCATCGGAGAGTCATCTTCCATCACAACAATGCCCCTGCCAATTCATCTCTTCAATCGTTAGACAGCGACCTTACAGTCCTGATTTAGCATCTTCTAACTTTTTTTTATATCTTAACTTGAAACATTTTTTTGAATGGTACTCATTTTGATACCAACAATAATATAAAAATGGCTGCTTTGCCATGGTTAAATTCTCAGGACGCTCAGTTCTCCCAGGATGGTATAAATGGCTGATATCGCTTAAAGAAGGTTCTGGATGTGGATAGGGCTTATGTAAAAAATATAGGTTATTCCAAAAATTGTGTTCTTTTCTATTTAATTTTCACATGAACTTTTTGAATACCACACACACACACAAGTATATACACACACACACACACACATACACTGAATATATACAGTATATATGATGACGTATGATATGTCAAGCTAAATTCAGTTTTACCATGTGAGGTCTGTGAAGGTTCTCGTATGTCCAGATGTTTAGGTCCTGTATACCTAGTAGTAGTCAGTCACATTAACTCAACTCGTTCTGTAATGTTGAAGACATTTTGCAGCTCATACAAGTAGCTTATAACTGAAGAAATCACTTTATTAAGCTATGAAACATCTTTAACATTACAGAACAAGTCCAGTTTATTATGATTAATGAGTGATCCTTCATGACAGGGGAACTTCAGAATAATACCAGTAAAGAAAGAGTACGAGAAACTGAAATTTGTTTTTATAACTCGATTGACAGGTTAAAACATTTCTGCTGATTCACCTTGCTCTGTCTACTTATCTTGAGATTAGCAGACATTATCGATTATAGCCTATGGAGACTTTCCATATCATGCACAAAATAAGTATATTGCGGAAAAAAACGATTTTCCTGAGAATCTGCTATAGGAAGCCTTGTGTACAACCATCTTGTGGTACAGTATACAATTTTCCATACATCTGCCAGCCAAAATAAGAAGTCATTATGGCTAGAAGCACTACTTCTTATACCACATTAAAAAGTATTAACCTGTACGTATTTCCTGGCACACATGAACAAGGGTATCAGAGTAAGGGTTTTCATTAATCTGACACCTATCTATATGCAGAGCAGGTTTTTCCTAGCAGATTAGTTAAATGGATTTTACACGTCTGGACTGCAGCCAGTTAAACTGCTCAGTTAACGTCACATAGCATAGATGTGTTGCGTTTTAATTTTAACGTTAGAAACTGGTCCTGGAAAAAAATTACAAAAAAGCTATGGTGAGTAGTGAACCTTTACTGTATAAACCTATGTATATAAGTAGGTAAAGTTACAGGAAAAATCTTGGATCTAAAAAAGAAAAAAAATTATATCCCCTGTGACACCTCAGGGTTAGCTCAATGGTAGTGTCAAAACAGTGAGAGTTTACTCCGCGCCAGATATAGTTTTCAGGGCATTCCTGCTCACTTCTATTTGAACAAACATCAAAACTTCACACATGTAGGTCTTCCCACTCAGGGGGTTCTCACCATCACTATGAATCAAACAAAACATTCAGCCTCCTGGTTCTCTTGTGGCAGCTTTACTTCTCCAAGTACCTCTTCAGGGTCTTCCTGGCCATCAGTACCTTTTTTGGTCCTCCTGACCATGAAACACGTCCCAGTGTTTATGCACAGATGCTGCACTTCAGCTCTACGTCTTCCTTACAACTTCCTAGCTGTTCCGTCCCTCATGGAGCCTCTCTCAGGCTTGGACCTTACTCTATCCCGACCTGGACACCATAGTGCACAGGAGCACCTCTCATGGCTCCCTTCACACACTGACCCTCTCGGGAGGGTAGGGCTCTGAGCTGTATCTCTGGCTCTCATATGAAGCCAGCACACACCTGTGCCATTAATTAGTGTGCTCGCTTCCTACAAAATCTGGCGTAAACCATCATTTTACCCAGTGGCAAGGGGTCACCCTGCTACAAGACTTAAACCCAACAAATGGCTGCAGCCTTGCTCTGTAAATCTTTAACCTTTATATTACCAATATAATTGTCCGCAGAAAAGACACATATGCGTTTTTGCCATGATTTCATTGCGATTTTACTGCATTTGCGGTGCGGTTTTTAAAGGACATTTGACTCAAAAACTGCATCAAAAACACATCGCGTGTGCGTCTTTTCCCAGTTTTTGACGCGTTTTCCATTGCTTTTAATGTGAAGATGTGTTTTTGGTGCGGTTTTGTTAACTCCCCAAACATATTCCAAAAATGCCATGAGCAAATTTTTTTTCACCGCAACGGAAGCGCGAACACATTCATTTAATTTAAAGGGAAGCATTTTTCTTGAGCTTTTCAGGCGCTTTTTTTAACGCAAAAGCGCTTGAAAAACTCCTCAGTGTGAAAGCATCCTAAACTCAATGTAACCCCTAATCTTAACTCCATGCCCTTGGTGAAATGTATTCTATTGCAGTGATAGACAATGTAAACTTACAGCAATAAATACTATAATGCTGAGACAAATGATATAAAATACTATGGTGTTCAAATATCAAGGAACAAAAGCTACAATGTGCAGTATTTGCAGTGCCAAAAATGCTGCACACTGATTTCTGCATAAAAACCAATCAAGTTCAAAGTGGTTTCCTCAAGACACTACACATAAGGACTCATCCTACCTGCGTTTAGCAGGAGAAATAGATCTGGGAAGTAAAAACTAACTTTAGATTTCCCAGAAGAGTTTCTCCTGTGTGTAGATGTACTTGTGCTTACACGGGTTTACCTTCAGAAATCTGGGCTAAACAGTCCTGAAACACAGAATATGGTGAAATCAACCTGCGCTAATGAGCAATGTGTGATAAAAAGGTGTATATATACAAAAGGTGCAGCTGCAAAAAAAACTCCAAATATCTATGAAGTGACAAACATGTAAATAAACTAAATTGCGCTAGCAAAAAAACGTATCCTTAGTAAAAAATTAATTAGAAGTGCTTGGAGAACACAATATGTGTATAAACAATGAGTGCATAAAGTGCTTATACAAAAGTGGAGAAAATATATTAAAAATCAGTGATCATAGGTAAAAAGCCACTCATAATCCGTCCATAATATGAATCATTTTGACCAGAAAACAAAAAGTCCACTTCATGTGTTTCATCGCCACACACTCAGGATTGGTACACCAAGATACTTCAGATCAGATGTGCATTGATAGCGGTGAAGGAAGTAATAGATGTGCGCTTACCCCAAAAGATGGACCTCCCCTGTGGCAAGGTCTTATCAGCTTGCAGATTTCGCCCTCTGCAGGGACCAGCTGTTAGTCTCCTGGTCTTGGCAGCGTGTACCGCCGACTTCCGTATGGCCGGGATGGTCCAACTATCCCAATCTCAAAGGGGGGGACTCAGAAATGGAAAAGTCCACATACAGGAAAAAACGGCATAAGGAGAAAAAAACTCCAATAGTGTGATAACGTTTAGAGTATTTATTGGTTAAAGCAAACCACAAGTGAACATTAAAAAATCCAGATATAAAATTCAATTAAAAAAGCCGGCATAATCAAAGGCAGAACGCCCGTGCAAATAAACTCTCCAGAACACGTGATGGCTAGCACTGCGAGGCCACGCCCTACATGTTTCGTCATACGTGACGTCTACGGGGGCACCGTAGACGTCACGTATGACGAAACATGTAGGGCGTGGCCTCGCAGTGCTAGCCATCACGTGTTCTGGAGAGTTTATTTGCACGGGCGTTCTGCCTTTGATTATGCCGGCTTTTTTAATTGAATTTTATATCTGGATTTTTTAATGTTCACTTGTGGTTTGCTTTAACCAATAAATACTCTAAACGTTATCACACTATTGGAGTTTTTTTCTCCTTATGCCGTTTTTTCCTGTATGTGGACTTTTCCATTTCTGAGTCCCCCCCTTTGAGATTGGGATAGTTGGACCATCCCGGCCATACGGAAGTCGGCGGTACACGCTGCCAAGACCAGGAGACTAACAGCTGGTCCCTGCAGAGGGCAAAATCTGCAAGCTGATAAGACCTTGCCACAGGGGAGGTCCATCTTTTGGGGTAAGCGCACATCTATTACTTCCTTCACCGCTATCAATGCACATCTGATCTGAAGTATCTTGGTGTACCAATCCTGAGTGTGTGGCGATGAAACACATGAAGTGGACTTTTTGTTTTCTGGTCAAAATGATTCATATTATGGACGGATTATGAGTGGCTTTTTACCTATGATCACTGATTTTTAATATATTTTCTCCACTTTTGTATAAGCACTTTATGCACTCATTGTTTATACACATATTGTGTTCTCCAAGCACTTCTAATTAATTTTTTACTAAGGATAAGTTTTTTTGCTAGCGCAATTTAGTTTATTTACAGTCCTGAAACACAGACAGTTCTTTATGTAAATGCAGCTATATGCGACTGAACACCTAGGTGTGAACTCCGTCATTGTAAAGCAATTTATGCTTCCAGATATGTGTTTAGAAATGGGCTCTAATTGCATCTGAACATGTGTGTTTCAATGCACATGTGCATGGGGCCTAGGGGTCTCAAGCACCCATAGAATGGAACAGTGATGTGTACATTTCACTCACCTCAGGAGGTTGCCAGTTCTCCAGCACTCTGTCAGAATCCATATGCTTCCGAAACTCCATATGCTGCATAAGAAGTTCAATTCATTCAACTTAAAGAATCATTGGTATATAATGCAGTAACATAACATCATAGGAATTGTAAGACTTTTAATACAGAAAGCCTTCAACTCTACAAAGCGATATTTATATCTTAAAAGATTTCTTTTTTTCCACTGAAGTTAACAATATAACAGGTATAAATAGCGACCACTGAACCCGTTAAGGAATGTATTATTTTTTTTATTATTTTTTTTACAAAGGACTAAGAAAAGTTCCTAAATCTTTCTTGACAGCCAATTGTGCTGCCCTGCAAATCAGAAGGAAACTGTACTGGATATACAGAATTACAAATCTTTAGGCCTCATACACCCATGCAAAGGGTCATTTTTGCCCGCACAGGGTGCACAGATGTTACATGCATCTACATGCAAGTAGATCCATTTATGTCTATTGGGATGCAGCAGCTGCAAAGACACAGTCGCAGGTCCCAATTTGACAGCCGTGCAGGTGCGTATTCCTGAATGAGTGTGCGTTCGGGTACATGTACCCACACAGCGACCAGCAGCTGTGTCTATGCATTTGCTGAGTCCCAGTAGACATGAAAGGGACTGCTTGCACATGGATGCACGGAAAACATGTACATGTGGGTAAAGACAGCCCTTTGCTTGGGTGTATGGATAGGTATGCCCATGTGAATGAGGCCTTAAAGCAATACTAAATGTATTTTCTTTTAACCACTTAAGGATCGAGCCTCTTTTTGAGATTTGTTGTTTACAGTTAAAAAACAGGTTTTTTTTTGCTAGAAAATTACTTAGAACCCCCAAACATTATACATTTTCTTTCTAACACCCTAGAGAATAAAATGGCAGTCGTTGCAATACTTTCTGTCACACCGTATTTGTGCAGCGGTCTTACAAGCGCACTTATTTTGGAAAAAGTACACTTTTTTTAATTAAAAAATAAGACAACAGTAAAGTTAGCCAAATTTTTTTTATATTGTGAAAGATAATGTTACACCGAGTAAATTGATACCCAACATGTCACGCTTCAAAATTGCGCCCGCTCGTGGAATGGCGACAAACTTTTACTCTTAAAAATCTCCATAGGCGACGTTTAACAAAAATTCTATAGGTTGCATGTTTTGAGTTACAGAGGAGGTCTAGGGCTAAAATTATTGCTCTCGCTCTACGGATCGCGGCAATACCTCACATGTGTGGTTTGATACCTCACACCGTTTTCATATGCAGGTGCTACTCATGTATGCGTTTGCTTCTGCATGCGAAGCTCGGCGAGATGGGGCACGTTAAAAGATTTTTTCTTTTTTTTTTCTTATTTATTTTTTTTTTTTATTCTTTATTTTTACACTGTTTTTAAAAAAAAGAAAAATTGTGTCACTGTTATTCCTATTACAAGGAATGTAAACATCCCTTGTAATAGAAAAAAAGCATGACGGGACCTCTTAAATATGAGATCTGGGGTCAAAAAGACCTCAGATCTCATATTTACACTAAAATGCAATAAAAAAAAATAATTTTGTAATTTAAAAATAAATAAATGGCCCTTGAAGAGCTATGGGCGGAGGTGACGTTTTGATGTCGCTTCCCCCCTGCAATGTTATGGAGACGGGTGGGGGCCATCTTCCCCTCACTCGTCTCCATGTCAAGCAAGGGGAGACATCCGATCACCTCTGCCGCTGCCGGCGGCTCCGGTAAGTGGCGGAGGGCACCAAATAAAAGTGATCTTGCCGCAAATTCGCCGGAGAGACCACTCTTATCGGAAAGCGGACCGCCGGCCGAAGAAGAGGATGTCAGGGTTATGACAGCTAGCTGCTGCCATAACAACGATATTCCTCTTCAAGCTTAGGATATATATATATATATATATATATATATATATATATATATACACACACACACACATATACATATACATACATACATACATACATACACACATATATATATATATATATATATATATATATATATATAGTGTGCGGCGGTCCGTAAGTGGTTAAACTGGTTAAGTTTAAGTGGTTAAACTGTATCTACAGGCAAGCCCTCAAAAAGGCCTACCTGTAGGTACAGTGAATATATCCTAAACTTGCAGTGTTTAGGAGATATTTACACTGGATGCAGCTGGTGATGTCACCAGCGCATGTGCTCTGAAGGTCCGGCAGAGTTCCGTGCCGCAGTCGAGGGCTCCCGCACGCATACACAGGATTGACATTATCAGGGACCCAGCCACTCATATACCGGGATCCCACGCACCCGGAACAAAGACCGGGGGACGATGGAAACCCTGTCAGTGGTGACAGCGCACCGCTTGGGGGCTTAATTTTAAGGTAAGTATTCCATAATGTGCTAGTATGCTATGCTTACAAGCACATTATGCCATTACCTTACAGTGGACTTTTTTTTTTTTTTAAATGCTGCGGTTTACTACCACTTTAAAAGAATAAAGCAGTTCTGTAATTTTTTTACCTGTTGCCCGGAAATTACACGTGCAGCTACTTTTTTGGCCTTGATTTATTTGAGATCTCATGAGATCAATTATTTGAGAACTTATGGCCACCATAAATCATCATTTGAGTCTAAGGCCTCATGCACACTGGACGTTTTAAAAACATCATTAGCATTAGCTGTAGAAAGCTGTAA
Source organism: Lithobates clamitans (assembly GCA_037952925.1). Taxonomy (NCBI): domain Eukaryota; kingdom Metazoa; phylum Chordata; class Amphibia; order Anura; family Ranidae; genus Lithobates; species Lithobates clamitans. The sequence goes on along the minus strand of JBBGZY010000218.1, from coordinate 3,133,689 downwards.
CTGTAGAATGAGTTTTTCATTCTTGACTTTTTTGCAGTAGCGTTTTTCAGCTGTAGCGTTTTTTTTAGCTTTTCTTTATCAAAACTATACTCCCACAAAAGCTTATGGCTCAAAAACGCTGATAAATGCGTTAGAGTTAGAGCGTTTTACTCCTCTTAAAACACACTAGTTCTGGGGTTTTGTTCCAGCCAGAAAACGCCCCTGCCATAAAACACTGATAACAGCCTATGTGTGCATGGACATACAGGATAACATGCTGGGGAGTTTACTGGCTGCAGAAAAAAATGCTTTAAGCCAAAAACAGCAGCTGTAAAAACGTCCAGTGTGCATGAGGCCTAAAACTGAGTCTATAATAATTGTTTTCATGCAGAAGATATCGTTACAGTCTTGCAAGTTTACATTCCTCACCTTTCGGAGCATACTCTCTGATTTCTGCAGGTTAAAGCATCGGGCTGGGAGATGGGACAGGGAAGAGAGGAGATTAGACAGAGATTACAGGGATATTACATTACAGACATATAATCCATAATCCTTAACCCATTTATTGCCAAAGGGTCCTGCAACACAATGAAGCAGATAACATATTGCACGCTCCTGGTACAGCAAAATACTTTCAAAAAGTAAATATTATAGAAGTGATAGTAAAAATTTTCTTGTCAGAGGTGATCTGCAAATAACGCAGTTGCTCTTTGACCCTACGGACTAACTGGTTATTCCACAAAGAGCACTGGGAACAAAAGTGAACAGGCAGCATGTGTTATAAATTTGTTCATAAAATCATATCTTTTTATTTGTATCCATTTAAAAACACACAAAAAAATACAATACAATACAATCTAACAGCTGATACAAAAAAAAAGTGCTACTACGTTCCATATAAATATCCATAAATCCCAAACCAAAGAAAATAATTATATTATCATCATGTGTAGCTTTATAAAGTAGATCCCCGATAATGGGATACACCCCAATATGTGTATCCCATAAACTTCTGAATTGCATTGTTGCATTCTGACCACTGGTGAAGAGGAGACTGAGGAAACCCTTCTTCCCACCTGCAGCAGACTAATAATGGCATCTCAGCCGAGCTTAGTCACTGGACTTGGGTTCAAGGATGGCTTTTTAATGATAAAAGTTGTAGCTTATTTGGAAAATGATAATATTGCGGTATATTGTGTCAAGTCAGAAATGTATTCGTGCAGCACGTAAAAAATTACTGAAAGGTCCATTACAATATTAGTCTAGAATTTCCACTCATTTTGCAGCAGCAAAAATTAATAACAAAAGTAACAACTATGGGCCCAAAATGCAAAATGTTAACCAGGCCCTCCTGCTACTATGTAGGCTTTAGATGATCGGTTGTGATCCCTGATAGGAAGAATCAATGAACTACCACAGCGCCATAGTAGTTAATCGCGAACTACAATCTGACAGCCGCTGTAGTTCATTCAGACACACAGAGCTGTGTGTATAAATGATGCAGGATGCAGTCGCGTGGGCGGAGCCAGCTAGTATGGGGAACTTCTCCCTGTACTGCTGCCGGGGGGGGGTCAGCAGGAGTGGGAACATGTAACATGTAACATGTTCCCAAAGGTGAACTTATCTTTTAATTGGACAAACTGAATTTAGAAGCTGATTGGCTAAAATGCACAGCTGCACAGATTTTGCACTCTCCAGTTTTAGTAAATGAAGGCCACAGTTACAAACAACAGTGAGAAACTGGCAGTGAATCTTTTCCTTCCTCGTTCTATGCTTTTTCATTTGAAGTAGGTGGATAATTACTGATCATCAACACTACTACGTTATTAAAGAGTGGGGTGTATTAGGATGAAAGTAGCAGGTATACCTAAATGCATGGTATAAAAGCAGAATATAATTTAGCATTGATTTCAAATGTATTTACAATAAAAATAATTGATTTTACTTTACAGAAGTTAGCAACAAATGAAAAACAGCAACCATTATCTGTGATAAAAAAGGTTTAAAGTTGAGGATAAAATAATGAAACAAAGATAATAGTATTTATAATAAAACCATCACTGGCAATTTGTATCTACTTTAATCACTAGTTGACTAGTACTTTGAAGTCTTTTGTATCGGTGAGCTTGATTTCATTGACATTAGTCTAAGATCAATGATTATCTCCATGTAATATAATCAATCTGATATGCACACTTGTTATCATGGGAGATATTGCTGCAATTATACAGCTGAAGGTCAGATGTGTGATACTGTAATGCCAGCTTGGTTATCATCTAAGACAGTGAAAATGCCTACATAAGGATGAAAAAGAGGGGCAGTTTGTTCATATCTTCATTATTATTATGCCAATATTTCAAGGAACAAAGTACTGAGATGTGAATTGATTTATAACCATCAAATAGCAATAAATATATTTTTTTAAAAAGTGGCAAAACTCCAGCAAATTTATATTGTATCCACCACATATCGTATATACTCGAGTATAAGCCGAGTTTTTCAGCACATTTTTTAGGCTGAACCCCCCCCCCCCCCCTCGGCTTATACTCGACTGAGGGTGCCCATCTGCAGCTGTGAAACTGTGGGAAATGCTGGGAAACTGTATCAGTGTTCCGTCTATTACGGACGAGGAGGAGGTGGGGCGGCCGCCGAACAGACTGCATGACACAGTGGGAGACACCCGCTGTTTTAGTTATCAAAGGTACAGCTGCAGAAGGGCATGACACAGCGGGAGACACCCGCTGTTTTAGTTATCACAGGTACAGCTGCAGATGGGCACAGTGAGGCTGCAAATGGACACAGTGAGGCTGCAGATGGGCACAGTGAGGCTGCAGATGGGCACAGTGAGGCTGCAGATGGGCACAGTGAGGCTGCAGATGGGCACAGTGAGGCTGCAGATGGGCACAGTGAGGCTGCAGATGGGCACAGTGAGGCCGCAGATGGGCACAGTGAGGCTGCAGATGGGCACAATGAGGCTGCAGAAGGGCGCAATGAGGCTGCAGATGGGCACTGATGATACAGGCGGGCACAGTGAAGCTGCAGATGGGCACAGTGAGGCTGCAGATGGGCGCAATAAGGCTGCAGATGGGCACAATGAGGCTGCAGATGGGCACGATGAGGCTGCAGATGGGCACTGATGATACAGGTGGGCACAGTGAGGCTGCAGATGGGCACAGTGAGGCTGCAGATGGGCATTGTTTACCCAGTAGCTTCTGCATTTCCCACCCTAGGCTTATACTTGAGTCAATAAGTTTTCCCAGTTTTTTGTGGTAAAATTAGGTGCCTCAGCTTATATTCGGGTCGGCCTATACTCGAGTATATACTGTATTTTTTTTTATAGCTGCAAGCATCTTCACTGCGAACTGTGCAACACCCTTCTTCTCCAGAAGTCACGATAATAGGACTCACCCACTCATCCTTAAGATGGCCATACACATTAAGATTTCTCTAATTTTGCCCATGGGGGAATCCTTTTATACTCCATCCACTCTAAACAGTATAGATGGATGAATCTGCATGCTGGCTATTGTATTCTGACAGATGGCACTCACAGTTGTCAGAATACTGGTACTGCCCACACATGACTGGATGAAGGCAATGTTTGGTCAAGATGTTCTTGCCCAGCTTCTCTGACAAAAGTGGATTAAAAAAATCAACTTTTGTCAACCTGAGTGGTGCCGACAAGGCCGCCCACGGAACATTTTTTCTGCTGATTCAGCAGGAATCAGCCAAAGATTAATCCGTGGACAATGGAGGCACTGCACAACACGGATCTCACTCCTCCCTCTCCTATATGCATTTTCTTGGCATTTGACTGACAGCACTAAGCACTGTGCAAAGAAAAAGAGCCCTAAATTGTGGTACAGTGTACATGCTCTCACTCTCTAACTCCCAGTCCGAGTGCTGCAGAACAGAAGGTCACAGGAAGCTAATATGAAGCTATATTCAAGTATTTATAATAGCTATATTTATAAACATACATTTGGATCAAAAAGAAAAAATACATATAGATTATTATTATTTTCTTTTATATCTGCCTGGAGTTCCACTTGGAGGATCTCACCTCGGAGCCATCGCAGCAGAAAGTAGTCATCCTGAGAGTATGGAGGGAGGATGGGTAGAAGGTCCTTTACATTCTCACGGAACTGGGAAAAGAAGAGTCACATTTAGTAATCGTCCTGAAGTGACTCTCTGACCAAAGCTTATAATGCAACTATTATACACATGATGAGAATATCGCACGAATGATCGTCCGTTTTTTATTTTGCATGCTGGTTTCATATCGAAAATGAAGAGGTTACTAAATGTACAAAAATTCTCGTATGACAGAATACAACTTTGGGAACGTGATGTAATGTATTGGATTGTAATGTATTCTTTCATTTCCGAGCATGCATGGTCTTGCTCTTCCAATTTTTTTTTTTTCTCCTCAGGTAACAATCTCATATCTGACACTTATGAATAAACAACCACCTGCTGGTCAGCAGGACAACTCACTGATTAGAAAACCTTACCCAATCAATTTTAATCCCTCTTGGAACAAATAATAAGGTTGATTAGAAAACCTTGCATGATCTATTTTGATCCCCCTTGGGACTACCTTTGTCCCCCCCCCCCCCAACGTTCTAAATGGGGCCTCCCAATCTTGGTGCCTTCGATGGTTGCATTATGCATCCACGTTCCACTGCCCTCACAGATATATAGATTTTATAAAGTCTCCAGAGCACCAACTGCATTAGCAAACTGGAAACACAATAGAGCTGCTTAGTTTGACCTTTAGTACCCTATAATCTATGAGACATACTGATAAGAGATGTGTTATAGCAAACAGAAACTCTCTTATGTGCCTGAAAGAAGTTGATGAAAAAAAAATCTTACAATGAGCATTATAAACATGTTATTATTTTGACATTAATTAGAATTGACTTGGTTTTCACATGATAAATAGGCGCTTCAGTAAAACAAAAAAAGACAACCTTTCGTGTACAAAGAATAAGACTGGAATCTCATTTTGAGAACTGACAGTAGAAGAGCAGTTATGAACTGAATTATGTACAAAGAATCTTCTATATTATAACTACTTTGACTTGTTACAGGGATCCATGGATCCACAGGACCCCCATCCTTGCTATAACAGTAAGGTGGTCTACTGGCACCATGATCAATAGGCTCTGCTGCATGATGGGAAGTGCTCATATAAACATAGAAAGGTGATGGCAGAAAAAGAGTAGTCCACAGAGTCTGTCCATTTTATATATTTTTTAATTTTTTTTTTAATTTACTTTATTGTCTAACTATAGATCTTTGTCCCAAGCATGTTTGAAGCCAATAAGATGCATCACATATGTATGCCCCATAGGAGTTATGTCTATGTCTTTATGTCTTTATGTAACTATGGTACTTAGTGCCTAACAGGTTATATAAAAGGTTCCTCCCCATTATTTTATAGAGGATGCAGTCAGATGGGAACTATGTTCCATACAAGGTGGACGTGTCCCAGAGTTATGAGCTTTTGGATTAGGATGCCCGCTCCGATTTATTCTGTCACTATGGTAAACGTACCTAAAACCCACGTACAGCACTCTTAAATAAGCCTGTAGAGGGAGTTCCTAAGCACGCCCAATTGTTGATATTTTATATGTTGCTGGCAACAAAGATAGCTACCTCTTGGAAAAGCCTTGTAGTAGATTAACGTAGCTTAACGCAAACTTAACTGGATAATGTTGCATGAAAGAAATCGCTAGTGGGCTCCAGGACTACAAAAACAACACTTTGACAGTGTTTGGTCATTGTGGATATGATATCTACAACCTTCAATGTGACTGGGGGAGCGAATATCCTTCCCATTCTTCTTCTTTTTCTACTCTGCCTTTTCTTATTCTCTTCTCTCTCAGTAACTTGGAAATGCTCATTATATGTCATAGTCCTTCTAAAAAGGAGAGAGAGGACTTTCTTGTCCTCTGTCATGTAGTGGTGGTCATTATGGAGGGAAATCGGGGCTTTGGTAACTACTGCATATGTTGGATGATGTACATGTCAGTTGTATGACACCAAGCTGGCACCAAGCTCCAATTCTTGCTGTTAATAGCCCTTCCTGGACTACCTCACCACCTTCCCACACTCACTACTCTCTACATGCTTCTATATGGAGGATATTTGGTTCCTCCATCTGGTGGTCCATCTGGTGATATGCCTGGGAACTATCCCATCTTTGAGCTTGTCTGAATATATTTGTTTGAATATATTTGGTCTCCATAGCCCATGTGGAGATTTTCATGGTGTATCTCTACTCTTTTTGATATACTGGTCTGAGCTATATTTTCCTACCATTTGTCTGTACTTTTGTATTTCTTACTTGAAAAAAGTAAAGAGAAAGTAAATTCCTGTTCGCTTTGAATACTTAATCATGTACAGTGGCCTTCTACAAAATTGGACAACTGAAATAAGCAGTTGCACAATTGTTGAGATTCTCAACTCCTTTAGTAAATCAGCTCATTTGTTTTTTTTTTTTAGTAAAGGCCTGTAATATCTAAAACTTAAAATATCTACACCCTGTGTAGCAACTGTATGTATTTTCCAGTTGATTGTACTATACTAGTAGCCTGTTTTCCTCTCCTGGTGACTCTCTCCTCTGATTTTTGGTCCAAAGGAAATTTTTCACGACTGCGGTATCAATGCCAAAGAGTACTGCAGACAGAACTAATGGGCACTTCAACCTTTAAGATCTAACGTAAAAATAAAACATAATATTACTAGAGTAAATATGAATGCCATGGCTGTGCTGGGAGCATTCATTTTTGCTACCCCTTGTTGCTAGGATGCTGGTGGCCAAGTGGCACAGCCTATTTAGCTGCTAGGACACAGGAGGCTGGCCACACAGTATCACTAGTTGTTATGGTGCAGGAACCTGCTAGCACCACAACAATCAGTGATGCTGCATGGCCCGGGAGCTGAACATGGACCTAACACCCACTGAGGAGATAGTATCTGGTATGGACACTTCACCATCAGTGCCATCCTCTCACTGTACCTCCAGGAGTGCTGCCTAAAGTCGGGCATACATGGATTGAAATTCAGCTGGTTCAGCAAAGACCGATCAAACTTTGATCCATGTAAGGGCTAGCTGGTTGTACACAAGTCGGTCTATCAAATTTATTATTGTTTATTTGCTTCATTCATTGCTAGAACACAGGCACCAGCTTGCTAGTCAAGTCACAGGGCTGGACTTATACTGTGGGCAGATCCTGTCCCATCAGGTCCGCCAGACTTTTGATTGAGGTGGATGGCAGTGGGTGAATCCTATAGCAGCTATTAGACTGAATTGCAGCTATGAAATCTTGCCACTGGTGTCCATTGTCAATCACAAGGCTGGTGGACCTGATTGGGAACTAGCCTCTCAGAGTTCCCCATCAGGACCGCCTCCTGTCTGATCGACAGCATGTGGCAGTGTGCGTATTCCGTAGCCGCTATTTAGTCCAACAGTAGCTATGAAATTCACCCACTGCTTTCTGGTGTCAGTCACAAGGAATCCGGAACTGGTGGGGAACCAGTCTCAGAGTTCCTCTAACAGGCTCCACCCACCTCACAACAAAACCTCTCCGCCTCCGTGCCTGTCTGTGTGATGGGCACAGTGACCAAGCAGGGGACAACACCAAGCCTGTGAGTTTATCAGGTTCAGCATTACAGAGCTGCACTGAGGGTATTCCAGCCTTAGTGCCGGCTGCCTCTTGCAACAAATTTATATACCTGCTCCTAGGATGAATCTGTCACAAACAACAATATTTGTAGAGTGCAGGTGCAACTGAATCCTAAAGCCTGTCTAGGACAGCAGTGTAAAAATTGGTGGCCCTCCAGCTGTTGCAGAACTACAAGTCTCATCATCCCTCTGCCTTTGGGAGTCAAGCTTATAACTGTCAGCCTTGCAATGCCTCATGGGACTTGTAGTTCCGCAACAGCTGGAGGGCCGCCAGATTGACACCTGTGGTCTATGATATTCTTTATGAATTGCAGGAAATATGTTAAAAGAAAAGCAAAGTGAAGGTGTCTTCTGTTTGTTCATCCACAAGCCAAGTATACTCACCAATCCAATCTCTATTATCACCTCCATGGAAGCCCTTGCTCTGGTATAGGAGAGCTTGTGATCTTCCCCATGTGTCAGTGCCTGGGCCTGAGCGGCCAAACACCAGGCTGAATCACTATCAGAAGACACTGAGTTTTGCCCTGAATAGGCATGATAAATATATGGACGGGTTGAAACTTCTGTCAGGTCTGAAATGCCTCCTGTGTCCCAATGAGAAGTATTTTTCCCCACATTCTTTCCTGCTTAATGCCATCACCTAGACAGGAAGCGAGTGGAAATTTCCATAACCCAAACATCCTGCAAACTATACTAGAAAAAATGTTTATGAAATTTCCCTAACCACAATGGGAATAAAGCATTGGCATAGATACTAATTATTTCCCACTAATTAAAAACTATCCAAAAAAACACTTTGGCTTAAAGGAGTACAGCCAAAGCTCGTTTGGCTCTACTTCTCCTGTGGATTAGAGGAGTGCAGATGAAGCCCGCTGACTGCTGGCATCACAGAGCTGGTGCAGGGTCTGGAAAGATTACGACCATGGGGTCAGGATCCACCCACATGCCTGGACCGAAACCTGGTTCAGCCGTCGGCTCTCACCCCCTTCACAGGCCAGTGCTCCAGTGAGCGAGAGGGAGGGGGGGGGTCCGAGCAGAGAGCCAGTGACTGACAGCCAGCAGCTCTCTGCTCAGGGAGCTCTGAGAACCAAGGGATAGGCAGGGTTTGATCGCTCGGTTCTCAGCCTTAGAGCCGGCGGAGGACAGATGCATTGGACCGATGCTGCATCCACCTAGGTAAGTATGATTGAAAAAAAAAATAAGAAACCCTATACTTCTCTTTTAAAGTGTATCTATGGTAGTAATGTTGTAAAATCATATATTAATTTCCACATTGCATTTCAGTTATTTCTAGCCTACTCCTATTAATCTGAAAGATCTTGAAGTTTGTAATCCCCGCACATTTACTTCTTTGAGGTCTATGATGTGTGTTCACCATGCCCTGTTGATAGGAACTGCTGTGTCACACATTTCACAGAGCCTGTCTTCTAAACTACAGAGGTGCTGTGAGAAGGAGTTTCAAGAGGCGGGGTCAGTACAGGAATCGGTGCTTGCAGGCAGCAAGGTACCATGGGATTTGTAGTCCTTAGAAATTAAAAGTAAACAGCAGAGGAAAAGCTGCAAAGCATGCTGGGAATCCAGAAAGTTCTGGAAAGAGATGGCAAGCAGAAAGACAGAACTCACAACATGAAAGGAGATCTCTCCAGTAAGCTTATATTGGATTGTCAAAAATAACTATTGTTTGTATTATTATTACCATGATGATGCTGGTGTATGTTGTTACCATATAACTCTTTTAAAGCGGAGTTCCACGCATATATGGAACTTCCGCTGATCAAATCCCCCCCCCCCCCCCCCGCCGCCACATTCGGTACCTTTCAGGGGGGGCAGATACGTCAAATCCAGCCAGGTATCTGCTCCCACTTCCGGGGAAAGATGGCCGCACATTGTAGCTACATAATGTCCAGCCCCCCCCCCCCCCCCCGCTGCCTTCTGGACACAGGTCCCAGAAGACAGCAGGGACCATTCAAAAAGCTCAGCATGACTTGCGCATGCGCAGTAGTAAACAGGCTGTGAAGCTGCAAGGCTTCACTTCCTGTTTCCCTTAGTAATGATGCCGGAGGTGAGGGACGGGCGGGCTCCCAGTACAGGTAAGTGTCCATGTATTAAAAAAGTCAGCAGCTACAGTATTTGTAGCTGCTGACTTTTAGACTAGACATTTTTTTTTTACCCAGGCGGAACTCCGCTTTAAGTTTGGCTTTCACATTCTAAAAATGTTATATGCATTCTCACTAAACCTTATTCAGAAGCTTTTGTTAAAGTGTTCACTTATTCCTAAATACAGTTCAGTCAGCTTGTCAGAGTTTTTGGTGAAAGATAAAAGAGTGCTATTTGTCTAGGTCTCTTACTATCATCAAAAGCCACATGACTAATGTCCTCGTATCAGGTGTATGATGGCACTAAGGTCATAAACACAGTGGCCTTAAGCAGTCAAGGTCTCTGCTTTGCTCTATGAACCTGATTAGATAAATGAGTTGCATTAACTATTGGATAACACCCAGCTTACCCATATCATACAATACAGTGGTGGCTTCAATATGACTGTGTCATGATTATAATGCATGCGACTGTGTCATAGACAAAAATAAAAACCGATAAAAGATTTTGGAAAGTTTTAACCCTTTTAACACTATTGGTTTTCCTGAGCAAGTTTGGCCCATAAAAAAATACAAGGCTAATGTTATGCAAGTAGAACAAATTAACAATCTCTACACAGCTACATTATTAGGAATGCAATTTGCTCTTATGTTCATATGGTAATCCTTGAAGAACAACTTTCATAACTAAATGGACATCAGAGGAAGAGTCCTCTACCTTTGATGATGTCCGCTAAGTGATGTTGTGACGTCATCACGCACGCCGGTGGATTATTGGTGGCACCTTTGTTGTACACACTGGTCTCTATGCATCCTATGTGAGTGGTATTTTTTGATAAATGTAATTGCGGTCCTAAATACTACACTACAGGATTTGTATCTTTGTTCCATCTTTACTCCATTATGAGTTTGGTGTGGGATGCCAAGTCACACTAGAATCTGTGAACGCAGATCTCTTACCAGGGTTCTTCAAAGTTTCCCCACTTTTTTTTAACTCTATTAAATATTAAAAAAGGTGTGGAAACTGTTTGAAGACGCTGTGTAACTTGAGATCCTCTATATATACGGTAAGGAGTGTGAGCACCAGGGGGCACTTGGAAGTGGACACTTGTGTGTAGTGCACTTTTGGGCACGTCCCCACTATCGCAGGAACAAATTTGTTTTGTTTTTTTTAAGGATTCCTCTTAAACTGGGACTTGCACCTGAGTTGTTTTACACTGAACTTATATTACATATATTTATTGTGTTTTATAAAACCGTTCTCACTATATGGAATTAATGTAGTAGTGGTGATGTATTTTCTTGAAATTTTTGTTTAAAGGAATAGTGCGCCTATTTTAGTTAAAGTATTCATGGTTCTGTATTCGGATGATCAGTGTGCTGCTTTTTTATATTAGATACATAGATAGATATTAAGTTGACAGGTATAGAGATAAATAGATTACATAGATAGAGAAAAAGAGATATTAAATATACTGTATATAGTGCCTTGCAAAAGTATTCACCCCCCTTGGATTTTTACCTATTTTGTTACATTACAGCCTTTAGTTCAATGTTTTTTTAATCTGAACTATATGTGATGGATCAGAACACAATAGTCTAATGCCGCGTACACACGGTCGGACTTTTCGTCTACAAAAGTCCGACGGACGTCGACGGACCAAATCCGGCGGACAATCCGATCGTGTGTGGGCTTCCCCGGACTTTCAGCGGACTTTTCCAGCCGCAAATCTGACGGACTTTAGATTTGGAACTCGCTTCAAATCTTTACGTTGTAACTCCGCCGGACCCAGAAATCTGCTCGTCTGTATGCTAGTCCGACGGACAAAAACCCACGCTAAGGCAGCTATTGGCTACTGGCTATCAACTTCCTTATTTTAGTCCGATGTACGTCATCACGTACGAATCCTTCTGACTTTTGTGTGATCGTATGTAGGCAAGTCCGTTTATTAGAAAGTCCGCCACAAGTCCACCAAAAGTCCGCCAAAAGTCTGTCGGACTTTTGTAGCCAAAAAGTCCGACCGTGTGTACGCGGCATTAGTTGGTGAAGTAAAATTAGAAAAAATATATACATAAAACTATTTTTCAGAAATAAAAAACTGATAATTGGCATATGTGTATGTATTCACCCCCTTGGTTATGAAGCCCATAAAGAGCTCTGGTGCAACCAATTATCTTCAGAAGTCACATAATTAGTGAAATGATGTCCACCTGTGTGCAATCTAAGTGTCACATGATCTGTCATTACATATACACACCTTTTTGAAAGGCCCCAGAGGCTGCAACACCTAAGCAAGAGGCACCACTAACCAAACAGCCATGAAGACCAAGGAACTCTCCAAACAAGTAAGGGACAATGTTGTTGAGAAGTACAAGTCAGGGTTAGGTTATAAAAAATATCCAAATCTTTGATGATCCCTAGGAGCACCATCAAATCTATCATAAGCAAATGGAAAGAAGATGGCACAACAGCAAACCTGCCAAGGGACGGCCACACACCAAAACTCACGGACCGGGCAAGGAGGGCATTAATCAGAGAGGCAGCACAGAGACCTAAGGTAACCCTGGAGGAGCTACAGAGTTCCACAGCAGAGACTGGACTAACTGTACATAAGACGACAATAAGCCGTACGCTCCATAGAGTTGGGCTTTATGGCAGAGTGAGATAAATAAAGTGATCTCGCGCAGACTAGCAAATATACAAATTCCAAAAAATGCAATGTGCAATCAAAGGGAAGTGAAACTGTGCAACAATAGGTTACAACAAGGGACATGCAAATATGAGCAACTGAAGACAAATCTCCACTACAGGCAAAAAAATGGAAAAAATCAAAAATGTGCAAAAAAAAAAATTGCATGTGCAAAAGGTCGCATGTGTAAAAAAAAAATTGCATGTGCAAAATGAAATAACAATAATAACAAATATAAAATAGGTAAAAAAATTAAAGAGAAAGTCAATCAATATATGAAAAATATTAATAAAATATAATGAATTGCATGCGCAAAAAAAAATCGCATGTGCAAAATTATTGTCATTATATTTTATTAATATTTTTCATATATTGATTGACTTTCTCTTTAATTTTTTTACCTATTTTATATTTGTTAGTATTGTTATTTCATTTTGCACATGCGATTTTTTTTACACATGCAACTTTTTGCACATGTGATTTTTTTGCACATTAATGATTTTTTCCACTTTTTTGCCTATGTAGTGGAGATTTGTCTTCAGTTGCTGATATTTGCATGTCCCTTGTTGTAACCTATTGTTGCACAGTTTCTTCAATTTATTTATGAAGTTTTCACTTCCCTTTGATTGCACATTGCACTTTTTGGAATTTGTATATTTGCTAGTCTGCATTCGATCACTTTATTTATCTTATTCATTGGTAAGTGCTGTGTACACCATTAGGTTTTGCTGCAGATTACCTTCTATTATTATTACTTCCACTCATTCACCTATTACTCAAAGTAGCGCGAGGGACACCCATATAAGCCATTCTTTTCAGCAAAAAACAAAATGGCAAGTTTTGAGTTTGTGAAAAGGCATGTGGGGAGACTCCCAAAATGTATGGAGGAAGGAGCTCTGGTCTGATGAGACTAAAATTTAACTTTTTGGCCATCAAAGAAAACGCTATGTCTGGCGCAAACCCAACACATCACATCACCCAGAGAACACCATCCCCACAGTGAAACATGGTGGTGGCAGCATCATGCTGTGGGGATGTTTTTCAGCAGTCGGGACTGGGAAACTGGTCAGAGTTGAGGGAAAGATGGATGGTGCTAAATACAGGGATATTCTTGAGCAAAATCTGTACCACTCTGTGTGTGATTTGAGGCTAGGATGGAGGTTCACCTTCCAGCAGGACAATGACCCCAAACACACTGCTAAAGCAACACTTGAGTGGTTTAAGGGGAAACATGTAAATGTCTTGGAATGGCCAAAGCAAAGCTCAGACCTCAATCCAATAGAAAATCTGTGGTCAGACTTAAATATTGCTGTTCACAAGGGCAAACCATCCAACTTGAAGGAGCTGGAGCAGTTTTGCAAGGAGGAATGGGCAAAAATCCCAGCGGTAAGATGTGGCAAGCTCATAGAGACTTATCCAAAGCGACTTGGAGCTTTGATAGCCGCAAAAGGTGGCTCTACGAAGTATTAACTTTAGGGGGGTGAATAGTTATGAACATTGACTTTTTCCTGTTATTTTGTCCTATTTGTTGTTTGCTTCACAAAAAAAAAAAATCTTCAAAGCTGTGGGCATGTTCTGTAAGTTAAATGATGCAAATCCTCAAACAATCCATGTTCATTCCAGGTTGTGAGGCAACAAAACACGAAAAATGCCAAAGGGGAATACTTTTGCAAGGCGCTGTATATTGATAGATAATGCGATAGAACTATAGAACGATAGGTAGATAGATAGGTAGATAGATAGATAGATAGATAGATAGATAGATAGATAGATAGATAGATAGATAGATAGATAGATAGATAGACGTCTTCCACTCACCCAACAAATTAAATCTAAGATACTAACAATAACTTACAAAGCCATCCACAACCTGGCCTCCACCTACATCACTAACCAAGTCTCAAAATACCAACCTAATCGTTCTTCGTTCCTCCCAAGATCTCCTGCTCTCTAGTTCCCTTGTACCCTCCTCCCATGCTCACCTCCGGGACTTCTCCAGAGCCTCTCCCATCCTCTGGAACTCTCTACCCCATTCTGTCTGACTATCTCCTACTCTGTCCACTTTCAGACGATCCCTGAAAACTAATTCCTTCAGAGAAGATTGTCTGGCCCCCACCTAACTCTACATTTATTTTTCTCCATCAGCCCACCCCCCACAGTTATTACCTCTTGTATCTCTTGACCCTCCCTCCTACAGTGTAAGCAATAATGAGCAGGGCCTTCTGATTCCTACTGTATTCAAGTGTATTGTAATTGTACTGTCTACCCTCAAGTTGTAAAGCGTTGCGTAAACTGTCTGCGCTATATAAATCCTGAATAATAATAATAATAATAATAATAATAATAATAATTAGACAGGTATAAAGATAGATAATACATAGACAGGTATAAAGATAGATAATACATAGACAGGTATAGGGATAGATAGATAGATAGATAGATAGATAGATAGATAGATAGATAGATAGATAGATAGATAGATAGATAGATAGATAGATAATTACATGGGGTAGTGAGACGAGCAGTGTTGTTCTATGACACCTATCATGGATCTGTGATGGAACGATAACATGACAAGTGTCTAAGCAAGGAAGCCCGTTTTTTCTATGGTAGAAGTCTCCAGGGGTGGAAGGGTTAAGTAGTAGTGTGTTGTGTCTCTTGCAGTCTTGTTATTACACACCCTAGGTGTCATGCAATAGGGATTAGCAGACAGGTTCTGGTGATCATACCAGCACACATAATAATAACAAAGAAGTCCTGGGTGTGAGATGTGGGGGGTGGAGGATGTGGAGGAGTAGCTGTGGTCTGGCTGGTACCATGCAGGGCAGTGAAGATGTAAGTGTGGAGGATGTGGCGGAGAAGCTAGGCCTGGCTGGTACCATGCAGGGCAGTGAAGATGTAGTGGCTGGAGGATGTGGAGGAGAAGCTGGGTCTGGCTGGTACCATGCAGGGCAGTGAAGATGTAGTGGGTGGAGGATGTGGAGGAGAAGCTGTGGTCTGGCTGGTACCATGCAGGGCAGTGAAGATGTAGGGGTGGAGGAGAAGCTGGGTCTGGCTGGTACTATGCAGGGCAGTGAAGATGTAGGGGTGGAGGAGAAGCTGGGTCTGGCTGGTACCATGCAGGGCAGTGAAGATGTAAGGGTGGAGAATGTGGAAGAGTAGCTGTGGTCTGGCTGGTACCATGCAGGGCAGTGAAGATGTAGGGGTGAAGGATGTGGTGGTGAAGCTGTGGTCTGGCTGGTACCATGCAAGGCAGTGAAGATGATCATGTAGGGGTGAAGGAGTAGCTGTGGTCTGGCTTGTATCATGCAGGGCAGTGAAGATGTAGGGGAGGAGGATGTGGAGGAGAAGCTGTGGTCTGGCTGGTACCATGCAAGACAGTAAAGATGATCATGTAGGGGTGGAGGAGTAGCTGGGTCTGGCTGGTACCATGCAGGGCAGTGAAGATGTAGTGGGTGGAGGAGAGGCTGGGTCTGGCTGGTATCATGCAGGGCAGTGAAGATGTAGGGGTGGAGGATGTGAAGGAGAAGCTGGGTCTGACTGGTACCGTGCAGGGCAGTGAAGATGTAAGGGTGGAGGATGTGGAGGAGTAGCTGTGGTCTGGCTGGTACCATGCAGGGCAGTGAAGATGTAGGGGTGGAGGAGAAGCTGGGTCTGGCTGGTACCATGCAGGGCAGTGAAGATGTAGGGGTGGAGGAGAAGCTGTGGTCTGGCTGGTACCATGCAGGGCAGTGAAGATGTAGGGGTGGAGGAGAAGCTGGGTCTGGCTGGTACCATCCAGGGCAGTGAAGATGTAGGGGTGGAGGAGAAGCTGGGTCTGGCTGGTACCATGCAGGGCAGTGAGGATGTAGGGGTGGAGGATGTGGAGGAGAAGCTGGGTCTGGCTGGTACCATGCAGGGCTGTGAAGATGTAGGGATGGAGGAGAAGCTGGGTCTGACTGGTACCATGCAAGGCAGTGAGGATGTAGGGGTGGAGGATGTGGAGGAGTAGCTGTGGTCTGGCTGGTACCATGCAGGGCAGTGAAGATGTAGGGGTGGAGGAGAAGCTGGGTCTGGCTGGTACCATGCAGGGCAGTGAAGATGCAGGGGTGGAGGAGAAGCTGGGTCTGGCCGGTACCATGCAGGGCAGTGAGGATGTAGGGGTGGAGGATGTGGAGGAGAAGCTGGGTCTGGCTGGTACCATGCAGGGCAGTGAAGATGTAGGGGTGGAGGAGAAGCTGGGTCTGGCTGGTACCATGCAGAGCAGTGAAGATGTAGGGGTGGAGGAGAAGCTGTGGTCTGGCTGGTACCATGCAGGGCAGTAAAGATGTAAGGATGGAGGATGTGGAGGAGAAGCTGGGTCTGGCTGGTACCATGCAGGGCAGTGAGGATGTAGGGGTGGAGGATGTGGAGGAGAAGCTGGGTCTGGCTGGTACCATGCAGGGCTGTGAAGATGTAGGGATGGAGGAGAAGCTGGGTCTGACTGGTACCATGCAGGGCAGTGAGGATGTAGGGATGGAGGATGTGGAGGAGAAGCTGGGTCTGGCTGGTACCATGCAGGGCTGTGAAGATGTAGGGATGGAGGAGAAGCTGGGTCTGACTGGTACCATGCAGGGCAGTGAGGATGTAGGGGTGGAGGATGTGGAGGAGTAGCTGTGGTCTGGCTGGTACCATGCAGGGCAGTGAAGATGTAGGGGTGGAGGAGAAGCTGGGTCTGGCTGGTACCATGCAGGGCAGTGAAGATGCAGGGGTGGAGGAGAAGCTGGGTCTGGCCGGTACCATGCAGGGCAGTGAGGATGTAGGGGTGGAGGATGTGGAGGAGAAGTTGGGTCTGGCTGGTACCATGCAGGGCAGTGAAGATGTAGGGATGGAGGAGAAGCTGTGGTCTGGCTGGTACCATGCAGGGCAGTGAAGATGTAGGGGTGGAGGAGAAGCTGGGTCTAGCTGGTACCATGCAGGGCAGTGAAGATGTAGGGGTGGAGGAGAAGCTGGGTCTGGCTGGTACCATGCAGGGCTGTGAAGATGTAGGGATGGAGGAGAAGCTGGGTCTGACTGGTACCATGCAGGGCAGTGAGGATGTAGGGGTGGAGGATGTGGAGGAGAAGCTGGGTCTGGCTGGTACCATGCAGGGCTGTGAAGATGTAGGGATGGAGGAGAAGCTGGGTCTGACTGGTACCATGCAGGGCTGTAAAGATGTAGGGATGGAGGAGAAGCTGTGGTCTGACTGGTACCATGCAGGGCAGTGAGGATGTAGGGGTGGAGGATATGGAGGAGTAGCTGTGGTCTGGCTGGTACCATGCAGGGCAGTGAAGATGTAGGGGTGGAGGATGTGGAGGAGAAGCTGGGTCTGGCTGGTACCATGCAGGGCAGTGAGGATGTAGGGGTGGAGGATGTGGAGGAGTAGCTGTGGTCTGGCTGGTACCATGCAGGGCAGTGAAGATGTAGGGGTGGAAGAGAAACTGGGTCTGGCTGGTACCATGCAGGGCAGTGAAGAGGCAGGGTTGGAGGAGAAGCTGGGTCTGGCCGGTACCATGCAGGGCAGTGAGGATGTAGGGGTGGAGGACGTGGAGGAGAAGCTGGGTCTGGCTGGTACCATGCAGGGCAGTGAAGATGTATGGGTGGAGGAGAAGCTGGGTCTGGCTGGTACCATGCAGAGCAGTGAAGATGTAGGGGTGGAGGAGAAGCTGTGGTCTGGCTGGTACCATGCAGGGCAGTAAAGATGTAAGGGTTGGAGGATGTGGAGGAGTAGCTGTGGTCTGGCTGGTACAATGCAGGGCAGTGAAGATGTAGGGGTGGAGGAGAAGCTGGGTCTGGCTGGTACCATGCAGGGCAGTGAAGATGTAGGGGTGGAGGAGAAGCTGGGTCTGGCTGGTACCATGCAGGGCAGTGAAGATGTAGGGGTGGAGGAGAAGCTGGGTCTGGCTGGTACTATGCAGGGCAGTGAAGATGTAGGGGTGGAGGAGAAGCTGGGTCTGGCTGGTACCATGCAGGGCAGTGAAGGTGGAGGAGAAGCTGGGTCTGGCTGGTACCATGCGGGGCAGTGAAGATGGAGGGGTGGAGGAGAAGCTGGGTCTGGCTGGTACCATGCAGGGCAGTGAAGGTGGAGGAGAAGCTGGGTCTGGCTGGTACCATGCGGGGCAGTGAAGATGGAGGGGTGGAGGAGAAGCTGTGGTCTGGCTGGTACCATGCAGGGCAGTGAAGCTGTAAGGTACAGTGAGTGAGGGTAATCCAGTTGGGTGATGTGGGTGACTAATAATGAGGATATGACCCTGCCAGTGCAGTGATGAATAGACTGTGTACACATACAGTACAGGAATAGGTGAGTGTTGTGTATGAGGGATAGTAGCAGGCTCTCACCTTGGCTAAGGCCTCTTCTTGTTTAGGACTGAGGTCCCCGACTCTTCCACTCATTCTCCTACCCGGCCCTGTTATTCTGCTCAGCTCCTCTAACTGTCTATCCGGAAAGTGTGTCACTGTCACAGTCGGCTCATCAGTCTTCCCGGTGTTATTATATCACCAGCCGTAGGCTCCGCCTCCCGCCCCACAGCCAGCCCCTCTTCTTCTTCTTAAAGCTACACGCCTTTTATAGCAAGTGAGAGGCTCTCTCATGTCATTCAGTGCTGCTGGGGTGTCTGTGACTGGAACCCCTTGTCAGAGTTCAGAGAGAATAAATGTATTCAATGTCCAGCACTTCAGGACTTTCAGATTGGTCTAATGGTGGCCATACACGCTTTAATTTTATTATCCAATCGATGTGCGATCAAAAAACAATCTGCAAACAATCAAAGACTTGGTTTCAATTGGATTCAGTCAAACTGAAGCTGGTGGTACATTTAAGCTATTTTATTTCCTTTAACAGCGGGCTGAAGGACAGAAAATCACTCGATTCCTCCGACCCCCACCAACACAGTCAGTGTTAATGGGGGGTCCCTCCCACTGCGTTATTGTGTTCTGACAGAGGGAGCCTTCCTCGCCATCAGAATAAAACGATTACTGCATCCAGCCACAGCCAGCGACAGGAATCGTATAAAACCTGCCCATAGGTGGATTGAAATTGGGGCGGTTCCCGCTAAAGCGGTCAAATTGCGATCCGTCTATGGCTGGCTTAAGTCAATCAGGGTGAAAAATGATCAATCAATTCTTCACGAATATGATCATATTTTGATTGATCAAATTATGGGATTACATGGAGGAAGGAGATGTGATCAATAATTTATAATCATAAATCACAATCATATCTTAAATATTCATCCAAATGGAAGCTCTGCTGATTTTATCATCCAATCATGTACAAGCTAAAATGCTGTTTTTTTATATTCCTTGCATGCCCCCCTCAGATCTACAGCGACTGCACTTCCAAGTGTACTTGTAGTGCAAAGTAGATTTGCCTTTAGCAAATAACCCCCATTGCATCAATTGTTAAGTATAGATTGATGATTTCTATTGGGAGAGGTTGGAAAAGAAATAAACCATTTTGACCCCTTTCACACTGGGGCGGTGTGGGCGTCAGCGGTAAATCGCCGCTAGTTTTAGCAGCGCTTTCCGGCTGTTATATCGGTGCTTTTCGGCTACGAGTGTGACGCTTTTAACCCCTGCTAGCGGCCGAATAAAGGGTTAAAAGCGCCCGTTTCAATAGGCAGGAGTGGTAGAGGAGCCACAGCTCCCCCACCGCCCCAAAGACGATGCTTGTAGGACTTTTTTTCCTGTCCCACAAGCCCACCGCCCCAGTGTGAAAGCACTCGCACTTTCACACTGGGGTGGCTTGAGGGGTGCTTTACAGGCGCTATTTTTAGCGGTAAAACACCTGAAAAGCGCCCCAGTGTTAAAGGGGTCTTAAAAAAGTGTGTATGGCCATCATAAGGCCTCATTCGCGTGTACATAAAGCGGAGAGCCACTCGTTTTTGTGTATACTAAAAGTCAGCAGCTGAAAAAAGTGTAGCTGCTGACTTTTAATCAACACACACCCACCTGTCCCACGATCCAGCGATGCGGCCGCCCGAACCCTCGCTTCTCTCCCTCACCTCCCCCTGGCGCTGGCATCACAGGTGTGGGCACCCGGCTTTGACAGCATGTGGCTTCACGCCCAGGTGTGCACTGCGCATGCGCGCATCGTGCTGCGCCTTCTTAATGGCCGGACAATCTTCTGGGACCTGTGAAGTGTCCCAGAAGATCTAAGGGAGGGGGGGGGACTTCCGCTTAAGTCGCCTAGGCGGCCTGAGCAGAAGTGGGAGCTGGGTACCTGTCAAAAAGGACATGCCAAAGGTGGCATAGAAGGGGGTGAGAAGTCCTTAAAGCGGAAGTTCCACTTCTGGGTGGAACTCCGCTTTAAAGTAGAATTTTAGTCAGAAAATGAAGTCCTGCTAAATGACTTCAGGCTGACCCCTTTTGCAGGTATAGCTATGTAAAACATTAAAAAAGACGTGCCTATACTGTTTAAAATTCAGTAATACACTGTCTCACCCTGCTCTGCACATGCTCAGTTGCTCTCTGCCAAATTTGTGCAGGCCGATTTGCTGACAGCAAAAGATTTCCTGCTGTTTAGGGACTCTTGGCTTCAGAAAAATGGCAGCCTCCAGCAAGAAGAAGCAGGAGCAATGCCTTAGGCTTGACTAAAATGTAGGAGTTGTGCATTGTGTTATATGCTGCTTGTGTTTTTCAGGAATGCTTTCACATAAACCCATATATGTAAACACAAACACTTAAGATTTAAGTAACACCCTGATGACAGTGTAAATAGCAAATGCCGGATGTCAGCTTTCCTCTCCTCATACTGACCGAAAAGCAGCTTTCCTCACATGGGAGATCGTTCCCATTGGTTTGCCTGTCAGTGCCCTACAGTGATGCCCATCAGAACCCACCAGTGATACCAATCAGTGCCCATCAGTGATGCCAATCAGTGCCATCTATCAATGCCCATCAAGGCCGCCTAATAGTGCCCATCATTGCTGCATATCAGTGCCGCATATCAGTGCCCATCAGTGCTGCATATTAGTGCCTCCTCATCAGTGCCCATCAGTGAAGGAGAAAAATTACTTTTTTTACAACATTTTGTAACAGAAACTAAGAAAAACTTTTTTTTTTTCCAAATTTTTAAATACCACCAAAAAGAAAGCTCTTTCTGTCTTAAAAAAAATGATAAAAAACTTAGTTTGGGTACAGCATTACATGACTGCGCAATTGTCATTCAAAGTGCGACAGCACTGAAAGCTGAAAATTGGCCTGGGCACGAAGAGGGTGAAAGTGCCCAGTATTGAATCGGTTAAATCCGATATCCCTGTATGTTGCGATCGTTAAGATGCCCATCTAAAAGTTTTTTTAAACAAGCACACTCCCTGCTGATACCGCTGCTTGTGGAAGGGAGTTCCAAATCCTCACCGCTATGACAGCAAAGAACCCTCTATGCAGTTTAAGGTTAAACCGCGTCTCCTCCAGTTTCAATGAATGGCTGCGTGTCTTTTTAAACTCCCTCCCACTGAAAAGATTTTTCCCTATGCTAGTAAGGTATTAGTATATCGCTATCATATCCCCTCTCAAGCGTCTCTTCTCCAGAGAGAAAAAGTTTAATGTTTGTAGTCTTTCCCCATAACTGAGGTCCTTCATTCCCTTTATTAGCTTTGTTGCACTTCTCTGGACTCTCCACAGTTCCAGCATACCCTTCCTTGAGGACTGGTGACCAGAACTGGATGGCATACTCAAGATGTGGTCTAGTGTTTGATCCTGTCTTCTCTGATCCTCCCCTTCTTCCACAGTCCCCAATATATCTCCTAATAAAACAGAGCCTTGTGGGCACTCCGCACATGCTCAGTTTGGTGTGTATTGCTAGAGAGTTTTTGTTTTTTGAGAGAGTGCATGTGGTTCAGCACAGGGCCAATCAGTACTGTCCAGACAGAGGATCAGGGGTCATGCAGCCTCATAGGACAGTCAGAGGCAAATGAAAACTTCTCCTACAAGCTTTAACCAGTGCCCAGCCAGACACTGATATAACTCACTGCTATATACTGCTGATGAGAAAAGGTATTTAACAGTTTATATTTACTAAAATTATTGCATTTCTATGTTCTGTGTACTGTTGGAGACCAGATATAGTAAATGCAGGGTCCGGGGTTTAGTAATCTACATTCCCCCCCCATCTCTTAAATACCAAAAAAATGGTTATACCATTCCTTTTATTCAGTTCCTTATATGGTACCCCTCTTTGTTTGCTGTCCCTTTACCCTTCCCCATGTTTTTCCATCAGAAAACCTGAAAAAAGTTACTACTATCTGCATGAACCTGTCTAGATATCATACGGATAAATGTAGCAGACACCCTCTAAAGCTGGCCATAGAAGCATCAAAATTCAAGGTGGATGGGGGAATCCTCCCCTTGCGCTATTGTATTCGGGCAGTAGGACTCTTCCGCTGTCAGAATACACTGATCAGCGCTGCAGCTGATTGGCTGCAAGCTCTGATCGAATGACAACAGGCCCATTCAAAATCATTACACTCCTCTCCAATTAATATATGGTTATTGGGATTTTTGTTTACCAAAAATAGGTTGCAGAATACATTTTGGCCTAAACTGATGAAGAAATTAGATTTTTTACATTTTTTATTGGGTATGTTTTATAGCAGAACGTAAAAAATATTGTATTTTTTCAAAATTGCCAGTCTTTTTTTTGTTTATAGCGCATAAAATAAAAATCGCAGAGGTGATCAAATACCACCAAAGGAAAGCTCTATTTGTGGGGAAAAAAAGGGAGAAAAATGTTATTTGGGTACAGTGTCGCACGACCTCGCAGTTGTCAGTTAAAGTAATGCAGTGCCATATCACTAACAATGGCCTGGTCATGAAGGGAGGTAAACCTTCTGGAGGTCAAGTGGTTAATCTCCACTTACAGAGCCTTCCATTCCCACTAGTGCAAAACTGGGAAGGAGGAAGTGGGTGTAGCACAGTGTAAAGGCATACCCCACCCCAAAAGTACACAATGGGACCAGAGCATGTATGTAAAACAAAAATGTACTTAAAGCGGAGTTCCACCCAAAAGTGAAACATCCGCTTATCTGATTTCCCCCGCTCCAGTGCTACATTTGGCACCTTTTGGGGGGAGGTGGATACCTGTACTTTACAGGTATCCTGTCTCTACTTCCAGGAGACCGGGCTATGGCGAATTACGTTAGCAACTCGGTCCCCCTCCTCCCTCCCGTTCAGCTGGGCCCGTGAGAGGGCACAAAGCGCATGCGCAGTAGTGACCCGGTCATGAAGCCGAAAGGTTACACTGCCGGGGTTCCCTTACCCGCAATGGCGGCGGCAGCACCCGACCGGCCGATGGAAACATCAGCTGCAGTGCAGACATCGCTGGACTCCAGGACACGTAAGTGTCCTAATGTTAAAAGTCAGCAGCTACAGTATGTGTAGCTGCTAACTTTAAATTTTTAAAGGGGTGGGTGGAACTCTGCTTTAAAGTGTTTTTTCACTTCTCAATGCATGTACTGCATTGCAATAGTCATTTACAGGCACAAAATCAGATAAACCGGGAGCAATGCCATGTCAAGCTGACAAAGATTTCCCATAGACGCCAATGTGTCCATACTCACAAGTGTACATAAAGTGGGGGTACTTAAAGTGGGGTATGCCTGTACCTAACGTTTTTGTTTGGGTTCCCTGTACTTTGACATAGATCAGATCGATAGGTTTTGGTGTTTTTTACTGTGTTTAAAGAGGAGCTCCAGTCTTCCCCCAAAAAATGAAAAGTCAGCAGCTACAAATACTGTAGCTGCTGACTTTTAATAAAAGAACATTTACCTATCCAGGGATCCAGCGCTGTCTTCAGTGAAGAATCAGCTTCGGGTCCAGGCGCCGGCATCTTAGGTTTTGGGAAACCGCGGCTTCACTGCCAGTTTCCTACTGCACATGTGAATGGTCCTACAGTCTTCTGGTACCTGTGATGTGTCCCAGAAGGCTGCGGGCAGGGGAGGCAAACTTCTACTCACATCGCCGCGGCTATCTGACCAGAAGTGGGAGCGGGTACCTGTCAAAACCAGGTACCCACTACCCCCCCAAAAAGTGCCAAATGGGGCAGTGGAGGGGAAGGATGAAAACAAGCCGAACTTCCCCTTTTGGGTGAAGTTCTGCTTTTAAGCCATACTAATTGTTATGACAACACTCATCATCTTATGTCATTTTATTTTTCATTTATTATATATATTATAGTGTTGTCAATTTATGTAGTGCTTTACACATATGCATATTGTACATTCACATCAGTCCCTGCGCTCAAGGAGCTTACAATCTAATTACTTAATGCGGTGGGAACATGTAACCTGCATCCTTGTACCCTATTCTAAAACTTCAGTAAAGAAAAATTGAAAGAGAAAAAGTAATTTTTAATTTTTGTAAATCCGCAGCTTTCAATAAACTAATATCTGGTAATCCTGATATGAAGGTACTTTATCAGGCACTTCCTGTCATAGGTGACAATACTCTGTCCCTGTCTCCCAACTGCCCCCCTGCACTGCCAACCAATCACATGCCAAGGCTCAATGTGCATGCATGGTACACTGTTATCACCACCAGAATGCCAGTCCTAAGTAATGATATGTAGCCACTGCTGCAAAACATGCATTTAGGGCTGGTTCACACCACAAAAATCCACTCCAGATCCGTTCCGGATGCGTTTCTGCATGTGCATTTTTAATGCGTTTTTGATGCGTTCCAGTGCATTTTTGGTGTGTTTTTGATGTGGTTTCGGATGCATTCCAAGTACTTTTTTTTCTTCTTTTTTCGTGTTTATTTTTTTCACTATACTAGAGTCCAGTGCGTTTTTTTGTGCATTTTTGATGCATTCCAGTGCCTTTCATTGCTTTTTTGATGCGTTTTACTGCGTTCCAGTAAAGTCCAGTGCAGGAAAAATGCAGCATGTTCTACTTTTTGTTCTGGAACTGATTGCACCAGTGTGACATATGCCATTGGAAACCATATAACCTACTTTACATGTGTTTTTGATGCAGAAAAAAAACGCACTGGACTCCATGTGGTGTGAACTATCCCTTAGACAGAAAGTGGCTGCAAAAAGGACAGAGGAGGTCAGCAGGAATGAGATGAAACACAGGAAGGATAAAAGGTAAAAGTAATATTTTCTAGAAAACTGTCATTTTTTATGGCACACAGTGCACAGAACAGGCAAGGTTCACTTGTTTAATAAAAACTAAGGATTATAGCTCGCTTCAGAAGAGCCCTAGGTAGGCAGACAAATGCATTCCTTTGCTGATCTTGTCAAGTTATAGTTTGGAAATGATGGATTGATAGCAACATCTGTTCTGTCTCTGGTCTCTGCATTGCAAGAACTGATTTGGAATTAGTGTGTAGGTCAGTCCACAATGGTCATGCACATAAATTATTTTTCAGGTAATCATAGCACCAGCTCCATGCAATCAAAGTCTGCTGCAGAATGCAGACACTGCTAACACTATCAGATACGATCACACAGCTACCAAAGGCCTTGTAGCTCTAGGACATACAGTATGAGTCACTAAGGTTTATCATACAGCTACATACGTCAGTCATCAGCAACCTGTGTGTTGTTATTCATCGATGTACACTGAGCAAAATTATAAACGCAGCACTTTTTCGTTTGCCCCTATTTATCATGAGCTGAACTTAAAGATCTACGACTTTTTCTATGTACACAAAAGGCCTATTTCTCTCAAATATTGTTCACAAATCTGTCGAAATCTGTGTTAGTGAGCACTTCTCCTTTGCCAAGACAATCCATCCACCTCACAGGTGTGGCATATCAAGATGCTGCTTAGACACAGGTGTCGCACCGATTAGGACAGTGCCATTGACGGCAATTGCCGCCGATTTGACATGCGATTTGACATGTCAAAATGCTCCAGTGTGAACCAGGGCTTAGACAGATTTGTGAACAATATTTGAGAGAAATAGGCCTTTTGTGTACATAGAAAAAGTCGTAGATCTTTGAGTTCAGCTCATGATAAATAGGGGCAAACACAAAAGTGTTGCGTTTATAATTTGCTCAGTGTATAAAGTAAATCTTTTCTCTGGAATATATGGAGCTGTCATTGCAGACCCTCTTCAAGCTGCCTGGCTTTTGCACTAGGGTACTAACTTTAATACATTCTAATGCCCCGTACACACGGTCAGATTTTCCGACGGGAAATGTTGGATGTGAGCTTAGTGTCGGAAAGTCCGACCGTGAGTATGCTCCATCGAACATTTGCTGTCGGACTTTCCACCAACAAATGTCTGATAGCAGGTTCTCAAATTTTCCGCGAACAAAACTTTTTTGTCGGAAAGTCCGATCGTGTGTACACAAGTCCATCGCACAAAAGTTCACGCATGCTCTGAATCAAGCAGAAGGAGCCGCACTGGCTATTGAACTTCCTTTTTCTCGGCTCGTCGTAAGTCTTGTACGTCACCGCGTTCCCACGTTCGAAATTGTTGGCCAACATTTGTGTGACAGCGTGTATGCAAGACAAATTTGAGCCAACAACCTTCGAACAAAAATCCACGGTTTTGTTGGCGGAAAGTCAGATCGTGTGTATGCAGCATAAATCAATGGCTGAACAAATACACATAATACAAATATGCAGATCAAGAAAATCACACATTCTTACCTATATATTCTAGGTTAATGACTCCATGTATTGAAGCCAGAGGGCCAGCAATACAGCCGGACAACTAGCACTTGCAGGATGATGAGTCAGCAATGGCACCTTCAGGACTCATTTACACTACAATCCCTGCATTCACTGATCGTTTTCCGCATGTGCATTTAGATGCCTTTGCTATGTGTTTTCAGTGTGTTCTTTGGATTTTTTTTTAAAAAAAATTTTAAATCATTTTTTTAAATTACACACCAAAATAGAAGTAAACAGGGTCACTTATCTAGCGCTTTAGATGTAAAATATAGCATGTAAAATTAAGAAGCTGCTATATTCATACATAACATTTAAAAGAAAGCAAAAAAAGTTCCAAGAAGATAGGTCCTTTCCAGCTTAAGCAGTGCTAGGAAATTGAATTACCAAAAATAAAATAAAAATAACTGTGAATAAAATAACACAAATTATTATAAAAAGTGTGAAAGTCCAGGTGCTGGGTGATTTCACATATTAATGTGACAGTTCATATCAGCTGTAGAGATGTTCCACCATCACCACACCGTGTGATTCCACTCCCTATAGGAATTGCACTCACCGAATTTCTAATAATCAATTGCCTTAGTAAATGTATTCGGCTTTATTGTCAGCAACTAAAGGACATCAGCATGGGCATTCGGTGACGATCAACCCGACAAATGGATGACATCCTGATCCTGAACAACTCCAAACTGGACACGCCAGAAATCCTCTTATACAACTCAAGCATATGAAAGGAAAGGAATCCTCATAGTGTGAAACTGTAAACTTTTTTTTCTCCCAAAACACCCAACCCTTAAGCTATTGCACTTACAGACATAGTATTTTAAAAAAGCATTCAAGTAAATAATGCACTGTGTAGTGATATCAGTTTCGATAATGTCACCACCTCAAAGGAGAGCGAATCTTTCATGGTGGTTCCCGGGAGAGACTCGGAGCCGATGACCAATGCAACAAGCTGTGTGGAGACCACTGTCTGCCTTGGATATTATGGGATGTGTATGTAGATTAGCTGTGAGATTGGTGGGGGCGAATTCCTCCAACAGCTCTCACTGCTGACTGGACAGTCTACCCTGCCAAGAATGCAAAGGGGGGGGATTGTCCAGAGTATTACCTGTGTACCTGTGTTTTCAATAAACAGTCCATGTTCAGCAACCAAACAAGTATTGTCTTGTTTGTTGTTAGCGGTTGGAATATCTGATATCTATAGTCAGACTGGGAGGAAGCAGTATATGACGAAAGCACTCAAGCGGAGTGTGAGAGGTTTTGTTACATTGGTGGCAGCGGTGGGACTCTTCCTGCAGTCTGGGACATCCAAACCTCCACCTGGATCCAAGTTCTGGATAGCAGGAGAGGTACAGATACCAGCTGCCATGGAAGAGGAATTCAGAAGGAGGTTGCGAGAGATGCAGATATAGCACAGAGGACCAGGATCAGAGCAGGTCCTGCTGGGATGGTTTGATTCTATCTGCTGCTAACTCTGGAAGGAAATGCTAGCGCGTGAGCAGCACCACCAGGGAAAAGTTCTCCCCTACATCCAGGAAAGGTACTGGTTGCAGTATGGATTGCTGGTGCTGTTTTTGGGAGAAAAACTGCACAAGGAGCAGACAGCTGAATTAAGCAGGCTAGTCCGGGCAGAGATGCGGTTGGATGAGAGCTACAGAGCCCTTCGGTGGCATGTATCCCAAGCATGCCCTTGGATAGCGGATGACAGCCCAACAGAAGGCTTTGGCTACGGCGGCCTGGGACTGTTGTATGTGAAGCTGACAGGGGACCCTAACTTTGGGAGTGATTTGGAGTGGCGGTTGGACGAAATCATGGATTTCAGAGAAGAGCTACTGAACGTCATAGAAGTGCACTGCGCGCTGAAAGATTTATGCCCCGTACACACGATAGGATTTTGCGATGGAAAATGTGTGATAGGACTTTGTAGTCGGAAATTCCGACCGTGTGTAGGATCCATCACACATTTTCCATAGGAATTTCCGACACACAAAGTTTGAGAGCTTGCTATAAAATTTTCCGACAACAAAATCCGTTGTCGGAAATTCCGATCGTGTGTACACAAATCCAACGCACAAAGTGCCACGCATGCTCAGAATAAATTAAGAGACGAAAGCTATTGGCTACTGCCCCGTTTATAGTGCCGACGTACGTGTTTTACGTCACCGCGTTCAGAATGATCGGATTTTCCAACAACTTTGTGTGACCGTGTGTATGCAAGACAAGTTTGAGCCAACATCCGTCGGAAAAAATCCATGGATTTTGTTGTCGGAATGTCCGATCAATGTCCGACCGTGTGTACAGGGCATTAGAGTTTCTGGCCGTTCAGGAACGGGAGCTGGAAATTGCCTACAGACGGCTGCTAGACTCTTCTCAGCGCCAGGGTTGGGCTTCCTTTGCCTGGGACTATCAGGAAGTACCAGCAGACAGCTCTGAAATCCTGGCTGAAGAGTCGGCAATGTAGCAGAGTAACAGTGTGCTTTGCCCACCTGCCCCCGCAGCTATGGACGTGGAGGTCTTATGACGAATGCAGCAAGTGCTGACTGACCATGACAAACCTGTTTATGCGTAAGACGAGGTTGGATGGAGGAATGTGCCTGTCCAGCAGCATGCTAGAGAATCGTCAGTGGAAAATCTGGAAATTGCCATCCCCAAAGCTGAAGTGCTGACACCGGGGCAGAGCTCTGCTAACCTCTGCCCAGCACCAATAGCATCTTCTGGGTTCCACGGAAAGGAGATATTTCAAAATAGCCAAAGATGAAAAACACCTGTAAACGAAACGTGGCTAAACACGAGTTACTGCGTTTAGCAGCGTTTGGCGCTTAAAATGCCTCTAAACTCAGCTTCTGAACCCATTTTTTTCTGTTCCAAAAAACGACCCTGTGTACATGTACTGATAACATAACATAGAGAAGAGTTCAGGAGCAGTTGAAAAAAATGCCCAACTGCTCCTAAGGCTTAATGTACAAGGGACCTTTTTACAACCTCTCCTGAACGATTTAACTTGACAGATAGTAATCCACATTTAAAACGTCCGATTTGCCGCGTTTACATGCTGCATTTAGCCGCGTTTGCATTTAGAAGTGTTTGAAAAAAAAATTTTTTTTTTTCAAAATAGCCAAAAATGAAAAACGCATGTAAACGAAACGCGGCTAAACGCAAGTTACTGCGTTTAGCCACATTTGGTGTCTGAAATGTCGAAAACCCTCGTCGTCTCATTTTTTTGCCTTCTTTCTTCTATCTTCTATGTTCCTTCGGTTTCTTCCTCCATTTTCTTCTGGTTCTTCGGGTTCTTCCTTCGGTGTTCTCGTCCGGCATCTTCCTCCGCGGCATCTTCTTATCTTCTTCTCCTCGGGCCGCTCCACATCCATGATGGCATGGAGGGAGGCTCCCGCTGTGTGACACTTCTCCTCCTCTGACGGTTCTTAAATAACGGGGGGCGGAGGCTCCGGTGACCCCGCCCCCTCTGATGCACAGGGAATTGAAGGAGGCCTCCCTGTGGCATCAGAAGGGGGCGGGGTTACGTAACGGGTGAGTCACGGGGAATGCCACAGGGAAGTCCCCGTCAAGTCCCTGTGTGTCAGAGGGGAGCGAGGTCACCGGGTGCCCCCCCCCCCGTAATTTAAGAACCGTCAGAAGAGGAGAAGCGTCACACAGCGGGAGCCTCCCTCCATGACATCATGGATGTGGAGCGGCCCGAGGAGAAGGGAAGAAGACCCCGCAGGGTAAGATGCCGGACGAGAACACCGGAGGAAGAACCAGAAAAACCAGAAGAAGAAGATGGAGGAAGAAACCGAAGGCAGATAGAAGTGAGAAGAAAGAAGATAGAAGAAAGAAGAAGCATTTAAATAAAGGAATTGTCAAAAACTGTCTCTTGTAATTTTTAACATTTTTGACAGTTTTTTGTGAAATGATAAGCCCTTACCATTTCACACAGGGGAGGGCCGGGATCTGGGGGTCCCCTTGTTAAAGGGAGCTTCCAGATTAGGATAAGCCCCCCGCCCGCAGACCCCCACAACCACCGGGCAAGGGTTGTGGGGATGAGGCCCTTGTCCCCATCAACATGGGGACAAGGTGTTTTGGGGGGCTACAGTTCAGGAGGGGGGGCGCTCTCTCGTCCCCCCCTCTTTTCCTGCGGCCTGCCAGGTTGCGTGCTCGGTTAAGGGTCTGGTATGGATTTTTGGGGGGACCCCACGCCATTTTTTTTTTTATTTTGGCGCGGGGTTCCCCTTAAAATCCATACCAGACCTAAAGTGTCTGGTATAGATTTTGAGGGGGACCCCACGCCATTTTTTAAAAAATTTTGGCCGGGGTTCCCCTTAATATCCATACCAGACCTGAAGGGCCTGGTATGGAATTTAGGGGGACCCCCCACGTCATTTTTTTTTAAATTTTGGTTCGGGGTTCCCCTGTGGGGAATTCCCATGCCATTTTTATCAGTGAACTTTTATGTGTATTGTCGGACCGGCAATTCATTAATAGCCGCGAGTAGTTTTGAATGACTTTTTTGCCTTTGAAATGTCATTTTGCTGTCAGACTGTTCTAAACACGGGAAACATGCGCCCCTTTACAGGCATACTATAGACACCCCCAGGTACGAAATTTAAAGGAATATTACACTTTTATTGTTTCACTTTAAGCATTATTAAAATCACTGCTCCCGAAAAAATGTCCGTTTTTAAAACTTTTTTTGCATTGATCCTTGTCCCCTGGGGCAGGACCCGGGTCCCCAAACACTTTTTATGACAATAACTTGCATATAAGCCTTTAAAATTAGCACTTTTGATTTCTCCCATAGACTTTTAAAGGGTGTTCGCGGCTTTCAAATTTGCCGCAAACACCCCAAATTGTTCGCTGTTCGGAGAACTGGCGAACAGCCGATGTTCGAGTCGAACATGAGTTCGACTCAAACTCGAAGCTCATCCCTAACCAGCAGCAGTGTACATGAGGCCTTAGAAGGAGACTGGAAAAACGTTCCTTCAATGGGAAAGGCGGAGAGGATAAATACAAAGGTGGAAGGAAGAGATATTAGCAAAGGCAGAGTTCAAGTAGGAAAGAGTAGGAAGGGGAAGAAAAGAATGGGGGAAAAATGTAAGGGAAGTGGGAGAAGGAAAGAAATTGTAGCTTTTTAAAGAGGTACAGGTGCATCTCATAAAATTAGAATATCATCAAAAAGTTAATTTATTTAAGTAATTCAATTCAAAAAGTGAAACTCATATTTTATATAGATGCATTACACACAGAGTCATATGTTTCAAGTATTTCTTTCTTTATTTTAGATGATTATGGCTTACAGCTAGTGAAAACCCGAAATTCAGTATCTCAGAAAATTAGAATATTACATAAGACCAGTAAAAAAAAGGATTTTTAATATAGAAATGTTGGCTTACTGAAAAGTATGTCCATGTACCGTATAATATGCACTCAATACTTGGTCGGGGCTCCTTTTGAATGAATTACTGCATCAATGCAGCGTGGCATTGAGGTGATCATCCTGTGGCACTACTGAGGTGTTATGAAAGCCTAGGTTGCTTTGATTGCAGTCTTCAGCTCATCTGCATTGTTGGATTTGGTGTTTCACATCTTCCTCTTGACAATATCCCACAGATTCTCTATGGGGTTTAGGTCAGGTGAGTTTGCTGGCCAATCAAGCACAGTGATACCATGATCATTAAACCAGGTATTGGTACTGTGGACAGGTACCAAGTCCTGCTGGAAAATTAAATCAGCAACTCCATAAAGCTGGTCAGTAGAGGGAAGCATGAAGTTCTCTAGAATTCCCTGCTAGAGGGCTGCTCTGACTGTGGACCAGCACCAGCAGATGACATGGCCCCCTAAATTATAAATGACTGTGGAAACTTCACACTGGACCTCATGCAACTTGGATTCTGTGCCTCTCCACTCTTCCTCCAGACTCTGGGACCTTGATTTCCAAATTAAATGCAAAATTTTCCACAGTCCGTGATGATTTAGGGAGCCATGTCATCTGCTGGTGTTGGTCCACTGTGTT
This sequence comes from Lithobates clamitans, assembly GCA_037952925.1. NCBI lineage: Eukaryota > Metazoa > Chordata > Amphibia > Anura > Ranidae > Lithobates > Lithobates clamitans. Next base: position 3,100,597 of record JBBGZY010000218.1, on the reverse strand, counting down.
TTATCAAGTCCAAAGTCAGCGCAGCCCTCTACCATAGTTTATTACTTATAATTTCATGTGTCAAAAATTACTGCAACAAAAGATTCCATGGCACCAGATTGGCTATATTGATATCATGTTCGTGGCTTCAAAGTAATAAATTAATATGTATTATAAGAGATGAACAGTAAAACACAATCGGTGTGTAGAACTACTAAGCAGAATATATATATATATATATATATATATATATATATATATATATATATATATATATATATATATATATATCTCATACACACACACATATATATATATATATACAGTATACTGCCGGTTTCCCTTACCGCGAATGGCAGTGGCAGCACCCAAGAGCCAATCGGAAAATCGTCTGGGGTGCCGACATCGCTGGATTCCAGCACAGGTAAGTGCCAAATATTAAAAGTCAGCAGCTACAGTATTTGTAGCTGCTGACTTTTAATTTTTGGAGGGGGGGCTGGAGCTCCGCTTTAACAACAAAGGTAAAGTTATGTACTTACTTCAATGAATCAATCAATCAGTCAATTAATCAATCATGTGCTACATAAAATCCTTTTTTTTTTCACTTGCACATGATTGAGTATCAAAGTGAAGACAGGTTCTCTTTAGTTACAAACCTTTTTTTTGCTAAATAAACAGCGACCGCTCATTTTGCAGTCTTTGCTCATTTAGTAAATAAATCGCAATATGGGAGCAGGCCCAGACAGAAAGACTTTTCATGTTCTCCTTATGTGTCAGTATGCCTGCTACTTGCGATCTGAGCTAGGGGTTCGATTTCTACCCTTTACTTGCTTGACACGTGCATAAGCAGCAATTGGAGAGTTCTCAAATGGAAACGTCAGAAGATTTACAGCTTGACGTGAACCTTTTCTTTCTGGCTGACCAAGAGCTGATGTGCTCTCTGAATCCTTAGTGCAGGTGACTGAATTAAGTCTTGGAGTGGGAGGCCTGTATGATAAAGCAAAAATGTTAAAAATGTGGATAGAAATTGCGCAGGTGAAATATATTAAATAATCAAAACAGCAGCTGGCAATTACACAACAGAACATTTGTGCATAAAAAATATATACCCCAAAATTCCAACGCTAAAATAGCAGGTGATAAAACCAAAATGCAAATGAAATAAACAGTGATAAGTCCATGAGAACATCTAAAATATTCAAATCCGTGAGGAAATTCAACATAAATAAAGTTTTTAAATATTCATGTCTCAGTGATGATAAAAGTGCACCTTCCACCGTGAAAAAAAGGCTGTGCCCTTATCAGATGACTAGACTCCACGTTATAGGAGCCTAGTAAAGTGTGGATGAGTGTAATACATACGATCCATCCTTTGGCTATAAACAGGATGATGGAAGTATCAACATAGGTGGCTGCTCTCTTAGTTTCTCGCTCCCAAGTACGGTAAAAGAAATGAGAAGAAGAACGCCAGCATAGCATAAAACCGTGATGGTTTATTGAGGTAGCATAATTCCAAACAGGCAAGGATAAAACAGTTGCCAAGGTAAAAAACGGTCTGCAGATCACATTGGAACTAGCGTGGTTAGAATTCCATGGTGGAATCTATGCTAATTCCCACCACACTAGTTCTTATGTGATCTGCAGACCGTTTTTTACCTTAACTGTTTTATCCGTGTCTGTTTGGACTTATGCTACCGCTCCCATCACTTTAACCATCTGTTACTCATCTAATCGTGAACCCAACCCCCCTTCCCATTTTCCAATTAAGATCCGTAAGTATTTTATAGATCCGAGATATTCCATGGTTCAATGTTATCTGTATATTATATAGTCGTTCTATTGTGTTTAAGTTCTCCTCTGTTCTAATTAGCTGTGGCAATGTTGTCACAAAGTGCTTCAGCTGTAAATACCTCCATTCATTGATCTTTAATAAATCACTTTTATGTTTTAACTCCTGGAACGTTCTTATTTTCCCTTTATCTACTACGTCTTTTGTTGTGCGTTCCCTATCCAGCTTCCAAAAAGTGTCCCTTTGCCCTGTAAAAAAAAAATTGACCCTGAAAGTGCAATTAATGGTGAATTCCATTCCCATTTTTCTTGCCTATAAATGAACCGCTTGCCGACCAGTGCATGACGACATATGTCAGCACAATGGCACGGCTGCGCAAATGGGCGTACAAGTACGTCCCCTTTAAGATGCGGAATTGTGGGCACGCCCCCGCCGCGTACTCCATGGGTCCCGCGATGTCCGCCGGAGTCCCGCGATCATGTCATGGAGTGGCAGAACGGGGAGGTGCCTATGTAAACAAGGCATTTCCCCGTTCTGCCTAGTGACATGACTTAGATCTAGTGTTCCCTGTCATCGGGAGCAGTGATCGCTGTCATGTCAGTGGTAGCCCATCCATTCCACAGTTAGAATCCGTAGGACACACACCTCTTCATCGCCCCTAGTGTTTAACCCCTTCCCTGCCAGTGTCATTTATACAGTAATCAGTGCATTTTTATAGGACCGATCGCTGTATAAATGACAATGGTCCCAAAATAGTGTCAAAAGTGTCCGATGTGTCCGCCATATTGTCGCAGTAATGATAAAAATCGCAGATCGCTGCCATTACTAATAAAAAAAAAATTATAATAAAAATGCCATAAATCTATCCCCTATTTTGTAGGCGCTATAACTTTTGCACAAACCAATCAATATACGCTTATTGCGATTTATTTTCTACCAAAAATATGTAGAAGAATATATATCGGCCTAAACTAAGAAAGGAAATTTGTTTTTTTATATATTTTTTGGGGATATTTATTATAGCAAAAAGTAAAAAATATTGTTTTTTATTTTTTAAAATTGTCGGTCTTTTTTTTCTTTATACTGTAGTGCAAAAAATAAAAACCGCAGAGGTGATCAAATACCACCAAAAGAAAGCTCAATTTGTGGGGAAAAAAGTACATCAATTTTGTTTGTGTACAACGTCGCATGACCGTGCAATTGTCAGTTAAAGCAACGCAGTGCTGTATAACAAAAAATTGCCTGGTCATTAAGGGGGTAAATCCTTCCGGGCCTGAAGTGGTTAAAGCAGAAACATATAGGGCAGGAAAATAAAAGTTGTTATACAATAGGCTACATTCACACCTGCACTCTTGGGTTTAGCTTTTTTAAAACTCAGCAATGCAAATGTAGTCCAAATGGTTCATGACATGAAAGGATACTGACAAAAAACTTACTTTGCTGAGCTGCTTCTGCTATTATTGTAAGCAGGTTGAAGTTCTGGAGACATTTCCTCTCTATTGGGTGTGAGTGTCCACAACTGAGTCTGAGGAATTATCTGAATGTATAAAAATGTGTAAACATTATTATTACAGCAAAATGTATCTGTCTGCATACAAAGACTATTTTGTACAGCACTACAGTACTTTAGTAAAAAGTTCTTATTCCTAAGTATCAGTTCTTAAGTGCAGTAACCTTAACAAATGTATACGAAATCAACCAGCGCAGACCACAATTCCTAACTAGAAGCAGCTGTAGTACTGAGGGTAAAATTTTCAAATCCCAAAAAATGCATATAAAAAGGCAGTACAGCGCATAGAATTAAATGTTAAAAAACAATGATAAAGAGTCCAACATAAAAGAGATGCAGGCAAAATCCAGTAATTCCTCCAGTGACACTAGTGACATGAAAAACTTGCAGAGTGACTGTGGTGACAAACATGGACCTCCACCTTCGGTGACACCAGCCGCTCACCTCAATAGATAGACCCCTGAGTTAATCAGTCAGGTCAAACCAGCAGTTCCCTCACAGGGATAATAGCAGGAGGAGATGTATACAGGATCAGGCATCAATCAGCATCAACAACGGACACGCAGGCAGTATTCACATGTAAAAGATATGAAGAAATCTAGTGCTCTCTGAATGATGCTAAGGCTTTATTAAAAAATAGCGGAAACACTCACAATCTGTTGCACTGTGCCCCAGTGCGAAGGATGCAAGCATAGGAGAAATGGATGACCCATACAGGATGGACGAGCGTACACATAATGTCTCTAAGCATTTTAAACTGGTACACAGTCAAAATCCCAGGGGCCTCAGCTTCTGGGGTATCGAGAGAGTTAATAAACATTGGAGGGGGGGCAACTTCCTACGCCAACTCAGTCGCAGAGAATCCCATTGGATTCACGAGACCAAGGTCCTTGTTCCGGGGGGGCCTGAACGTCGACTTTGACGTTAATTGTTTTATCTCCGATCGATAGTAACTGTTCTTTGAATTTTATTTGAATTGTATTATATGCTTAATATGTGTTTTAAATATGTATCTTTGATTATGTTAAGTGGATGATCCAGGATACAGAGCGGGAGCGCGGGGTTCATGTCATTTTTATATAATTTTTATATATTTTTTATATATTTTTAATTTATTCTTTTGCCTTCTTACCACTTTGACTTGCTTGAAGTTTCTTAGAGAAAGGCTCACCAGTACATCAATTATAGATTACCGTATATACTCGAGTATAAGTCGTTCCGAGTATAAGTCGAGGCCCTAATTTACCACAAAAAAATGGGAAAAACGTATTGACCCGAGTATAAGACGAGGGTGAGAAATGCACAGCTACTGTAAGTGGAAAAGAGGGTCAACAATGCCCATTTGCAGCCTCACTGTGCCCATTTGCAGCCTCACTGTGCCCATTTGCAGCCATAGGTCCCCTGAACTTCAAACTCGGTAGTTAAGGGTTCCTAGATGCCCCCTAGCTGCAGCCAAAATTTGGGGTCTCTGAACCCAAAGGGTCCCGAAATGACATTGCAGCAGATGGACACAGTTGACCGAATTTGGGGCCCTGTATCTCAGGGCCACTTAGTGCTAAGAACCCCAAATTTGGTGTGCAAACCCAGTGGAACTAGCTCCATTAAATTTCCAAAGCTGGGGTTTCTAGCACTAAGTGGCCCCGAGATACAGGGCCCCAAAAATCAGTTCAGAAAATGTCAAGCACTTTTCTACAGCAGAGAATGACATTTTCCGAACCGGTTTGGGGGCCCTGTATCTCAGGGCCACTTAGTGCTAGAAACTTCAGCTTTGGATATGTTGTGGTGCCAGTTCCACTGGGTTTGCACACCAAATTTGGGGTTCCTAGCATTAAGTGGCCCTGAGATATGGGGCCCCAAACTCGGTTCAGAAAAGGTCAAGCACTTTTCTGCAGCAGAGAATGACATTTTCCGAACCGATTTTGGGGCCCCGTATCTCAGGGCCACTTAGTGCTAGGAACTTCAGCTTTGGATATGTTGTGGTACCAGGTCCACTGGGTTTGCACACCAAATTTGGAGTTCCTAGCATTAAGTGGCCCTGAGATACGGGGCCCCAAAGTCGGTTCGGAAAATGAAATTTTTTGCTGCAGAAAAGTGCTTGACTCGAGTATAAGTCGAGGGGGGCACTTTCAGCACTAAAAAATGTGCTGAAAAATTCGACTTATACTCGAGTATATACGGTATTTGTCGTATAATTAACCTCCACAGGTATTCTGTGGATATTGCTATTGTCTGCCTCTAAGCACTTTGTCCTCAGTTGCCATAGTGATGAGTATACACAATGGTGCTTATTGGCTGTCTGAGAGGAGCGGATATGCATTTAAATGGGTGTCATCACGTTCAGCCGTCGCCGCTGAGGAAGTCTCGCCCCCTTTAGGGACGTAACGCGTACGGCATTGAGAACGTGTCCTGATCGTGACGTCACCCGCGCTCCGCTCGTCCATCCTGTATGGGTCATCCATTTCTCCTATGCTTGCATCCTTCGCACTGGGGCACAGTGCAACAGATTGTGAGTGTTTCCGCTATTTTTTAATAAAGCCTTAGCATCATTCAGAGAGCACTAGATTTCTTCATATCTTTTACATGTGAATACTGCCTGCGTGTCCGTTGTTGATGCTGATTGATGCCTGATCCTGTATACATCTCCTCCTGCTATTATCCCTGTGAGGGAACTGCTGGTTTGACCTGACTGATTAACTCAGGGGTCTATCTATTGAGGTGAGCGGCTGGTGTCACCGAAGGTGGAGGTCCATGTTTGTCACCACAGTCACTCTGCAAGTTTTTCATGTCACTAGTGTCACTGGAGGAATTACTGGATTTTGCCTGCAGCTCTTTTATGTTGGACTCTTTATCATTGTTTTTTAACATTTAATTCTATGCGCTGTACTGCCTTTTTATATGCAGTAACCTTAACAACCAATCAGAATCCAGATCAGTGGCAGCCCATCCATAGAGGGCGCACGGGCGCCGCTCCCCCTGTGGGTGGGTTGGCAGTGCCTTCCCTCCCCGGAGTGAGGGGAGGTGTGGTGTCAGTGCCGCGCCGTGGCCCGGTGGGGGTTGTGCTTGTTTGCCGCCCCCCAAACGAAAGACCCACCAGCCACCACTGATCCAGATTGGTTCCATTTAAAGTGTATTTTTACTTTTGCAGCACCATTTGAGAAAACCCCACTAATGTTTATGTGTTCCCAGTCAGACAGCATATTAAAATAAATCTTCTTTAGATGGGCAACTGCAAGCATTTCTGAACAATTTCAGAGGGAGTCTGTCCCAAGAGAAACGCTTAAAGCCCAACTTCATGTAGAAATGAATGTTAAAGAATAAGTTCACTTTTATAAAAAAACAATTTGCAGGTAAAAAAAATGTGTCTTTATTATTTTTTTAATTAGGAGCCTGTAAAACATTGTACCTGCGATCAGCAGATCACCTGTGTAATTTCAGGCTCCTGCAGACTGTCAGTGTAGCTGTCAGCCCGTATGAGGTACAGGCAGTTAGGCTCAATTCACATATATGTGGTGTGGGAAACGCAGCGAATACTGTGCATTTCCTGCACCACATTGAAATCACACTGCCTTCATGCAAACTGCAGTGCCAACGTTAAATCTGAGTGCATACGTGTGAACACCCATGCGATCCGTTTCATGTGCAGTAAAAAAAAAAGGGTCCTGCACCTTTTTTTGTGCAGATGCGCTGCATACAAATGAATGGCTCAAATCGCACCACACAGACATCACATGTAATTTGAATAGGAATGCGGTATGATTCCTATCCCAATCACATGCAGTGTCCCGCACCGCATATATGTGAACCCAGGTTTACTGAATGGCAGGAAGCATCAATGAACTACCTAGAGCGCACATCAGCACCCTGGTAGTTCATTGAGACTTACAAGCCATCAGCTGCAGTGGTTGATAGTAGTTTTAGTTCCAGCATTCACAGAACTATGTAAATGACTGACACATTCGGGTGGGCAGAGCCCCACACTGCCACGTCTTTTTAAAATTGTGACAGCAGATGCGGGCAGAAGATCCCCAGCCCACTGTCACAAGGGGCCCTGGGGGGGGTAAAGATACTGCTCAGTTAGTAACATGTTCAATTACTTTACCCCTCAGTCTTGATTTCAAGCACCTCTTCCTAAGCCATCCTGCAGTGTAATAGATCAAAGTCACAGTTTCCTCTATGATCTAAGCTAATTCCCTACTCGTTATCTTCTTAAGGGTAGATTTACTCACTGTCCATATGACTTCTCCTGCCTCTGAAGCCTATGAGAGAGGTCCTGTCACCTACTTCAATAGTGGATGTCCACATTATGCAGGCAGTGATTTGGACAACTGAAGTAAGACCCCAGAAAGTAAACAAAAGAAGAGAGAAGGGTCATCATGTTACGGTGGCTTTAGTTAGGTAAAATGGGCATTTGGATAGTTTTTTCTTCATACCAGCAGTTAGTTAGAGGGGGTGGGAAAGGGTTTGCTAAAATCTTGGAGAAGCTGAGTTTCCTTGTCTTAAAGAGAATTTGAGTTATACTATGTGAAAGAGAACATATGCAACAAATATAAAGTAGGTGTTATCCCAATTTGGGTGAAAAAGTGGAAATACACTTAAAGTGATATTAAAGTCTTGCTTTTTTTAGTTTAAAAACAACAAACATGTTATACTTACCTGCTCTGTGCAGTGGTTTTGCACAGAGCAGTCCAGATCCTCCTCTTCTCGGGTCCCTCGTCTGCGCTCCTGGCCCCTCCCTCCTGCTGAGTGCCCCCACAGCAGGTAGCTTGCTATGGGGGCACCCGAGCCGAGCTGCTGTTCTGTATGTCCATTCAGACACAGAGCCACTGCTAGGCCTCGTCCCTCTCTCTCCTCATTGGCTCAATGACTTTGAGGTGACTGAGGAAGGAGAGTTCAGGAAGGACAGCTGAGGCTCTCGTGCAACATCACCGGATCGAGATGGGGCTCAGGTAAGTATAAAGAGGGCTGAGGGGGCCTGCTGCACACAGAAGGTTTTTATCTTTATGCATAGAATGCATTAAGTTAAAAACCTTCTGCCTTTAGAACCACTTTAAAAGCATGTTTGTGAGTACAATAAAAAATACCACCAGTGTACAGCAGGAACCCTCTGGCACCCTAAAGTTACACTCTTGCTTTAACAATCCCAAAAATCCTATAATGCAGACACTAGGAGATCCAGTGCCCCTGTTCTGCCCAAATCCCAGGCCATACTGATAAGGCATACCTTAAGGATATCTTGGAAGTGCCAAACACCTCCCTTCTTCCACACATTCCTGTTGGCCAAAGAGGCCAAGAGTAACACTAAAGGGATCTTTTTATTTTAAGAACTACTATCTAAGAAGTATTTGAACTGAACCATCACTTTTTTTTCCGCCATAAAACTATGTATGTAGACTTTACAATGCTTCAACCGTAAAGAAAATGAAAAGAAACCCCTCAATGGATCCTGAAGAACTAGCTATTATGCTCGAGGCAGCCATTGCTAAACTCTTTCAGCAAATTCTCCCACAGGATTATAAATTTGTTCAGCTAATCTTGTGATCCAGGTATCCCTGTCAGATAGATTTAGTGTTGTCATATTTACAGTGGGGACGGAAAGTATTCAGACCCCCTTAAATTTTTCACTCTTTGTTATATTGCAGCCATTTGCTAAAATCATTTAAGTTAATTTTTTTCCCCATTAATGTACACACAGCACCCCATATTGACAGAAAAACACAGAATTGTTGACACTTTTGCAGATTTATTAAAAAAGAAAAACTGAAATATCACATGGTCCTAAGTATTCAGACCCTTTGCTGTGACACTCATATATTTAACTCAGGTGCTGTCCATTTCTTCTGATCATCCTTGAGATGGTTCTACACCTTCATTTGAGTCCAGCTATATTCGATTATACTGATTGGACTTGATTAGGAAAGCCACACACCTGTCTATATAAGACCTTACAGCTTACAGTGCATGTCAGAGCAAATGAGAATCATGAGGTCAAAGGAACTGCCTGAGGAGCTCAGAGACAGAATTGTGGCAAGGCATCGATCTGGCCAAGGTTACTAAAAAATTTCTGCTGCACTTTAAGTTCCTAAGAGCACAGTGACCTCCATGATCCTTAAATGGAAGACGTTTGGGACGACCAGAAACCTTCCTAGAGCTGGCCGTCCGGCCAAACTGAGCTATCGGGGGAGAAGAGCCTTGGTGAGAGAGGTAAAGAAGAACCCAAAGATCACTGTAGCTGAGCTCCAGAGACTGCAGTCCTCCACCAGTCGGGGCTTTATGGCAGAGTGGCCCGACGGAAGCCTCTCCTCAGTGCAAGACACAGGAAAGCCCGCATGGATTTGCTAAAAAACACCTGAAGGACTCCATGATGGTGAGAAATAAGATTCTCTGGTCTGATGAGACCAAGATAGAACATTTTGGCCTTAATTCTAAGCGGTATGTGTGGAGAAAACCAGGCACTGCTCATCATTTGTCCAATACAGTCCCAACAGTGAAGCATGGTGGTGGCAGCATCATGCTGTGGGTGTGTCTTTCAGCTGCAGGGACAGGACGACTGGTTGCAATCGAGGGAAAGATGAATGCGGCCAAGTGCAGGGATATCCTGGACGAAAATCTTCTCCAGAGTGCTCAGGACCTCAGACTGGGCCAAAGGTTTACCTTCCAACAAGACAATGACCCTAAGCACACAGCTAAAATAACGAAGGAATGGCTTCACAACAACCCCATGCCTGTTCTTGAATGGCCTAGCCAGAGCCCTGACTCAACCCAATTGAGCATCTCTGGAGAGACCTAAAAATGGCTGTCCACCAACGTTTACCATCCAACCTGACAGAACTGGAGAGGATCTGCAAGGAGGAATGGCAGAGGATCAACAAATCCAGGTGTGAAAAACTTGTTGCATCTTTCCCAAAAAGATTCACGGCTGTATTAGATCAAAAGGGTGCTTCTACTAAATACTGAGCAAAGGGTCTGAATACTTAGGACCAAGGGTTATTTCAGTTTCAGTTTCTGCAGTCTCTGGAGCTCAGCTACAGTGATCTTTGGGTTCTTCTTTACCTCTCTCACCAAGGCTCTTCTCCCCCGATAGCTCAGTTTGGCCGGACGGCCAGCTCTAGGAAGGTTTCTGGTCGTCCCAAACGTCTTCCATTTAAGGATCATGGAGGTCACTGTGCTCTTAGGAACTTAAAGTGCAGCAGAAATTTTTTAGTAACCTTGGCCAGATCGATGCCTTGCCACAATTCTGTCTCTGAGCTCCTCAGGCAGTTCCTTTGACCTCATGATTCTCATTTGCTCTGACATGCACTGTGAGCTGTAAGGTCTTATATAGACAGGTGTGTGGCTTTCCTAAACAAGTCCAATCAGTATAATCGAATATAGCTGGACTCAAATGAAGGTGTAGAACCATCTCAAGGATGATCAGAAGAAATGGACAGCACCTGAGTTAAATATATGAGTGTCACAGCAAAGGGTCTGAATACTTAGGACCATGTGATATTTCAGTTTTTCTTTTTTAATAAATCTGCAAAAGTGTCAACAATTCTGTGTTTTTCTGTCAATATGGGGTGCTGTGTGTACATTAATGAGGAAAAAAATGAACTTAAATGATTTTAGCAAATGGCTGCAATATAACAAAGAGTGAAAAATTTAAGGGGGTCTGAATACTTTCCGTCCCCACTGTACATTGTTCATCACAATTCAGGCATACATTACAATACCTGTAAATGTTCAGTATGAACACTTTGTTCTTTCATAAGTCAGTTAAGTGCCAAGTTGCATTCCACTGGCTGCATAGATTGCGGCACTTACCTGAAGTGGCCCTTGTTTGCTCTTTTCTTCCAGTTTTTGCAGACTGGCTCTCAATTTGGTGTTCTCATCCTCTAAAATGCTGATGCGAATGCTGTTTGCTTGGAGCTGTTTTTCCATATCCTCGGTGACATCACCAGAACCTTCAGAATGTCACCATAAAGTCATACAATAGAACAGTCAAGATAATTCATAAAACTCTTTACTTTTCACAATCATCATTAGAGTAACAATAGTGGCTTTAACAAAGAGGAAAAACAATGATGTGCATTAAATTAAGGCAATGCCAAATCTGACGGAACACCCACATGCATGGGAGTGATGTCATCTCGGCCCAGCCAGTGACAGTGGCTGACAATCGAGACCCGGAAGCCAGCCGCCCGAAGGTGTCAGCGGCCGGCGGTGAATTCCAAAGACAGCACATCGCTGGATTCTAAGTGAGTACAGTTATGCTTTAAGAATTAATTGCTTGCTCTGAGCTGCTGCACCTCACACATTGCTTTGTCCTATAAAATAAAGTCCATAAAATGAGTGGGCGGGCCTTAGTGACAAGGTGCTGCGCAAAGCAGAAACGCCAGAGCATTGCCTTTCAGAGTTGCTCAGCATTTGACAGTTTTTTTTCAGGAGACAGGGTGCCTTATATGGCTACATTGATAATTTGGTCAATGTGATGATTATGTAAGTGCATATATCTTCGGCACATGATATAGCATCATTAAAGTAAGTTCTTGACAAAATAGGGGGTTGGGCAGCTACGTGACAGATGAGGTTCAATACTTAGAAATGTAAAGTGTTGCACTTGGAGAAAAATTTTTTTTTTACTCACCTCTAAATGCCTGTTGCTAGGGGGTCCCTCGTAGTCTGCCTCCTTCGGTGCCTGGGCTCCTGACGTCACTTCCCTAGGCGCAGGAAGGGAGAGCGCCTCTCCACCCTCCCTCTTGTCAATCATCTGGGACACGTGACAGGTCCCAGATGATTGCGAGGCCAGCAACGGCGCGCGGCTCGCACATGCGCAGTGGGTGCCCGGCTGTGAAGCCACAGCCGGGCGCCCACAGTTAAAATGCCGCGCCGCCGAGCGGAGGGGGGGACGAGCAGGGCTTTGACCCCCCCCCCCGCACCGCTGGACCCTGGGACAGGTAAGCGTTCGATTAAAAGTCAGCAGCTGCAGTATTTGTAGCTGCTGACTTTTACATTTTTTTTTTTAATGGGAACCTCACGTTAAATAAATCATACATTCCAGAGATAAAGCAATAATTCTACCCCTTTGCAAAACAGGGTATGGAAATATATAGGACTATGGGAATTGTTAAAAAAACAGAAATAACACACATACACATGTAGGCAGGAACAGTCTATTTTCCCCACTGCTTGTGGCGCTTGTCCGCAGTGGCAATGCATGTGGAGGAGGAATTCAAGAGGAACCTAGCTGCTCTATGGTTTCCACGGTTACTGGGAGGCAGCTATCTGATTGGATGCTGGTGCCCCATGTGACTTTGGTGGCCATCTTGGGTCAAGCAGAGTCTATTTAACCACTTAAGGGCCAGGCCTATTTTGTAAACTTGTTGTTTACAAGTTAAAATTATTTTTTTTTTGCTAGAAAATACTTAGAACCCCCAAACATAATATATTTTTTTCAGACAACCTAGAGAATAAAATGGCGGTTGTTGCAATAGTTTATGTCACACCGTATTTGCGCAGCAGTATTACAAACGCAATTTTTTTGGAAAAAATACACTTTTTTGAATTAAAAAATAAAAAAACAGTAAAGTTAGCCCAATTTTTTTCTATATCGTGAAAGATGTTACGCCGAGTAAATTTATTCCCAACATGTCATGATTCAAAATTGCGCCCGCTCGTGGAATGGCGACAAACTTTGACAGTTAAAAATCTTCATAGGCGACGTTTTAAAAATTTCTACAGGTTACCAGTTTTAAGTTACAGAGGAGGTATTTTGCTAGAATTATTGCACTCGCTCCAATGGTCGCGGCTATAACTGGCATCTGTGGTTTGAACACCGTTTACATATGTGGGTGCAACTTCCGTATGCGGAAGCAATGATATGGCGCTTAAAAAAATTTTTTTCTTATTTATTAACAGGTACAGTACAAGGGCCAGGCTGATTGTATACAAATTGAAAGTGTTTAGGTGTGACCTCATATTATATGGTTTTGGTATATCTAAAGGAAAGTTGTACAAGAAAATTGTATAAAAATCATATAGTGTGTAGCCAGTGTAATTCTTGTATGTGGCAGTAGCTGTTTAACCACTTAAGGACCGCCTCACGCCGATGTACGTCGGCAAGGCGGCACGGGCAGGCAAAATCACGTACATGTACGTGATTTGCCTCCCGCGGCGGTCCTGTTTTGTCCCCCGGCGATCGGAGGTGAGGGGGAGGCCATCCGTTCGTGGCCCCCCCCTCGCGATCGCCGCCGGCCATTTAGATCACTTCCTTTGCTGCTGTATGCTAAACAGCAGCAAAGGAAATGATGTCATCTCTCCTCGGCTCGGTATTCCGTTGCAGCGCCGAGGAGAGAAGACTTCACTGTGAGTGCACAACACTACCCACACACAGTAGAACATGCCAGGCACACAAAACACCCCGATCAGATCTATACTAGCGTCCCCAGCAGTTTAGGGTTCCCAAAAACGCAGTGTTAGCGGGATCAGCCCAGATACCTGCTAGCACCTGCGTTTTGCCCCTCCGCCCAGCCCACCGAAGTGCAGTATCGATCGATCACTGTCACTTACAAGGCACTAAACGCATAACTGCAGCGTTCGCAGAGTCAGGCCTGATCCCTGCGATCGCTAACAGTTTTTTTGGTAGCATTTTGGTGAACTGGCAAGCACCAGCCCCAGGCAGCGTCAGGTTAGCGACAGTAGGGCTAACACCCACGCACGTACCATACACCTCCCTTAGTGGTATAGTATCTGAACGGATCAATATCTGGTCCGATCAGATCTATACTAGCGTCCCCAGCAGTTTAGGGTTCCCAAAAACGCAGTGTTAGCGGGATCAGCCCAGATACCTGCTAGCACCTGCGTTTTGCCCCTCCGCCAGGCCCAGCCCAGCCCACCCAAGTGCAGTATCGATCGATCACTGTCACTTACAAGGCACTAAATGCATAACTGCAGCGTTCGCAGAGTCAGGCCTGATCCCTGCGATCGCTAACAGTTTTTTTGGTAGCATTTTGGTGAACTAGCAAGCCCCAGGCAGTGTCAGGTTAGCGCCAGTACCGCTAACACCCACGCACGCAGCATACACCTCCCTTAGTGGTATAGTGTCTGAACGGATCAATAGCTGATCCGATCAGATATATACTAGCGTCCCCAGCAGTTTAGGGTTCCCAAAAACGCAGTGTTAGCGGGATCAGCCCAGATACCTGCTAGCACCTGCGTTTTGCCCCTCCGCCCGGCCCAGCCCAGCCCACCCAAGTGCAGTATCGATCGATCACTGTCACTTACAAAACACTAAACGCATAACTGCAGCATTTGCAGAGTCAGGCCTGATCCCTGCGATCGCTAACAGTTTTTTTGGAAGCTTTTTATTGAACTGGCAAGCACCAGCGGCCTAGTACACCCCGGTCGTAGTCAAACCAGCACTGCAGTAACACTTGGTGACGTGGCGAGTCCCATAAGTGCAGTTCAAGCTGGTGAGGTGGCAAGCACAAGTAGTGTCCCGCTGCCACCAAGAAGACAAACACAGACCCGTCGTGCCCATAATGCCCTTCCTGCTGCATTCGCCAATCCTAATTGGGAACCCACCGCTTCTGCAGCGCCCGTACTTCCCCCATTCACATCCCCAACCAAATGCAGTCGGCTGCATGAGAGGCATTTTTATGTCCTCCCGAGTACTCCTACCCAACGAACCCCCCCAAAAAAGAGGTCGTGTCTGCAGCAAGCGCGGATATAGGCGTGACACCCGCTATTATTGTCCCCTCTGTCCTGACATTCCTGGTCTTTGCATTGGTGAATGTTTTGAACGCTACCATGCACTAGTTGAGTATTAGCATAGGGTACAGCATTGCACAGACTAGGCGCACTTTCACAGGGTCTCCCGAGATGCCATCGCATTTTGAGAGACCCGAACCTGGAACCGGTTACAGTTATAAAAGTTAGTTACAAAAAAAGTGTAAAAAAAAAAAATATATATAAAATAAAAAAAAATTGTTGTTGTTTTATTGTTCTCTCTCTCTCTCTCTCTATTCTCTCTCTCTATTGTTCTGCTCTTTTTTACTGTATTCTATTCTGCAATGTTTTATTGTTATTATGTTTTATCATGTTTGTTTTTCAGGTATGTAATTATTTATACTTTACAGTTTACTGTGCTTTATTGTTAACCATTTTTTTGTCTTCAGGTACGCCATTCACGACTTTGAGTGGTTATACCAGAATGATGCCTGCAGGTTTAGGTATCATCTTGGTATCATTCTTTTCAGCCAGCGGTCGGCTTTCATGTAAAAGCAATCCTAGCGGCTAATTAGCCTCTAGACTGCCTTTATAAGCCATGGGAGGGAATGCCCCCCCCCCCCCCACCGTCTTCCGTGTTTTTCTCTGGCTCTCCTATCTCAACAGGGAACCTGAGAATGCAGCCGGTGATTCAGCCAGCTGACCATAGAGCTGATCAGAGATCAGAGATCAGAGTGGCTCCAAACATCTCTATGGCCTAAGAAACCGGAAGCTACGAGCATTTTATGACTTAGATTTCGCCGGATGTAAATAGCGCCATTGGGAAATTGGGGAAGCATTTTATCACACCGATCTTGGTGTGGTCAGATGCTTTGAGGGCAGAGGAGAGATCTAGGGTCTAATAGACCCCAATTTTTTCAAAAAAGAGTACCTGTCACTACCTATTGCTATCATAGGGGATATTTACATTCCCCGAGATAACAATAAAAATGATTAAAAAAAAAAAAAATGAAAGGAACAGTTTAAAAACAAGATAAAAAAGCAAAAAAATAAGAAAAAAAAAAAAAAAAAAAAAAGCACCCCTGTCGCCCCCTGCTCTTGCGCTAAGGCGAACGCAAGCGGCGGTCTGTCGTCAAACGTAAACAGCAATTGCACCATGCATGTGAGGTATCACCGCGAAGGTCAGATCGAGGGCAGTAATTTTAGCAGTAGACCTCCTCTGCAAATCTAAAGTGGTAACCTGTAAAGGCTTTTAAAGGCTTTTAAAATGTATTTATTTTGTTGCCACTGCACGTTTGTGCGCAATTGTAAAGCATGTCATGTTTGGTATCCATGTACTCGGCCTAAGATCATTTTTTTTATTTAATCAAACATTTCGGCAATATAGTGTGTTTTGGTGCATTAAAATGTAAAAAAGTGTGTTTTTTCCCCAAAAAATGCGTTTGAAAAATCGCTGCGCAAATACTGTGTGAAAAGAAAATGAAACACCCACCATTTTAATCTGTAGGGCATTTGCTTTAAAAAAATATATAATGTTTGGGGGTTCAAAGTAATTTTCTTGCAAAAAAAAAAAAACTTTTTCATGTAAACAATAAGTGTCAGAAAGGGCTTTGTCTTCAAGTGGTTAGAAGAGTAGGTGATGTGTGACATAAGCTTCTAAATGTTGTGCATAAAATGCCAGGACAGTTCAAAACCCCCCCAAATGACCCCATTTTGGAAACTAGACACCCCAAGCTATTTGCTGAGAGGCATGTCGAGTCCATGGAATATTTTATATTGCGACACAAGTTGCGGGAAAGAGACACATTTTTTTTTTTTTTTTTTTTGCACAAAGTTGTCACTAAATGATATATTGCTCAAACATGCCATGGGAATATGTGAAATTACACCCCAAAATACATTCTGCTGCTTCTCCTGAGTACGGGGATACCACATGTGTGAGACTTTTTGGGAGCCTAGCCGCGTACGGGACCCCGAAAACCAAGCACCGCCTTCAGGCTTTCTAAGGGCGTGAATTTTTGATTTCACTCTTCACTGCCTATCACAGTTTCGGAGGCCATGGAATGCCCAGGTGGCACAAATTTTGGAAAGTAGACACCCCAAGCTATTTGCTGAGAGGTATAGTGAGTATTTTGCAGACCTCACTTTTTGTCACAAAGTTTTGAAATTTGAAAAAAGAAAAAAAAAATGTTTTTTCTTGTCTTTCTTCATTTTCAAAAACAAATGAGAGCTGCAAAATACTCACCATGCCTCTCAGCAAATAGCTTGGGGTGTCTACTTTCCAAAATGGGGTAATTTGGGGGGGTTTTGTGCCACCTCGGCATTCCATGGCCTCCGAAACGGTGATAGGCAGTGAAGAGTAAAATTAAAAATTCACGCCCTTAAAAACGCTGAAGGCGGTGATTGGTTTTCGGGGCCCCGTACGCGGCTAGGCTCCCAAAAAGTCCCACACATGTGGTATCCCCATACTCAGGAGAAGCAGCTAAATGTATTTTGGGGTGCAATTCCACATATGCCCATGGCCTGTGTGAGCAATAAATCATTTAGTCACAACTTTGTGCAAAAAAAAAAAAAAAAAAGTGTCACTTTCCCGCAACTTGTGTCAAAATATAAAATATTCCATGGACTCAATATGCCTCTCAGCAAATAGCTTGGGGTGTCTACTTTCCAAAATGGGGTAATTTGGGGGGGGGTTTGTGCCACCTTCCATGGCCTCCGAAACTGTGATAGGCAGTGAAGAGTGAAATCAAAAATTTACACCCTTAGAAATCCTGAAGGCGGTGATTGGTTTTCGTGGTCCCGTACGCGGCTAGGCTCCCAAAAAGTCCCACACATGTGGTATCCCCGTACTCAGGAGAAGCAGCTGAATGTATTTTGGGGTGCAATTCCACATAGGCCCATGGCCTGTGTGAGCAATATATCATTTAGTGACAACTTTTTGTAAATATTTTTTTTTTTTTTTTCTCATTATTCAATCACTTGGGACAAAAAAAATAAATATTCAATGGGTTCAACATGCCTATCAGCAATTTCCTTGGGGTGTCTATTTTCCAAAATGGGGTAATTTGGGGGGGGTTTGTACTGCCCTGCCATTTTAGCACCTCAAGAAATGACATAGGCAGTCATAAACTAAAAGCTGTGTAAATTCCAGAAAATGTACCCTAGTTTGTAGACGCTATAACTTTTGCGCAAACCAATAAATATACGCTTATTGACATTTTTTTTACCAAAGACATGTGGCCGAATACATTTTGGCCTAAATGTATGACTAAAATTGAGTTTATTGGATTTTTTTTATAACAAAAAGTAGAAAATATCATTTTTTTTCAAAATTTTCGGTCTTTTTCTGTTTATAGCGCAAAAAATAAAAACTGCAGAGGTGATCAAATACCATCAAAAGAAAGCTCTATTTGTGGGAAGAAAAGGACGCAAATTTCGTTTGGGTACAGCATTGCATGACCGCGCAATTAGCAGTTAAAGCGACGCAGTGCCAAATTGGAAAAAGACCTCTGGTCCTTAGGCAGCATAATGGTCCGGGGCTCAAGTGGTTAAGACCCCAGATCTCACATTTACACTTAAAAGCAATAAAAAAAAAACTGTCCCTTTAAGGCCGTTGAGTGGAAGTGATGTTTTACCTTGTTCCGGTCCTCCAAGGGCATAGAGTCGATTGGGGACCATCATGCCCTCATTCGAATTCCTGCTCATTAGGCCAAAGGACCGGATCGTCTCCGCCTCTTCCAACGGCTCCGGTATGCGGCGGAGACGCCTAGGGGAACAACGGGGGGGGGGCGGGCACCTCTCCCGCCGCCGATAAAACTGATCTTGCGGCGAATCCGCTGCTGAGACCACCCTTATCTTAAAGTGGACCACCCGCTGTTTAAAAAAATACCGAGGTTATGGCAGCTATCTGCTGCCATAACCCCGGTATTTAAAGTAAAAGTACCGACGTATAAGGACGGCGGGTGGTCCGTAAGTGGTTAAGAACCTGGCTCCTGGGTTTGGTGTGCATTTTCAGTGGCTAGAGTAGGGACAGGTCACCCGTTTGTCAGGGACAGTGCTTAGCGTCAGGTAAAGGTAGTAGGGAAAGTGCATGGAAACACAATCCTTCCTGGAAGCTTTCCTGCTTTGATGCAGACCGGACAGGCCGCATTCTGCTCTTCGAGGCAGATGCTGATGGCACCTCTGATTGACCACTCGCCATACTGCCGCTTTGTTGTTACAACTTGTGAGTGCTCCTGGTCGGGTTGCCTTTCCGCCGGGCCTGTTTGTATTGCTGCAATTCTGTTTTATTACATTCCTGTTACTACACTGGACTCTTTGTGTTTCCTGTCACCACATCACGCTGCACCTTCCCACACACACACAAACACAGGTTGAACTGGGTGTACCAGTGTCTTTTTTCAACCTTCAATAAGCTATGTAAGTATGACATTCTCAACATAGAACTGACAAGGAAAGTTCCATTATGAAAACCTACTTTCAAATTCTGGCAGAGGATGTAAGTCTGGGTATGATATCAACAGTCTCTCCCTTTCCTTCTGCTCCTGCAAGCATCCTTGTAGTTCTGTAAGCTGCTTGGTCACCTCTGACACCGACTTCTCAATTGTCACCTTCTCCTGCTGAAGTATTCTCACCACCTCCTACAGCAAATGCATTAAATTAGTAGGATATACCCTCCGTGGAATAGCAGAAACTGCCAAGGGTAGAATTCTGCCAGGCAAAATTCCTTCTTTTGGGAGACTAAAGCTGGATACACATTATACAGCTTTTGTTGTTCAATTTCCTTTAGAATCACCTTCAACTATGTAGTACAAGGGCCAGCCTGATTGCATACAAATTGAAAGTGTTTAGGTGTGACCTCATATTATATGGTTTTGGTATATCTAAAGGAAAGTTGTACAAGAAAATTGTATAAAAATCATATAGTGTGTAGCCAGCGTAATTCTTGTATGTGGCAGTACCTGTTGATCCTTCAGTTGTCTCTTCAGGTTTTCCTCCTCTTTTTCTATTTTTTCTATTTGCTCTTCCAGCTTTGCTTTTTGCTCTTCTGCATCATCCAAACTCCCTCGTAGGTCCTCACACTCTTGAGATAACCGATCCAACTGTTGCAACAAGGATTTCTGCTTTGCCTGCAGGGACTGGGGTTCGTTGGAAAGGGGGTGAAGTCTATTAATGGACAAGCAGAACACTGCAACAGATATTTGTCTGCTAAAACTCTACTGAACTGGAAAGGACTATTCTCAATGAAAAAAAACACAAAACAGCAGGCAAAAAAACCTATGCATTCCGGTGCTTACTTATATACAGTACGTATTAAAGGCATTCTCACTACTGAGGCCTAGGTCTTTTTAGAATAACAGCAAATACTAAAATATACTACTTACATTCATAACAATAGGTTATAGGTTCTGAACTGTACAGTTTATCCCTAGCTGCTATTACTACCCAGGGCCGTAGGCAATTGCAGGAATAGCATGTGCCATAGACATCGGACGCAGGCGCACTGAGCGTACCGTTTATAGCGGCGATCATGCCGTTAGTGGCGGCACCAGAGCGCATGCGCGGTACCCGGAAGTCACTCCGGGATAGATGGCGGCGTTGGAGGAGCCGAACGAGGGCCGATGCCAGGGCTTCGATCTCAGGTAAGTAATTCACAATTACTTACCTGAGATCAATTACAATTAAATTGCCGTATGCAATTTTTATTCTGGGGGAGGGGAAGTTTTACACGGAAGTTTTATACGGAAGTTTTTTTAAAGTTTGTTCTTTTCTATTAGTTGAACTAGACAGGCTTGTATCTTTTATAAACATAACTACGTGTTGGTTAGCCATGGAGCGCTTGCCAGGTCTAGAGCTGTGGCACAGCCCAAGGTGTGACCCTGTCTCTAAAGGCTCACTTAGTAAGTAGGGCCAGAAGGGCTAAAGATCGGGGAGACACTTTACTATTTCCCCAACACTGCCTGTTTTGTCATGGAAGGGGTAAAGGCTGAGAGATCAAACACTGACAATATCTACTGGGTGGAGTGCTGCACACTCGGCACTTCCTCTTCCGCTGTTCAGCCTAGAGGACTCACCATGCCACTGTTGCTTCTGGTCACCTCAAGCTGCCTGAAACCCTCATCAGAACCACTTTCTCAGTTTTGTGAATATTTTAGGTTTTCACATTTGGGCCGCACTGCTTACCATTATGCAGTATAATCTGAAACCTGAGATCCCTATTTTTATAGGGTCATCATCCTCGGAGTCCCCCTGAGCTGTATCAGATGAAACTGATCCACCCCATGTCCATAGGACCTCCATATCTGTCCTGAACTTTCTATCTTTTTGTGCGCACTAAGAGCAATCCAGACCTTATGAATGCTCAAACTGTCTTTCTCTGACCTTCCTGAGCCATAAGTCATACAGGCCTGTAATCTCTGTTGCCGTTTCTGATTCGGAGTCCCAACAGTCTATCTCGAGTGAAGCTGTTTTGTGGTCACCACATTCTCCTGCAGTTGACTGGGATGTTTTCTAACCTTACTGATTCAGCTGACTTTTTTTGTCCATGGTTCCCTTTGGGGACCTGTTCTCTTGGGAATTGCTCCAGTATTTTTTTTTTTGTTGTCCATTTTACATTATTGATTTACTGTCAGTGGCTGTTGCCCACTGCTGGACTACTTTTATACATCCTTCAATGGATGATAGACAAAAAAGATTTTACAGTAAATACAAAAATCTTATTTTTCATTTAGATGGTTGGAGGCACTCACCTCTTTTTGGATATGAAGGTTCTCTCCACGAGCCCGTTCTTTAGATACAGCCTCTTCTGATTCATGTAGTTTCTGAAGTGTGTTGTCTAGTTGGACTTTTAAATCATTAATTTTCTTTTCCAGAGTAGAGACCTCTTCCTTGCTCACCATATTTTGCATCTCGTTTACCAGTCTTTGCCTGGACAGTTCTACAGAATATAGACCTTTGAGTATGGACCAATTCATAAATATTTTTCATTCACTGATGTTCACTGTTAACCCTATTTGTCGCTGTTTTTTTTTTTTTTTTTGCACATTTAAATGCAAATTTTAGGCCTGAAGATTACTTAAAACATCAAACACAATACAATAATATATATATATATTATAAAGTATAAAATATGAGGTTGCATTAACTAAATAGATACCAAATACAGTGCCTTGAAAAAGTATTCAGAACCCTTGAAATTTTCCACATTTTGTCATGTTACAACCTAAAACGTAAATGTATTTTATTGGGATTTTATGTGATAGACCAACACAAAGTGGCACATAATTGTAAACTGGAAGGAAAATGATAAATGGTTTTCAATGTTTTTTACAAATAAATATCTGAAAAGTGTGGCGTGCTTTTGCAATTAGCCGCCCCTGAGTCAATACTTTGTAGAACCACCTTTTGCTGCAATTACGGCTGCAAGTCTTTTTGGTTATGTCTCTACCAGCTTTGCACATCTAGAGTGACATTTTTGCCCGTTTTTCTTTGCAAAATAGCTTAAACTCTGTCAGATTGGATGGAGAGCATCTGTGAACAGCAATTATCAAGTCTTGCCACAGATTCTCAATTAAATTTAGGTCTGGACTTTGACTGGGCCATTCTAACACATGAATATGATTTCATCTAAACCATTCCATTGTAGCTCTGGCAGTATGTTTAGGGTTGTTGTCCTGCTGGAAGGTGAACCTCTGCCCCAGTCTCAAGCCTTTTTCAGACAGGTTTTCGTCTAAGATTGCCTTGTATAAAGCTCTATCCATCTTCCCATCAACTCTGGCCAGCTTGCCTGTTCCCTTTGAAGAAAAGCATTCCCACAACATGATGCTGCCACCACCATGATTCACAGTGGGGATTGTGTGTTTTTTATATTGTGAAAGATGATGTTACGCCAAAGAAATTGATACCCAACATGTCACGCAAAATTGCACCCGCTCGTGGAATGGCGGCAAACCTTTACCCTTAAAAACCTCCATAGGCGGTGTTTAAAAAATTCTACAGGTTGCATGTTTTGAGTTACAGAGGAGGTCTAGGGCTAGAATTATTGCTCTCGCTCTAATGATCGCGGTGCTTCACATGTGTGGTTTGAACACCGTTTACATATGCAGGCTCTACTCTAGTATGCGTTCGCTTCTGCATGCGAGCTCGGCGGGATGGGGCACGTTAAAAGATTTTTTCCTATTTATTTTTTAATCTTTATTTTTACACTGTTTTTAAAAAAAAGAAAAATTGTGCCACTTTTATTCCTATTATAAGGAATGTAAACATCCCTTGTAATAGAAAAAAAGCATGACAGGACCTCTTAAATATGAGATCTGGGGTCAAAAAGACCTCAGATCTCATTATTACACTAAAATGCAATAAAAAAAAATAAAGTTGCTTGAAAAAAAAAAAAATAAATAAATAAATTGTCCCTTTAAGAGCTATGGGCGAAAGTGACATTTTGATGTTACTTCCGCCCTGCAATGGTATGGATCTGGGTGGGGACCATCTTCCCCTAACTCAGCTCCATACCACACAAGGAGAAGGACCCGATCGCCTCCACCGCTGCCGGCATCTCCGGTAAGCGGCGGAGGGCACCGGAGCGTGGCGGAAGGCCCTCTCCCGCCACTGATAAAAGTGATCTTGCGCCGAATCCGCCGCAGAGACCACTTTTATCTGAAAGCCGACCGCCCGCTGAAGAAGTGGATACCGGGGTTATGGCAGCTAGCTGCTGCCATAACAACGATATTCCACTTCAAACAGCCGACGTATAACGACAGCGGTCGGTCGGCAAGTGGTTACTAAATCCAATGTTAGCCGTTATTACACTATTTGGAGTCCCATTTTCTTCCACATATTACAGATTCCTCTGGGTCTCTGGAGACTTGGAACGTTTCTGATGGGACATTCTTGACCATGGGGTTCACAGCTTTGTATGCCAAACACGAGAGTGTGAGGCAATTAATGCTGGTGAGTGTATATCTAACTGGGGGGTGGAGACACGATAGTGATCACGTGGTGCGGTGTCGGATCAGTCTATCAACTGAACTTCTCATCACAAAGATACTACTTTGCCTTTATTGTCTTATTATATGGAATATTTTCATATAACTATATTTTCTCTCATGTTTGCACAGCACTACTCATTGGGTGTGTAATACTTACCTATGCGTTGGTATTATATTACTTAGTGCCACTATTTACATTTTAACTTACATATGGTAGATTTGTTTTATCACACCCTTTTTTTTGAAGTGGCTGCTCCACTCTTATTTGTTCCATTTGTTTTCTTTGTGGCGCAGTGTTAAGAACTTACTTAGGCAGTGGCTCGTTGTGAGATCTAATTGTTTATTCGTTTAGGTGGACGACCATGTCTTGGTAGGTTTGCAGTTGTGCCATACTCTTTCCATTCTCAGGTGATGGATTGAACAGTGCTCTGTGAGATGTTCAAAGCATGGGCTTTTTTTTTTTATAACCTAACCCTGCTTTTAACTTCTACACTTTATCCCTGACCTGTCTGGTGTGTTCCTTGGCCTCCATGATGCTGTAGGTTCACTAAGGTTCTCTAACAAACCTCTGAGGGCTTTCACAGAACAGCTGTATTTATATTGATATTAAATTACACACAGGTGGCCTCTATTTACTAATTAGGTGACTTCTGAAGGCAATTGGTTCCACTAGATTTTAGTTAGGGGTATCAGAGTAAAGGGGGCTAAATACAAATGCACGCACACTTTTCACATATTTATTTGTAAAAACGTTTGAAAACCATTTATCATTTTCTTCCACTTCACAATTATGTGT
The DNA here is from genome assembly GCA_037952925.1 of Lithobates clamitans. Classification (NCBI taxonomy): domain Eukaryota; kingdom Metazoa; phylum Chordata; class Amphibia; order Anura; family Ranidae; genus Lithobates; species Lithobates clamitans. Next base: position 3,075,833 of record JBBGZY010000218.1, on the reverse strand, counting down.
CACTTTGTGTTGGTCACATAAAATCCCAATCATATACATTTATGTTTTTGGTTGTAACATGACAAAATGTGGAAAATTTCAAGGGGTGTGAATACTTTTTCAAGGCACTGTATGTATGTATACTTGAACAGATTAGTGCTCTTTCTGCAATTCATTTTTGTTTGACAATATTTCACCTATTTCACCAATGTTCACTTTTTTGCTTCTTTCGCAGCCTTGAATTCTTTCTTGTTTTCATGGCTGTTATGTGCAGGTTAATAAGCAGCTGTAAAAAATGTAACCGGGTTGTAACTGTCTATAAGTAATAATGCAACTGTGCAGCTCATAGCAACCACAGGAGAAAAGCAGTGCATATACTGTAAGTTCACACATCCTCGTGACACACCCTCAGAGGAAGTCGAAATGACGAAATGCACCAGTGGGTGGTTATACGTAGGCCGGAAGTGACATCAGTACCTCAGCCGGAAGTGATGGCGACTGCTGGACTCTTGGTAGACGAGCGTGGTGAGACGCTGGGATTACCATTTATACTGTATGAGCGTGAGACTGATGTTCCTTTTGCTAATAGTGAGCACTGTTTAATTCTATTTTTGTGAGTGTTTTTAATCAAGAGTTAATAATTTAATTATGTGTCTGAATGGGATTGCGCTATGTGGACAATCTTTTTTGAGTTTTAGCAGAGAGTGACTGCCTATATTGAGACTGAGTATTCCAGGCTGGAGAAACACCAATAGAGTAAAGAGCTTTGCAGATTATGCCGATCAGTAAAATGAGAGGCAATTTTTTTGGTGAGTGTGGTGTCTTGTGAGGAATGGTGGTCACCAGTGGTAACGTGGTGAAATGAGTGGACATTTGAGAGTGGATGCTGGGACAGTTTGGAGGCACTTTCTTGGGTGTAGAAAGGAAACTCTATCTGCTATTAACACAGAGGTGGACTGATGCCTTCATATATACTCAGTGAGGAATAGAAAACCATTTATCATTTTTATCATTTTGGAAGTTTGTGTGTTATTGTTTAACCCTCTAAGCGCAGAATTGTTTGAAATTGCTATGTTCACACATGCTTTTTAATACATTTTTCATTGAACCTCACCTAGATCTCGGATGGTGCAGTGTTGCATTTTTAGCTCCTCTATCAGGATCGAAACTCTTTCTTCTAAGACTGCTGAGCCTAAATTAAACATACAGAATTAATTACAATATGCACTAAATAAGTAACTCATATGGCCTACTAAAATTTTCTTTGCTTGATCAGGAGGAGGTTTAATCAAATGATACCTTTTCTGAGTTCTTGCTTGTCTCTCTCCAACTTGTCCATCAGTTCCTGACCCTGTTGCCCCTTTTTTTCTAACTTCCTTTCATTGTCCTTTGCTTGTCTTTGCATCTCCTCTTCCTGTTCCTGAAGCTGATTCTTTAAGCTTTCCATGTTTTGTTGAAGCCTCTCATTTTCAACCTTAGTAGCTTCAAGCTGATTTCTGAGAGGTTGTATCAGTTGGGTGAGCTCTGACAGATGTTTAGCTATGCGAGCCAGGTCCTTGCTCTCTTCACTGGCCCAGTATCGCATTTCATTGGGAGACAGGGTACCTCCAGGTGGTAAAACTTCATGGATTTTTGTGAGCGATGTGGGCAAATTCTGACTTCTACATACACTAACAATGGCATCACTGACTTCTTTCAAGCTACTTTGGGCAATGGCACACGAATCACATGGTACGAGAGCAGACTCTAATGTCTGTGACCCTACATTTCGTATGTCCTTTACAGTTTCACGTTTGGATTCTCTTGGGGTGTTGCTAATGCCGTGGTGGCTCTGAAGACGTGTGGAGTCTGTCTGAAGCCTGGATTCAGATAAATGAGAAGGATCTTTCGATGCTTCACTCTTTTTAGTCACAATAATATTGTCTTGTATTGAGACTCTCTGAAAGATAGGCAATAATTAAGTAGAAGTCCAGCCAAAAATGTGAAAATGTCAAAAAGCCTTTCAAAGATATAAGAGATGATTTTGATGCAATACATTCCAACCAGAGCTGGCTTCATTTACGCCATCAGATGATCTCTTCTAGGTTGAATAATGGCCAGCATCACTCAACTCAGTTCCTTTAAAACCCATGCTGCCATGCACCTGGCCCCAGCTGTGACTGGACAGTGTAGGAGAAACAGCACAAGGATAAGCTTTTCTCCTCCTATAAGCATGGTACTTGTCAGCATTTGTTAACTCCTTGTGCTGCTTCTTACTTCCACAGTCTGAGCTCAGCTGTACAGGAACTGCGATAGGCTGACATTGGGTCACATTCAGGTACTTATGCCTGTACACACGAGCGGAATTTCCAGCGGAAAAATCTTGGATGGTTTTTCCGACGGAATTCCGCTCAAGCTTGGCTTGCATACACACGGTCACACAAAAGTTCTCTGAACTTTCGATCGTCAAGAACGCGGTGACGTACAACACTACGATGAGTCGAGAAAATAAAGTTCAATGCTTCCGAGCATGCGTCGAATTGTTTACGAGCATGCGTGATTTTTTGCGCGTCCAAATTGCATACAGACGAACGCATTTTCGGATAGGAAAAATAGAGAACCTGCTCTCAATCTTTTGCTGGCTGGAATTCTACCAGCAAAAGTCCGATGGAACATACACACCGTCGCAATTTCCAACCAAAAGCTCTCATCGGACTTTTGCTGGCAGAATTTCCGCTAGTATGTACGGGCATTACACTACTTGCATTAAAAAAATCTATACTTTATATTTATTATGATGAATGAGTACTTACAGAGCTGCATTAATTTGCGTCTTTTATGTCTTCCAGCTTTGAGTGAAATGTACAGCTAAGGAATCAAATCTCTGCTATCCTGTGTAAATGCATTTCTTATACAGTGCATCCGGAAAGTATTCACAGCTTTCACACAATTTTTCCACATTTTGTTATGTTACAGCCTGATTCCAAAATGGATTAAATTCATTATTTTCCTCAAAATTCTGCAAACAATACCCCATAATGACAATGTGAAAGAAGTTTGTTTGAAATCTTTGCAAATTTATTTAAAAAAATAAATAAATCACAAGTACATATAGTGGCAAAAATTATTATTTGATCCCCTGTAGATTTTGTAAGTTTGCCCACTTACAAAGAAATGAAGGGTCTATCATTTTTATCATAGGTGTATTTTAAATGATAGAGATAGAATATCAACCAAAAAAAAAACACATGATACAAATGTTATAAATTAAGTTGCAGTTCAGTGAGTAAAGTAAGTATTTGATCCCCAAGCAAAACATGACTTAGTACTTGGTGGAGAAACCCTTATTGGCAAGTACAGAGGTAAGACATTTCTTGTAGTTTGTGACCAGGTTTGCACACATCTCAGGAGAGATTTTGGTCCACTTTTCTCTACAGATCTTTTCTTAATCCTTAAGGTTTCTTGGCTGTCTCTTGGCAACTCGAAGTTTCAGCTCCCTCCATAAATTTTCTATAGGATTAAGGTCTGGAGACTGGCTAGGCCACTCCATGACCTTAATGTGCTTCTTCTTAAACCACTCCTTTGTTGCCTTGGCGGTATGTTTTGGGTCATTGTCATGCTGGAAGACCCATCCACGACCCATCTTCAGTGTTCTGGCTGAGGGAAGAAGGTTCTCATCTGAATTTTTGTTCAATACATGGCCCTGTCCATTGGCCCCTCAATGAAAGAACACTGAAGATGGTCGCTGAAGTGGCCTAGCCAGTCTCCAGACCTTAACCCTATAGAAAATTTATGGAGGGAGCTTAAACGTTAGGTTGCCAAGAGACAGCCAAGAAACCTTAAGGATTTAGAGAAGATCTGTAAAGAAGAGTGGACCAAAATCCCTCCTAAGATGTGTGCAAACCTGGTCACTAACTACAAGAGACGTCTAACCTCTGTGCTTGCCAACAAGGGTTTCTCCACCCAGTACTAAATCTTGTTTTGCTTGGGTATCGAATACTTATTTTACTCACTGAACTGCAACTTAACTTATAACATTTGTTATTATGTGTTTTTTCTGGATTTTTGGTTGGTTTTCTGTCTCTATCATTTAAAATATTCCTAAATTATAAAGTCTTCATTTCTTTGTAAGTGGGCAAAATTGACAAAATCTGCAGGGGATCAAATAATTATTTTCCCGACTGTAAGTATTCACAGTGTTTGCTCAATACTTTGTTGAAGCACCTTTGGCACCAATTACAGCCTCAAGTCTTTTTGAGTATGATGCTACAAGCTTGGCACACCTATTTTTGGGCAGTTTCTCCTATTCTTCTTTGCAGGACCTCTCAAGCTCCATCAGGTTGGATGGGAAGCATCGTTGCACAGCCATTTTCAGAACTCTCCAGGGATGTTCAATTAGGTTCAAGTCTGGGCTCTGGCAGGGCCTTCTCAAGGACATTCACAGTATATCCCGTAGCCACTACTTTGTTATCTTGGCTGTGTGCTTAGGGTCGTTGTCCTGTTGGAGGATGAACCTTCACCCCAATCTGAGGTCCAGAGCGCTCTGGAGCAGGTTTTTATCAAGGATGTCTCTGTACATTGCTGCATTCATCTTTACCTCAATCCTGATTAATCTCCCAGTTCCTGCCACTATAAAACATCCACACAGCATGATGCTGCCACTGCCATGTTTTACTGTAGAGATAGTATTGGCCAGGTGATGAGCGGTGCCTGGTTTCCTCCAAACATGATGCTTGCCATTCAGGCCAAAGAGTTCAATCTTTGTTTCATCAGACCAGAGAATTTTGTTTCTCATGGTCTGAGAGTCCTTCAGGTGCCTTTTTGCAAACTCTAGGAGGGCTGTCATGTGCCTTTTACTGGCCACTCTACCATACAAGCCTGATTGCTGGAGTGCTGCAGAGATAGTTGTTCTTCTGGAAGGTTCTCCTCTCTCCACAGAGAAACGCTGGAGCTCTGTGACCATCAGATTCTTGGTCCTAAGACCCTTCTCCCCCCGATCGCTCAGTTTGGCTGGACGGCTGGCTGTAGGAAGCGTCCTGGTGGTTCCAAACTTATTCCATTTACAGATGATGGAGGCCACTGTGGGCATTGGGACCATCAATGCTGCAGAACTTTTTCTGTACCCTTCCCCAGATCTGTGCCACGATACAATCCTGTCCTGGAGGTCTACAGACAATTCCTTGGACTTCATGGCTTGGTTTGTGCTCTGACATGCACTGTTAACTGTGGGACCTTATATAGACAGGTGTGTGGCTTTCCAAATAATGTCAAATCAACTGAATTTACCACAGGTGGACTCCAATCAAGTTGTAGAAACATCTCAAGGAGGATCAGTGGAAACAGGATGCACCTGAGCTCAATTTTGAGTGTCATGGCAAAGGCTGTGAATATTTATCTACATGTGATTTTTTATTTTTAATACATTTGCAAAGATTTCAAACAAACTTCTTTCACGTTGTCATTATGGGGTATTGTTTGTAGAATTTTGAGGAAAATAAAGAATTTAATCCATTTTGGAATAAGGCTGTAACATAACAAAATGTGGAAAAAGTTAAGCATTGTGAATACTTTCCGGATGCACTGTATTTCATGGAAAAAAATGGGATGATTTGGGAAGACTGGTACATAAACAACGGAAGAAGTGTTTTAGGCCAACCAGTTGCATTCCATGTTTTATAAAAGACAAAACCTAACTGGTGGTTCTGAACAAATGCTCCAATTATGCACCAATTTTCTGTCCAGAGCTGTTCATAAACTGCCCATGGTGTGTCTGACAAAAATAAATATAAACCAACACATACTGCACACATATAATGGGCATTACTGTACATGCAAATTATGAACAGAAATAAAGGAGACATTGCTAAAAGCAACAAACAGCTTGATTTACTTTTCCAGGCTCTAAGAAAAAATTTTCACACATCATGCGACATGAGCACCCAATGTCGGAGCATTTGTTGTACAAGTGTGAACCCGGCCTAAAAAGTGGATATTGCCCACAAAAATTTTTATTCTCCAGTCTTTGCTAGAGCTGCTTGCACATGGAGAGCATGTCCAGCCCTGCCTAGTCAACATAGATAGGCCACAATGTCTATTTCTTGAAGTTTGACATTGTGAAGAGAAAGACAGAGGGGTTGCAAAATCTGGCGCAGCTCTGCATAGAAACCAATCAGCTTCCAGGTCCTTTTGTCAAAGCTTAATTGAACAAGCTGAAGTTAGAAGCTGATTGGCTACCATGCACAGCTGCACCAGATTTTGAACTTTTAGTAAATCAACCCCACTGTTACTTTGACGTTTGGATGAAAAAAAAAAGGCCAAGAAGCAATAAAACGCATTTTTGTTAAGTGGACTGTGTACTCGCCAGGGCCAAAAATAAATAAATATTTTAATTAGGAAAATATTAAGTATTTATCATGTTGCTTTTCTGTTTTTCACCAAGCTCATTTACTGCTAAGCTTTGAATAGTCTATGCGATTCTATCTCTTGCTATACAAGTCTATTCACAACACACACACAGCTGAATAAAGCAGTGTAGTGATGCATCACCTCTTTTTCTGCTAGTTCATAAGGATGGTTTGGATTTTCAAATATACAGAAGCGGTGAACAAGTAAACAAGCAGGACTAGGCTTTCTTTTAGGAGACACCCTATATTGAAGCCCCACTCTGGGATCAATGTCACCCCACCACACCCCCTTCTTCGGGTGTCTACATCAGTGCCTGCATGACAAGGACACTTCTTAATGGATGTCCAGTGGTGGGGTCCTCTCAGGATCTAGAAGAGGACAATGTTATCATAGAGGGATGACAAAGGACTATTGCTCACCAGTGGTGGCAGGGACCTGGAGGGGGGCATAGGTGACTATATCTGGCTTCCGAAGGTAAGGAAGAAAAAATGCCTAGTAGGATTGGTTCGAGGGGGGTGAAAAAAATAGTCTAAGCCCAGAAAAGGGATTAAATAAATATTAATAATGAAAAAAATAATATGAAGGATCAGTTTTAAAAATGTGTAATTGTTTAAAATAAATGTAAAGGGGGCGTGGCATAGCGCATGGAGCCATAAGACATGCATTGCCGCAACTCCCGGTCCTGGCGGCTCTCACAGAGTACTATCACCTCTATTACCGCTTCCATCCACACCAAACCGCACCGATGGGCAAGGGGAAGCCCAAGGATCAATCTAAACCCATCGGTGACCGAACACAGGCGACCTTGGTGGATTTCTCACCCGAGCATCTGCAGCCTACATGAACCAGGGGAAATCCAAGATGGCGCCAGCACCTCCATCCCCAGCCCGCTCTGAGCCAGCAGACACCATGCAGGTATGTTCCAGGGGCCGCTCTGCCTCCCTTGCAGACTTTGAGCCACCCATACACAGCCCCCACAGCCTCTCACAAGCCTCACTGTGCTCCGGTGATGGCCGGGATATGGAGTCACAGATACGCTCTGCCTACAAAAACTGACTTTGAATATTATGTCTCCCGTAGAGAAGACATATAGGCAGGAGATAACTGAGCTCAAAAAAGACCTGGGGGTTCGCATGGAAGATATAGAGAACACTACTGATGGCATTTACAATACTTTACAGTCTTACGAGGAGACCCTGAACTCCCACACTGTTTTGCTTCAGAAGCTCATGTATCAGCAGGACGACATCGAGAACCCTAACAGACAGAACAATATCAGAATCTGTGGCATCCCTGAAACGGTGGAGCACAAGGACCTGGCAGGGGCAGTCACTGCCATTTTTAATCAGCTACTCCAGCAGCCTAAAGATGCTCCTATTGAATTGGACAGAGTTCACAGGACCTCTGGCCCAAGGAACCCTGATTCTTTCTTTGTCCACGATACACTATGCAGGGTCCATTTCTACAAGGTCAAGGAGGAAATTATGCGGGCCGCCAGCACACAAGATTCCATCTGGCTGAATGATACCCCTGTCAAGCTACTTCCAGATCTCTTGCACCAAACCCTGGCCATGAGATGCTCTCTCAAGCCACTAACATCTCTCCTCCAGGAGAAACACATAAAGTACCAATGGAGGTTCCCATTCCAGCTGCGGGTCCACCATGAAGGCAAAACAGCCCTATTTCGCACCTTGGGAGATTTGCCGCAGTTCCTGAGTACCCTGGAGTAACCTCAGGTCTCCTTGCCAGACTGGCCCCTTCTACTACCCCAGGTCTCCCATTCATCCAACGGTGGCAGAAATACGGCAAGAAGAAGCGCCCCAGATCTTGCTCCCAGATGCCCCCGGATAATTGAACCAGCACTGATTCCTGTTATTTCTGCACCTTTGTTTCAGAGCAGTGACTGCTTCCCATTGTTACAGCCCAGGGCACACACCTTACATCTGTGACCCATTAGGGCACGAGCCCTGGATCTATTGCACAGTCTGTGCGCCAGCTATCTTTTTGTTCTTGCTCTTTTTATTTGCACTGTTTTCACTTTTTTTGTGTCCAGACATTCAGAGGTCTCCTACCACAATGTAGCTGGCCTATATGATTATGACGATATAGGTTACCCCACCTACTGCCACTGCTCTCATCTCGTCCCCCACATTATCCCCCAGATTCCCTTATGCCTATCCGATGACAATATGGAGGACTATATGTTTTATCATGTGTTTCTATGCCTTATAGTTCCTGTTGAGCTGTATACAATTTATAATGCTTGTTTTTCCTTGTTTGGCATATGTTTGCTCTACCCCACTGGGTCCCCGGGACCAGGAGGCACTCTCCTCCTCCTCACCCCTCTCTATTCTGCAATCACTGTCTCCCTCACACCCCCTTTTACCTTTCTCCCTTTCTCTTCTATTGAGCAATCCTTGGTGCAAATCCAGATCAGTGTTAGTTATTTTGTGGACAATCAGTGTCCCCCTCTCTTTTTACTATTACCATGATGTCACATGATCATATAACATTATCATTCTTTAACTGCAGGGGTTTTAATACTCCTGAGAAGAGAAGCCAGATATTATACCACTTCCACAAAGCCAGGACTCAAATTTTACTCTTGCAGGAGACCCACTTTAGGAGCACAGCCATCTTGACCCTTAATAATCATTACTATCATCAGTGGTATCATAGTACAAACCCGCAAGCCAAATCAAAAGGGGTTTCTATAGCCTTTCATAAATCTTTCCAACCGTAGGTTCTAGACTCCCTTGTTGATCCCTCAGGCCGTTTTCATTTTTCTCAAATTAAAATCGAACTCTTCTATTTTTACAGTGGCTAACGTGTATGGACCTAACTAAGACCAGGGGAGCTTCCTGTCCATGGTTCTGAACAAATTACTCTCCTTTGGCGTTCCCTGTTTCATTCTAGGTGGAGACCTCAATGTGACCCTTTCTACGGCCATGGAAACTTCCTCAGGTAAGTCTTCCATCCCCCACTTCACTCTTACACACATCAAATCACTCCTGCATTCCACTCAACTGGTGGATGTCTGGAGAGTGCAGCACCCATTTGAGAGAGATTACAGCTGTTACTCTGTAGCCCACAACTCTTATAGTCATATCGACTACTTCCTTGTCTCCCAATCCTTGCTAGATATTTCACTTAAGGCATCCCTTGGCAATACACTATGGTCTGACCATGCCCCTGTACACTTAAGCCTGGCACACCCCTCTAAGTCCCATAAGACATGTTCATGGCGCTTGAACGACAATTTATTGAAAGATACTCCATGTGTAGCAGTGATTGAACGGACGATCTGTGACTTTATTCAGGATCACCGGTCTGACAAAACCAGCCCCCTTTTTAAATGGGAAACCTTAAAATGTGTGCTTCGGGGACATTCATTCAACACTATAGCTACACTCAAACTCGCACATAAACGGGACCCAGACCCTATAACATATGTAGACCCCTCTAACACCTGTCGAGAATTACTCTGTATACTAGATTCCCACTCCCTCATAGCTAGGGACAGGGGACGTAACCACCATTACACTTTAGCCAACAAATGCGGTCCTACACCCGCGCCCACCACGTCAACCCATCCAACACATCTGCACCGTCAACCAGCAAAAGATTAGCAACACTCAAGGTATATCAGATGCCTTTGGACGCTACTACTCTCAGCTGTACAACTTGCCCTCGCAGCCTAAAAAAACCCATACAGGGGTCCCACATCTCTCCAGCATGGAGGATTACATTTTAGAGACTGCCCTGCCACAGATAGATGCCAAGGAGCCAGCTGATCTGCATATCCCTCTATCGGTAGGGGAGTTCCTAGGTGCCATCAAAGGGCTGAAATCTGGAAAATGTCCAGGCCAAGATGGGTTTTCCCCTAGGTTCTACAAGTCATTTGCCCAGTCCCTCGTCCTGTTGCTCTCAGCAGAGTTCAATTCCATAGACGATTCCCATCTACCATCTAAAGACCTTTTACCTGCTAACATCTCTGTCCTCCCCAAACCAGGCAAGGATCCCTCTCAGTGTAGCAATTACCGTCTGATTTCGCTCCTCAACTTAGACGTTAAACTTTTTGCAAAAGTTCTAGCGAACCGCTTATCACCCCTTTTACCCTCAGTCATTCATAAGGACCAGGTGGGGTTTGTCCCCGGACGAGAGGCCAGGGACAACACCACTAAAACCATTCCCCTCATTTCTTACATTCAGAGACACAATTTAAAGGCATGCCTTCTCTCCATTGATGCGAAGAAGGCGTTTGAACGGGTTATTTGGCAGTTCTTGCGCCTCTCCATGGAACAGATAGGCCTCGGTAACACCTTTGTATCCAAGGTTATGTCACTATACTCCCGGCCCTCTGCGACTGTCATGGTTAATGTTTCCTTGTCCACACCTTTTCATATCTCTAACGGTACCCGCCAGGGACGCCCCCTGTCCCTTCTACTTTTTGTTCTGGTAATAAAACAACTGGCTAGGGCCATTAGGCAAAACGATTCCATAGTGGGGATTCAGACACCTTCCTCCAACCACAAACTTTCGCTTTATGCAGAAGATCTTCTGGTCTACATCCAGCAACCACACACGTCCCTGCCTTCCTTGATGCATGAATTCCACAGGTTCTGGGAATTTAGTAACTTCAAACTAAACATGTCTAAGATGGAAGCCCTTAACTTTTCTTTACTCGCTCGAGTACGGACTAACTTTTCGTTCCAATGGAACTCCAGAGGCATCTCCTATTTAGGCATAACGATTCCCTCCAGCTTATCGGACCTCTATACCCTTAATTATCTCCCCTTACTGACCCGTCTTAGGAAAGAATTCGATACATCAAATTTGTCCTCACTACCTTGGTTTGGTCGCATCAATACACTCAAAATGCACACCCTCCCTAAGCTACTTTATTTATTTCAGACGGTACCTATTACTGTACCCAAACGTTTCTTCAGTTCCCTGCGCTCTATGTCAATACGTTTCATCTGGCACCAAGGCCTATCCCGCATCCGCCACACATTGCTCAAGCATCCCAAAACTCAAGGGGGTGTGGGCATCCCTGACTTTGAACTATACAATAGGGCGGCCCTATTGTCTAGGATATTGGAATGGTTCCCTCGCCCCTTCCCTAAAGCATCCACCATGGTAGAACAAGACCTCTCCACCTTTGACCTTTGGGCCCTCCTATGGGGCTACAGGTAGAAGCTGCACCTACTTTCCTCCTCCCCATTAACCACCGCTGCCTTACATTTATGGTACAAAAAAGGGCTGTTATTGCTTCTATCCACAGACCCCTCACGTCATTGTTTGACCACCCCACGCTACCTCAGGGTATGGGATCCAATGTGGTAGGCCCATACTCATGCTCTACCTGGCCTGTAGCAGGCTAATTTGTAAGTCCCACCTCAGGTACCCCTGTTGTGCCAAGGGACCATGGTAACTGGCTTACGGCCCTTCTTATATCCTCCTTCTGCTTTGATCTATTCTCCTCCTCCCAAATTCATAGAACTTTGACAGGCTATGAACAGCTGGGCTCTCTCTCAGAAACACCCAGACATTTGAGCTCTACTATATACAAATTACAACACTCACTTCTACACGATCAACCCCCCTCTTACACCAGGAGGTGGTCCACGGACTTGGGAAGGGAGCTCTCTTTAGTTGACTGGCAAAAGTCATTCCACTTCACGCATAAATCCTCCATATCCTGCTATACCCAGGAAAAAAACTTTAAACTCCTCTCTAGATGGTACAGGGACCCTCAATCTCTACATAAAATATTTCTATTGGTCCCTCCTACATGTTGGAGATGCGGTTCGGCCGAGGGAAGCTATTTACACATTTGGTGGAGCTGTACCGAAATACAACCCCTCTGGTCACAGGTTTTTACCATACATAGCAGCCTCTACGATTGGCCACTGGCACCCACTCCGGAGATAGCTTTATTATCCATGCTTCCAGGCTCCATAGCCTCCCAAAAACACAATTGATTGCACATTTTTTTGTCAGCCGCCAGACAGCTTATCCCCCTTTTCTGGAAAACAACTACCACACCTCCTTTGTCTTTGTGGGTCTTAATAGTCAATGACATCATGCATATGGAAGAGATGCTAGCCTTGGCCAATGACACATACAATTTTCTGTAATGAACATTCGGTTATTATCTATGTTTTTCTATTTTGTTAAACATAATAAAAACATATTTGACTCTAAAATAACTGTAAAAAATAACTGAACATAAAATAAAAGCAATAGTTACCCATGTTTACCTTTCCACTTTGTGGCTTTTGGAATACACTTCCTAGCTTCACCATGCAGCTCCAATATTTCCGAACTGTCAGCCCAATGGACATAGAGGGTCCAGGACTACGGGCTGGAGTGAACCGACCTTCATTGTTTTTTAACTCTGTGTAAATTTCAAAACTCTGAAGCAGGAGAAGCAGCCTAAGCATATAGGAAGATAATTGTCAAGCAGGAAATGTTTAAATAATGTCAAAGGTAAGCAGGTAGGAATACAGCATGACATTTCATCTATATATATTGACGTGGCTATACAGTTGGGCTGGGCTGAGGGTCACTTGACTGATATTATTTTAAATTTTACCAAACCTGGTTCCAAATCAACTTGTTTAGGACCTTTATCACTAAGCTTTGGGCTTGTATCTATGACATAAGTTTCAGACACTTCTGAGATCATTAAGAATTAATTAACAGGTACATTTGAACTTCAGATGGTCCCTTTGTGACCTGCATTTGATCTATGGCAGGAAATCCAAAATTCTGAGTTTTCTTTAGAACAGGAGACGAGGAGAAATGTTCAAATGGGGACATCTGTTCTGATGATAACTGACGATTCACTTCACTTTGAAAAGATTCACTTCCTATTGTGTCTAAGCCTAGGTTCACACTTATGCAGGTGGTTGCGGGTGCGGGACAGTGTGTAAACCCACTCTTAATGGCACCTCCATACATCTTAAAACGCAGCGTGTTTTCGGTTGCAGGAAATTGCACGGTGTAAAAGCACCATGCCATTACCCTGCACGTGTGTTTTAAAAAAAGGTGCAGGAACTTTTTTCCTGCGTAAAACTGCAGGAACAGCAGCCCATTAAAATAAATGGGCTGCTGTGCCCATACAAATGCAGCTTGCAGAGCCACATAGATGTGAATCTAGCCTTAGGGACGAGAAGTAAAAATACATCTCTTGAATGATACACAGATGGCTAAAAAAAACCTGATAGCTCTATCCAAAATGAAAAAAAGGTTTTGCCTTTAGACATACTTTAATTTAAAGTTGAATAATTGCATTTTATCTGTTTTACTGAATGGCCTATGTTAGATTTTCACTATGTCTATTTATTTGAACTAATTTAAAGGGGTTGATTTACTAAGGGCAATTAGGCTGTTTACTTTGCAAGGGAAATTGCCCCAGAGCTTAGTGAATGTGGTGAAATTTTACTTTGCAAAGAACACCCAATCACATGCAAGGACTTAAAAAAAACAACATTTGTGCTTGCACATGATTGGATGATGGAAGTCAGACAAGCTTTACCTCCTTCATTAAGCTCTGGGGAAAATCCCCTTGCAAAGTTCAACAGTCCGAACAGTCTTTTCACCTTTAGTAAATGTATCTCAAAGTGTACCTAAAGGCAAACCATTTTTTTGGATAGGGTAGAAGAGAGGTAAAGACTTCTTCCTCCACAGATGCTAAAAAGGCATTTGACAGGGTGGACTGGACATTCCTACTGGCAGTTCTGACTAAATTGGGTCTCGGCCCCAACATGCTCACCTGGATGGCATCTCTTTATGGCTCCCCAGAGGCCCGAGTCAGACTGAATGGAGCACTCCCTGACTCGTGCCCCATTTGTAATAGAATGAGGCATGGATGTCCACTCTCCCTTAAACCTATGCTGAAAAGGATACGCTTAAATCCCAATATTAGGTGGTTGAATGTAGGGTCTGTGGAGCACAAATTGTCTGTTTACGCAGATGATGTTCTGTTCTATATCTCGGTCCCGCTGATTTCCCTTCCCAAGATCATGGCAGAATTGCGGGACTTTAATGAGATCTCAAATTTTAAAATAAATTACAATAAGTCAGAGATCCTACCTTTGAATATTTCTGGGGGACTTATGAACACGGCTGCAATCCTCCTTTTCATGGTGCAATACCTCCTTGAAATACTTAGGTATCCACCTTCCACCTCATTGCTCTCAATTATTTTCCATTAACTATACTCCAGTACTCTCTACCATAAGGGCAGATTTTCAAAAATGGGACAGGTCAACATTCTCGTGGATGAGCCGAGTCAGTGGGCTAAAAATGAATGTGCTACCAAGGATCCTATTCTATTTGCAAATGGTGCCCATTTCTTTACCCAGATCTTTCTTCTCGACCCTTAACAGTCTGTTCCTGAGATATATATGGCATGGAATTTAACTCGGGCGCCTTGGGTACCAGAGAGCATCGGGGGTGGTCTGAATATACCTCCCCTGTTACTATCCAACACTCTTAAGGTGTGGGATGCTTTAAATGGCATGGGACGGCTTGCCTCCTCAGTCTCGCTTCTGGCTCAATTGGGGAGCTTCCCCTGGTTCACACCGGGGGAACACCTTTCCTTCTTTCGCTCATGGGCCTCTGATGGTGAGATGGTGAGAGCCAAGGGGGAAACCCCTTGGCTCTTAGCTCTCTATGTCCACCTCTATGACACCACAATCTATCACTGTGTTATATGGGATGTTGCAGTCACTAGAGCCAAGGTGGAAACCCCTTTACATAAGAGAATGGGAGAGAGACCTGCAATGCAAATTCACCGAGCTACAACTTGACCATTTTTTTTTTTTTTCAAATAACAGTTTTTATTATTGTTATCATTCTCAGTTGGAATACAGGGTAAAGAAGCATGGAAAGTTGTAAATATTATCCAGCATATCTTATCCACTATTAAACATACATTTGTGAAATAAGGGTGTTAAATTCGTGCTACGTTTCAAAGATATCTCATCGTTTAACTTTTAGCAATTCCTTTTATAGATAGAGGATGTTAATTCAGTTACATTGTTGTAGAATAATATCTATGAGAACTCAGATATTTTAAAATCTGTAGTATAGAAAGATGAATAGACAAAGAGAAAGAGAAAAAATAAGGGGGAAGAGAGAGAGAGATATACAGTAGGCCATCTGAGTAAGGTTGATACCTGGTCATGGTGGATCCTCCCGGAGATGCCACAGTTCCCAGACCCCCTTGTGAGCCTCCAGTCTGTCCTGCATCCTAGCCGTCATTTTCTCCATCAGTTCAATATCTTTAATTCTCGAATAAAGATCTTCAGGAGAGGGTGGAGAACGGCGTTTCCAGTTTAGGGCTACTAGGCATCTGGCTGCTGTGAGTATGTGTCTTACTAATTTCTTATATGGCGTGCGGAGTTTGAGTGGTGATAGTCCCAGTAAGAAAAACTTTGGGGAAGCTCGGACCTGCATTTCCAAGAGATGGGATAGTAGAAGTTGGACCTTGTCCCAAAAGGAGGTAATCAGCGGGCACTCCCAATAGATATGTATGAGGGTGCCTTTCCCTCCCTGACAGCGCCAGCATCGATCTGAACTAGTGGGGAAAATTGCGTGGAGCACATCTGGGGTCATATACCAGAAAAATAAAATTTTGTATGCATTCTCCTTATAGAGAGTGCATAATGAACTCTTTGCTGTTTGGTTCCAGATCGCCTGCCACTGTGTTATAGGGAGTTCCTTATCAAGTATTTTCTCCCATTTAAGCATGTAGGAGTGCTTTCCCTGCTCCTCTAGGGAGATGGTATTTAAAATCTTGTAAATTCCCGATATAATACCCTTCTGAGCATTCCCTTCCAATATTATAGTTTCAAAGGGGGTTGGGGGAGAGAACTGCAGGTTCGAGGTTATAGTTAGTGCGTAGTGTCGGATTTGTAAGTATCCATAAAATGCCTGTTTCGGCAAGTCATGTTTTGCTTGTAATTCAGAGAAAGGTAATAATTTACGGGTTCTGGGTTCCACTATACTCCCAAAGTGGAATAGGTTCCTAGAGGACCAAGGGTAGGACATCTGATGTGTTAGACTATCTGGCACTTTGGGATTGCAGATAAAAGAGGTCAGTGGTGATTTCTCTGAAGATAGTTTATGAGGTCGGGCCAAGGTGCGCCAAGTCCGTCGTAGCAGAGACATGGGGCCTAGCATCCGATCGGGGGACACCTCCGCGCCCGCACTCCATAGCAGGTTGTTCGGGTGTATTGGGGCTAGCCAAAGTTTTTCGATTTCAGTCCATTTGTTATATGACTTATGAGTAAACCATGAGGCTATCGCTTTTAATTGCGCAGCCTGGTAATATTTAATAATATCAGGGAAAGCCAGGCCTCCCTCGTTACGTGACGCCAGCATTACCGTCCTCGGTATCCTATGCCTTTTGTAGTTCCAAACAAATTGGAGTAAGTCCGCCTGGAGCTTTTTCAAGTGTTTGAGTGGTATAGGGATAGGGAGGGTTTGAAAGAGATATAGGAGCTTCGGGAGGATGGTCATCTTAATAGAGGCTATGCGGCCCAAAAGGGAGATATGATGTTTTTTCCACTGCGCCAGTAATGCTCTGATGGAGCGAAAGAGGGGTGGGAAGTTTTCTTGGTATAAGGTGTCATATTTTGGAGTAATAAGGGTCCCTAGATATTTCAGAGCTGTAGTCTTCCAGCTATAATGGAAGTTGGCTTTTAATAGTGCGAGTTCGGTATCAGGGATATGTATAGGCAAGGCTTCTGATTTTGATGCATTGATTTTATAACCTGAGAGAGCTCTAAAGTTATCTAATTCCCTATGTAGGACCGGGAGGGTGGTGTGGGGTTGGGTCAGTGTAAGGATGATATCATCGGCGAATAGGGAGATCTTAAATTCCCTATCTCTAACCATTATCCCCCTTATGTCCTGGTTATTCCGGATCGTGGCGGCCAAGGGTTCCACACATAGTGCAAATAGTAGGGGTGACAGTGGGCACCCCTGCCTGGTGCCATTTGCCACCGAAAAAGGTGTGGAGAGTGCGAAGGGGGTCCTGACCTGTGAGGAGGGGTTGGAGTAAAGGTGCCTGATTGCTCGCATAAAAGGTCCACGAAAGCCCATGTGGGTCAGTGTGGCGAACAGGAAGGGCCACCCCAAGCGGTCAAAAGCCTTCTCGGCGTCAAGGCTCAGTAGCATGGAGGTGAGTCCCCCCCCTGCCCGCCACGTCCACCAGATCAATCACCCTTCTGGTATTGTCACCTGCTTGCCGCATTGGGACAAACCCCACCTGATCCTTGTGGACCAGCGACGGAAGGATCGTGTTTAGGCGGTTGGATAAGAGCTTAGTGAAAATTTTTAGGTCGGAGTTCAGGAGGGCAATGGGTCTATAATTGGCGCATAGGGATGGGTCTTTGTCTGGTTTGGGGATTAGGGTGATATAGGATCGCTGCATATCTAGGGGGATGGGGGCGTCACGGAGGAAGGTATTAAACAGCCTACACATATGGGGGAGCAACTGATGAAGGAATGTCTTATAATATTCATAGTGAAAACCGCCTGGGCCAGGGGCTTTATGGGATGGTAGGGCTTTGATAGTCAGTTCTAATTCTTCCTCCGAGATCTGTGCATTAAGCGATTGCAGGTCGGATAGCTGGAGTTTTGGAACACCGCTTTGTTCTAAATATTGTTGCATCTTTTGAGATAGATCTGGGGAGGGAGGGTTACTGGGTATGTCAGGGCTGTTGTACAGATTTTTGTAGAAATCTGCAAAAGTGTGGGCAATATCCACTGGGTGAGATAGTGGCTGACCTGATTTGTTTTTAATCTGGTTCGGGGATAGCATGTGGGTGCGTTCACGGAGCTTGTTGGCCAGAAGAGAATGGGCCTTATTGCCTTTGTCATAAAACAATTGTTTCAGTCTGGTCAAGGCTTTCTCTACCTGACCTAGGGCCAGGTCCCGAAGAGTCGTACGAAGGTTGGTTATTTTTTTAAGGAAAGGCACTGTGGGGTTAGTTTGGAGCTTGTGTTCCAGTGCTTTGAGTTCTCTTTCCGCTTTCACTTTTGCGGCTTGGGCATCTTTTTTTGGTGCTGTGGAGAGTGCTATACATTTACCTCAGAGGACCGCCTTATGGGCTTCCCAAAGCGTGGCGGATGAGACTTCCTGATTATTATTCTCTTTAAAATAGAGCTGAAGAGTAGAAGTTAATTCTGCCTGAGAGGGTTGGTGTTGGAGGAGGAAAGTGTTAAGCTTCCAATTATATGGTCTACGGAAGGCGGTGTCTAAGTCTATGGTGAGTAAGATAGGGGCATGGTCAGACCATGAAATCGGGAGTATTTGAGCCTTGCGGGTGAGTTGTAAGGTGTGGTTATTGACAAAAAAGTAGTCTATCCTGGAGTGGGTGCGATGTGGGGCCGAGTAGAACGTGTACTGCCGGTCGCCCGGGCGGAGAGCCCTCCACGCATCAAAGAGCGCATATCGTCTGGAGATTTGTCTGAATAGTCTCGAGTCTCTAAGGACTTTGGGTGATGCTGCTTGGGGGCCCACCGTCTGGCGATCAGCATAGGATGAATGGGTAAGGTTAAAGTCGCCCCCTATTACCAGAACCTTTGGTGTGACTTTAAAGAGGCGGGCGTACACCTTGGATAGGAAGCTGTGTTGTTTGGCGTTCGGTGCATACAAAGTACACAGGGTAATTTCCTGTGATTGCCATAGTCCTTGTAGGATTATGAAGTGGCCATGAGGATCACAGTGCTGGGTCACGCAAGCGAAGGGAGCTCCCCTCTTAATAAGTATGGCCACTCCTGCCCTTTTATGGGTACCTGAAGCCATATAGATCTGGGAGTAGTATCTGGAGGCGAACGCGAAGGAGCCCCCCCCCCATCATAATGAGTCTCCTGGATCATAACGATATCTGCCCCTGACTGTCTGAATTCCCTCAGTGCCAGATGCCGTTTTTTATTGGAGTTTAATCCATGTACATTTAATGAGAGAATCTTAGCCATGGTAGTGTGTGTGGTGGATGGTGGGACGCTCACCTGGTGTTGATGCACCTGCAATCAAGACTGGGGCTCGGGGTAGACTCTCTCCGGGAGGAGACCACGAACTTGCTCGAAGATGGCTGGGTAGGTTTGGTGATGGCTGGATAGGAAGGGGAAGAGAAGAGTCAGAGAGAAAGAAGAACACTGTTAGAGTGCAAAAAACATGGAAAACGCACATTCCTAATAAACCTGTATAGGCCAACAGGCCTAGGTCTGGACGGAGTCCCCTGGGCCCCCCCACCCCCAGAAAGAGGGGTGGAGAGGGGCACCGGGGAGTCCGTAGCCAGCCAAAAGTAACAATTCTACAGCACATAGTCTGCGACCGTGCACTGATATCTATCAAACTATCAAGGGGGGGTGATAGGGAACGGAAGCTGTACCCATCTCTCCAGAGCTCATCTATATTAAGCCCTAGGTGATAAAGTAAAATTCAGCATGGGGGGGGCAATCTCGGGGGTCCTAAACTGGAGTTGCATTAGACAAACTAAAATAAACTGCAGTCTAACTTGGCTTATATATTGAGCCTAAGTGCTCAGGTCCTTTAGTTATCTAGAGTCACAGTGTTTGCATCTCAGCGATTCTTTTGTTTAGTGGGCTTGCGTTGCGGGTCAGAGTCCCGGGGTCGATTGGAGGAAGACACTCAATGCCAGATTGTAGGCGGTGGCGGTGGGGTTGCGACAATGTCCCAGTCCGGTAACTTTGGTGCTGGAATTTCAAGAATGTTGCAGAAAGTGCGCAGGTCCTCTGGGTATCTCAGTACAGCGGATTTGCCCTGATGTTTTGCAGTGAGGCTAAAGGGAAAACCCCAACGATAGGTGATGTTCTCCTTCTGCAATAACTGTAGTAGAGGCTGGAGGAGTCTGCGTTTTTGCAGGGTGATCCAGGAGAGGTCTGGATACAGTTGTATCTGGACATCCTCAAAAGTCACTTTACGCGCCAGACGTGCTCGCTTCATGATTTCTTCCTTGATGGGGTAAGAGCTGACCCTGCATATAATATCTCTTGGTTTGGCGGTGGCGCCTTTAGGACGAAGCGCTCTGTGGGCTCTGTCCATGTCTATGTGCTTATTGGGCGGGTCCCCAATTAAATTATTGAAAACAGATTGTAGGATTGTTTGTAGGTCCTCGGGACCCTCCGCCTCCGGTATGCCCCTCACTCGTATGTTGTTGCGGCGCCCTCGGTTGTCCAAGTCCTCCACGTGTCTTTGCATATCTCTCAGCATTTCTCTGTGGTCTGCTCCCTGCAGTTGTGTTCTATGGACTGCCAGTTTGGTTTCTTGTATCTCTTCCTCCGCCATTTCCATCCTGTCCGCCAGGTGTTTGAGACCTGTCTGGAGTACTTGGATTTCTGTCCGGCAGGTAGACTTCACATCTTCAATAAGCTGTCTGAAATCTTCCTTTGTAGGTATAGCTTGTAAGTATGCTTGCCACTGAGGATGTAAGGGTGGGTCCATTGTGGTGCCATAATGCTGGTTAGGTGATGACCTGCCCGATGGTGTGGTATTGGTGTGTGTGGTTCCCCTCTCCTGGTGTGGTTGTGTACCAGTTGCTGGGGAGTCCCATGGGTCTGTCCATGTTTCAGCTTGTTGCTGCTGAAGGGGACCTGCAGAGCTAGCCCCTGCTGGGAGGGGGATCAGAGCTCCTGCCTTCTGTGCGTATGAAGGTGTGGGGAGCAGATGGTATCTGGAGGTGCTGGAGTCTCTAGAGCGAGAGAGCCTCTGTGCCTTAGGCGGGGGAGATGTGTCCGTGACGGCCCAGGTTCCATCTTGTGTTCCCTCAGGGAGCTGATGCACTCTGGCTGAAGGGCCTGCGGGGCTAGGCAAAGGTGGATAGTCCTGGGAGAGATCTGAGGAGAGCGGGGACATCGGGGATGTGTGGTCCTGGCTCTGAATCTGAGGGTCGGAAGCTGTTCTCAGTAGTCTCGGGAATGCTGCTGAGCACTGAGTGTATGGCGGGGCGGAGGTAGGCAGCATGGCTAATGGCGGCTCGCATGGCTGTTCCCTCTGGGCGGCGGCTCGCGGGGGAGAACTCACCGCTCCGGTATAGAGGTTGCGCTCCTGGGGGTTCACTTCTGCCCGTGGTTGATCCTCTGAGTACTGGGGAAGATCTGGAGCAGTTTGTGAGGCCTGAGTGGAGCTCCGGTGCTGAGGCGCGGAAGTGACCGGCGCCATGTTGGTCTCCTCGCTCCGGGATGCGTCCGGCTGTGTAAAGAAGGAGCGGAGGTCTGTGGATGCACCCGGAGGGGGTTGTGATGATCCCCTGTGTTTAGAGGAGCGGGTGGTCCGTGACTTGCCCATAAAGCTGTGGATGGTTGCCCCCAAGATTGCCTTTCTCGCTGCGGGCTTAGAGAGCAGGGAGATCAGGCTTCCATCTTGCTCGGCTTCCGGTCACGCCCCCCCAACTTGACCATTTTTATCGGTTTACACATTCCAGCTCTGTAGATACGAAAATGCAAGAGTGGGGGTTCAAATTACTGACTCGCTGGTATAGGCTCCCCTCCAAACTTGCTAGAATCTACTCAACACTGACTGATGCTTGCTGGAGGGGTTGTGTACAGCAGGGTACATTCCTGCATGTGTGGTGGGAATGCCCCAAGCTTAGACCCTATTGGCAGAATGTCAGAACTCCGGTCAGAGTAATTTTAGATCTTGAACTACCCGACTCCAGTTGGAGCTTTTGTGGCATGTCCCTACCATCCCTCCTAGCCATTACTGTAAATCAGTACTACTCCATCTTCTGAATGTGGCTGGACGATTAAATCCAGTTCACTGGAAATCAGCTCAAATTCCTAGTAGGGAGGATTGGATACGCTTAGTAAACAATATTATGGCTGCTGAGGAATGGATGGCGACATGCAAAGGTAAACATGACAAGTTTTACAGTACTTGGGCTACGTGGATTCACTACACTAGTATGTTCCCACGGAATTCTCAACCAACAACTTCTGGAACGATAAACTGTTGCTGATTGACAGTTTAAGAGTTGGATCAGATCCAAGGAGTGTTCTATCAGATACTTATAAGTATTTATACGAGTGCTGTTCACTGTTACCTCTTTACTTTGTTCCCCTTTCTCCATCCCCCCCCCCCCCTTATTCTTTTTTCATTCTCTGGTCATGCTCTTATGACCTTCCCTGTTAGATTGGTTATCCCCGATATTACCCTCTATGTTACAAATATTTATGGATGGGTGTTAATCGATACTGGGATTTGTTGATAGGAATTTGGCAATTTAAAGTGTGTGGTTTTATCTATATTAACACTGCGCTTGCAGATTATATGCCCTTATGTTCTTTATGTCGGATGGTCAGTCGGACTCTTTTACATGTATCAAGTTGGGCTCTTGATGGGCCTGTTGACCAATGGATAACTTTCTTCTGCCTTTTTTTAGGGTTTCCTGTCTCTATTTCTTATGTATTGTTTTTACAGATAGAATAAATAAAGATTACTTTAAAAAAAAAAAAGACTGCTTCCATTTTTTTTTTAATTGGCGAAATTTCACTTTCACTTTTTGTCCTTTAGACTCAACAGAAAGTGAGAAGATATCTTTCCAATGTGAGGAATATCCTCTCTTAATGTCCGTAGGTGTGATAAGAAAATTGCATGAAAAAATTTAAAAAATAAAAAGTTTTGCCGTTAGTTATACTTTCATTTTTTTAAAGTAAATGTATGTATATTATATAAAAAAACTCTCTATTTGGTTTCCCAATAGGTATTGCAAAACTACATAAATTTACCATACCTGTCAATCACAAGTTCCAGTAACACCATATGCGAAACCTGTGTGATCTCTGGATCATTCTCCACATAGTCATATCTATCCAGCAACTGTACCAGGTCTAGATCACAGGACATTTTATCTGGGAATTTCCAAGAGGGCACACGAACAGCACCCACTCTTGAGAAAACATCAATCACGGTACCCTGAAGATCAGTGATGTCCTTCCGCAGGCTTTCCATACATGTACGATCTCCCAACATACAAGCCATATTTCTGACACCTAAGTAAACACAATGCAATAAGAAAACTAACATAAAAAAGATATAAGACATAATGCTACTATTTATTACACTCTTACCTCCATGACAGCCACAGATCTTCTAGGAAACCTGTCATGAGAAAACATGGAGGCTGCTATTACTGATCTCTCCTTTTTAAAATGCCAGTTGCCTGACTGTCATTCTGACCCTCTTTTTCCAATACTTTGAGTCATTCACCCAGAATAAGCATACAGATAAGAGTTTCTGACTTTCCCATGACTTTCTTGATCTGTATAATTATTATGCTTTTTAGTACTGAAGGCGGAGGGTTATCATAACACCCAGGTAATAAAAAAAATAGTAATGGCAGCTCTGCATGTTTCTTCCCTAACTGATTTACTTCAATGCT
The DNA here is from genome assembly GCA_037952925.1 of Lithobates clamitans. Classification (NCBI taxonomy): domain Eukaryota; kingdom Metazoa; phylum Chordata; class Amphibia; order Anura; family Ranidae; genus Lithobates; species Lithobates clamitans. The sequence goes on along the minus strand of JBBGZY010000218.1, from coordinate 3,052,047 downwards.
AATTGTAAGCAATGTTACAATTAGTTACAATTGCTTCGCCTTTATTATAGCTAGGCATAAATGAACTGCAATCAGAGAAAGATCTATGTTGTAACAATTTCTTTGTAGCTCAGTCAGTGGCTAAATGACTTTTTTTTTGCAGTGTTTGAACCTAGCTACATAATCTCCAACTTCAGCAGCTACTTATGTTATCTGATGCTTGGAGCACAACTGTCATGCCCCGTACACACGATCGGATTTTCCGACAAATGTTGGATGTATAATTTTAAAAGCAGTGGCAAGCCTGCTGATATCACACGTTTGCTGACCTGACAGAAGACCGCTGCTTTTAAAATTTAACATCAAAACAGTGTCACGGATTTCTAAAAACTGTATTTCACTATATAAGCTCAGTTTAGTGCTAAAAAAAAGGGTAAAATGCAAGACTTTGGTGGGTGTAAAAAGATGTCTGTTTGGCGACTTCAGACTGCAGGCTTACTGCGGCTGAGTGCAGGGTGTACCAAGATGGCCGTGATGGAACATAACTTCCGTTACAAGTTTTGACAGGTAGCCTAATCTGACGGAACACCTGCACATTTAAACACAATGTTTTACTGTGCAGATTAGTGCAATGGCGGCCTCAGTAGGGAGCACTACGATGTGCGTTTTAGCACATCGCACTGCTTGTTTTTTTTACAACTTCATTCATGCCACCGCACAGCGCATTGCACCGCTGTGTGGTCACATGCAGAGCCATCCAGTACAGTGCAGAAAAATGCAGACCTGCGGCATTTTTCCGAGCTGCAGATCACACCAACAGTGTGAACGGGACACACAGAAAACTATTTATTTTTATGTGCCATAGTGGTGACCTGTGTTTATTAAGTGCAGAAAAATGCAGGTAACTGCAAATGGTCTGAACAAGCCCTAAAAATAATGAAGCCAGCAAACATCATCACAACTGTAATGCTGTATGTTGTACACTGAATGTGTAAAAAATACATTTAAATTACACACCCAGATCTGCACTATCAGGATGTTTTTTAGATGCTTATAGTGTTTCCACAGTTCACTGGGAGACACTCGGTATAACAGGGTGGCAATGCAGGATATTGGGAGACAGGGAATGCAGCCATTTGATTTCTTGACAGTTCACTTGAGAGCAAAAGCAAATATCACAGTTATCAATCACGGCATGCCAGCAATGTAAATGCTTTGCAAAACAGTTAAATTGATTGGTTTAATTCAGCTTTAATGAAAGCCGCAGATTTAAATTGACTGAAAATCATCAAAAAAAAAAATGTAACCACTTGCCATCCAAGCCAACTCTGGCATTTCTCTCCTACATGTAAAAATCATATTTTTTTTTTGCTTGAAAATTACTCAGAACCCCCAAACATTTAATATATATATATATATATATATATATATATATATATATATATATATATATATAGATATAGAGAGAGAGAGAGAGAGAGAGAGAGAGAGAGAGAGAGAGAGAGAGACACCCTAGGGAAAGAAATGGTGGTCATTGCAATTTTTTATGTCACATGGTATTTGCACAGCAATTTTTCAAACGTAATGAATTTTAATGCAACAAAACACAATAGATAACCCGATTTTTTGGTAAGACATAAAAGAAGATGTTACATTGAATAAATAGATACCAAACATGTCACGCTTTGAAACTGCACACACTCGTGGAATGGCACCAAACTTTAGTACTTAAAAATCTCTATAGGCGATGCTTTAAACATTTTTACAAGCTACAAAGGAGGTCTTGCGCTAGCATTGCTCTCGCTCAAACAATCGCAGCAAAACCTCACATGTGTGTTTTTTTTAAAATCACAAAGGGTTTTATTGATAATATGCAAAATGTTTACATGTAGTACGGTCATATATTCTTTTTCACAATCGGTCTTATAAACACAAAACAATGACTTATAACATAGGAAACAGTCATCTACACCATACAGAAACGTATACCATGGGGTGGCTCCAGACGGGTCATATACAGTTGGCAACAATAAGTACTTCGGGCAGTGCTCCACCCAGCCTCCAAGATCAACCGGAGCTAAACCGGGGACATTCATCCAAGTTGCCCATATTTTTTCACATTTTTTCATACTCCCCCTGTGTTGGTATATATATATATTTCTCCAGTCTAATAGTATCGCCCATTTGGTTCAAGCATTCCCTCACCACAGGGGGTTCTTCAGATTTCCAGTGCCTCAGTGTAAGCTTCCTGGCCTGGAAGAGGGCTCTAGTTATCGCTATCCTAGAGGGCTCCTCCTCCGGGACATCATCGATGATTCCCAATAAGCACAGTTTAGGGTGTGCTCTCAGCTGAACCTGAAAGACTCTGTTAATTGTATCCATCACATCCCTCCAGTAGATATGCAGTTTAAGGCATCTCCACAACATGTGGATCAGGTTTCCATGATCTCTCTTGCATCTCGTACAGGAGGGATCACCCCGCACCCCCATTCTTGCCAATCTAGCTGGTGTGTAGTGTACTCGGAAAAAAATGTACAGAGACAATCTTTGGGCCATGTTAAGGGAGCACATGGGGACTGCCGATAACGCCTCCTCCCATTGGTCTTCCATGAAGGTTTGTACATCCCTCTCCCACTTGGATATGAGCCCCGCAGTATTGTCCGGGAGAACTTTAGTAAGGAGCATGGAGTAGCTGCAAGATATGAACCCCTTATATGTGGATACTTCTCTCATATAGTTAAATATGGGTGTGGGATTCTGGATTCAGGCATCCCCATTATTGCTGCCATCTCTTGCTGTATTGTAGTTTTTCCAGTTCCAAGTAAGGCTTATTCCCCCAGATGGGGCTATATCTAGTGAAGCCCTCCACCTGATGTAGTGTTCTAACTTTGTTCCACACTTTTTGCATCAGGTTGTAAGTAGGAAATAGTTTATTTGACTTGGCAAACCTCAGCGCCTGCAGTCCCTCCTCCACCTCCCCACCTGTTTCTGCCTTAAAAAAGTGCACTACAGGGTCTATCAAGTTAAGCACTGGAATCTCAGGGGGGATCAGGACCCTAGCTATATGTAGGAGTTGGGAGACCATATAGTACAGCCATGGATTAGGGAGAGTAAACCCTCCCACCTCCTTTGGGCGTTGTAGCTGTTCTAGTTCAGGTCCAGGTCCATGATCAGAGGGGAATGATCCAAAATTACCCTCAAAGCATAGGTGATTTCTGTAACCGAGCGAACTGCTGGTTCAGAACATAAGCACATTTCAATAAGTGACGGGACATATATGATTTCGAAAAACATGAAAAACTGGTATTTCCCGGGATTCCTATTCCTCCACAAATCCAACCATCCCACCTCTTCCACCAGCTTCCTCTGGGCCGTGCGGCATTGGGCCGCGCGCCGATGAGACCGGGGGGGGGGGGGGGTTGTCTAGCAATGGATCCAGGAAACAATCGAAATCACCCATAACATAGATCGGTACCTCCAGGCGCCCCAGTTGAAAGTCCAGGACCGCCCTGAGGACCCGATGACTATATGGAGGTGGGATATACACAAAGGTGAGTATGCATTTCAAGGAGAACGGTACAATATACCATATCTTCCCTCACTATCAACCACACTATCCAATTCCTGGTAGTCCAGTGAGCTGCATATCAAAACACTCACACCTCTAGAAAAGGAGGTGTGAGTAGAGTGATAGGCCTTACCCACCCGCAATATTGGACGCAAGGCAGTAATATTATAAAAGTACAAAACTTATTGGACAAACAATAAATAAATCAACAAATGTAATACAATGTAAATATGAATGTAAACAGATAACTGATGATAAAAAAAAAATCTATATAAGGCGAAAAAAACAGCTTAAAAAGTGGGGGGAGCTCGCAATGGAATAGTCTGATGCGTTTCAAATGCACTCTGAAGTGCTGATCTTCCTCAGGGACTTTAACAGTTTGCACCACTCCCAATGCTGTAGTTCCCAAATAAGTTGTTTTACCAGCAGCTGAAAAGACACACTCAAATAGTAAGAATGGAACATTCATCCTTGCCAGACCAAGAAGCGCCATCCAACGGACCTCCTGAATTCACCCATGCTCCAAAAGATTGCTATTAGTCGCTTTTAGGGGAGTTGTGTTTTAACATTTAATATTAAGAGCTTAGTTCATATTGTATATTCAAAAATATAATATTATAATTAAATTTCTACAAGCAATTGTTCTCAAGGATGTGAACTTCAGGATCTCATTGTATATAGTTGCAGGTGGTATACTTCTCCACCACTTGAGAACCCTTTCTGGATGTGATACACCTTCCTGAAATATTTAATTATAATATTATATTATATTATAAATATATAATTACCTGAAATATACAAATATGAACTAAGCTCTTAATATTAAATTGTACACTATACTGACACTGTTTAAACACAACTCCCCTAAAAGCGACTAATAGCAATCTTTTGGAGCATGGGTGAATTCAGGAGGTCCGTTGGATGGCGCTTCTTGGTCTGGCATGGATGAATGTTCCATTCTTACTATTTGAGTGTGTCTTTTCAGCTGCTGGTAAAACAACTTATTTGGGAACTACAGCATTGGGAGTGGTGCAAACTGTTAAAGTCCCTGAGGAAGATCAGCACTTCAGAGTGCATTTGAAACGCATCAGACTATTCCATTGCGAGCTCCCCCCACTTTTTAAGCTGTTTTTTTCGCCTTATATAGATTTTTTTTTTATCATCAGTTATCTGTTTACATTCATATTTACATTGTATTACATTTATTGATTGTTCTTTATGATATGCCGGGATGGGACGCATAGGCAACCTAGTTGGCTAGATGAGGCAAAGCTCCATCATTACTTTCAACTCACATCAATGTCAGACCAAAGTAGTACAAGGACTACTTTGAAGTGGCACAGATATAAATGGTACTTATTGAAAATCATGGGGTACGACTTGTCATGCGACTTTGCAGTCCCAAGTCGCAGGACCAGTGTGAAAGGGGCCTAAAGGTGCTGACAAGGTGGAGAGAGCAGAAAGATGACTTTATGAGTCTTTTGCTGCTCTTTCACTGTCCAATCACTGGTTGGGAAGTGGTTAGGCTATATTTCTAAAATGTTGCAAAAAGAAAAAAAACAGCTCCGAATCGTAGATTCTAGACGGGTATGTTGCCTGCCTGCAGTTCAGCTCTCTGTTTTACATCTTGCAGTGCTATAAGTTTGGGAAGAACTTACTTTATTTGTAGACATGTAACCACTACAGAGCACGTGTGCGAAATAATTCCAGCACTATTCCATATCGGGGCTGATGAAGAATCCCCAGGGGTGAGATCGCTGTATTCACAGACACTTGGGTTGGTGAAAGCCGCAAACGATCTTTGTTAGTACACTACATCCGTTACCATAACAACAAAGCACCATAGTCCAGCGACTTCCGGTGCCGCGTATTTCCGGTTTTATTTGGAATGTGCTATTCTTTAATTTTGGTGGGGGGAATTTGTATGCGTTAGTTGGAATGGTACCTACCATCTCTCAGCTAGGACTATACAGCCTTAGCCTAAAGCCTGTCTGCTAACAAACAAATCCGACCTCTGTACTTTGTCTGTTCTGAAACCCAGAGTTTCCTATCCCCCCCCGCTCCCTGAGCTGTGTGTGGTGTCTTCCACCACTTCCGCCCGTCCCTTTCTCCTCCGTGGTGCCGCCATTTTGGTGTTGAGCACCTGAGGATTCCGCCAGGAGACCGGAGAGCCAGGCCGACACCATGCCGGCGGGTCCCGTCCAGATGTTAGCGCCTCCGGCGCCCGATGGAGGCCAGGTAAGTGTGAGCTGTGCTTGTATAGAGCCTACTGTCTTCTCCGTGTCTTATCGCTGCCATACGTAATGCAGACGGCGGGCTGTGTCCACTGAGACCCTCCATATGTACTGCTATAATCTCATGAGAGTAGGGGATCACCACCAGGGGGCAATATACATTCTGATCATGGTAGGGGATCTGTGGTCACCACCAGGGGGCAATATACATTCTGATCATGGTAGGGGATCTGTGGTCACCACCAGGGGGCAATATACATTCTGATCATGGTAGGGGATCTGTGGTCACCACCAGGGGGCAATATACAATCTGATCATGGTAGGGGATCTGTGGTCACCACCAGGGGGCAATATACAATCTGATCATGGTAGGGGAGCTGTGGTCACCACCAGGGGGCAATATACAATCTGATCATAGGAGAGCTGTGGTCACCTCCAGGGGGCAATATACAATCTGATCATGGTAGGGGAGCTGTGGTCACCTCCAGGGGGCAATATACAATCTGATCATGGTAGGGGAGCTGTGGTCACCTCCAGGGGGCAATATACAATCTGATCATGGTAGGGGAGCTGTGGTCACCTCCAGGGGGCAATATACAATCTGATCATGGTAGGGGAGCTGTGGTCACCTCCAGGGGGCAATATACAATCTGATCATGGTAGGGGAGCTGTGGTCACCTCCAGGGGGCAATATACAATCTGATCATGGTAGGGGAGCTGTGGTCACCACCAGGGGGCAATATACAATCTGATCATAGTAGGAGAACTGTGGTCACCTCCAGGGGGCACTATACAATCTGATCATAGGAGAGCTGTGGTCACCTGCAGGGGGCATTATACAATCTGATCATAGGAGAGCTGTGGTCACCTGCAGGGGGCACTATACAATCTGATCATAGGAGAGCTGTGGTCACCTGCAGGGGGCACTATACAATCTGATCATAGTAGGGGAGCTGTGGTCACCTCCAGGGGGCACTATACAATCTGGTCATAGGAGAGCTGTGGTCACCTGCAGGGGGCACTATACAATCTGATCATAGGAGAGCTGTGGTCACCTGCAGGGGGCACTATACAATCTGATCATAGTAGGGGAGCTGTGGTCACCTCCAGGGGGCACTATACAATCTGGTCATAGGAGAGCTGTGGTCACCTCCAGGGGGCACTATACAATCTGGTCATAGGAGAGCTGTGGTCACCTCCAGGGGGCACTATACAATCTGATCATAGGAGAGCTGTGGTCACCTGCAGGGGGCACTATACAATCTGATCATAGGAGAGCTGTGGTCACCTGCAGGGGGCACTATACAATCTGATCATAGTAGGGGAGCTGTGGTCACCTCCAGGGGGCACTATACAATCTGGTCATAGGAGAGCTGTGGTCACCTCCAGGGGGCACTATACAATCTGATCATCTGATCATAGGAGAGCTGTGGTCACCTGCAGGGGGCACTATACAATCTGATCATAGTAGGGGAGCTGTGGTCACCTCCAGGGGGCACTATACAATCTGGTCATAGGAGAGCTGTGGTCACCTCCAGGGGGCACTATACAATCTGATCATAGTAGGGGAGCTGTGGTTACCTCCAGGGGGCACTATACAATCTGATCATAGTAGGGGAGCTGTGGTCACCTCCAGGGGGCACTATACAATCTGATCATAGGAGAGCTGTGGTCACCTCCAGGGGGCACTATACAATCTGATCATAGTAGGGGAGCTGTGGTCACCACCAGGGGGCACTATACAATCTGATCATAGTAGGGGAGCTGTGGTCACCACCAGGGGGCACTATACAATCTGATCATAGGGGAGCTGTGGTCACCACCAGGGGGCACTATATTATTATACAGCATTTATATAGCGCCAACAGTTTGCGCAGCGCTTTACAACATGAGGGCAGACAGTACACTTTCAATACAAATCAATACAGGAGGGAAGGAAGGGTCAAGTGGAAACAAAAGGTAATAACTGTGGGGGGTGAGCTGATAGAGAAAATGAAAATACAGTATTTAGGTGTGGGTAGGGTAGGCTTCTCTGAAGAGAAGGGTTTTCAGGGATTGTCTAAAAGCTAATAGACTAGGAGATAAGCGGACAGATTGGGGTAGGGCATTCAATAGGATTGGAGAGGCTTTGGAAAAGTCCTGGAGAAGAGCATGGGAGGAGGTGATGAGGGAGCTAAAGAGTAGCAGGTCTTAAGAAGAACGAAGAGAACGAGTAGGTTGGTATTTAGAGACTAGGCTAGTGATGTAGCTGGGGGCTAAATTGTGGATGGCTTTGTACGTAGTTGTTAGTATTTTGAATTTTTAATTCTTTGGCCGAGCGGAAGCCAGTGGAGGGATTGACAGAGAGGGGTAGCAGAGACAGAGCCATTGGTAAGGTGGACGAGTCTGGCAGCAGCATTCATGATGGATTGAAGAGGTGATAGACTATGTAGAGGCAAGCCAAAAGGAAGGGAGTTGCAGTAGTCAAGGCGAGAGATGACAAGCGAGTGAATTAAGAGCTTTGCTGTGTCATTGGTTAGAAAGGGGCATATTTTGGAGATGTTGCAGAGGTTGAGGCGGCAGGATTTGGACAGTGATTGGACGTAGTGCTTGAAGGAGAGTTCAGAGTCTAGGACTACACCTAGAACCTTGGCACGTGGGGATGGGCTTATAGTTGTGCCATTGATTTTGACAGAGAAATCAGGGGAAGGGGCATATGGGGGAGGAAAAATTATAAGTTCTGTTTTGGATAGATTGAGTTTGGGGAAGTGGTGTGACATCCAGACTGATATATCTGAGAGTAAATTAGTGATACGTGAGGAGACAGAGGGAGTGAGCTGAGGGGTAGAGAAATAGATTTGGGTGTCGTCAGCGTAGAGGTGGTATTGGAAGCCATGGGAGGCTATCAGTTGACCCAGGGAGGCGGTGTAGATTGAAAATAGGAGAGGTCTAAGAACAGAACCTTGGGGGACCCCAACAGAGAAAGGAAGAGGAGAGGAGGAAGTAGAGTTATAAGAAACGCTAAAGGTGTGGTTGGATAAGTAGGAAGCGAAGCAGCGAAGTGGTACAGTCACGGAGACCAAAGGCGTGTAGTTTTTTGAGGAGGAGGGGGTGGTCAACCGTATCAAAGACAGCTATACATTCTGATCATAGTAGGGGAGATGTGGGCACCTCCAGGGGGCACTATACAATCTGATCATAGTAGGGGAGCTGTGGTCACCTCCAGGGGGCACTATACAATAGGGGTGCAACGGATCAAAAAACTCACGGTTCGGATCGTTCCTCGGATCAGGAGTCACGGTTCGGATCAACAACAAAAAAATCTCCCCCACTGTAATAATATATTAGCAGGGTATTGGCACTGTTGCCATCCGAAACGCGTCAGCCTATCCGAACTCTCCCCTCCACTGTACAGATCACTACAGAGGGGAGAGAGGAACCGGCGTCATGACATGATGCCGGTTTGTTACAAGTGATCGCTCCGTCATTTGACGGAGCGATCACGTGGTAAACGGCTGCCGGGTGTACCAAGATGGCCGCCGCTACTTTCCTATGGCTGAGGCCACAGAGCGCTCCACGGATCGCGGGTGTCCCGATCTGCGGAGGTTGACCCGTATGGATCACGGATCGATGACGATCCGTTGCACCCCTACTATACAATCTGATCATAGTAGAGGAGCTGTGGTCACCTCCAGGGGGCACTATACATTCTGATCATAGTAGGGGATCTGTGGTCACCAGCAGGGGGGCACTATACATTCTGATCATAGTAGGGGAGCTGTGGTCACCACCAGGGGCCACTATACATTCTGATCATGGTAGGGGAGCTGTGGTCACCTTCAGGGGGCAATATACAATCTGATCATGGTAGGGGAGCTGTGGTCACCTCCAGGGGGCAATATACAATCTGATTTTAGTAGGGGAGCTGTGGTCACCTCCAGGGGGCACTATACATTCTGATCATGGTAGGGGAGCTGTGGTCACCTCCAGGGGGCACTATACATTCTGATCATGGTAGGGGAGCTGTGGTCACCTTCAGGGGGCAATATACAATCTGATCATGGTAGGGGAGCTGTGGTCACCTCCAGGGGGCAATATACAATCTGATTTTAGTAGGGGAGCTGTGGTCACCTCCAGGGGGCACTATACATTCTGATCATGGTAGGGGAGCTGTGGTCACCTCCAGGGGGCACTATACATTCTGATCATAGTAGGGGATCTGTGGTCACCAGCAGGGGGGCACTATACATTCTGATCATAGTAGGGGAGCTGTGGTCACCTCCAGGGGGCACTATACATTCTGATCATGGTAGGGGAGCTGTGGTCACCTCCAGGGGGCACTATACAATCTGATTATAGTAGGGGAGCTGTGGTCACCTCCAGGGGACAATATACAATCTGATTATAGTAGGGGAGCTGTGGTCACCTCCAGGGGACAATATATAATCTGATCATAGTAGGGGAGCTGTGGTCACCTCCAGGGGACAATATACAATCTGATCATAGTAGGGAGCTGTGGTCACCTCCAGAGGGCACTATACAATCTGATCATGGTATGGGAGCTGTGGTCACCTCCAGAGGGCACTATACAATCTGATTATGGTAAGGGAGCTGTGGTCACCTCCAGGGGGCAATATACAATCTGATCATGGTAGGGGAGCTGTGGTCACCTCCAGGGGGCACTATACAATCTGATCATAGTAGAGGAGCTGTGGTCACCTCCAGGGGGCACTATACATTCTGATCATAGTAGGGGATCTGTGGTCACCAGCAGGGGGGCACTATACATTCTGATCATAGTAGGGGAGCTGTGGTCACCACCAGGGGGCACTATACATTCTGATCATGGTAGGGGAGCTGTGGTCACCACCAGGGGGGCACTATACATTCTGATCATGGTAGGGGAGCTGTGGTCACCTTCAGGGGGCAATATACAATCTGATCATGGTAGGGGAGCTGTGGTCACCTTCAGGGGGCAATATACAATCTGATCATGGTAGGGGAGCTGTGGTCACCTCCAGGGGGCAATATACAATCTGATTTTAGTAGGGGAGCTGTGGTCACCTCCAGGGGGCACTATACATTCTGATCATGGTAGGGGAGCTGTGGTCACCTCCAGGGGGCACTATACATTCTGATCATGGTAGGGGAGCTGTGGTCACCTTCAGGGGGCAATATACAATCTGATCATGGTAGGGGAGCTGTGGTCACCTCCAGGGGGCAATATACAATCTGATTTTAGTAGGGGAGCTGTGGTCACCTCCAGGGGGCACTATACATTCTGATCATGGTAGGGGAGCTGTGGTCACCTCCAGGGGGCACTATACATTCTGATCATAGTAGGGGATCTGTGGTCACCAGCAGGGGGGCACTATACATTCTGATCATAGTAGGGGAGCTGTGGTCACCACCAGGGGGCACTATACATTCTGATCATGGTAGGGGAGCTGTGGTCACCACCAGGGGGGCACTATACATTCTGATCATGGTAGGGGAGCTGTGGTCACCTTCAGGGGGCAATATACAATCTGATCATGGTAGGGGAGCTGTGGTCACCTCCAGGGGGCAATATACAATCTGATTTTAGTAGGGGAGCTGTGGTCACCTCCAGGGGGCACTATACATTCTGATCATGGTAGGGGAGCTGTGGTCACCTCCAGGGGGCACTATACAATCTGATTATAGTAGGGGAGCTGTGGTCACCTCCAGGGGACAATATACAATCTGATTATAGTAGGGGAGCTGTGGTCACCTCCAGGGGACAATATATAATCTGATCATAGTAGGGGAGCTGTGGTCACCTCCAGGGGACAATATACAATCTGATCATAGTAGGGAGCTGTGGTCACCTCCAGAGGGCACTATACAATCTGATCATGGTATGGGAGCTGTGGTCACCTCCAGAGGGCACTATACAATCTGATTATGGTAAGGGAGCTGTGGTCACCTCCAGGGGGCAATATACAATCTGATCATGGTAGGGGAGCTGTGGTCACCTCCAGGAGACAATATACAATTTGATCACAGTAGGGGAGCTGTGTTGTGTAATTTTGCATGTTGTATTACTGTGTTTGAGCATCAGGAATTTTTGTCTTAGCTAAGAGAGAACAGTCTCATCTGTGACCTCACACAATGCTGTGTTGACATTGGCGCTTACCGCTTGCCCCCCGGACAGGCTGGTTCACGTACATGTACGCCACCAGCTTTGAGTGGGCAGGCTATCACATGATCACAATATAAACTGTTATGAATGGGTATCATTCATAACAGATGTGCTTAGTATTGTGATGCTGTGATTTTGCGATTCATACTAGCAACTTGCAGGGGATTTATTTATTTTTTTTAATGCCAGAGTTTACTGCTACTTTAAAGCAAACTTTTGCTTTGCCCCTGCAGATCAAAGTAAGGGATTTGTGTAAAGTGGAACTAAATTCTCCTATCCTTTTACAGCCAAGGAAGCTGCCATCTTGGCCTCTGTTTGATCTGCAGTTGCCGCATATGTGATTAGTTATGACTCCAGCCCTTTGATGGCTTGACAGTTTGGTTGAAATCACAAGCAACTGTGACCATTATCGTTCATGGCATGTCTTGAATGTAATTTCTTTGGGACCTGGTTAAATTGGGGGGGGGTAGTGGTGTCTTTTTGACTGCACACACTCCCCTTGCCTTTAGGGGCGGTAGCGGTAAAGTGCTGCTAATTTTAGCAGTGCTTTTTGGCTGCTAGCGGGGCAGTTTTAACCCCCATTAACATCTGAAAAAGGGTTAAAAGCACACTTGATTTCAATGTCAGGGGAGGTTTAGGAGCAGTGTGTACACCGCTCCAGCACCACCCCAAAGATGCTGCTTACAGGCATTTTCTAACGCGTTTCACACCAGATATGGTGCTTAATGTAGTCAGTTCCAGTGCAGAAAAAAGAACATTTTAACAGCATTTTTTTTCCTGCAAAGAGCTATACTGGAACGTGGCAAAACGCATCAAAAATGTACTGGAATGCATCTAAACACACCAAAAATGACAGCAAAAAAACACCAGGAAGGTTTGGAAAGAGGAGGGGGGAAAAACACATTGAAAACTCATCAAAAATGCACCGGAATGCAGCAAAAATGCATCACAAACACGCATGCAGAAACGCATCTGGACTGCATTTCTGTGGTGTGAACTGGCCCTTTGAAAATAGAAGACATAAGCTGATTGTTTGCCCCTCATTGTGCCTGGTTACCAGTGCACTTGAATAAACATGGCTGTGTCTAATAGCCGGAATTCACAGCTCATAATGGAAGTCGGTGCGTATTTCTGTTGTCCCAGTACAGTGAATGAGTATCAGTAACAAACTACCAGTTCTAGTATGACAGAATCGCCAGGTGCCAAAAAAGTTTAAAAAAGAAAACTAATGCTGGCACCTTTTGTCTAAAAAAAAAAAAAAAAAAAAAAAAAAAAAAACCTGTAATATACAATATAGTACATCCTTTGTGTTTAGTTACACTTTAAAAGTCATAAATGTTGCTACTATGAACAAGTGTCGGTTTTCCATTGAAGAGAATAGCGATGATCAACATGCAGCCAGCTATTGGGCTCCAAGAGTGTACCAAATTGGGACTACAATCCCCATATGGCCTTCAAAGTCACCTTTTTTTTTTTTTTTTTTTTTTTTATTCTTTAGCAGCAAATGGAGGAGGAAAAAAAAGAAGAGGTGGTTCCCTCCAAGCCTATTGTGGGTATTATCTATCCTCCACCAGAAGTCCGAAATATCGTGGACAAGACAGCAAGCTTTGTGGCAAGGTAAGTGATAGTTTTTATTTGCCTTCTCTCAGCCTCTTTAGATTTCATCATCTGTGGTGTAACCAGAATGACATTATTGGCAGAGTCTCGTGTATAAAATTGTCGATGGTAACCACATTTAATTTTTTTTCCCATATTTAGGAAATTGCTGTAGGGTTTTGGTTGCTACAGACTATTTTTTTTTTTTCCCTCATGCATTTTCATATGAGAGCCTTTATTTGATGGCTTACTAAAGTGACTAATTTTTAAGGAAAAGTTGGGTTTTGTTTTTAACGTTACTATTCCATATCAACCTGATTCCCTAGTGTCATTATACACAATGGGTTTGGAATTTTGCATCATGCTGTGGGGATGTTTTTCAGCAGTCGGGACTGGGAAACTGGTCAGAGTTGAGGGAAAGATGGATGGTGCTAAATACAGGAATATTCTTGAGCAAAACCTATACCACTGTGTGTGATTTGAGGCTAGGACGGAGGTTCACCTTCCAGCAGGACAATGACCCCAAACACACAGCTAAAGCAACATTTGAGTAGTTTAAGGGGAAACATGTAAATGTGTTGGAATGGCCTAGTCAAAGCCCAGACCTCAATCCAATAGAAAATATGTGGTCAGACTTAAATATTGCTGTTCACAAGCGCAAACCATCCAACTTGAAGGAGCTGGAGCAGTTTTGCAATTAGGAATGGGCAAAAATCCCAGTGGTAAGATGTGGCAAGCTCATAGAAACTTATCCAAAGTGACTTGGAGCTGTGATAGCCGCAAAAGGTGGCTCTACAAAGTATTGACTTTAGGGGCGTGAATAGTTATGCACATTGACTTTTCTGTTATTTTGTCCTATTTGTTGTTTCCTTCACAATAAAAAAAAAAAAAAATCAAAGTTGTGGGCACGTTCTGTAAATTAAATGATGCAAATCCTCAAACAATCCATGCTCATTCCAGGTTGTGAGGCAACAAAACACGAAAAATGCCAAAGGGGTGAATACTTTTGCAAGGCACTGTATGTGATCTGATTCCTGTGCAAGTTAACAGTTTGGGATGCGATCTGTGAACTGATCTGGGGGTGTCATTGACACCCGCAGCGGTTCGCAAAGGGCAGTGTGAACTGCCTGCGTGATAGATGCGATGTGCGAACCGTCGCTGTAATCGCGCTGGTTCCTGCATTGCACAAGTGTGAACCCAGGCTTAGTATGCGAAGTTACAAATTCAAAACGGTCAGAATTTTCTAAATCATTTTCCAAGACATATTAACTTGAGAGATGATTGGTTCCACCTTCAACAGGAAACGCAAACCAGAACAGAGATTAAAAAGCCCCTCCCTCATCTCAGTTTGTGTTTCTGTCCTCTAGGACAGTGGTTCTCAACCCTGTCCTCAAATTCCCCCAACAGGCCATGTTTTGGGAAATTCTCTTGGATAAAATAGCTGTCCAAAATACCAAGCCATTGACTGACTGATTTAAAGCACCTGTGCAAGATAAAGGATAACCTGAAAACATGGCGTGTTGGGGGATACTTGAGGACAGGGTTGAGAACCACTGCTCTAGGAGTACGCTTCATAATGTTTGTTTCCCTGGCTCTGATAACTCTGGCAGTCAGGCCCCTTCCAGGTGGCTAGTACCGGTGTGCTTGTGTTACCAGCTCTTCTTACCGGAGAGTGTCCTGTTCTGTGTTCTTACAGCGGGATCTTGCATCAGTTATGGTTGTCAGGCAGCTCCTGCAGCTTGTGTTGGTAGTGCCGGGATGTCTACCTGGTGAACCATGGGCGAGTGTCGCTGGTCCTAGAAACTGGGGAGAGGAGCAAATGATGGGGTGGACCAATGGCAGTAAGGTAATTTCTGGGTGCACCACAACCCTGCTGGAGGAAAGGGTCTAGGAGTGGCCAGGGTGTACCAGTAGGGCACTGTGATAGCACTCCCCGACCCCCCCCCCCCCCCCCCCCCCCCCCCCGACATTCATTTTAAGCCTAAGCAGTTCTACAAATTTTTTTTGCCTGGAATTCCTGTGGGGGAGCTGGGGACAGCATCTGTCTGGAGCAGTTCATCAGTCCATGGTTCATTTAGCGGGAGAGTGAAAAGGACTCTCTCAAGGCCTTCTTTCTGATTTCTTGGCTACATGCTTACATCCTTATTCTATCTCCCTTAATAAAACAAAAAAACATTCCCCTCTGGGTGATCAAACTGTTGTAGATTCCGACCTTTTTTTATTCTGAAGAAATAGCTGTTTGTCTTTTTGTCCATGTGTCCCTGTATGAAAGTAATTTGATATTTATCAATCAGCTGCTGCACCTGCAGGGCTCGGAGGAAAGGTGCAGGGTCTGAATCCCTTTTTAGATGTGATTTACCTTTTTGGAGTATCTCGCCAAAACTGACATTTTGTTGCAGATGATGCCCAAAATCTGATTTGTATCTTAGTTCAGACTTAGGGAAAATCAGCCAATCGCAACCAGGAAATAACATTTCTGGGGCCCTTCTTCGCACCATTTACTACTTTGCTAGTGACGCCCACCACCAAAAGAGAAAAATGGAGGCTTACCAGAAAGTCTGCGACCGCCTTTCTCAGGGGGGTCAAAACAGGCTTAGTAGATCACCATAGATATCCTGTCCGGATACGGTCTATGGCTCCTCAGACCTCCCTTCAGGATGGCTTATGGGTGATGGCCAAAAGCACTCAGGAACAATGGGTGACAGAATGATAAACTCAGCGAACAGTCCAGCAAGGGTATGTCATGTAAAAGAAAAAGGAACTCCCATAGTGTAGATAATCAAGTTCCGTTTATTCCAGAAAGGTGAATACAATAGCAGGCACACTGCATTAAAAAGGCATATGCAATGCCCAGACGAAAACAATAAAAACCTGTATAAAAAGCTCCACCGTTGTTTAAATTAAAACCGCGCATGCATGTAGTTGCCCTTTAAATGCATAGTTCACTTTTACCAAAAAACTGCATGTGCAGATAAGGGGTTTCTGTAGATCAAAACCGGTTGTGAAGCTTTGATTCAACTCAAATTAAACTATGTAGTGTTTATTTTCCAGCCCGCTGGCCTTACTGCATATGATGCTGTATTACTTTCTTTTAATAAGCAGATACCTGAATTCTTTATGAAAACTGTCTGACATGCTTTTTTTTCTGTGACAGAAATGGCCCTGAGTTTGAAGCCAGAATCCGCCAAAATGAAATCAACAATCCTAAATTTAATTTCTTGAATCCAAATGATCCTTATCATGCCTACTACCGTCACAAGGTCAATGAGTTCAAAGAGGGAAAAGCGCAGGAGCCATCTGCTGCCATACCTAAAGTTATGCAGCAGCAGTCTGGACAGCAGCTTCCTCAGAAGGTATGTGATTGTGCCACAAATGGAAACAAGGTTGTTTCCTAAAATTTGGAGTTAAAGCTGTGTGCGTGGTGTTTGTTTTTTTTTACTTTTTTGTTTTGCAACCTGCAAGGTAAAGCCATAATCTTAGTATGTATCACATACTAGCTCATTATGTCTAACTTACCTTAGAGCGAAGCCTTCCAGCGGCGCATGGCACGGCTGACTAGTCTTCCATCTTCACCCGGTCGGTCTTCCGTGTTCACGGACTCAGGCTGTGTGAGTGGACGGAGCTGCCCTTTATTGCACAGGACTCTGAAGGAAAGGCCCCGTGCACGTTTTAGGAGATATTTTCAGTACATAAAGGTAAGCCTTATTATAGGCTTACCTATTGGTAAAATTATGCATGGGAGTTTACTCCCACTTTAAATTGATATGTGGTGTTAAAATGGTTGTACATATAGGTAAGCCTATAATAAGGCTTACCTATACGTACTAAAAATATCTCCTAAACGTGCGCCGTTTAGGAGATATTTACCTTTTGTAGTGTGCCGATGTCATCGGCGCATGCGCAGTGAAGAAATGCCCCTCCGTGCCGTTTCTTCCCCAGCCTGTGCCGTGACTGGCGGCTCCCGCGCGCATGTGCGGGAGTGACGTCACGTGGCTCCGGCCAGTCACAGAGCTGGAGTCTGCGGCACCTGGAAGGAAGAGGGGCAAAGATGGATGCTTCCACCAGCGGGGACATTGCGGGCTTCGTTTGCAGGTAGGTGCCACATAATGGGCTAGTATGCGATGCATACTAGCCCATTATGCTTTTAGTTTGCCCGGGGAATAAAGAGGAAGTGAAACCCAGCAGGGTTTACTTCCTCTTTAAAAAAAAAAAAAAAAGCGCCAAATGATTTGTTGTACTTTTAGTTTTGGGTGCACTCTTATAATTCCTGTACTAAGCTAGTGTTTTCTCTTTTTTTAGGTTCAAGCTCAGGTTGTCCAAGAAACCATAGTTCCAAAGGAACCCCCTCCAGAGTTTGAGTTTGTAGCTGATCCACCATCTATCTCTGCCTTTGACCTGGATGTGGTGAAACTGACAGCCCAATTTGTGGCTCGTAACGGGCGCCAGTTTTTGACACAACTGATGCAGAAGGAACAGAGGAATTACCAATTTGACTTTTTGCGGCCCCAGCACAGTCTTTTCAACTACTTCACCAAGCTTGTGGAACAATATACGAAGGTATCCTCTTCAAAGCTGAACTCGGGCCACAGCTAATTTCTTATAGACATTTTGATGTCTACCTATAAAAAAGATTTTTTTTTTTTTTTTTTTCCCTTGCCCTTGAAGGCGTTAAGTTAAATACATTGGTTTCTGTCAGTCAGACGTTGCCTATTTCCTGTCTATAAGACTTATTGCAGCATTGCACCTTTGTATTAGGCAACTGGTTGTATAACTGCCTCTCTGTAACAGCGCTGATGAAACTGCTGGCCAAATAAGAGCTTTGTGTGCTTGCAGGGATTGCACTACCTCTCTCTACTCAGCACTGTCCTGCTCTTCTGTGCTTGGTAGCAGTACAGCAGTGTTACTGGTTACTGTTCTCTTACACTACCCATTGAGAGCCTACCGTACCTGCAGATTTAGGGGTGTGACGGTGCTGAACCTAAAACTTTTCCTCCCCAATGCGGTCACCTAACGCATCAAATTTCTTATTCCTGTTGAAGAAACCTTCCAGGCTTCAACTAAAACAACTATCCACAAAAACAGCCCCCAACCCTCTCTCTGGTTGTTTGAGTGTTTAAAAGACCTAGGAGATTAGTTTAACCACTTGCCCTCCGAAAAATTGACCCCCCCCTTCATGACCAGACCACTTTTTGTGATAGGGCACTGCGTTACTTTAAATGACCATTGCACAGTCATGCAGGGGTGTACCCAAATAAAATGCACATCATTTTTCCCACAAATAGAGCTTTCTTTTGGTGGTATTTGATCACCATTGCGTTTTTTTTTCTATTTTTTGCACTATAAACAAAAACAACTATTTTGAAAAAAACCTAAAATTTACTTTCTGCTATAAAAAAAAATTCCAATAAAAAATCGAATTTCTTCATATATTTAGGCCAAAATGTATTCTGCTACTTTTTTTTGGATAAAAAAAAAAATCCCAATAAGCGTATATTGATTTACACAAACACTATAGTGTCTACAAACTATGGTCTATGTGTGTGTCATTTATATAAATATATAATTTCCATGCTGTCGATCAGTGACTTATAGCAGGACTGAAATATTGCTGCGGGTAATCGGACACTAACTGACATTTTGAGTGATTGGTGCTGAAAATATGCACTGTCACTGTGCTAATGACACTGGCTGGGAAGGGCTTGAACATCTAGGGACGATCAAAACGAGTTAACTTTGTTCCTAGCCAGCGTTTGTGTACACTGTGTGCTGCTTTTACAAGGGGAAGAAATGGATTTTAGTCCCTAATCCATCCCTTATCCCCCACCCCCTTTCCCTGTCAGAACAGAACTCTGTCTTGTTTACATAGGCAGAGCTCTGTTCTGAGTCTGTGCTCGACGATCGGTGGGTGCCGGCGGAAATCGAGTGCCTGGCACTTGCAGATCGATTTCTGCGCTGAATTATCACAGCAGAAGCGGCCCACCGGTGGCGTGCGCCCTCTGCAGGCAGAAGTGCAGAATTGTGTGTATGTATGTATGTATGTATATATATGTGTGTATGTATATATGTATGTATATGTGTGTGTGTGTGTATGTATGTGTATATATATATAATGATCCGGCACACAGCTGCTGCCCTGTAGCAGTAAAACTGAAATGGAGCCACTCTGGGACAGCAGCATTGTCTGCTTGTGAAGAGCGCAGTATTAGATGAAGTATTAAAATGGAATTTGACTATTAAATTAAAGCCAAACTCAAGTTAATACTTTCTAAGCTGTTGGGTTAAAGATTTTACATGAATAATAGGTAACCATTGTAAGCACCTTTGTTGGTGTTAAATTGTTTATCAAAACCCTCTTAACTGTCACTCTTGCTGGACAGCTGCTTGGGTCAGGGGATTGAATATTTACAGACTTGCTGAATCGCATGCGCTTTAAGCTCTTGCTTTACCAAATTGAAAGTGTGCTAAAACTTTGTAAATCTTTAAAAAAAAAAAAAAAAAAAACATGAACCACAGCAGAATATTAAAGTTGTGCATTAAGGAATTAAAATGACAAGCAGCTGATCTGTTAGGCTAAAGTTTGATGATTTTCAAGTGCAAAATCCATTAAACACAAAGGGAATAGAAAACTATCTGCCCACTTTTCCCCTTTTTATAAATATCCCTGTTTTGCGTCTTACTCCATCTCCCAACTACTCAACAAAACAACTATAATACAAATGTTCTCCATTTTGACTATTTTTTTGTCCCTTTTATGGATAATATAGCATATTTTAAGAATATTTTCTTGTAAAGACAAAAAACATTTCTACATGTTTCTCACAGGAAGCAAGCTGCGGGCCTTCTGGTATAAGATGATTGTGTTTGAATATTTTTAATACTACGTCTGTTTCCTATGTATGCTCGGGCAGCTGTTCAACAGCAAGTCATTGCAGGCTGGCTGGGATGTGACTGACTTTATTACAAAGCTATTAATAAAGATGACCGTGTGAGCTCTCCTTCCCTGACACTGGATAATACTTAGTAAGAGATCTCTTCGTCTGTTTCAGATCCTGATTCCTCCAAAGGGATTACTCATCAAGCTGAAGAAAGAAGCAGAGAACCCCACAGAAGTTTTAGACCAGGTAATTGTCCAATCTTTTTTGGCTGCGTTTTTTTTTTTTATTAACATTTTACAATCCAAACCACATTCCCTTTTTTTTTTTTATCGGATTTCTGTTAATCTCTAAATCCGTTTTGTTAAACAATCTAAAGTATTTAAATTTTTATAAAAGCGTTTCTATTGGCTCAGATCTGTTTTTTTAATATTTTATTCATTTGACATTGTGTTTACTGTTATGAAGCAAAGTACAGTCTGTTTTAGAAGACAGTTTTGACTAAAGAATAGTGATGTTCAATGTAATTTGCAGAAAAGCAAGTGGAATTTATTCTATATATGTGTATATACATATTAAATGTCAGTGGAAATAAAAAAAAAAAAAGCATTTAATGTAGACTTGGTGACCTTTTTTTTAGGATTCTAAAACTCCTTTTTGAGATGAATAAAGAAGCGCGCCTGGTCTGTATTCAAACTACTGGGTTGAATACCTTATTGAATTACGTTTGTTCTAGAGCAAATTGTTTGATTACTTTGTCCTCCCCTGCCTACAGTGTATTGGAAACAGTCTGTGAAGCAGATTCAACCATCAGGTCGGCAGACTATTTGGAACCTTGCTTTACAATTTTCATCTTCCCTGTTTAGGTGCGTTACCGTGTGGAGTGGGCTAAGTTCCAGGAAAGGGAGAGAAAAAAAGAGGAAGAGGAGAAAGAGCGAGAACGTGTGGCCTATGCGCAAATAGATTGGCATGATTTTGTAGTAGTGGAAACCGTTGACTTCCAGCCTAATGAGCAAGGTAAAAACTGATCGCTGCTTCAATGGGAATTTGTAATCATTTGCTCTCACCAAAAATGCATTCCGCATTTATAATAATTTTGTATATAGAAAGCCAAGTTTGTTTTTGTCTTTCCTCCCCTAATTTAGAAAAGCTTGGTTTGAGTTTGCTTAGAAAACTCTTAAGTGAGGGGCAATCCCCTGTTAGTCAGCAGAGAAAATTTAATGAACAAAAGCGCCATAAGTTTATAATCGATATTACATTTAATACACAGATGGGAATTGCAGAGTATTATGGGTTTTGTAAAGCACACACAGCAGAAGCGGACACACTCTAAATCCCTGTATGGGTCATTCCTTTTGACGTGACTGTAAATTTGCACCTTAAAGTAAAATTACAGGCTTGGCATTAAATAAAAAAAATATATATATATGTTATACTCTTCCTGCTCTGTGCAGTGGTTTTGCACAGAGCAGCCTCGATCTCCCTCTTCTCAGGTCCTCCGCTGGTGCTCCTTGCTCCTCCCTCCTGCCATGTGCCCCCAGGGCAAGCAGCTTGCTCTGGGGGCACCCAAGCAGGTTCTCTCCCAAGCCGCTGCTGTGTGTTCATTCACACACAGAGCCACAGCTCAGCCCAGCCCCCCTCTCTCTCCTCATTGGCTCACTGGCTGTGATTGACAGCAGCGGGAACCAGTGGCGCACGCTGCTGTCTCAGCCATTGAGGAGGGAGAGTCCCCGAATAGCCGAGGCTGTCGGACACATCGCTGGAATCGAGATGGGACTCATGTATTAGGGGGTCTGGTGGAGCTGCTGCACACTCAAGGCTCCTAAATGGCTCCCGCTGCTGCCTCTGTGTCCTGTTAAGAAAGGAACATAAACCAGCACCACTCCGAATGGGAACATCGCTGGATTAAGATTCGTAAGTATTTAGGGAGGTGAGGGGGCAATACAAGAAGTAGAACTTCTTTCTTCTTCTTTCATCCTTCTTTTTTTTCTTTTAAAGTAGAACTATAGGCAAAACTTTAATTTTCAGTTTGCATAGAGCAAGGGAGGGTTTTTACCCCTGTCAGATTTATTTATTTATCCACTTCTGTCCCAGGAGAGGAAATCCCTGTAAAATAAGGGAAATCCTTGGGGACCCCTAGGTACTAGTGTCCCCATTGGAACATTTCTCCCCTGACTTTTCTGGGGACAACTCAAAATTTGGGATTTTCTTTTACTTTCAATGATAATGGTAAACACGGCAGATAGAGAGGGGGTTTGCCTTTAGTTATACTTTATTGTAGGGAGTTCATTAAGGTAAAACAGTGTCATGACATGATAACCACTTTAATCATAGGTGACGTGATTTTTAAAGAATTTTTTTTGTTTTTTTGTTATAGACCTGAAAAAAAAAAAAAAAAGAAAGAAAATTGTACTTAAAAAAAGCTATACAGTCCCTTTTTTAAAAGCATATGGTGCATTGAATTGATAAAAAGGGTATGTTTTTGTTTCAGGCAACTTTCCACCTCCTACAACACCGGAGGAACTGGGTGCCCGCATATTGATCCAAGAGCGATACGAGAAATTTGGTGAAAGTGAGGAAGTTGAAATGGAAGTAGAGTCTGATGAGGAAGAGGAAGTAAAGGATAGCAAGGCTGAAGAAGGCACATCCCAAATGGATCAGGATACTCAAGTGCAGGATATGGATGAGGTGATTTATAGCTATAGCTTCTTTTTTTTTTCTCCTAAGTGATTTATATCTTTTTTTATTCATGTAACCAACATTCACCTTTTTTAATGTGTGTGGGTTTTTTTTTTTTTCTTTTTTTTCTCTTTACAGGGTTCAGATGATGAAGATTATGCACAGAAAGCTCCTCTTCCTCCTGAGTCACCAATGCCACCACCTTTACCTCCCACACCAGATCAAGTAATAGTTCGTAAAGATTACGATCCAAAAGGTTTGTGTAACCATTCTCCACAAGTCAAATGTGTTTTGCTGTAGTGCCAAGTCCTTAACCACTTTGTGTTTCTTTTCTCTTAGCTTCTAAACCACAACCACCTGCTCCTGCACCCGATGAATACCTTGTATCTCCTATTACTGGGGAGAAGATTCCTGCCAGCAAAATGCAGGAGCACATGCGTATTGGACTTTTGGATCCTCGTTGGTTGGAGCAGAGAGATCGCTCCATCCGAGAGAAGCAAGGGGATGATGAAGTTTATGCTCCAGGTGAGAAGAACAGAATTTAGCAACCGTGTTTATGAAAAACATTACATTTTTAACTGAAAGGATAAGTTCACTTCTCATAACATGTTACACACATATACACGGTGTAACATGTTATCAAAGGTGAACCTATTCCCCTAACCCCTCTCTCAAAATTAGGAAGAAAAAAAAAACTCCGCCCAGCTGTGGCACTCATTCACAGTTTACTGTGAATGGAAAATTCCCCAAAGGTGCTCTGAGCACTGTGGTAGTTCGGTACGAGCAATTGGATACACTGACAGGTCTGTAGGAGTCCTTCATGGTATCAGCGATCTGATAGCTGGTGCAATGCTTTACAGGCTCCTACAACAAAAAAATAATGCATTTTTTGTCAAAGGGTGAACTTATCCTTTTGCAAGTGTTTCTAAACCTCAGACATGAAATATGAACAAAGCATATACCTCTCTAGTGTGTACTTTTCTCAATTAAAAGCACTAAGTTTCATTGTTGTCATTTTGAATGGATGTAGAGAAGAGAGTACTGCAGATAAACATGTACAACTTATGTAGGAGGATTTTATTCATCTATGTATCAACCGGGGATAATCTCTTCACTGGGTATATGTAAGGGTTTTACAACCATTTGAAACTTCTTTTATAGGTTAGCCAAATGTTCTCAAGTTATGTTTTATTTAAATTCTTTCTTAGTTTTATATGAGCACTAAGAAAGCTGTGCGAAAAATACCCTGCTCTGAGGGAGAGAATTGTACACCCAGACTTTTCCCTTTCTGCTTCTTTTTCGTTCGTGTTTAAAATTTTGAAGTACTTTGTGTTTCATCCTTTTGTCTTTCAATCTTTCTTCATCAGGGTTGGATATTGAAAGCAGCTTGAAGCAGTTGGCTGAACGCCGTACCGATATTTTCGGTGTTGAAGAAACGGCTATTGGTAAAAAGATTGGAGAGGAGGAGATCCAGAAACCAGAGGAGAAGGTATTTTAATGTTTTATGTAACGAACTGGTAAACTTCAAATCAATGTACACAGTTTAGAACGTATGATGAAGCCATGGATGACATACAATAATGCAGGAGGAGTTACAATTTTAAAACTGGTTAATTCTTGGTAATTTAATGTATGGTATAACTTTTGTCATGTTCAGGTTACATGGGATGGACACTCTGGCAGCATGGCACGTACCCAACAAGCTGCACAGGCCAATATAACGCTACAGGAACAAATTGAGGCAATCCATAAGGCTAAAGGTCTGGTTCCTGAAGAGGATGGCAAGGACAAGATTGGACCTAGCAAGCCCAATGAAATCACACAGCCGTCTCAATCTTCTGCACCTACAATGCCCAGTTCTGCTCCTCCCATCACCTCTGTTCCAAGACCTCCACCACCAGTGTCTATGCACCAGCATATGAATCCTCCTGTATCCCGGCCACCATCTGTAAGTTTTTACTTTTTTTTTTTTTGTGTCTTTTTACAGTGTGGGAACCATAGAGAGATATATATTATATATTTAAGAATGTTGGTAATAAAAGTAGGAAGACCTGAAAAAAAATAGGTCATCGTTCTTGGCAATGTAAAACTTCCATTTAAATTTGGTAAATGAGAATGTTTAGGTTTGCATAAATATAATATTTAATGCTGGGATTGTCACTATCCTTTTCTCCAGCATCTAGTAATCTATCTTGCCTATTGGTAATCCATTTAGAAAAGTAATAGTGAGCAGAAAAAAAAATATGTAACTGTGAGCATGTCAGGGTGGTGCCCTAGCTTACCCTGTATGCCCGTGTGTGTTTTTTATTTTTCTCTCAAGTGGTGCTATACCAAAGTGCCATGATGCGCCTCCCCTCAGCAGTTCTCTGAGGGCATATAGTTGCCTTCACTACCCTAAGGTCTTCACAGTGCATCACACAGCAGCTTCTTCAAAGTCATCCCACTTGAACCCTGCACCTCCGGTTTTACTGTGGACTCAATTCATTTTGATGACAGGTTTGTACACTACCTGTCTCTTTTTTGGAGTAGTAAGTATATGCTCTGATAGAACTTTTTGTGGGAGGATGTTGGAGCTGGCCATACACTGTTAGAATGTGGGCTGATTCAGAGGAATTGGCTAAAATGCTTACAGTGGGTGGCTCTGCTGACTCAGTTGACTTTTATCGGAGGACCTGGGCTGAACAGCGCCTGCAGCCAGTAAGCTGCAGGCACTGTTTGGTTATACACATCACAATATCCTAGCAGTAGTACATCTACACTGTTTTTGTGGATGTAAAAATAATCAGCCTGCAGGCTGACTAAAACAAATCTATTATTGAATGGTCAGGTTTATCTTTTAGAAATTTTAAGGCAACACATCACTCTTCAGGAAAATCATTTAATTTTATGTCCGCCATATATTCTTTTCAGATATAATTGGCATGTTGGATGATGTGAGCACTCTGTAGAGTTTGTCTAAGTAACCCTGTTCAGATTATTAAACCTGAATCTTTTAACAGATGCCACCACCAATCCGTACTACTATGGTGTCCGCAGTACCTGTGATGCAGAGGCCCCCCATGGGCTCTGTGGTGCGCCTTCCTCACGGTTCTGTTTTAGCATCTTCAATGCCTCCTATTCTGCACGCGCCTAGGATAAATGTGGTACCTATGCCACCAAACCCACCTCCCATGATGGCACAGAGAGCACCTCACATGCTTGTTCCAGCAGGTACATATTTGTTTTTTTTTTCCCTCTACAGATATTCAGTATTTTGCAGACATTTCAGTAATATTTAGGTTGTATAAACTGCATGCCTAAATCCCCAAAACATCTTTACATTTGCCAGTAAACATTTTCAAACAGTTTAAGCCTTGGTTCACACTGCTGTGGATGTTGGTTAAAAGTTAACATCCCAAAAGTAGGTCGCAAACGCAGTGTTTGCCTGAGCTGGGTTGCATGGGTATAAACACCCATGCATTCCCATTCAATTGCGGTTAAAAAAAAGGAGCCTGCACCATTTTGATGTGGTGTGATTTTGAGGCGTCAGAAACGAATGGGCTCAAATTGCTCCACACAGAATCGCATGTGATTTGCACAGAAATGCGGTGCGATTCACATGCAGGTTTCACCCTGGGCTAAGGCTGAACTTGGATTTTCAAAAATATTGTGGTAAGGCACCACCTTCTTGCAGTGTAATGTAACAAGGAACTTGCAGACATGAGAGAGCTGATTGATAACCTCTTTGGCGAAGTGATACTCCAGTTTTCAATCAGAAAGTTGGAGGTGTTGTTGACTGACATGCTGCTGTAACGGCAACGGAAAAAGTGAGGCCATTGACTTACCAGGTGTAATTGCACTTTCTACACAAAATTACATATCATTTGGCATATAATATAGTTGAGATACATATATCTGTGTGATCAACTATTTGCTTAAATTTCAGCTTTACATGAAACTACCCAAACCCATAACTTTTTTTGGCTTTGTGTAGTTCCTTGAGATGCTCACCTCTCAGTTGCCTCAGTTGATATGTAACTCGCATTACATTTCACATTGACATTTGTCTATATTTTGTGGATTTTTTTACACATTCTGATTCAAACAAATACTTAATTGAAAGCCTTCTGCTTTTAGCATTTGTCCCTGCTCCGCCCGTTGCACCTGTTCCTACATCGGCTCCATTGCCTCCATCTCATCCACCACCACCAATGGAAGATGAGCCTTCTGCCAAGAAAATGAAGAGTGAGGACTCGCTGATTCCAGAGGAAGAGTTCTTGCGCAGGAACAAGGTTAGTTTTATTACCTTGAGCACTAATTTAATTAATTGGAGATGTATTTTTTTTCCCAAGCAATCTCAGTCATTGTTTTTTTTTTCTCAGGGTCCAGTTACAGTTAAAGTACAAGTACCCAACATGCAGGACAAGACGGAATGGAAGCTAAATGGCCAAATTTTGGCATTCACCCTTCCCCTCCCTGATCAGGTAATGTACAGTAGTGTTGGTGTATTTATTTAATAACAGAAAAAAATAATGCACTACATGCAGAAAAATGATCATATATAGTAGGAATACAACAACCATTTGTTGCAGCAGTACAACCTATAATCAGTTTTCCCTTTTTGTGTTTATTAGGTCTCTGTAATAAAGGTTAAAATTCACGAGGCAACTGGGATGCCCGCTGGGAAGCAGAAGCTTCAATATGATGTAAGTATTGAAACTGAATTTGTATTCCATCCTAAATGTGAAACTAAAGGACCCATACATGACTTGTACATCCTATGGTCAGTCTCCTGCCTGGGCTTTTCTGTGTAGCTGATATGATCTAGTGTGTGTGTGTACAAATGGAGAATATGAATCTCCTGACAGGTTTTCACCTGTAAACATTCGCAGGAGTGAGGGTGTTGCTCACAGGCACACATGGGGAGATTTACTAAAACTGGAGCGTGCAAAATCTGATGCAGCTCTGCAAAGAAACCAATGATTTTTCAGTTTATTATTGAAGCTTAATTGAACAAGCTGAAGTTAGAAGCTGTTGATTTGTATTTCTATTACTTATTGAAAGCGTGGTTGCTCTTTGATTACAGGCAAATCTTCAGATCTTTACCTAAGACCCCTTTCACACTGCCGGCGCTCGGGCGTCAGCAGTAAAGTGGCGATATTCGGCCGCTAGCGGGGCGGTTTTAACCCCCGCTAGCGGCCAAAAAGGGGTTAAATCCCGGGGTTAAAAACACCGGCGGTATGACAGCGCTGCCCTATTGATTTCAATGGGAAGGAGCGGTGAGTTCACCGCTCCTTCACCACTCCAAAGAAGCTGCTGGCAGGACTTTTTTTTTGACACCCTGTCAGCGCAACGCTACAGTGTGAGAGTGAATGGAGCAGCTGTTTTAGGGCAGTTTGCAGGCGCTTTTTTTAACGCTATAGCGCCTGCAAAACTCCCCAGTGTGAAAGGGTTCTTATTTTAACTATATGTAAGGTTGAGCTTGGCAGTGGAAAAGTATCTGTTTCGCACTTCTTCATTCCCAGGAACTGGAAACTGCTTTTGTTAAGCGTTTTGTAAAGCCTTCTATGCATTAAGGTGAAAAACCTTCTGTGCTGCAGCTCCCCCAGACCCCCCCCCCCCCTATTTCTTACCTGAGCTCGATCCAGATGTGCTCGAGCGCATTATTCTTCATTGGACAGTTTGATAGCAGCAGGAGCCACTTCCGCTCCTGTCAATTAAATCCAATGATACAGGGGCGGGACCGAGTCCCACTGTCTGTCAATGGATGCAGAGGTTCATGGGGCGCTGGCGGGGCACCCCAGAAGAAGAGGATGGGGCTGATCTGTGCAAAACTATTGCACAGAACAGGTAAGTATAGGCATGTTTGTTTGTTATAAAAAAAAGAGGGTTTACAACCCCTTTATTGGCCATTTCTGAAACTCTTTCTGTATTTCTCCTCTTATTGAACGTTTTATGACTCCGTTGGTACATTGTGTTTTATTCCCCCTGATTGCATGGTCTTAAAGCGGTAGTAAGCCCCGCATGGTCATTTTTACCTACAGGTAAGCCTATAATAAGGCTTACCCGTAGGTAAAATGAAGATCTAAACCTGCACTGTTTAGGCGATAGTCACCCTGAATGCAGCCAGTTGCATCACCGCCTCATGCACTCTGAAGGTCCGGCATGCCTTGCCGGAGCTTTAGAGCTTCATGCCTGAACCAAGGGCTCCTGCACACATGCGGGGGGGGGGAGTGATGTCATTGTGGCTTCGACGACTAACATAGCCGGAGCGCGCAGACCCGGGAGAACATGTCAGCGGTGACAGCCCAGTTTTTTGTTTTTAACCACGTTTTTCTAGAAAATTACTTAGAACCCCCAAACATTATACATTATCTCAAAAAAGTGAGTACATCCCTCACATTTTTGTAAGAATTGTATTATATCTTTTCATGTGACAACACTGAAGAAATTACACTTTGCTACAATGTAAAGTAGTGAGTGTACAGCTTGTATGACGGTGTAAATTTGCTGTCCCCTCAAAATAACTCAACACACAGCTATTAATGTCTAAACCGCTGGCAACAAAAGTGAGTACACCCCTAAGTGAAAATGTCCAAATTGGGCCCAATTAGCCATTTTCCCTCCCCGGTGTCATGTGACTCGTTAGTGTTACAAGGTCTCGGGTGTGAATGGGGAGCAGGTGTGTTAAATTTGGTGTTATCACTCACTCTCTCCTACTGGTCACTGGAAGTTCAACATGGCACGTCATGGCAAAGAACTCTGAGGATCTGAAAAAATGAATTTTCTTCCTTTGAAGAAATTTCTTACATTATGGGACACAAAGTTAGGCTAATATTCATTACCTGCTGCAGACTCCCTATTTCTTCTGCGCGGACTCCCTATTTCTTCTGCTGCTGGGTTATACTTCATCTCCAGGTGAATGGACACTGGTAGACCAAAGGTATTTAAACAGGAAGTAATCCCCTATATAACCCCTCCCATACAGGAAGTACTTCAGTTTTTACTACTGTCTGCATGGTGGATGGCACGGTTGTTGGAGCTCCAGGTCTCTAGTCCCACAAACGGTTCTTAAATGAATCAAGGGTTGGACCGATCAGATCCATTTGACACAGGCTTTACATGCATAGATAAATGGTGCCCGAGCCTCGCCAAGAAGTCTCAAGATCCTGCAAGGTTTTGCCTGTAATTCGGCCTTCGGGAGCTGGACCCTGCGAGGTGGAATCCTGGACACCACAGCGCTAAGGCATTCCTGCAGGGTGCTGTACAGTTCCAAGGGAGTGGACCCTAAACATAAAAGGGTACCCAGTCCTTGAAGGTCCTCAAGTGATAGGAACCTGCCGTGAAGGGTGAAGATTGGGCTCTTAGTTTCTAAGTTGCCCTGCGCCTGGATGGGTAAGTAAAACCTCTTTATTTAATATTGTGGGTGTCCCAGTGATTGTAACAATCAGTCAAGCTAGCTAGAGGCTGGATACCTGTGTGCGGCGACCATATGGGGGAGTTTTGGGCTAACTGTGGGTGTTTGCAAAGTGTACTCCTTCCTTTTTTTTTTTTTTTTTTTTTTTTATTCTTGTGACAGGCTGTCTTTTACCGGTGTGTGTGTGCCATTTCGCCTTGGTTCGCCATGGAGCACGTGCGTTTGCAAGCAGTTTGGCACGCTGCTATGCCGCACATGCGCCTCCTTTATCTGGGCGCACGAAGATTTGCGTCAGGCAAATACAGCCACGCCCGTTCGCCAGGACCACGCTTGTGCATACGCGCGCACAGAGCGTTCCAGCGCACAGCCAGCTTGTTTAGGCTGTGTATGCCAAGCATGCGGTGCTTCCAGAAGGCAGCTGTGGGACACAGCAGGCTCCGAACCAGACATTTGCAGCGGTTCATTTCTCCTTACCCGGGGTCACATGAGTCACCAGGTGTTGCTTGGCAGGCTAAAGGTGCTTAGCAGGCTTGTTGCATAGGGGCTTGGTATGCCCTATTAAAGGGTCTCCCTTCTGAGGTGTGTTAATACTACACCCAGGTACTCCCTTTTTGTGGCTAGTAAATGTCTTCAAAAAAGAGGATCGGGATTAACTCTACAGGGAAGGGCACACCTATGTCATCAGTAGTTCCTGATGAACCTAGTCCTATCCCTAGTGTTGTATCCCCTGAAGGACCAGAGGCTTCTGGGCAATCTGAGCCGCTGCGCCTATCTGGGATTGTGCCTACAGTAAACGCTGCTACTTCACCCTTTATCAGGAAGGATGAATTGTCCTCAGCCCTAGCCGGGTTAGAGCACAGGATTGCTGGCATGATTGCCTCCATGCCGCAGGGTGGCAAGAAGCATGACAGATCCCCAACCCCCCCTCCTCCCCGGAGCCTCCTAGTCTGGAGCAGGAATGGGTTGAGGATGGGGAAGAGCTTAAAGCTTAGGATTCTGTGGATGGCCTGGCGGATGAGTCTGCTTCCAAGCAATCTGGACAAGAAGATATCCAGTTGGTGTCTGCCTCTCAATCACAGAGGCTTTTGATCCTGACTCTTACTGAAATGGTTCGTTCTGCCTTTTAAGTTGCGTCTTGCAGAGGTTACTGAGTCTCCCTGGTCCTCTTTGGGATCCCTGAGGCCCCTTCAGGCCACACAGGCTTTCCCCTTACACCCTCTGTTGGAACAGGCGGTGTATGCTGATACAGACAAAAATCCTGTCAAGTTGTTCTCAAAGAAGTTTTTTTCCTTTTTTTTTTTTTTTTTTTTTTTTTTTTTTTTTTTACTATATCCCATGGATGAAAAGTTTTTGATGTTAAGAAATGGAGCATGCCAGCCGTAGATGCAGCAGTCTCTTCCTTGAACAAGAACTTGACACTTGTCCGGCAGATAACGCACAGGGCTTGAAAGACCCTGTTGACAAGAAATTGGAGTCATTATTAAAGGCTTTCTTTTCTTTGGCCAGTTCAGTTATTCAGCCAGCTGTTGTAACAATTGGTATCTGCCAGTCTGTAAAGGATCAGATCAGACGGCCTGACGGGCCTAACCAGGAGGATGACCTGCCTGAAAATAGGGCAGATATTCCTCGAGCGCTGTGTTTTGCTGTTGGCGTCTTAAAGGATTCATTACAGCAGGTTTCTCGTTTGGCTCTCTTGTCTGTACATAGGTTTAAAACCTCAGGGACTGCTTCCTCAAATGTCTCAGCACCAAGGCAGTTCCGCCGCCAACAGGGCGCTAGGGCCAGGGGCAAGCCGCAAGGCCAGATCCAGAAAAAGCCCAGGGTCCAAAATTCTTCTAAACCCAGCACCAAGCCCTCCTTTTTAGGGGAAGCCCCCACTCCATCGGGTGGGGGGGGGGGGCTGCTGCACTTTGCGGACATTTGGAGAGCAATAGTTCAGGACAAGTGGGTCACCTCAACTATATCCCGCAGTTAAAAGCTGGAGTTGCGGGGGGTTCCCCCTTAGATGTTTTTAAGATCCAACGCTCCCTCGGATGCTCCAAAAAGAGACTTATTGCTTCAGGCACTACATCATTTAGTGAATCAAGGAGTGATTGTAGAGGTTCATGTACCCGAAAGGGGTGCAGGGTTTTACTCAAACCCATTTACAGTTCTAAAACCAAACTGGGGCACAAGGCCCATTTTGGACCGAAGATCCCTGAACCAGTATCTACTGATCCAGTCCTTTCGGATGGAGTCTGTCAGCTTAGTAGTGGCCTCACTCCAGATGGGAGCCTTTCCAGCCTCCATCGATATAAAGGACGTGCATTTATGCGTACCTATCTTTCAGCCTCATCAGAGGTTCCTGCGATTTTGCAGTAGAGGAACATCATTTTCAGTTTGTGGCTCTACCCTTCGGGCTTGCTACAGCTCCCCAGGTGTTCACAAAGGTCCTAGCACCAGTACTGGGTCTTTTTAAGGGCCCGAAAGATCCTGGTGCAGGGGTATCTGGATGACCACCTGCTCAGAGATCACTCACTACAGGCTCTAGAACAGAGCATAACATGCACAGTGCGGTATGTGGAAAGCTTAGGCTGGATCATAAATACCAAAAAGTCAACCTTGAGACCAGCTCAAAGTATAAAGTATTTAGGTCTGATCCTAGATACGGTCCAAGCAAGAGTATTCTTGCCACCCGCAAGGATCTGTGCCCTGAAGAGTCAGATAAGGGGCACCAGACAACCCTCCATTCGGCTCTGTATGAGTCTTCTGGGGAGGGATGGTATCCTCAATCGAGGCGGTGCCCTATGCCCAGTTCCATTCCAGGACTCTACAACAAGACATCTTGTTGGCTTGGAACAGGAGAGGACAAGCCCTGGATTATCCAATGTTCTTAACTCCTCAGACACGCTTAAGCCTAAACTGGTGGTTGCAGGATCAGAACCTGCGAAAAGAAAGATCCTTCCTCCCGGTAACTTGGAGAGTACTGACTACAGATGCCAGTCTCTCAGGCTGGGGAGCGACCCTAGAGGGGCTCACAGCTTAAGGGTAATGGTCAAGGACAGAATAGATCCTGCCCATCAAAGTCCTGGAATTATGGGCAGTGCGACTGGCCCTACGGTCATGGACGGTGGAGCTTCAGGACAGCCCTATCAGGGTTCAGTCTGACAATGCCACTGCAGTGGCCTGTATAAACTACCAAGGTGGTACCAGGAGTCGTTCAGCTCTGGAGGAGGATAACCAGATACTAGCCTGGGCGGAGGGACATGCGCCGATTCTATCAGCAGTCCATATCCCGGGAGTAGAGAACTGGATGGCAGATTATCTTAGCCACCAGCAAATCTGCCTGGGGGAATAGTCCCTACACCCAGGAGTGTTCCAGGAAATTTGGCAACGTTGGATGGCCAGAGGTCGACCTACTGGCATTCAGGTTCAGCAAGCTACAGCAGTTTGTGTCCCGAACAAGAGATCTCTGGCAATCGGAGCAGATGCTTTGGTAGTTCCATGGAGCCAGTACTCCCTGGTTTATGCTTTCCCTTCGATCCCTCTCCTTCCACATTTGTTGCGCAGAATTCAGAGAGAGGAAGTTCCAGTCATTCTGGTGGCACCAGCCTGGCCCAGAAGGCCCTGGTTCCTGGAGATTGTGAGACTAACAATAGACGGGCCATGGACTCTTCCACGGCCCCCCGATCTACTGTCTCAAGGTCCTATATTCCATCCCAATTTACAGTCTCTAAATTTGACGGCATGGCTATTGAAGCCTGGGTGTTAAAGGGCCGTGGCATCTCAAGACCAGTGGTGTTTACCCTAGTGAATGCTAGAAAAGCTGTCACTAGGAAGATTATCATAAGGTCTGGAAGACTTGTATTGCTTGTTGTGAAGCCAAAAAATGGCATCCTCGGAAATATGTGATTGGGAGAATAATCCTTTCTACAGTCAGCTGTGGAAATCAAATTGGCTTGGAGTACAATCAGAGGTCAAGTTTCGGCGCACAGTATTCTTCCAAAGGCCTTTAGCCTCCCATTCACTGATCTGAACCTTTTATGCAGGGGGAAACTTGCTTGCTCCCCCTCCCCCCATTAGGTCACCTATGTTTCCTTGGGACTTGAACTTGGTGCTGTCTGTGTTACAGAAACAAACATTTGAACCGATCAAGGAAATTCCATTAGACTTGCTGTCACGCAAGCTAGCCTTCCTGATGGCTATTACCTCAGGTAGAAGGGTGTTTGAGTTGGCAGCCCTTTAATGCAGGGAACCGTACTTGATCCTCCACCACAACGGTGGTGTGTTTTACAACCTGTTCCTTCCTTTTTGGCAAAAGTGGTGTCGGCCTTTCATTTACATCAGGACATTTTTTTGCCTTTTTTCCCTCGGCCTCGTTGGGCGGAAGAGAGACGACTGCGTTCTTTGGACGTTTTCCGGGCAGTCAGGGTTTATTTGTCTAGATCTGCAGAGATCCGAGGATCGGACCCTTTTTTTTTTTTTTTTTTTTTTTTTTTTTTTGCTTTTCCAAAAGGACCCAAGAAGGGGCAGGCAGCTTCCATTGCCAATTGGGTTCGTTCAGAAAAAGAATAGTACTTTAAATCTATAGTACAACATGTTATTTTAACTTTCTGTAGTTATTCTCTGCATGGCAGAGGGTAGAATAAAGCTTAACGCCCAGACCAAATTTTGCAACTTTGACATGTGTTGGTAAAACTGTACATTGGCCCATCCTTTGCAGCTATAATGGCTTCAACTCTTCTGGGAAGGCTGTCCACAAGGTTTTAGGAGTGTGCCTATGGGATTGTTTGATCATTCTTCCAGAAGTGCATTTGTGAGGTCATGCACTGATGTGGACAAGAATGCCTGACTCGCAGCATACCAAGACATTTTGGACAATTTCATGCTCCCAACTTTGTGGGAACAGTATGGGATGGTCCCTTCCTGTTCCAACATGACTGCACACCAGTGCCCATAGCAAGGTCCATAAAGACATGGATGAGCGAACTTGACTGACCTGCACCTGATAGAACACCTTTGGGATGAATTAGAGCAGAGACTGCGAGCCAGGCCTTCTTGACCAACATTAGTGCCTGACCTCACATATACGCTTCTGGAGGAATGGTCAAATCTTCCCATACATATGGCTGGGCTGCACAGTGACTGATCACTGTGATAACCAATCGGAAGCTATCAAAGCAGTCAGGTGACTGGAAACCGGGAGTCTCGGGTCCTGATTGTTTGTTAGTATGCGGCCCAGGGCTTTCCGTAAGAACCTGGTCTCTGTACTAATGGCGTGCTGTGGAGTGCGCTCTCAGCACAAATGCAGGAACACCTATATGTGGCGCCCAGGTTTAAGGCTGGGTTCACACCCATCGCCACATGCGGCTCACAGCAGGGGTTTGGTGCGTCCTCGTTCACTGTTTCAGGTCCAATTTCAGCACTAATGTTTGGCTGAATTCAGACCTGAGACGGACCAAAAGACGCACAGGGCTCCTTTGCAAATTCGCACCGGAGCCGCAGCGGAGATATGTGAACCGGCTCCATAGAGAGCCGGTCAATATCTCCTGCTATTGCGAATTGAAAGCGGGGAACACGTATCCACTTTGCAATTGTGTGAACGCAGCCTAAAAGCCCAACGCCTTGAAGCTGCATATGTGTTACTGTGACGTTTATGGGGTTAAACTGGGAATGTTTAAATTTGTTTCACTTCTTCCTTTCCAGTTTTCTAAAATATATAGATGAATAACTAATAAAAATCCTTTACTTCTGTTTCATAAGTAATAACATTCTTGAAAAAATAGGCCCATTGCCGAAATGTTTAATGGCCCTGGAGTCTGATTAATGGCAAATGGTCAGTACTTTGGGAGATTCACATTCAGAAAAGAACCTTTTTATGTGTTTTGAAGTTGGGATTTATGGAGGGAAACATTTATTTTTGTGCATATACCTATCGTGTTGTGAGAATGTTTGTTTCTCAAAGGTCTTTGGGAATGGCACATTGTAACAGACTGTAGCAGCTTGTGCTAATTACAGTAAGTTGTGCTGTTTTCTTGTAGGAGTACAATCAACTTGCTACCAGCAAACGAGTTGCTTGTATGGCGTCTTTCTCCATTTCAGTAACAGCTTTGTATTTGTTTTGGTGAACATAGTTGATGTTTTCTGGATGAGGTGGAGATTGTGATCATCCGCACGCCTCTCCACCTCGGTCAAAGAATGCCTTGTATTAAACAACGGTTGTTCCTGAATGGCAGAAGTTTTGTACAAGCGACTTTCTCTATCTGCAGAGTGGAAGTCGCCTGTACCCGTGCAGAAAGGCAGTACAAGTTACGGTATGACACACATGCTGCTACAGTCTATTAAAAAAAAATTCTAGCAGCTAGACTGGTCTACCATAGAATTTGTTTGATCCAAGCTTGCCCAAACAAACTATTTAAAGTAATTGATTGGAAACCTGGAATTTTTAATGCCACCTGCCACAAATTCTACTTTTAATTTATGTTAGGTTTAGTACTTGACTTTTGAAAGTAAATGAAAGCTTGTAGCACTGTTGTAGTTTACAAGCAAGTCATTAACATTATTTTTTTTTTTTTTTTTTTCTTGCAGGGAATCTTTATTAAAGATTCAAACTCTCTTGCTTACTACAACATGCAGAATGGAGCTACAATCCACTTGGCACTGAAGGAAAGAGGAGGACGTAAAAAATAAAATTGCTGGTTTTGACAAAATACATCCTTGCTGCCAGATTGTGATGTTGTAATGCTGATTATGTATGTAGTATATTGATTTAGAATATGTTGCTAAATAGCCCTCATTGCTAGATATGACACACATTATGCTTATTTTTGAGCATGGTTCCATGCAGATCTTGCACTTTAAACAAGACCTGTGTAAGTTAAAATGTTTTACAGATAAGATTGTTAATATCCTATCGGCATTTGTACAATAAAGACAATACCGAAAAAATTGTTTCACTGTGTTGAAGTGTTTGTATTGGCAAATTGTGTTTTTGACTTTAAAGTGGGGGGGGAAATGTATTTATAATCCCCTGGCAATTCAAATAGAAATGAAAAGCAAAAAATTTTGTGTATATATTTAACTGCTTCAGATCCGGGCCATTGCCAAATGACGGCAACAGCGCGGACTCTGAATTGCCGGGACGACGTCTATTGACGTCATCCCGTGCACGAGCGGCCTGCGTGCCGCACGCTCGGTGATCAGCGAGTCTATGAGACTCACCTGATCACAGATCAGAGTAAGGGGTTGGTCCCGACCCCTTACCACATGATCAGCTGTCAGCCAATGACAGCTGATCATGTGATGTAAACAGAGCCGGTAATCGGCTATTTTTCCTCCTCGCGCTGACAGCGTGAGGAGGAAAAAAAAAACCCGATCACCGGCGGCCGTGATCGGGACATCAGTCCCGATCACCGGCGGCCGTGATCGGGACATCAGTCCCGATCACGGCGATCTTCTGACACAAAGCAATGGGCAGCAGTGCTGCCTACCAGTGCCCACCAGCGTCACCCATCAGTGCCCTCAGTGCCACCCATCAGTGCCCTCAGTGCCACCCATCAGCACCCACATCAGTGCCACTCATCAGCACCCACATCAGTGCCCATCAGTGTCACCTACCAGTGCCCATCAGTGCCGCCCATCACTGCCCATCCGTGCCGCCTTATCTGTGCCCATCAGTACCGCCTTAACTGTGCCTATCAGTGCCGCCTCATCAGCGCATATCAACGAAGGAGAAAAATTACCTGTTTGCAAAATTTTATGACAAACTATTAAGCATGATTTTTTTTTTTTTCAAGAATTTCCATCTTTTTTTGTTTAGCAAAAAATAAAAACCCCAGCTGTGATTAAATTCCACCAAAATAAAGCTCTATTTGTGGGAAAAAATGACAAAAATTTCATTTGGGTACAGTGTTGTATGACCGCGCAATTGTCATTCAAAGTGCGACAGCGCTGAAAGCTCAAAATTGGTCTGGGCAGGAAGGGGGTTTAAGTGCCCAGTAAGCAAGTGGTTAAAAAGAAATTATAAATATTTTTTCCTTTTTTGTTTAATAAGTGATCACATCTCTGTTTTCAGCTACATAAGGGGCTTGGAAAGGTGGGGTGGAGACTGCAGGGGACATGTCAGCAAGAGACTGAGAAAAAGCAGAACACTGATCTTTCCAGTGATAAGCTGTGAAAGGGGGGGGAGTAAAAACCATTGGAGGACAAGGCAGTCTGAGCTTCCAGTACAACCAGAAAACTGACCACACTGGGATGAATGTGCTTTCATGCTTTGCATGGTCAGTTTGAAATAGGAGCAAGTGAACTGGCAGTATTACATCTCACAAAGGAAGCAATACAAAAACAGGATATTTATTTATTTTTTTCCTTTTTGGAGGCATTGTGGTCTTGTGATGGCAATGCAATATCTGTTTTTTCTGTAAGGGCAGCTTGTGGGCCTTTATTCCCAGTAGTGTCACTGTGCCTGCTTCTCTGTAGCCAGTGAGCGAGGGGTTGAGCAGCATGGGGGCTGTACTGTGTGGCTTTCATGGATGCAGACAACGATGCTAGAAAGTGCCTGTGTGCAGCCACATTCGCCTGCACAGGCAAACCATTGTCAGGGAAGAAGAGAAGGATTGCTGATTGTCTTGATTGGGCTGTTTCTAAGACGTTTTAGCAATTCCAATAATGCATAATATAAAAGTTTTCTAAATTTATTTACAGAAAGTTTTTGTTTTTTTTCCTTTTACCTGTTATTACACTAAGTTTAATGGGGTTTCTACCAAATGCTATCCCCTACAAATGGCAAGGGACCCACTGTGTGTTAACACTTTCCCACACCTTGTAGCTCTTTTTGTAATCCTTGTTCCATTGATTGTCATTACTGCTATCGCAACTGCTTTACATTCATATAACAAGCACCCCAGTGAGAAGCATTTTATATATATTATCTCTCTCTAATTTTCTCTCTTCATACAAGAGAGTTAAAAATCTTATCTATGCAGCATTCCTCCAAGCACCCCATAATACTTACCTGACCCCCATCTCAATCTAGTGATGTGTAGAGCCTTGGATCTCCGGGGACTCTCTTCCTCATTGGCTGAGACAGTAGCAGGAGCCACAAGTCGCCCTAGTATTGTGATATAAGCCAGAGATAGGTACACACAACAAGCTATTGCAACAATTCGTAACCATACCTAAAGTACTACAGTTGTGTACGCGGAGCCATATACAGAGCATATTGCTGTAATGGGGAAGCCTTGCTTGAAGGACAGTGTAAAAAAAGGAAAGTAGTAAGAAGGGGGAGATAGAAAATGATTGAAAGGAAGGAGAGGAGGAAGAGAATTGGGGGGGTGTATTCGGGACTGGGACATATCCTAAATGCAGAAGACCATCAAATCGTGAGGTCACGGGCCTTAATACATGCATTCCAGATGTTCTGGAACTTTAGCTACAGCCCAGATAGGTAAGTTTGCATAGTGGGAGGACATCGTTGATCAAGGTGTGCCATTGTGCTACTGAAAGGGGGTCTGGTTCTTTCTATTTTATCAGGATAGCCTTCCTAGCATAATAAATGGCATGGAACAAAAACAAACGCTTGTAGCAGGTGGTAGCGATCGTGTCTCATACCCCTAGCAATGCGCGGGCATGATGTAATTGTGGCTCCAGCCACTCACAGAACATGTCAGCTCCCTCAGCTGTGACACTGGGAAGGCAATACAGGCACTTCATTCTAAGGTAAGTATTTCATAATGAGCTACTATGCAATGCATAGTAGCTCATTATGCCTTTTGCATAATGATGTGTTTTTTTGTTGTTTTTTTTTGTAAGGGCATACAACCACTTTTAAGCCGCTAACCACCCCCATCTCTGTTGCCACCTCAATCCCAGAAGACGTGTATCAGAGGGCAAGACCACACCATGTGTATAAATGTGCCCACCGAAGTGCTGCACTTAGGACAAAGGGTCAGCTGTATTGTATATGGAGGACAATTTGTGGTGAGAATAGTACACCCTATGAAGGAATTTCAATTGAATCCATTTGTCTCTAGCAGATATCATAAGCGGTAAATATTGTATACCTTCCTCCCAGTCCCCACCAGTGAACTCGGGTAGATCATTGTGCCATTCGTCATATAAGCAGGATACTTTTAATGTGTCTGAGCAGGCTATACAGTGGTACATGGAGGAGAGAATTTTGTCTAGCTGTTCCGTTGTCAGAAGGCATTCTACCGATGGGAACCCAACTCCAAGGGGAAGGTAAATTGTGATTGTGCAGCGTGACTGAGTTGTAGGTAACGAAAAAATTTTATTGGGCAGATGGTAAATCAACTTGAGGTTATTAAATTAGATGATTTTCTACATCAGATAATATTCTGTAGTGTCCTTACCCCATGCTGTGCCCAGATGCAGGGTCTGGAATGGATTGGAAGTGTGCCAATTTAGGGTTCCCCCATAAAGGAATATGTGGAGACCGTGTCTCTGAAGCCCCCAGTGAGACTTCTACCAGTCTCCACACTCCCAAAGCAGTCTTCAAAGGTACAGTGACGTTGGGATTGGAGTGGGATCCTTGGAAAACCAAATTGCTCTGGGAGAACCACCACCTGACACCAGGACCACAGCCCAATAATATTTCTCAAAGCAGGGAAGTGCCAGGTCACCCAACAGTGGAGGCAGTTGCAGGGTATCCCAAGATATGTGTGGAACCTTTCCCCCCCCAAAATTAAGTAAATGACTATCTGATCCAGCCATTATAAAAAAAGATTTGGGGATCGGTACTGGGGTTTGATGGAATGTATACAGGAATTTAGGTAAAAAGTCATTTTAATCCTACGTGCTGGGGTAAGTGGCAAAGATTTCCACCCTGCACATCTCCTGAAACAGTCTGGACAGAACCAGGTAACTAGATAAAGATTATCCATCAAAAATGCAGATAGGTTCTTTTAAATTTAAATCCCTAAGTATTTTCATTGTGATTGCCGGAGTCCTAGGCTGACTTCTTTTGTGAAGGAAGCGGGGGGCGTTTACTCCCGGTTGCCACCTTACCCATGGGCCAGTGTCTGAGTCCAAGGGAGCCTCACTGAGGAAAATCTGACTGCAATCCCTTATAAAAGCAGGGGAAATCGGACATAGAACCATTGAGATCATGGCTCAGATGTCCGCTCCAGTCGCCATCTACGTACATACATTTTATTACGCCCCATGTTTATGAGGCCCTAGTAGGAATTTAGCAGGAATTTTGTAAGTACTGTTGTGTTTGTGTCTAATGATTTTACTTTGCTTTTAGAGAAAGTTGCAATTTGATAAACATTTGCGCAACTATTGCCGGGCCTAAAAAAAAAAATCTGTAGCACTTTTTTATTTTATTTATTTTTTATTCTACAGATCATGTGCTTTTAAAAAATGTATGGTTTGGGGTGTCTTTTATAAACTGGCTTTACGTTAAAGAACCTCAGATTTTTATTTATTATTATTATTATTATTAAATAATTCTTATTTACAGTTTTGCACTCCATCTGTTTTCACAATTTCACAAAAAGGTGCAATTTTAAAATTTACAAATCTCTTAACTCAATAGTTTTAGCTTTTATACTTGGTAGGAATTTAGCTGGAATTTTGTAAGTTTTGCTGTGTTTGTGTCTGCAAATAATGATTTTAGTGTATTTTTGGCGAAATGATTGGTTTGATAAAAATTTGTGCAACTATTGCAGGGCCTAAAAAATAAAAATCAGTAGCTCCTTTTTATTTTACAAGCCATGTACTTTCAGAAAATATATGGTTTAGGGGGGTCTTTTTACAAACTGAAAGCTGTAAGTGAAAAATGATCACCTCAGATTTTTAGAGTAAATTGTTTTTATATACGGTTTTGCGCACCTTCCGTTTTCATCATTTCACAAGCTGTAATTTTAAAAATTACAAATATTTATTAACTCAATACAGTTTTAGCTCTTTATATTTAGTAGGAATTTAGCAAGCATTTTGTAAGTTTTGCTGTGTTTGGTCTGTGAATAAGGATTTTTGTATATTTTTAGCGACGTTACTTTGATAAACATTTGCCCAGATATCACAGGGCCTAAAAAAAATCAGTAGCCCCTTTTTTTATTCTACTGGTCCTATACTTTCAGAAAATGTATGGTTTAGGGCAGTGATGGTGAACCTTTTTTTGAGCCCGAGTGCCCAAACTGCAACAAAAAGCTAAAGCCTCAACCAGATTTTCAGACGTTCGTCCGTTTTTTGTTGCATGCTAGTCTCATGTCGAAAGTGAAGAGGTTACTCTCCATACGAAAATTCTCGTACCACAGAATAAGACTTCAGGAGTGACATAATGTGTTGAATAGATTTGTCTATATGTATTTAGTTTCTGAGCATGCGTAGTCTTGCTCTTACGATTTTTTTGTTACGAAAACCATACTAATTAAACGAAAATCAGACGTTGAGTTCACATGCGACAATTTTATAGTCTGTACATCCCAGCTTTTGTCTGACGAAAAAACGGAATCGGCTGTCAAAGCGCCATACTAACGATCCGAAAATCGTCAGGTCGGGCGAAATTTTACTTCTAATTTTCTTATCGTTTACGGGCCTTAACCTCTTTATTTCAAAGTGCCCACACTGCAATTAAACCTGAATACTGAGGTTTTAATTTAGAAAACTCGTACAGTTGTCCGGATTAACTTGGTGATCTGGCAGCTTTTTCTCCCATGAAACAGCCGGATCGCTGTTCTGTGTCTACAGAGTCCTGTGTGTAAACACAGAACTCTGTACTGTGATTGAACACAGCTGATCAGCAGGTTTCCACCAAAATCATTGGCGGAAACATGTTGATTAACCACAGTATGGGTTGGCAGGGGGTACGTGTGCACGCCCCAAAAAAAAGAAGACAGGTGGTGATGTACGGGTACGTTGTCTGGCCTGTCTTTGCCACCCACCCTAAATAAAACTGCTGTGGGTGGCAAGTGGGGCACGCTGAAAAAGAAAATACTGCATGCAGCTGGGGGGTGTACACATGCTATAGCCACAATGCTTTGCTTCATAACTGGCAAGAATGATATCCCCAGTATCATTTCGTGGGCACACAATGCTTTGCTTAATGACTGGCAAGAATTATATCCCCAGTTGCGTTTGGTGGGCACTACTGTTTTAGATGCAACCCATTCAAATAAAAGGGTCCACGCTGCAACTTCCCCACAATCGTGTGCCATGCATATGCTTGCGGTGGAGGTGATGCAGCATTTAGGGGGTTCAAACAGGTAGTGAGGTAACATATCACCACCTCACTGCCTCTCAAAAGCCTCTTAAAAGCAATCTGTGAATTGCTTTTCAGAGGAGTGGCACTTTTTTCAATCAGAGAGCAGAGGGAGGGACATATGCAATTGTCAAGGTGGGTGGACAATGGACTCACCAATTTTGCAAAATCTACTATGCGTGTCCTCCAGTTTGCTGCCTGCTACACACCTTCCACCATACTTCCAGCACAGTGCCATTTGTGTGTCCATCAGGGGTGGAGTATGGGTCGGGCTTCCAGCGCAGGGATTGGCTGGATCACAAGGAGCCGGGGCAAAAATCATGGGCTTCATCAGAACCCTGCGCTGTTCACTCCGAATCTTGTCTCTCAA
This sequence comes from Lithobates clamitans, assembly GCA_037952925.1. Lineage (NCBI taxonomy): Eukaryota > Metazoa > Chordata > Amphibia > Anura > Ranidae > Lithobates > Lithobates clamitans. The sequence goes on along the minus strand of JBBGZY010000218.1, from coordinate 3,008,007 downwards.
TCTCTCACTCACAGAATTTGTGTGAGAAATTAAATAACAGGATTGGCACGGTGCACCTACTTCCAGCTGGGAGGCGAAGCCGGCAATGAAAGAGGTCACACTGATGGCTCAGCTTGGAGATGTGCACCCACTCCCAGCCACGGACTCCCGGCTAGCCAGAGCCGCCCGCTGTCATTGACCAGAGCCGGTGACAATGATGGGTCACAGATGGGAGGCAGAAGATTCTGCCGGGCCAATGCCCGCTCGTTCAGCCCCGCTAGGAGTTGCTCCTGGATAAGATGGCTGTGTCTTCACAGCCTCCCATTGGCTCAATCCCCACCACTTGTTTCCCCTGCCAAACTTCATCCAACCCTGCAGCTCTGCTTTGTCTTGTCCACGCCCACTCCTGGCCCCAGAGCTGTGTGGGAGATGTAGTTCTAGAGGGGGGGCGCACTGGCAATTGCTTGTCAGTGTGCGTGTTTCTTCCGAATATAGCTTGTGTGCCCATAGAGAGGGCTCTGCATGCCATGGGTTTACCATTGCTGGTTATGGGGATCTTTTACAGTTTCACCCCAGTCCCAGAAGTATCTCAGGTTGGCGGTAAGGATGGAAGGTGTGATTCATTCATCATCTACAATTCAGGGGCTTACCGTTCGGTCTGTCATCCTCACCCTGAATTTTTACCAAGGTGATGACGGAAACTCTAGCTCCGCTTCATCTTCAGGGAATCGCAGTAATTCCATATTTAGACGACCTGCTATTTTTCACTCCCTCAAGGGAAGAAATGAATGCTGTGGTAAAGGGCGCTCCCAATGCAATCATTAAAAATGCAAAAAGTTATTTATACAAAATTCAATACCGTGTATTAGTGAATGGCTTCACTTTATATATGTGCACAAATGTCTCAGGAAAAATTAACATATTTATGATTGCTCAAACAAATATATCATGAAACGTTCAAAACGGCTCTAAAATTCTTTCTAGATGATTCCACTCCAACACCATGTGAGAAATAAAATCCGTGTTTCAAATAATATTCGTGACTTTTCACCCTGTGACAACAAATTGCGCTCACCAGATGGCTCTGGCTAGCAAGTGACCATAAGACATGAAGTACCTCTTCGAATCCTGGAAACCATTCAAAGATCTTTTTCCAATAAATCGTTCACATGTATGGTGAACTTGGTCGAATGAGCCTGGGAACAGCCAGATCAAATCTTTATCTATCATCCGCTCCAATCTCCCACATCTGAAAATCAAGCTCTGCCAAAAAGAGCCAGGGAAGGCAGATATAGTGTAGTATCATTTCTTGATTATTAAAAAATGTTACTTACAATATTTCCAGGAGGGGAGTGCATCAATATATCGGAAACACCTAGTGCAGTGGAAGTCCGTTCAGACAGCGCTATCTGACCAGCGGTGTATGCTTTGCATTAGGCCAGCCCCCCCGCGGAAGTGACATAGAGTGCATGTCAGACCTAGCTTCTATGCATCCCGTGTTCCAGTACACGTCATCAGCATGAGTTACAGGCTGGACCTCACATCTGCCAGCGATCGGGCATTTGGCAGGAAGGTCCTCCAAGCTGTTGTCCTTCAAGGGGAGAGTTGCAGAGCAACTTAAACAAAGCACGCAACCATCTGGAATCCCTGGGATGGATTCTAAACCTTCAGAAATCCTCCCTAAGCCCATCTCAAAAGATTCGCTTTCTGGGTTATCTAATCAATTCAGTAGAAAGATTCGCTACACGGTATCAGTACTGCAGACCAACCAGCAGATAACGATAAGACAGGTTATGTCGGCATTAGGAGTACTGGCTTCAACAATGCTGGCTGTCCAGCGGGTGAGACTGCATTTCAGGTGTGTACAGACTTTTCTCCTGAGATCATGGGATCACAGTTTGGGATCCTTAGACACGGCGGTGAATTCCAACCCAGGTGAAGAGGTCACTATGGTGGTGGAAGAGGCCAGAGATCCTATCAAGGGGTCTAGATTGGTCGCAAGAAGACTGACAACCGATGCCAGATCCTGGGGTTGGGGGGCCCACCTAGAGAAGGACTTCGCTCAAGGAAGTTGGTTCAAGAAAGAGACAACAAGGTCCTCAAATTGGAGAGAGCTCAAAGTGATCGCTTTAGCTCTAGTAACATTTGCTCAAGATCTCCGTTTACACCATGTTCAGGTATAATGCAACGGATTTAGCTTATCTAAACAGACAGGGGGGCACAAGGAGCAGGTCCTTGCAAGCACTAGCAATGGAAATTCTTCAGTGGGCAGAAGAACACTTGCTGCCTCTGTCAGCAATCCACCTAAAGGGGACCCTGAACAGAGTGACGGATTTTCTGAGCAGGTATCCCATTCAAGAAGCAGAGTGGACGCTGAATCCAGAAGTCTTCACGATGAGGTGGACCTGTTTGCCTCAAAGGAGAAGGCTAAGGTGCCTCAGTTCTTTTCCCTAAACAATCTCGACGGGTCACTAGGGACAGACGCATTGGCGTATCCATGAGATTTCATCTTTGCTATGCTTTCCCCCCATTCCAGTTAATTCCATTGATATTGAGGAAGATTCAAAAGGAAAGGGTACCAGTCATCTTGATTATTTTTTGGCCAAAAAGGGCCTGGTTATCAACCATTCTGGGGATGGCGACCAAACCTTGTTAGCATCTACCTCTCAGGCACAATCTACTGATACAAGGCCCAGTAAATTACCCGGAGGTGGCTAGTATGGCCCTCGCAGCCTGGTATGAGGAGCAGCTCCTAAAAAGCAAGGCGTTTTCTAACAGGCTGATTTCAACATTAATATCAAGTAGAAAAAAGGTAACAAGGGATACTTATACTAAAGTCTGGAAAGTCTATAATACATGGTGCGATTCATCTGCCCAAGACCCAGGGAGCCTTGTTTCCATTCTGGAGTTTTTACAGGATGGAGCAGATAAGTAACTAGCGGTCAGTACCCTGAAAGTACAGGTTGCTGCGCTAGCAATATTCTTACAAAAATCTGTGGCCTCAGAACCACTGGTAGTCAGATTTTTTAGATCTAGATCTAAACCAGCACCGGTCAAAGGTTTCCCTAAATGGGATCTGTCGGTAGTCCTGCAATCCCTAACAAAGAGTCCGTTTGTGCCTTTGAAGGAAGCATCTCTCAGATATCTCACTCTTAAAGCTGTGTTTCTCATCGCCATTGTTTCTGCACGCAGAATCAGCGAGCTAAACGCTCTGTCAATTAAGGAACCTTACTTATCTATATTACCAGATAGAGTTCTACTAAGGACAGACCCAAAGTTCTTACTTAAGGTAGCTTCAATGCATAATCGTTTTCAAGACATTGTGCTTCCAACCTTCTGTGCAACCCATCAGGGGGAGAAGGAGACTTTATTCCATATGTTGGATGGTAAAAAGGACTTTGTTATGTTACCTAGAAAAAACAAAGGACTTTAGGCGTACAGATTCATTATTTGTTCTTTTTCGGGCAACCAGGCTTCTAAAGTTTCTTTAGCCAGATGGCTGTAATTATCAATTTCGGAGGCATATTCACATGCAGGTTTGTCTCCACCAGAGGGAATTTGTGCACACTCGACCAGAGCACTTGCGGCCACTTGGGCAGAGAGAGCTGGTGCCACCCCTGAACAGATTTGCAAGGCGGCAACGTGGTCAAGTTTCCACATGATTGTGCGACATTACAGGCTGGACCTCACATTTGCTAGCGATCAGGCATTTGGCAGGAAGGTCCTCCAAGCTGTTGTACTGTCCTAAGGGGGTAAGTCTCTGTTATCCTCTTAAGTGCTGTCCTGAAAGACGCCTTGGGAAAATCCAAGTTAGACTTACCGGTAACTTGTTTTCCAGAAGTCTTTCAGGACAGCAGTGACCCGCCCTATTGTTTTGATATACTATGCTGTGACTAACGTGTTTTTATGTGTTCCAGCCAGGGCTGGAGGTTCTCTTCTACAACTAAAGTGTAGTAGGGAGGGGCCTCCCTTTAAAGATCTGGAGGAAGGACGTGTTTCCTGTGGTCCGGTGGGAGGAGTTACTATCTCTCAGGTGCTGTCCTGAAAGACTTCTGGAAAACAAGTTACCGGTAAGTCTAACTTGGATTTTTTTAATTATTAATTTCCAGATATATCTCACATGCATCCACCCCTGAAGAGCAAGCCACATCTCGCGAAACGCGTCGGGTGTTATAGATGTCATGTATACTCATGTACTTTAAATGCAATGCGATCTTACAACATCGCACATTGTTAATCGGCTTTGCCTTTGTATTTTTGTTATGTATGACTATTTCTGTAATAAATATTTTACCGTATTTACATTTGTCAATTTTATCGGCCAGTTGTGCACACCTCATTCAAAGTCCCAAGGGCGACATCTGTGTTTCTATCACCTGTATTGTTTAGGCCCTATCCCTAGTAAAATGCTCATTTCTACAATGCTGAAATACAATTTCTGACCACTAGAGGGGGAGATTACAAAACAAGTCACTAGGTTTTTTAAACCGATAGATAAAATATAACTTTCCATGTTACACTGAAAAAATACAAGAGAATTACTTTCCATCTTGCTTGTAAAAGTCCTAAGCAAAGCATAGAGCATAAGGTATTTGACTAAGAGTAATCTCTTTTGTTCAGACACCACCTATTTCAATATACAGACCACGGTTTTTCCATCTCATACCAACAACCTCCAACTTGATGATGCCTTTCTGGCTCTAGCATGTACATTTTAATCATTCTTGATATTTAGATCCTCTCCACTTCCAGCTCATTCCTATTGCGCAGTAATGTCACTTATTAAAGTGCTGAGCCCATAGGAACCTGAGAAAATACTGGAAGAGGCAGGCAAGCTCTTGACTCTATATGCAATCCTCCAAATTTAAATATAAAACCTTAATCTTGTGGCTGACAAATAAAACACAGATCTTTACAGAAAATTGCACCTGCATTATAATTTTATGTCTTATTGACAGCAGAGAGGATGGGATTTGGGGAATGATGAGTCCCAAATACCTTCTTCAGTTAAGGAGGGACTTGGGCGCAGCTACCCTGTGCAACATATTGCCTGGGGCTCAGTATGTGACACGTGGCTCCTATCTGGTATCTCTGCTACTTCTGGGGCACCTTTTTCTACAATTCCTTTATGACGATGGAGGAACAACTCACATCTGCTAGGGGTACAGCAGCAGAATACTTGCTGGTTTTGACTGCCTTGCTCACAGAAGGAAGTGTTCCACCTCCCCCCCCCCTCCTTTTTAACTGAGGAGGAACCAGTAGAGGAACACAGGGATGTTTTGGTAAAAGGAGATGCAGAAGAATCCTCATTCGAGGGATCTACTTCTGAAGAACCCCAGGGTCAGGATTTATCTCAGATCCAAAAGGCTGTTGTGAGTTTGTAAAGTTGTCCAGAGTAATTTAAAGTAACTGCTTCCTGAGTCATCTACTCCAATGTTTACAGAATTTGGTTCATGGCAGCTGTCACAACATCCTCAATCCTTTCCTGTACATCCTCATTTAATGGGAGTTTTGTACATGGACTGGACTCATCATGACAAGGTGTTCGTTCTACCAAAAAAACGTATAGTTCTCTCAACTATACCCCATGGAGAACGAATTCACTAAGAAATGGAGTATGTGCCCAACTGCTGTACCACACTCACTTACGTTACATCCTATCCTTCCATCAGTGTTACCTGAAATATATGTAGGAGAGTCTTTTGTGCTCCACATCCCCTATTGCCAATTGTGGAGAATCCTTCTGTTAGAACATGCATGAAAGACCCTTTTAAAATCCTCCTACAGCAGCAACTGTTTAGAACCCATTATTTTGTGTCCAGGGTTCGTTGGCTTTCTATGAAACCACTAATTTCAACCCCGCCCAATCTCTTCTTTTGGAGTAAAGCACAACTTTTACAATTTTTGGCCAGCAGCATCAGCCTTTTCATGGAACGTCACGCAATTTAAATGACTGTGAGATTCCGTCTCCTTGCTGACATACTGTACCATATCCTTAAAGTGAATGTAAACCCACTCCTATCTTTTTTAAAGTACTGCCCTAGGGGTGATTTATAAGGATATACATGCCTCCTGCATGTATCCTTACCTTTCAAATGTCTACCCTTTAGCTGTTTGGAGCCCCCAAAAATGCCGGATTCAGTGGGCTGGTCCGTTGTACGGTGCTCAGTGGGCGGTCATGACATCACCAGACTCCCCTCCCACCTCTACACTTGCGCCTGGCCGGAGTGAAAAATGCACGCACAGGAGAAGAGGAGCACGCTCATGGCTCCTGTCACGTCATGTGTCACTGTCCAGTGACAGTCAGGGATCGGTGCGACGGGGACAGCTGTGAGCACGGATCCCCCTGAGGAGGCAGAGAAGGTGAAGCAGCTGATCAAACGCCATGCAGGGAGATCGGTGCTCACGGCTGTCCCTCCGCTGCACCGATCACCCCCGACTGTCCCTTGTGTCCTCCTCCTCCAGCGCCTGACCTGTTCTCTCCACCACCACCAACTCCCCTTCTTCTCTGGCCCTCCTCCTGTCCTTATCCGCCCGCTGTGTCTTCCTCCTCCACCCCCCTCATTCCCCACAGCCGACTCCCCTCTATTCCAGTGGGCTCTGTCAGGATGGAGAGCGGAGGAAAGGACGGAAACGCTATACATGTCATTTACGGGGGGGGGGGTGTGGAGTGCTGCTGGACACAGCTATATACAGTATATATATATAATATATTATAGCATATAGCTGTGTGCCAGCAGCAAACCCCCCACATCAGTCCAGTGGAGTGTCTGCAGCCAGGGCTGAGATTATGTGGAACAGCCAATCCTAGCAGAGCAGCAGAAGAAAGGAGTGGGAGGGAATTAAAAAATACTGCCTGTGTCTTACTTAGGCTGGTGCACGAGATATGTAAATCACCTGTCACTCACAGCAAGGGGGAGTATTTGACAAAGTTTTTCTCAGTTTGTCAAGAATTTTCTCACTGAACAATAAAAGAGAATTGCTCAGAGATGGATTAACTCTTTGTGGCAAGACTGGGCTCAAATGATAGGAAATCTTATACTCTACAATATGACATAAAAAAAAAAAAAAAAATTCGGGTTTACATCCACTTTAACCTATGGCTTGTTAAAGTCACCTGCAGTGGGCTCTATTGAGTAATACATCTAAATGGGAATGGGATTTTCAGATTACCTTTACGCTAGAGGAAATGGCTATAATCCGTTTTACATATAAAATCTCAGTTTGCTCTAAATACCAGGAGTCTGGTGTTAAAATACTAACAAAATGGTATTCTACTCATATACAAGGATTGACCAAGTCAAAAAATTGGTGGACTTTGTGGGCACACAATGAGAGGGAAAATCAGTAAAAAGGTATAAATTTTCTTACAGAATAATTAAAATTACAAAAAAACATAACCAACATACAAACAACACCCTGTATGGACACAGTTACCAGTTACCCAATGATGCAGTTACAGAGGGCTGGATCTAAGGTACAAAAATTGATGTCATAATGTATCAAAATAAGAGAAGAATTTCTGATCCAGTAAAACCTCCAAAAACTTGCTCGTTGACGCGTTTCACTAAAATATTAGCTTCCTCAGGACAAAAACTGGGTAGGTGCTGGTATGTTTAAAAACAAAAGAGTACATGTGTAAATATTTAGTCTGGTATATATCTGTATAAGTATAGCTATGACTATTTACAACATTTCTCCAGAAGAAGTACATATACAAAAAGACCAATTTCACATAGACAAAATAACATGTCTGCTTGCCTGGTAAACTTGTGGCTCAGGGTATAGGAGAACCTCACAGAACTAACAGACGACGGAAAAAGACGGAGTTTCAAATTTTCATGTGTGTGTGTAATGATAGTAAAATACACACATATCTTGTGGTCTTTGACAGGGCTCAACATTTCAAGTCCTGAGCCACTAGCCAGGCCTTAAGAGTTACTCGCCACCAGTTGCCCCACCCAACCCCTTCCCGGCCCCACCCATAAGTCCGCCCCTAAACACGCCCTTGTAAATTATCTCATGAAATTACACTGTTAAATGTTTTAAGCAGAATTAAGTTCCAAAAATAAATATTAACAATATTAACATAAATCATATCAGTACCCATCAGTCTAGCTTCATTGTGCCCATTATTATTATTATATGAGATTTATATAGCGCCAACAGTTTACGCAGCGCTTTACAATGTATAAGGGGGACAACACAATTACTGTACAGTTCAATACAAAAGGTACAGGAGGGCCCTGCTCGTAGAGCTTACATTCTAAAGGGAAGGGGTGGTGGTACAAAAGGTAATAGCTGCAAAGAATGATTTGATGCAGGTGGCTCAGGGACAGTTATGTGGGTGTGGGATAGGCATCAAATGCAGCTTTACGGTGCCCATCAATGCAGCCTCACTGTGCTCATCAATGCACTCTCACTGTGCCCGTCAATGCATCCTCACTGTGTCCATCAAATGCAGCCTCACTGTGCCCATCAAATGCAGCTTTACGGTGCTCATGAATGCAGCCTCACTATGCCCATCAATGCACTCTCACTGTGCCCATAATTGCAGCCTCAATGTGCCCATGAACGCAGCCTCACTGCCCGTGAATGCAGCCTCACTGTGCCTGTGAACACAGCCTCACTGTGCCCGTGAACACAGCCTCACTGTGCCCCATCAAATGCAGCTTTACTGTGCACCATCAATGCAGCTTTACTGTGCCCCATCAAATGCAGCTTTACTGTGCGCCATCATCAATACAGACTCACCTGGATGATGGATCACACACACAGCGGTCATGTCCCGCTGTGTGTCACAGAGCTGGTCTGTGTTCGGTGGCACGGTGTAACAAGGTCCCGCCCCCCTAGACCGGCTCGTTTCATAGGCGGAACACTGATTCAATCTACTATCACACAAGCCGGTCTAGGTGGGCGGGACCTTGTTACACCGTGCCGCCGAACACAGACCCAGCTCCGTGACACACAGCGGGACATGCCCGCTGTGTGTGTAATACACAAGAGGAGAAGGAGAAAGAGAGAGGGAGGGGAGAGCTGCAGCCTCAGCTCAGCTCAAATCGGTGACAGGGCAGTCCGGCACTGCCGCTCTGTGTCCTCTGGCTGACAGTTTACTAGCTGATCGCTTCAGCCAGGAATTGGTCAGCCTGGTCCACCCCTGCTCCTCACTCATTTTTGAGGGCTGGTCTATGATATGTATCACTAGATAAAACAGAGACATAAGCATTAATGGACTAAGGTGCCACTGTGAAAAAATCCCCAGATCAAAAAACAGTTTATACTAGAATGGCTCTCACCTTGTATACAATGGTCATGTAGAGGTATATTAGAATATAAATCACACACAGCGGTAAAAAGTCCCAGATTCCTGCTATAAATGTATTTAAAAATAGACAGAATCCATAATTAGGTGTTACACCTTTTGAGCGGGATATATATACTAGAATAGAATACATAAAAGAAACACAAGATATGTATGAATGGTACTTACCAGTAGTACCGATAAATGGCCCTTGGGTACAGAGCCATTGTTTTAATGGATGAGTGCTCAATCCCTTAAAGTATAGCGACTGATAAGATGTCTAAAAAAGGGGGGCATAGCAACTTATTAGCATATATGTGGAAAACGCCCAAATGCAGGCATAGCTGACAACAAAAGGACAATAAAGAAGACGTGAGAACCGACCTGAATACGTAAATACTGCACTTATCCCATAGGGGAGACCTTTTGTTAGGGCTCAGATCAGTATTGCTGCATAAGCAGGGGAAAATGTACCCCCATAGTAAAAACAGTTGTATAAATGGAATAAATATCCAATTTCCAAAAACATGTCACATAATGATTTGCTAGAATGGCTAAACAAACATTACAGCTTACCCTTCGGCACTGCACCCCTATGTACGGTTTTCCTCACTCTGTATGGCACCCAAACTCCATGTACGTTCCACCTTATATAGAGGCATGGAAGTGACAAAAGGGAGGGGATACGGGTGTGGTGGCGCCAAAATGGCCGAATCATGTGACGTATAATAGCGTCACATGATCACGAGTCACATGATCAAAGTCTACTTTGTAGAGCCACCTTTTGAGGCTATCACAGCTCCAAGTCGCTTTGGATAAGTCTCTATGAGCTTGCCACATCTTACCACTGGGATTTTTGCCTATTCCTCCTTGCAAAACTGCTCCAGCTCCTTCAAGTTGGATGGTTTGCGCTTGTGAACAGCAATCTTTAAGTCTGACCACAGATTTTCTATTGGATTAAGGTCTGGGCTTTGACTAGGCCATTCCAACACATTTACATGTTTCCCCTTAAACCACTCAAGTGTTGCTTTAGCAGTGTGTTTGGGGTCATTGTCCTGCTGGAAAATGAACCTCCGTTCCAGCTTCAAATCACACACAGAGTGGTACAGGTTTTGCTCAAGAATATCCCTGTATTTAGCACCGTCCATCTTTCCCTCAACTCTCACCAGTTTCTCAGTCCCGACTGCTGAAAAACATCCCCACAGCATAATGCTGCTACCACCATGTTTCACTGTGGGGATGGTGTTCTTTGGGTGATGTGATGTGTTGGGTTTGCGCCAGACATAGTGTTTTCTTTGAAGGCCAAGAAGTTCAATTTTAGTCTCATCAGAGCAGAGCACCTTCTTCCATACATTTTGGGAGTCTCCCACATGCCTTTTCGCAAAATCAAAACATGTCATTTTGTTTTTTGCTGAAAGTAATGGCTTTCTTCTGGCCACTCTGCCATAAAGCCCAACTCTATGGAGCGCACGGCTTATTGACGTCCTATGTACAGATACTCCAGTCTCTGCTGTGGACCTCTGCAGCTCCTCCAGGGTTACCTTAGGTCTCTGTGCTGCCTCTCTGATTAATGCCCTCCTTGCCCGGTCCGTGAGTTTTGGTGTGTGTCCGTCTCTTGGCAGGTTTGCTGTTGTGCCATGTTCTTTCCATTTGGTTATAATAGATTTGATGGTGCTCCTAGGGATCATCAAAGATTTGCAGATTTTTTTATAACCTAACCCCGACTTGTACTTCTTAACAACATTGTCCCTTGCTTGTTTGGAGTGTTCCTTGGTCTTCATGGCAGTGTTTGGTTAGTGGTGCCTCTTGCTTAGGTGTTGCAGCATCTGGGGTCTTTCACAAAGATGTGTATATGTAATGACAAATCATGTGACACTTAGATTTCACACAGGTGGACATCGTTTCACTAATTATGTGACTTCTGAAGGTAATTGGTTGCACCAGAGCTTTTTATAGGCTTCATAACAAAGGGGCTGAATACATATGCACATGCCAATGATCACTTTTTATTTATGAAAAATAGTTTTATGTATATATTTTCTAATTTTACTCACCAACTTAGACTATTGTGTTCTGATCCATCACATATAATTAAAATTAAAAAAACATTGAACTAAAGGCTGTAATGTAACAAAATAGGTAAAAAGCCAAGGGGGTGAATACTTTTGCAAGGCACGGCACATCACCTCTTGCAATAGGGCATAAAAGTAACAGGGGTGGAAGCGTGGCAACGCAAATACAGCGCCAAAAGGTATACTGATCACATGACGTATAACAATGCCATGTGATCGTGGTCATGTGAGCGGGGTCATGTGATCACAAACGCTTCCCAAGTGATTAAGTAGCTATCAACAGGAAGTGACAAGGCCCGCAGGATGGTGCAACAACACACACCCATGGGAACACACCCGCCATCAAAACCCATCCACCAAGCAGATTGACAAACAAGAGGAGCCATCCATGGTAAATAAAATGCGGCAGACAACGCAATGATATATCGCACGAACACCACACATACAATCAGCCCACAGCGGTGCAACCATATGACGCAGAATTTCAAATTCAGAACCCATCAACATAATAGTATAACGTGGCATCTACAAACACCCATACCTTATACCCTACACAGCAGCCAAAGGGGGGAAAAAAAAGGGCAAAAATTTTTTTTAACAAAAAAGTTTATTAAGGTTTTCCAAAACAAACAATTTATAGCGGATTAGACATAGATACAGACACCTTACAAAGTTTTCTTACATTTCTTAACAAATGAAGGAGTAGCAGTCAAAGCAACAATATGTTAACAAGAACATTGCACCCATCCCGGTTGGAGGTATAGGGGGTCACATTGATTACCTTTAGTTCGTACACTTTAATCCCACATTCTCATAAGGAGACCCAGAAATTTATTGGTGAGGAATAGTTTATATCAATTTTCGTGAGCCACGACCTGGGGGCCTCAGTCAATAGTTAGATGTTTTGCCTTCACCCATGCTGCCCAAATTTTCCCAAATTTTTTAGGGCAATTTCTTCCCATATATGTCATTTTATATAATGGTAATGCCCTATTTATCAAGGACTGCCAAAGCTGTCTGGTGGGTGACTGGGACTGATTCCACTGTAATAGGATTGCCTTTCTAGCATATAGTGTGGTGTAGAAGATAAGTAGTTTCTTCCCCCATGAGACCTCCAGGAAGTCGCAAATACCTAACAAAAGAGGGATCGGGCTGTATGGGATCATCACTCTCCCAATAGAGTTAATATCAGCAAGTATATTTTCCCAGAATTCCTTCACACCAGGGCAGGACCAGACTGTATGGAAGAAGTCAGCGTCATCCGAGCCACACCTAGCGCATCTCGTCGACCTATCAGGGTAGATTCTCGCTAAACGTACTGGAGAGTAATATGCACGATGGAGAAACTTCAAGGGCAAAAATTTATTTTGGAAAAAGAGGCCACCCGCCAACAAGCAAGCTAAATGACAATTTGGACCAAAAAAAAAATGTTTACAGAAAAGGTTTATAACTAATAGCATCATTAAGGCCAGGGGCAGTAGTGGCATCCAGGGTATGAATCCATCTCATTTCTCTTTGTAGGATTTTTTTTTTTTTAATTCTTTATTTATACATTTTTTCAATACAAAAAGAAAATAAGCAAAAATTATTACAAGCCCATAAATTACAAAACATTATCATCAATGAAAAATACAAAAATCTCCCAACATTTTTATTACCCTTCCGCCTCCTCTTCCCCCCTCCCCTCCCCCCACCTGCAGGTGATTACAACTGGACTAACCCGGTTCCATATCTCCTCCCTTACTTTCCCAATTCCTGAACTCGAGGATTTAACTAGTGATCTCCGCTAGATAAGACCATGATCTCTTGAAGTTCCTACACCCTGCCCATTTATCTCCAACATCTGTACCGCCCTCTGTCTCATCTCCTGGATAATCCTTATATTCAATGTTATATATTTCATTAATGCAAAATAACCAGTCCCGTGGGCTTGGGCACTCCGGCTGCAACCATGACCTTGTTATCTGTTTCTTTGCTACATCTAATAGTATTGGAACAAGTGATGATTGATACTGCTTAATCGGCTTATTAGTTCCATGGAATAGACAAATCTACGGATCTTCTACTAACGATTCTTTAGTTATTTTATTAATTAATAGTATAATTTTCTTCCAATAAACTTTAATAACCGGACAATCCCACCATATGTGTGCCATTGTTCCCAAATTTGAGCACCCCCTCCAACATCTGTCCAGAGTATCTGGATATAGTTTACTAAGTCTGTCTGGCGTGCCATACCATCGTGCTAAACATTTAAAGTTGGTCTCCGACCGCATAATATTGGCCGAGGAACCATGAACCATTTTCAAAATCCTCTCCACTGTGAATGAGCTACAATGTGACCCCAACTCCCTTTCCCATTTTTTAATATATGGAGGTACATCCAGTTCTCCCCCCGCAGAAAGAATTTTATAAAGGCGAGAAATAACATTGCCAGATCTGCCTCTCCCACATAGCAGCTCCAGTGGCCTGTATTCGTCTTCTCCTCTGATTGGTTTTGGTAGTTTCTCAATGAAGAGCGACAGCTGCATGTACCTCCAAGCATTGACCACCATCAGGTCTGTCTTTGCTTTCAATTCCCGATAGGGGCGCAACTTCCCCTCTTTAATGATATCTTTCAGTTGTGTGCTATTATTCTTAATCCAGTTCCCTCCCACCTCCCGCATCCCTGGTTCAAAAAATGTATTATCTTTGATATAAATCAAAGGTGAGTTATAGCTCCAATTATTACGTGTATGTACCTGATCCCATAATTTAAGCGTGTTACGTGTAAGTGATGCTGTATAAATGCTGTGTCCTAAATTTTGACGGGTTCCAAATTATGTGACCCAAATCAGTGCTACTTAAACTATGTTCAATATTCACCCACCTCCTATCTGAAACCTCCTTTGACCATTCAACCACCCGTGACAATACTACTGCAGTGTAATATCTATTTAGGTCTGGAAGAGCTAGACCTCCTTTTTTTTCCCCTAATCAAAACTGAGTGAGCTATTCGTGGCTTTTTGCCACGCCAGACAAACCTCGACAACAATCCTCGTAAAGCTCTAAAAAAATAACGTGGGAGGGGAATTGGCAACATTTGAAATTTATATGTTATTTTGGGGATTAACAGCATTTTTGTTGCATTTATGCGACCAAACCACGAGAGGGGCAGCGGCGACAACCTACTAATTTCCTGTCTAATTTCATCTAGCATGGGAATATAATTAATCCGATACAACTTTTTCAATGAGTTAGCCAGTTTAATTCCTAAGTAATTAATTTCCTTCCTCCACGGAAATGAAAAAGAATTTGACAAACTCTCTACTTCTTTTTTCCCCATAATATTAAGAACCTCTGATTTGCTCGGGTTTATTTTGAAGCCAGATATATCACCATATCTCTTCAATATCCCAAGCAAATTAGGGATCGTAATCAAGGGGTTCGTTATAAAAAAGATTACGTCATCGGCGAATGCCGCTAATTTATGTTCATCTTGTCCTACCATCACCCCCCTGCAGTCTGTGTTCTTTAGTATGGTTGCCAAAAGCGGTTCTAAGGACAGGACAAATAGTAATGGAGACAGGGGACACCCCTGCCTCGTTCCGTTCTCCATCCTGAATGAACTGGAGAGAACCCCATTTACCCTCACGGAGGCTGATGGATGGTTATATAAGATTTTCACCCAGGCTATAAACCTGGGACCTATCCCCATCGCTTCCATAGTTTTAAACATGAACCCCCAGTCTACCCTGTCAAACGCTTTTTCCGCGTCCATTGACAGGAATAGAGCTGGGGGTCCCTCTAGTTTAATGGAATCCAATAAGAGCAAAGCTCGTACTCCGTTGTCCCTACCCTGTCGACACGGGACAAAACCGACTTGATCTGGGTGTACCAAGAAACTCATTTTGTCCCTAAGTCTGTTAGCCAGTACCTTTGCGTAAAGTTTCACGCCAGCATTTAACAAGGCAATAGGTCTATAGCTTGAACAGAGCATATTATTTTTCCCCTCTTTTGCAATCAATGATATAGTAGCTAAAAGGGCCTCATCCCCCATTAGACACTCAGGGCCTAGTTTATTCCAAAAATGGCAGAGTTTAGGTACCAAAGTGTGTTTACATTTTTTCAGATAAATGTTGGTGAAACCGTCGGGACCGGGGCTCTTCCCCGACGGTAAGTTGTTCAAAG
The DNA here is from genome assembly GCA_037952925.1 of Lithobates clamitans. NCBI lineage: Eukaryota > Metazoa > Chordata > Amphibia > Anura > Ranidae > Lithobates > Lithobates clamitans. Next base: position 2,992,485 of record JBBGZY010000218.1, on the reverse strand, counting down.
CGGCATATATTTCCTCTTCAGTTATAGAGCTATCTAAAACTGAGCCCTTTCAATCCAGCTCCCTTTAAAAATTCCTCTGTCTTCAAACTATTTAGTTGGTCACCCCTTCCCCTTTGTCCAATGGTGTACAGGGCTTCAAAGAACTTCCTGAACTCTTCTGCTATCTCTCTAGTGGGCGCCACTATTTCTCCTTTTTTATTTTGTATTTTCTCAATGAAATTCCGGTCTCTTTTCTTTCTCAAAATCCTTGCTAGATGTTTGCTTGATTTATTACCACTATAATATCTCTCTCTTGTTATTTTAGTAAATACCCTCCTAGCATCCTGCTCCATGCTGTCCTTTAACTCCTCCCTTTTAGACACTAAAAGGCGGTAGCTGTCCTGCGCTTGTCCCTTAGATTTTTTGTGGGTCATTTCTAACGCTGCGATTTCCTCCAATAACTTTACCCTTTTTTCTTTTCTCTTTTTTTTCTCCCCTGCCCCGATGGAGATAAGAAGTCCCCTAACAAATGCTTTATGCGTTTCCCATAAAGTAGATGGAGAAATGTCCCCTGTGTCATTAACCTTAAAGAAGAAATCCATTTCCTCCTGCAGCTTATCGAAAACATGGGGGATTTTAAGAAGATTTTCATTTAATTTCCAGGAAAATGGTTGTCTTTGCAAATCAGGAAACCTGACCTCCATCGTGACCGGGGAGTGGTCAGATATCGACATAATCTCAATTCTAGACTCCACTACATAGTCCAGTAAGCTGTGATCTATCATAATGTAGTCCAGTCTTGTGTACGTCCCGTGCACAGGGGAGAAGAAGGTATAATCTTTTACTTTTGGATGCTGTAACCGCCATACATCCATCAGATGACATTGGTGCAGCCTTTTCCAAATCCTTCTTAACTGAACTTTCCTTGTCCCCTGTGCCCGGGATGTACTATCTACTGAGGGTTCTAGGCAAAAATGAAAGTCTCCCGCCAGCACCACCTCCCCCTCCTTAAATTCCGTCAGTTTTACCAGGACCTGTTCCAAAAAAACAGTTGGGTTTCTGTTCGGGCAGTACACATTTGCTACCATAAGCATTTTATTCCCCATGTTGCCCTTAAGGAAGAGAAAACGCCCTTCTGGGTCCGTTACCCTGTTTACCAAGGAAAATTTAGAAGTTTTGGAAAAGCCAATTGCTACTCCCTTGGCTGTCCTAATGGGAGTATCACTATAAAACCAAAGGGGCAAATTTGGAGAGTAAAGCTTAACATTTGAGTCTTGGGTCAAGTGGGTTTCCTGAAGAAATACTATATCTGCTTGGTAATCTTGAAGTTCTTTCAAGATTTTGTGCCTTTTACTCAGCGAGTTCAGGCCCTTCACGTTATAAGATATGAACTTTAGATCTAACATTATAATTCTACTAACAATTAACCATGTTCATCAGTCAGCCAGTCGACAGCTGTTACCTCCCCTGCAGGTTTCACTCCCCCCTCGCCATTCCTTTCCCCCCCGGCCATACTACGGCCCTAAGCCCGCAAATCTGGGACATAACAATTCCCGACTGCGAACTTTTAATTCATATTATTTTATGGGGATGAGACTCCGAAAGCAGCCACAAATGTCCCGCTTACCTCCGAAAATGGAGGCAGTAGGGACGGGAGTACCGGAGGCTGACCTCCCCACCCTATCTTGCACCCCTCCTGCTTCCCCAACTCAGGAGGCAAGGCCCCCTTACATTATACCTACTTATCAACACCCCCCTTCCCCCTATCACACCCCTTTTGTTATCAACAAATACACCTTCCAATAAGAGCTCTTTATTCATGAGAGACAGGAAGAGAGAGAGAGAAAAGAAAAGAAAAAAAAAAAAAACCCAGACCCTCATCTCATTTTATGAACACAGTCCTTCATTATCTTCTTGGAAGGTTCCTAGTTTAATGAAATGTCCGGTGTAGGAATACCCAGCTTTTTGCAAAATCCTCCAATCTCCTCTGGAAACCTCATCCTAAGGGATCTGCCCTCCTTCATCACTAGTAGGGATGTTGGGAACCCCCAGCTATATTTAACCACTTGACAACTGGGCACTTAAACCCCCTTCCTAACCAGACCAATTTTCAGCTTTTGGTGCTCTCACATTTTGAATGACAATTACTCAGCCATGCAACACTGTATCTATATGAAATTTTTGACCTTTTTTTCACACAAATGGAGCTTTCTTTTGGTGGTATTTAATCACCGCTGGGTTCTTTATTTTTTGCACCGTAAAAGAAAAAAGACCGAAAAATCTGTAAAAAAATGCATTTTTCTTCATTTCTGTTATAATATTTTGCAAATTAGTAATTTTTCTTCATATATTTTGGCCAAAATTTATACCGCTACATATCTTTGGTAAAATTAACCCAAATCGGTGGATATTATTTGGTCTTTGTGAAAGTTATAGAGTCCAAAAGCTATGGTGCGAATATTTGAAAATTGATCACACCTGAAGTACTGACGGCCGATCTAATTTCTTGAGACCCTAACATTCCAGAAAAGTACAAATACCCCCCAAATGATACCTTTTTGGAAAGAAGATATTCCAAGGTATTTAGAAAGATGCATGGTGAGTTTTTTGAAGTTGTCATTTTTTCCCACAATTCTTTGCAAAATCAAGGTTTTTTTCTTACTTTTTTTTTTTTCACAAAATTGTCATATTAGCAGGTTATTTCTCACACACCACATATGCATACCACAAATTACACCCCAAAACACATTCTGCTATTACTCCCGAGTATGGCGATACCACATGTGTGAGACTTTTACACAGCGTGGCCACATACAGAGGCCCAACATGCAGGGGAGCACCTTCAGGCGTTCTGGAGCTCCCAGGCCAATTCTGACATTTCTCTCCTACATGTAAAAATCATCATTTATTTGCTAGAAAATTACATAGAACCCCAAAACATTATATATGTTTTTTTAGCAAAGACCCTAGAGAATACAATGGCGGTTGTTGCAACTTTTTATCTCGCACAGTATTTGCGCAGCAATTTTTTTAAAGCGTTTTTTTTGGGAAAAAAACTGTTTTGTGCTTTACAAAAACCAAAACAGTAAAGTTAGCCCAATGTTTTTACATAATGTGAAAGATGAAGTTACGCCGAGTAAATAGATACCGAATACGTCACCTTTCAAAATTGCACGCGCTTGTGGAATGGCGCCAAACTTTGCTACTCAAAAATCCCCATAGGCGACGCTTTAAAATTTTTTACTGGTTACATGTTTTGAGTTACAGAGGAGGTCTAGGGCCAAAATTATTACTCTCGCTCTACCGATCGCAGCGATACCTCACATGTGTGGTTTGAACACGGTTTTCATATGTGGGCGGGACTTACGTATGCGTTTGCTTCTGCATGCGAGCACGCAGGGACAGGGGCGCTTTAAAATTTTTTTTTTTTTTTTTATTGTTCATTTTACTTTATTTATTTTAGTTTGATGCTTTTTTCCAAAAAAAAATTTTTTTGACCACTTTTATTCCTATTACAAGGAATATAAACATCCTTGTAATAGGAATATGGCATGACAGGTCCTCTTTACAGTGAGATATGGGGTCAATAAGACCCCACATCTCACCTCTAGGCTGGGAAGCCTGAAATAAAAAAAAAAACCAAAAAAAAACGATCCTGGCTTTGATCGTAGCGGTGAGTCGGTAGAAGCGCGGGAGGGGGGGACATCCCCTCTCGCCTCCCGTAAGAACGATCAAGCAGTGGAACAGCTGCTATGATCGTTCTCATGGTGTAGGGAATCGCCGGCTGAAAAAGCCGATATCTGAATGATGCCTGTAGCTGCAACCATCATTCAGATATCTCCGCACAAATTCAAGGACGTTGTATGACGGCCGGTGGGCGGGAAGTGGTTAAAACGCTTTTTTTTAACACAAAGTTGTCCATTTATACAATATTTCTACCACATAACATGTACATACCAAAAATGACACCCCAAAATAGATTCCCCTGCTCCTCCTGAGTACGGCGATACCACATGTGTGAGATTTCCACAGCCTGGCCACATACAGAGGGCGAGTACAGCTGAGCATGGCTCGGTATGGCGGGGTATTGCGGAGTATGGCGGGGTATGGCGGGGTATTGCGGAGTATGGTGGGGTATTGCAGAGTATGGCGGAGTATGGCGGAGTATGGCGGGGTATTGCGGAGTATGGCGGGGTATTGCGGAGTATGGCGGGGTATTGCAGGATATGGCAGAGTATGGCGGGGTATGGCGGGGTATTGCGAAGTATGGCGGGGTATTGCGGAGTATGGCGGGGTATGGCGGGGCATGGCAGAGTATGGCGGGGGCATGGCAGAGTATGGCGGGGGCATGGCAGAGTATGGCGGGGGCATTGCAGGGTATGGCGGGGGCATTGCAGAGTATGGCGGGGGCATTGCAGAGTATTGCACAGCATTGCAGAGTATTGTGGGGGCATTGAAGAGTATGGCGGGGGCATTGCAGAGTATGGCGGGGGCATTGCAGAGTATTGTGGGGGCATTGCAGAGTACTGCACAGCATTGCAGAGTATTGTGGGGGTATTGCAGAGTATTGTGGGGGTATTGCAGAGTATTGTGGGGGTATTGCAGAGTACTGCACAGCATTGCAGAGTATTGTGGGGGTATTGCAGAGTATTGCACAGCATTGCAGAGTATTGTGGGGGTGTTGCAGAGTATTGTGGGGGTGTTGCAGAGTATTGCACAGCATTGCAGAGTATTGTGGGGGTATTGCAGAGTATTGTGGGGGTGTTGCAGAGTATTGTGGGGGTGTTGCAGAGTATTGCACAGCATTGCAAAGTATTGTGGGGGTGTTGCAGAGTATTGCACAGCATTGCAGTATAGTGGGGATGGCTGAGCATGGATGGATGGATGCCTGGATGTCTCTGTGCAGCGCTGTGGGCACTACACATACAGCCCACAGCGCTGCAGACATCCATCCATCCCCCTCCCCGCTCACAGTGTACCGATCGGTACACAGGAGGGGAGGAGAGGAACCGGCGTCATCAGATGACGCCGGTCTGTTTACATGTGATCGCGCCGTCATTTGACGGCGCGATCACATGGTAAACGGCCGCGATCAGCGGCCATTTACCGGGATCTGTGATGCGCCGGGTCCGGAGGACCCGGCAGTCACGGATGTGTTCGGGTGCGCGCCCCAGGGGGCGCGCGAGAGGGGAATTCTGGGAGGACGTCATAGTACGCCCTCCCAGAGTTATCCAACCGCCCTGCAGCCGTCATTCGGCTATGGGCCGGTTGGTAAGTGGTTAATATTGGCCCTTCTAAGTTGTTCAAGAAGCGGTCTAAGGTGCCTTCCCCGTGCTAAAGTACCCGCCGAGAGATCTGTGAAGATCTGGAGATCCTTGTCTTCGAATCGAACTAAGGGGGTGCCCCGTAAGTTATTCCATATCTTCTCTTTGACTTCAAATGAGTGAAATTTTACAATCACATCACGGGGATATCTGCCCTTAGGTTGGGAGGTTTTCTGATCCTATGCACCCTGTCAATCCTTAGAATCGTTTCCTCTTCTAGACCCAATATAGGGTTGAAAATTGTTTTCATCTTAGACAGCAAGTCCTCATTTTGTTGTTCGGGAAGCGACCTGATACGCAAATTCTGACGGGGGCTTTGGTTCTCCAGTTCTTCCAACTTGTATGCCAGTATGCGATAATCGCTTTTCACTATACTCAACTGCGATTTAAGCTTCAAGATCTCTTTAACATGATTGCCCGTTGTCTCCTCCACCCCCTCTACTCTTCGCAACAGATGACCCAAATCCGTCCTCACATTTGATATCTCTGACTTTATAGCGGTTTCAAGATTTGAAAACATCTCCATCATTTCAACCTTGGTGGGCAGTGAATCCGTATTTCTTTGACCCTCCATCTTACTGGTACCTGGACCACCTTCACACTCCGGAGCTTCTCTAGGCCTCTCCCCTGTGCCCCCTTTTGCTTCAATTGATCTTTCTTTTTATCCTTCGTTCCCCCTTGTTTGTACTGGGGCTTTTTACACACGTCTCCTTGAGATATTTTTGAATCGAACTTGAGTTTAGGCTCTCCCTTGGGGTCTTTGGTTCGGCAGATTTTTGGGTGCGACTTCTCATACTTATTACAGTGTCTTATTGCCTGCGACTTGCAGAACGCCTGACTCCTGTTACCTTCCAAAATGGCTCCAAGGGCCAGATAACTTCTGGGTTTTTTAATTTTATATTTAAATATTTATGGTTAACTTATAGTCCTGTTTTCATCAGTCCCATCTAGGAGGGTATCCAGGGCCTTGGCGTAACTGTCCTGTCACTTTCCTATCGCTGATGCTCCTAGGCCTCACGCTGCAAGCCGTGCTTAGGGCCCTCAGGCTATACTCCAAAAGTGGGCATACATACTCTCCCCCAGGCTCACAGCCCCTTCAGCTTTTTCTTCTCTTCCTTCCTTCCTTCCCCCGTCACCTCCTTCCTTCTCCTCTTAGCCTCCTTCTTAATGTTACAGTCCTTATAACACCCTCATGCAAATCTTCTCATGTGGAAAAAAAGAGGAAACAAAAGTATGGAAGTGGCTCGTACCTGTTAAGAGCATCTTCTTATTGCTCTATGATAAATTCAACTGGTCACCTGCAGTCCTGTGCCGATGCTTTCCTGTTTCTGTGGGCTCCGTTCCCCTGCTGAGACCTGTTGTTGAATAGGGGGAATCGCTGGGGGGAAGACACCGGAGGGGAGGGTGGTGTAGCCGGTGCACACCCTGTGCCCTGGGAAGCTCGGGTTATCGCTCCGTGCCTCTAGCCAGGAGCCGGCGTGTCAGTGTGCAGCGGGGTTTCTCCTCCTTCGCGCTCTCCCGGACTTCGGTCTGCTCAGCGGGCACATGTCACCACCTTGGGAGAGGAGGGGGGGCTCCCACTCGGTTACATCTGGGTACAACAGGGGAGACACTGGGCGTCCTTCAAGTACCTAACTCTGGGGCGGCATTGGAATCATGCCGTACGCCACTCCTCAGTTTCCCGGGCTCCAGCCTGCCTCCTTTCCCTCACACCTGTGCTGCCGACAGGCCCCTCCCCACGCTCCTACGTCTCACGTCCGCATCATGAGCCAGCCTGTAGGATTTTTTTTATCGTGATTACCACCTCGAGAGTTCATTGGAATGTGTTCTAATGCTGCAAATTTTATCACACTGCTATCACCAGCATGCATTTGATTTACATGTCGTCCTATTGGTGTAAGCAGTTGATTACTGTTAATGCAGTATATATGGTCCTTAATGCGATGCCAAAAAGCTTGTTTGGTTTTGCCAACATAGAAGCCACCACATTCACAAAACATAATGTACACCACACCCTCAGTCTGACAGTTGACATGGTTTACAGCAGAGTGTAATCTGCCATTTGGCAGATACATTGCATGGTTTTCATATATCCATGGGCAAAAGGTGCATAAGCCACATTGCCAAGTTCCTCTCGAGGTGGTATCCTCACTAGCTGTTTCAGAGAAATGGCTTTGTGTCAATCTGTCCCTGAGTGATCTTGCCCTCTTGAAAGTGATATTAGGTTTGGGACCTGTATATTTACAGAGGATGGGATCGTTGGTAAGAAGGTACTAATGTTTCTTAAGTATTTCCCATACGCATGAGTGTTGGCGATTATAGGTAGGTAATAATCAACCTGGTAGTATCTTCCTCACTTTGTCGGGGTCTCTCAACTAAAGCTTCCTGTCTAGTCTGCCTAAATGCTCTTTTATAAGCTTTTTTAAGCGCTGTCTTTGAGTATCCCCTATCGGACAGTCTCATTCGTAATGTGTCTGCTTACTGCTTTAATGGGATATCATTAAAGCAGTTTCTGTGCAACCTGAGATATTGTCCATAAGGGATACTGTTGATAAGAGGAGTCGGATGAAAGCTACTAGCATGTAAAAGGGTGTTCCCTGCTGTCTCCTTTCGATATAGGGTGGTGTTGATATTCCCATCATCTTCAATCACAACTGTAATATCCAATAGATCAGTGGTGGAACCAGTCCATAACATCAAAACGTCATCTATATACCTATTCCGCATCAGGATGGAATCCCAGTATTTGGCGTACCTGTCGTCAGAGAAGAGCATACGTTCCCACCCCCCCAGGTACAGGTTGGCGTATGATGGGGCACACAAAATCCCCATCGCAACCCCCTGCACCTGGAGGTAGTGGCAATCGTTAAAGGTAAAGACATTGTCTGTCAAAATGTGCTCTGAAATAGAAAGGATAAATTTGCTAAAGGACCATGAATCCTAAGTTCTCTCACCTAGAAAATTCTGAATAACAGACAGACCCAAAGAGTGTGGAATACTGCTGTACAGGGCTTCGATATCAATAGCTACTAAAATAGACTCCATCTGGACCTGAATATTTTCCAGAAGTCATAAAAGATCTGGTGTGTCCTGAACATATGAAGGAAGTGATTCAACATGGGAGCAACAGGCTTTACAGAAACTTTGTGCACAAAAGGGAATTATCATCAAACCCTCAGATAAAGGAGGCAATATTGTCCTCATAAACAGAGTCCAGTATGTGGCCATGTGTAACAGAATCCTAGATAATGAGGAATGTTATAATAAAAAATTCTGCAGAGCATTCCAGTAAGGTTCAAAATGAATTGTACTTACTTCTTTTGGACTCTTTTCACCAAGGTGTCATTACCAAAGATTTGTACGAGGGTCTTCTCGTGAAACATCCTGTTATGCCCACTTTTTATTCTCTTCCTAAGACACATAATAATCTGGTGTGTCCCCCTGGAAGACCTATTTCATCTGGAAACGGAGCATATACTGAACAGGCTAGTCAACTAATTGACCAATACCTCCGCTCCCATGCTGTCAAAGCCCTGTACAGCAGTATTCCACACTCTTTGGGTCTGTCTGTTATACAGGATTTTCTATGTGAGAGAACTCAGGACTCATGGTCAGTTAACAAATTTTCTATTTTAGAGCACATTTTGACAGGCAGTGTCTTTACCCTTAACGATTGCCACTACCTCCAGGTGCAAGGGGTTGCGATGGGGACTTGCGATGTGTGCCCCACCGTATGCCAACCTGTACCTGGGGGGGTGGGAACGTATGCTCTACTCTGACGACAGGTACACCAAATACTGGGGTTCCATCCTGATGTGGAATAGGTATATAGATAAGGTTTTGATGTTATGGACTGGTTCCACAACTGATCTAGCTGCATTCATGCATGACTTAGATCAGAATGCATTTAATTTAAAATTTCCAATGCATAAAAGTAAGAAATCTATTCCCTTCCTGGATATTACAGTTGTGATTGAAGGTGATGGGAATATCAACACCACCCTATATCAAAAGGAGACAGCAGGGAACACCCTTTTACATGCTAGTAGCTTTCATCCAACTCCTCTTATCAACAGTATCTCTTATGGACAATATCTCAGGTTGCGCAGAATCTGCTGTAATGATAACCTATTTAAGCAGGAAGCAGACACATTAAGAATGAGACTGTCCGACAATGGCGTCCCTAGGGGGGCCAGAGGGGGCCCTGATCCCCCCAACATTATGCTGTGCCCCACCATGTGCCCCCCAATTTAAAAAAATGTTTTATTTTTTTTACAAAAAATCAATGTCTAAGAGGGAGAAAGTCCCCAGTCAGCTCCTGCGGGTGATTCCTCCCCCCTCCCTCTGCTCGCTGACACTGCATAATGCGAGCACTCACACAACCACGGCCGCCCGATCTGCTCCTTCCCCTGCATCCTCATTGGCAGGGAGAAGAGCGAGTTGCAGGAAGGACTCGACCAGGACTCTCAGTTACTGAAAAAACAGACTGATTTCTCCCATCCTTAGGACAGGAGAACCAGCCTGTAAATTCCAAGAGATACCAGACCAGCGCTGTCAATAGCAGGGGCAGGACAGCAAGAGGAGGCTGGGGAACCCCACAGTGGCAGAACACCAGGGCCCGGTGGCAAGACAACCTTTGCAACCCTGATAGTTCTCCCACTGCTTTGGATCCTTATATTTTCTTGGTATGCTGGTGACATATATCTCTTGTTTTCTGCCACCCTGGGGGGCCCCAATACAGTAGGAAGGGAGCTCACTGCAGAACATGTGAAAGGGCCGTTGTGGGGTCTTAGTAAAGGGCCCCAGGATATATATATATATATATATATATATATATATATATATATATATATATATATATATAATTGCATTTTATAGTTGCCCCCCTACTTTTGTCCCTGTTCCCCCATGTGCCCTCCCTAAATATGAAAGCTGGAGACGCCACTGCTGTCCGATAGGGATACTCAAAGACGGTGCTTAAAAAAAGCTTCTAAAAGAGCATTTAGACAGACTAGACAGGAAGCTCTAGTTAAGAGACCCCGACAAGTGAGGAAGATACTACCAGGATGATTATTACCTATAATCACCAACACTCATGCGTACGGGAAATACTTAATTTGCATACCTATTTTTATGCCCTATTGAAAGAGGGGATATATATGGTCACATATTGTTATCTGCCCAATCATTTAAGAAGCAGTTTGTGATAACATGACTATGCTCACATGACCATGAGTACATGGTGTTGTTATGTGACTGGTTACCTTCTGGCGCCATATTTGCGCCGTTATGCACCCTTCTTTGCTACTTCCATGCCCTATCATATGAGGATGTATATGGTCACATGACTTTGATCATGTGACTCGTGATCATATGATGCTATTATACGTCATGTGATTCGGCTATTTTGGTTCCATTTTTGTGCCGCCACACCCCTTTCCTCTCCCTTTTGTCACTTCCATGCCTCTATATAAGATGGAACGTACATGGATTTTGGGTGCCATACACAGCGAGAAAAGCCGTGCATAAGGGTTAAGTGCCAAAGGGTAAGCTGTAATGTTTGTTTAGCCATTCTAGCAAATGATTATGTGCAATTTTTTTAGGAAATTTGATATTTATTCCATTCATACAACTGTTTATTCTATAGGGGTACATTTTCCCCTGCTTATGCAGCAATACTGATCTGAGCCCTAACAAAAGGTCTCCCCCTATGGGATAAGTGCAGTATGTACATATTCAGGTCGGTTCTCACGTCTTCTTATTTGTCCTTTTCTTGTCAGCTATGCCTGCATTTAGGCGTTTTCCACATATATGCTAATAGGTTGCTATGCCTCCCTTTTTTATACATCCTATCAGTCTCTATACTTTCAGGGATTGAGCACTCATCCATTTAAAACAGTGGCTCTGTACTCAAGGGCCATTTCTCTGTACTACTGGTAAGAACCATTCATACATATCTTGTGTATCTTTTATGTATTCTATTCTAGTATATATATCCCGCTCAAAAGGTTTAACACCTAATCATGGTTTCTGTCTAATCATGGATTTTTAGATACTGTATTGAATACATTTATAGTGGGAATCTGGGACTTTTTACCTATGTGTGTGATTTATATTCTAATATACCTCTACATGACAGTTGTATACGCCAGGAGAGCCATTCTAGTATAAACCGTTTTTTTGATCTGGGGATTTTTTTCACAGTAGCACCTTAGTCCATAATGCATATGTCTCTGTTTTATCTAGTGATACATATCATAGACCACATGATATGTGTGTATTTTACTATCATACACACAAATATGAAAATTTGAAACTCTGTCTTTTTCGGTTGTCTGTTCTGTGAGCTTCTTCTATACCCTGAGCCAGGCAAGCATGCATGTTATGTCTATATGTAATTGGTCTTTTTGTATATGTACTTCTCACCATCTTGGAGTCCTTCAGGTGTTTTTTAGCAAACTCCATGCGGGCTTTCATGTGTCTTGCACTGAGGAGAGACTTCCGTCAGGCCACTCTGCCATAAAGCCCCGACTGGTGGAGGGCTGCAGTGATGGTTGACTTTCTACAACTTTCTCCTATCTCTGCATCTCTGGAGCTCAGCCACAGTGATTTTTGGGTTCTTCTTTACCTCTCTCACCAAGGCTCTTCTCCCCCGATAGCTCAGTTTGGCCGGACGGCCAGCTCTAGGAAGGGTCCTGGTCGTCCCAAACGTCTCCATTTAAGGATTATGGAGGCCACTGTGCTGCAGAAATGTTTTTGTAACCTTGGCCAGATCTGTGCCTTGCCACAATTCTGTCTCTGAGCTCTTCAGGCAGTTCCTTTGACCTCATGATTCTCAATTGCTCTGACATGCACTGTGAGCTGTAAGGTCTTATATAGACAGGTGTGTGGCTTTCCTAATCAAGTCCAGTCAGTATAATCAAACACAGCTGGACTCAAATGAAGGTGTAGAACCAGCTCAAGGATGATCAGAAGAAATGGACAGCACCTGAGTTAAATATATGACTGTCACAGCAAAGAATACTTAGGACCATGTGATATTTCAGTTTTTCTTTTTTAATAAATCTGCAAAAATGTCAACAATTCTGTGTTTTTCTGTCAATATGGGGTGCTGTGTGTACATAAATGAGGAAAAAAACAGCACTTAAATGATTTCAGCAAATGGCTGCAATATAACAAAAAGTGAAAAATTTAAGGGGGTCTGAATACTTTCCGTCCCCACTGTATATGCGGTGGCCTGTTCCTGCTTGTCCCTGGGCAGGACTTTTGGTCAGAGAAGGTCAGATGGAGATTGTTTTGTGCCCCCCTTCTTTGCTGAGGGCCTGCAGTACAGGGTTTCTGCTGGACCTGCGAGTCCAGACAGGCCAACCAAGCTGGGAACAAATATGTATCTGAACATATTTATGCCAGCATTGATAAATTGTGAGCCAGCCATATAGTCTGTCCCCTTGCCGGAAATGTTTGTTTTGCATTAATAAGGTGTATCTGGCAGCTTGCGTCAGTCTGTTTAATTAATCCTTGCTTCTCAAACATGTTTGACTAAGCTATTATTGTTTGTATTCTTTTTTATTTTGTCATGAATAAAGATTACATAAGAAAATAAGCAGTTCCCCCAATGTAGCATCAACAGCATTCACTTCAAATGTATTAGTGGGACATTATTTACATTATAAGATTGCATTCGCAAGGGCGTTTAGCCATGGTACAAGTACCAGCAGCAGGAATCTACTGATTCCTTCTACTGGGATTGACAGCTGCGTGCAAATAGCAGCAGCCGCCGTCGAGCCCATACACTGCAATGGCAGGTTGTCAGCAGCTGCAGCTATTCATGCCTGTTCCACCTGTGCTGTGTCAATGAACAATGCAGACTAATATACTTTGCTTTTATGTGGCCCCTTGGCAAGAGCCACCCTTGCGAATGCAACCTAATAGACTTTGCTTTAATGTGGCCCCTTGGCAGGAGCCACCCCTGCGAATGCAACCTAATACAGTTTTTTTGTAGGCCCCTTGCCATGTGCCATGGCCTGCTGTTACAGGTTTTTCACCTGTGAACTGATTGAAATTTGAAAGGCCCTCTAGTTAAAAACTGTTGTGTTAGAGAATTGGGTTTAGGCTTTACCGAGGACAGTCCTTGCAGCTGTGATGGGATGGATACCAAGAAAGATCTCCCAGCAGCCACCCCACCCAGAATACACATACAAGTACTCTACACTGCTTTTATAATTCTTCACTGTGTAAAATATATGAGCGGAAAAAAAAAAAAACATTGTCTCTCCCAGAAATCTTCTGTTCACTACTTCACACAAAGTTTTACCTAGCGAGCAACTGGAGAACGTTTCCACCCTGATGTTGACTCTGTCTCTAAATTCTGTAAGTGAATTATGGAGAATAGAAATTACATCCAATCCTACTACAATCACACTGAGATCATGGCAGCAAAATAATCTTTCTTTAATTGAATAAACAGCTGAGGAAAATGGTGGCCAATTCCTACTACATTTTTGTGGCCTCCAGAACGCTTTTGGTGTTACTCCTCATATACAAAAACAGAACAATTGTTTAATGTGATTGTTTGAACCCAGTCACAGCGCTAAATATATTTCGCTGATGAGATTAAATTTATTTACCTGAGCATACCAATAACATCATATAGGGGTTGATTTACTAAAACTAGAAAGTACAAAATCTGGTACAGCTCTGCATAGAGACCATTCAGCTTCCAGGTTTTTTTGTCAAAACTTAATTGAACAAGCTGAAGTTAGAAGCTGATTGGCTATCATGCCCAGCTGCACCAGATTTTGCACTCTCTAGTTTTAGTTAATGAATCCCATAGATTAATTCATATTCTTTAATTGTTTAAACCTTATACAAGGCATTAACCAGATCACCTCCATTCCAAGTTGCAAGGTACAAATGTTCTCTCAAAAGTTTCCTAAGCAGTTATAAAAGATATTTGATGCAGGACCAGATTTATATTTTTCCCCCCCCAAGCCAGCCACCTTATGGCTCCTCCTCCCACAACTGGTTTGTTTGCTAACTTCCCAACACATACACACATAAGGTATGTGCACTGTTCCGTCAATATATCATGAACGTGAAAAAAATTGTAATGCACACAATAGATAAAATGTTTATATTGAAACAATTATTTTACTTATTCTGTGACAAATAAACACATATCAAATAACTTCTCAATAAATTACCATTTAAAATGTAAATATATCCCCAGAGCCGCAATGTGTAAGACAACCAGATACATGTCTGCAGAGCCACAATCAGAATCATAGTGAGATAGCTAGAAACATGCCTGCAGAGCCACAATCAGAATCATAGTGAGATAGCTAGAAACATGTCCTCAGAGCCACAATCAGAATCATAGTGAAATAGCTAGAAACATGTCCTCAGAGCCACAATCAGAATCATAGTGAGCTAGCTAGAAACATGTCCATAGAGCCACAATCAGAATCATAGTGAGCTAGCTAGAAACATGTCCATAGAGCCACAATCAGAATTATAGTGAGATAGCTAGAAACATGTCCACAGAGCCACAATCAGAATCATAGTGAGATAACTAGAAACGTGTCCGCAGAGCCACAATCAGAATCACAGTGCGATAGCTAGAAACGTGTTCGCAGAGCCACAATCAGAATCATAGTGAGATAGCTAGAAACATGTCCATAGAGCCACAATCAGAATCATAGTGAGCTAGCTAGAAACATGTCCACAGAGCCACAATCAGAATCATAGTGAGATAGCTAGAAACATGTCCACAGAGCCACAATCAGAATCATAGTGAGATAGCTAGAAACATGTCCACAGAGCCACAATCAGAATCATAGTGAGATAACTAGAAACGTGTCCGCAGAGCCACAATCAGAATCATAGTGCGATAGCTAGAAACGTATTCGCAGAGCCACAATCAGAATCATAGTGAGATAGCTAGAAACGTGTCCGCAGAGCCACAATGGGAATCATAGAGAGATACCTAGAAACGTGTCCGCAGAGCCACAATCAGAATCATAGTGAGATAGCTAGAAACATGTCCATAGAGCCACAATCAGAATCATAGTGAGCTAGCTAGAAACATGTCCACAGAGCCACAATCAGAATCATAGTGAGATAGCTAGAAACATGTCCACAGAGCCACAATCAGAATCATAGTGAGATAGCTAGAAACATGTCCACAGAGCCACAATCAGAATCATAGTGAGATAACTAGAAACGTGTCCGCAGAGCCACAATCAGAATCATAGTGCGATAGCTAGAAACGTATTCGCAGAGCCACAATCAGAATCATAGTGAGATAGCTAGAAACGTGTCCGCAGAGCCACAATGGGAATCATAGAGAGATACCTAGAAACGTGTCCGCAGAGCCACAATCAGAATCATAGTGAGATAGCTAGAAACATGTCCACAGAGCCACAATCAGAATCATAGTGAGATAGCTAGAAACATGTTTGCAAAGCCACAATCAGTATCATAGTGAGATAGCTAGAAGCGTGTCTGCAGAGCCACAATCAGAATCATAGTGAGATAGCTAGAAACATGTCCGCAAGAGCCATAAACAGAATCATAGTGAGATAGCTAGAAACGTGTCTGCAGAGCCACATTTAGAATCGTAGTGAGATAGCTAGAAGCGTGTCTGCAGAGCCACAATCAGAATCATAGTGAGATAGCTTGAAACGTGTCTGCAGAGCCACATTTAGAATTGTAGCGAGATAGCTAGAAGCGTGTCTGCAGAGCCACAATCAGAATCATAGTGAGATAGCTAGAAACGTGTTTGCAGAGCCACAATCAGAATCATAGTGAGATAGCTAGAAACGTGTCCGCAAGAGTCATAATCACAATCATAGTGAGATAGCTAGAAATGTGTCTGCAGAGCCATAATCAGAATCATAGTGAGATAGCTAGAAATGTGTCTGCAGAGCCATAATCAGAATCATAGTGAGATAGCTAGAAACATGACCACAGAGCCACAATCAGCATCATGGTGAGATAGCTAGAAACATGTCTGCAAAACCACAATCAGAATCATAGTGAGATAGCTAGAAACATGTCTGCAGAGCCACAATCAGAATCATAGTCAGATAGCTAGAAACATGTCTGCAGAGCCACAATCAGAATCATAGTGAGATAGCTAGAAACGTGTCTGCAGAGCCACAATCAGAATCATAATGAGATAGCTAGAAACGTGTCCTCAAGAGCCACAATCAGAATCATAGTGAGATAGCTAGAAACGTGTCTTCAGAGCCACAATCAGAATCATAGTGAGATAGCTAGAAACGTGTCTGCAGAGCCACAGTCAGAATCATAGTGAGACAGCTAGAAACATGTCCGCAGAGGCACAATCAGAATCATAGTGAGATAGCTAGAAACATGCTTGCAGAGCCACAATCAGAATCATAGTGAGATAGATCTAAAGATAGTTTCCTATTTAAGATACATTAAAGCGGAGTTCCACCCAAAAGTGGAACTTCGCTCGTTATACTCTTCCCCCCCTCCGGTGCCACATTTGGCACCTTTCGGGGGGGAGGGGGGGGCAGGATACCTGTCTAATACAGGTATCCTGTTCCTACTTCCGGGAGCCTCAGCCGCAGGTATTGATGTCATTGCCCGGGCTCCCTCCTCCTCCCTCCTCCTTCCCCGGCCACCGGGCCAGTAGGAGAGAGGAGCAGAGTCTCGTGCATGCGCAGTAGAGTTCCCGGCGGGTTCCCTTACTCGCAATAAAGGCTTTATGCACCCGACAGCTGATGGAAACATCAGCTGCAGTGCCGACATCGCTGGACTCCAGGACAGGTAAGTGTCCGATTATTAAAAGCCAGCAGCTGCAGTATGTGCAGCTGCTCGCTTTTCATTTTTGCAGGGGTGGGCGGACTGGATAGTTTATTCAGCATGAAATGAAGCTTAGTTATGTACAGTGCCTTGCAAAAGTATTCACCCCCCTTGGCTTTTTACCTATTTTGTTACATTACAGCCTTTAGTTCAATGTTTTTTTTAATCTGAATTATATGTGATGGATCAGAAAACAATAGTCTAAGTTGGTGAAGTAAAATTAGAAAAATATATACATAAAACTATTTTTCAGAAATAAAAAACTGATAATTGGCACGTGCGTATGTATTCACCCCCTTTGTTATGAAGCCCATAAAAACGCTCTGGTGCAACCAATTACCTTCAGAAGTCACATATTTAGTGAAATGATGTCCACCTGTGTGCAATCTAAGTGTTACATGATCTGTCATTACATATACACACCCTTTTGAAAGGCCCCAGAGGCTGCAACACCTAAGCAAGAGGCACCACTAACCAAACACTCCCATGAAGACCAAGGAACTCTCCAAACAAGTAAGGGACAATGTTGTTGAGAAGTACAATTCAGGGTTAGGTTACAAAAAAACAAATCTTAAATGATCCCTAGGAGCACCATCAAATCTATTATAACCAAATGGAAAGAACATGGCACAACAGCAAACCTGCCAAGAGACGGCCACACACCAAAACTCACGGACTGGGCAAGGAGGGCATTAATCAGAGAGGCAGCACAGAGACCTAAGGTAACCCTGGAGGAGCTGCAGAGTTCCACAGCAGAGACTGGAGTATGTGTACATAGGACGACAATAAGCCGTATACTCCATAGAGTTGGGCTTTATGGCAGAGTGGCCAGAAGAAAGCCATTACGTTCAGCAAAAAACAAAATGGCACGTTTTGAGTTTGAGAAAAGGCATGTGGGAGACTCCCAAAATGTATGGAGGAAGGTGTTCTGGTCTGATGCGACTAAAATTAAACTTTTTGGTCATCAAAGAAAACGCTATGTCTGGCGCAAACCCAACACATCACATCACCCAAAGAACACCATCCCCACAGTGAAACATGGTGGTGGCAGCATCATGCTGTGGGGATGTTTTTCAGCAGTCAGGACTGGGAAACTGGTCAGAGTCGAGGGATAGATGGATGGTGCTAAATACAGGGAAAATCTTGAGCAAAACCTGTACCACTCTGTGTATGATTTGAGGCTAGGACGGAAGTTCACCTTCCAGCAAGGACAATGACCCCAAACACACTGCTAAAGCAACACTTGAGTGGTTTAAGGGGAAACATGTAAATGTGTTGGAATGGCCTAGTCAAAGCCCAAACCTCAATTCAACAGAAAATCTGTGGTCAGACTTAAAGATTGCTGTTCACAAGTGCAAACCATCCATTGAAGGAGCTGGAGCAGTTTTGCAGGGAGGAATGGGCAAAAATCCCAGTGGTAAGATGTGGTAAGCTCATAGAGACTTATCCAAAGTGACTTGGAGCCATGATAGCCGCATAAGGTGGCTCTACAAAGTATTGACTTTAGGGGGGTGAATAGTTATCCACATGACTATGACTTTTTCTGGTATTTTGTCCTATTTGTTGTTTGCTTCACAATAAAAAAAAAATCTTCAAAGTTGTGGGCATGTTCTGTAAGTTAAATGATGCAAACCCTCAAACAATCCATGTTAATTCCAGGTTGTGAGGCAACAAAGCAGGAAAAATGCCAAGGGAGTGAATTACTTTTGCAAGGCACTGTATACTAATCTGACTGCATACCTTATTTTTCCGTGTATAAGACGCTACTTTTTCCTAAAAATTTTGACTGAAAATCGAGCAGTGTCTTATACACGGTCAGTCAGCCTGGGAGAGAGCCACGCGGGTGCGTAGCTGGTCATAGCGGCTTCCTCCAATCACGAGCCGAATGTTCGTGACGTCAGCTGGAGGTGGAGGCAGAGGTCGAGAGGGCGCTGATGCGACCCTGTTCATCATGGAGCTTGCGCAGATGCATCAGGGAGCGGAGCGGAGAGTTTTTACAAGATGTCACAGAGTAGTAAAAGTAAGAGATTGTCTTATTCTGCAAAATTCAAACTCAGTGTAGTTAGCTATGCAAAAGAGCATGGGAATAGAGCTGCAGAGAGACAGTTTGGACCTCCCCCCACTGAGAGTATGATCAGACAGTGGAGAAAACAGGAAGAGCAACTCCTTAAGATGCCAAAAAAGAAGAAGGCCTTAAGGGGAAAACCAGCAAAATGGCCAAATTTGGAGCAGAGGCTTAAAACTTGGATTTTAGAGCAGCGCCAGAGTGGCTTATGTGTGTCAACCAAACTTATTCAATGTCAGGCAAGAATGTTTGCAAGTGAAATGAACATTGTTGATTTTACAGGAAAGGCAAAATGGTGCTTCAATTTCATGAGGAGAGAAGGGTTGGCCATGAGAACACGAACAAAGTTAGCTCAGAAAATGCCATCAGTTTATGAGGATAAAATCCAACAGTTTCACTCCTATGTCATACAACTTAGGAAAAAATATGATTTTGAACCAAGTCAGATTACAAACATGGATGAGGTTCCTCTCAATTTTGATGTGCCTTCCAACAGAACTGTTGATGTGAAAGGAATCAAAACAGTGGCAATTAAAACAAGTGGCCATGAAAAGACACACTATACTGCTGTGCTTTCATGCTGTGCAGATGGTACTAAACTGCCTCCTATGCTTATTTTCAAGAGAAAAACCTATCCTAAAGAGACCATACCACCTGGCATTATTGTGCAAGTTCAAGAGAAGGGATGGATGAATGAAGACATTATGGCCATTTGGTTTGCAAAGGTTTGGTCCAGAAGACCTGGAGGGCTCTTAAAGAAGCCAGCTCTGCTTGTTTTTGATCAATTCCGAGCACATTTAACAGAAAAGACTAAAAGGGTTGCATCAGATTTGCGAACACACCTAGCAGTTATTCCTGGTGGACTTACAGGTCAGCTACAGCCACTAAATGTTTCAATCAACAAGCCTTTTAAAGTCCTGATGAGAGAAGAATGGAGTAGATGGATGCAAAAAGCAGGTGATAACTTGACACCGGCAGGAAGAGTGAAAAAACCAACCATTACTGAGGTCTGCAATTGGGTCCTTAACTCATGGTATGGCGTCAAACAAGAGGTGATTGTGAAGTCAAGAAATGTGGAATCAGCAATGAAATGGACGGAACTGAGGATGATCTCACATATATAGACAGTGACTCAGAAGACAGCAGTGATGCACAAGAAGCTGAATAAATTCTGTCTGGCACTAGTGATGAAGAAGAGAACATTGATGCAACAGAGGCTGAAAAGTGATATGCTGCATAATATACTGGTATGTAAACTTTACCTGCGGTAATTACTAAATAAAACTGTGTTCTGTTTTACCTGTTTAAAATATTGATTTCTTAATTTTGGGTTGGAAAAGTGGGGGGCGTCTTATACACGGAAAAATACGGTATATATATCTAATACACTGCCACTAACTAACTAACCTGCCTGCCGCATCTAGCTCAATCCCTCTATCTCCACCCACTATAACACACTATACGGGCTCTGTGTAAGCAGCCTTATATAGTGAGTGTGGGGCATGGACTTAGTCCCCCTGAGTCATGATTGGCCAAAGGCACCCTGCTTTTGGCCAATTATGGCTCTCGTTGAGGAGCGTGCTGTGTTTGGCCAAAGCATGCAGGTCAGGTGCATGCTTTGGCCAATCATCATACAGCAATGCACTGCGGTCTTGCAATGCATTATGGGGCTCTCAAATTTGCTACGAACGTCCAATAAAATTAGCTGTTCGGCGAACACCTGATCTTCAAGTCAAACTTACGTTCGACTCAAACTCAAAGCTCATCCCTACTAGAAACATGTTCGCAGAGCCACAAATAGAATCATAGTGAGATAGCTAGAAATATGTCTGCAGAGCCACAATTAGAATTATTTTTTTTCTTTTGAAAAGCCTGGGGCATGTGAAACACACCCAAAAACTCCACCTGGTGCCAAAAAAAGTGCACACACATAAAGAGTGAACACAAAAACGTGCAACGGGTGCTACACAGTCCTCCCTAGGAAGGACCTTAACTTGATCCCCTGGAGCGTTAGGCTCCCGACGAGGACAAAGGTACTTCAATTGGGTCCATCTGGCTGAAACCACGGACCCCCTTTCTCTGGAAGGTCTGCCAAAACAGACCCACCCAAGTACTTGGTGGGACTCCCCCAAAGGGAGACCCCATGAAAGAGGGCAAACCAAGCCAAAATGCCTATGTCCACCCCCTCCCAAGACTTTCAGGGCAGGCGCGAGAACCCGCCACAATCAGAATCATAGTGAGATAGCTAGAAACGTGTCTGCAGAGCCACAATGAGAATCATAGCAGACGGGTTGCTGGTTTGTCATCAGCTTCCTGTTTGGTATACCTGACTACCTGGACTGTTCCTGACTATGCTGCTGCTCTCCTTGATCTGACCCTCGGCTTGCTTAAACGGACTTTGCTTAATCTGCCTACCAGTGTTTGACCCTCGGCCTGCCTAACGGACTTGCTTACCTGCCTTACCTGGATTTGACCTCTGGCATGTTTCACGGACTTGTTTACTTCTTCTGCTACTTGATTCCTCTGTCCTGCATTGGACCCTCAGCCAGTTCCTGAATTTCAGCTAATCCTCCATACATCTCTTCAGTCTTTTCAAGGAACTCACCCCTGCTGGTGGCCCGTGCCTCCGCGTGCCACCTGTTCCCTGTATCACCTTCGGGGATGGGGTGCGCGTGGTCGCAAGGGCAGAAAGCATCTCGGCCTCAGTAAGTACTATCCGTGACTGTACAAACCAGCCAGATGTCAGAGGCCGACAGAGCGCGCTCTCCTCTGGAGATCTTGTGCCAGCAGGTCTCAGCTCTTGCTGATACCATCCAAAAGTGATATACTCAGATTGATAGCCACCTTCAGCAACTTTACCTGCAGCCGCAGCTCCCGCACCTACCAGTGGGGTCTCCTCTTCTCAGGCTACCACTAACCCTACTGTAGTAATGGCGCTCCCGGAGCCTAGGGTCCCCACACCTGAGCGCTTTGCAGGAGATCGCTAGAAGTACAGGGCTTTTAAAAATGCCTGTTCCCTCTATTTAGCCCTTCAGCCCAGGACTTTTTCTTCAGAAATTGTAAAGGTGGGTTTTGTGATCTCCCTCCTGGCCGAGGAACCCCAAGCTTGGGCCCACAGCCTGATGGAACAAAGGAGCCCTGTGCTGAACTCAATTGATTCTTTTTTTGAGAGTATGTCTCAACTTTATGACGACCCGCAGCGCATGGCCACAGCTGTAGCAACCTTGCACAGCTTGTCACAAGGAAGAAGACCAATAGAGGACTATACGGTGGAATTCCGTAAGTGGGCGGCTGATACTGGCTGAAATGAGCCTGCCCTAAGATACCAGTACCGTCAAGGCCTGTCTGAGCTCCTTAAGGACGAATTAGCCAGGATGGAAACCCCAGCTTCTCTAGAGGAGTTGATCCAATCAGCCACCAAGCTGGATAGGCTCTTGCGTGAGCAACGCTCAGAGCGTTTCCAGGGGCCGCGTCTGGCTTGAACGTCATCCAGGCCAATTCCGACCCATGTACCATCTCCGGCTGCAGTCAACTCTTCAGCTCCTGAGGTCGAGCCTATGCAGTTCGGTTTGGTCTGTGCTCCTCTGACCCCTGAGGAAAGGCAACGCAGACACCAATCCAACCTGTGCTTATACTGCGGGCGTACCGGACATTTCCTACGCAGCTGTCCAGTAAGGCCTAGTAAGTCCTACCCGCAAAACTCTGTGAACTATCAAGCCAGTGATGTGCCTAAAACTTACGTTATTTTGTTTGTCTCCTTACCGCTAACGGAAGGGGAAACTCGCGTGGCCTCTATAATTGACTCAGGAGCTTGCAGCTGTTTCCTAGATGTTACCCTGGCTCACAGTCTGCATATCCCCCTTCAAACCAAGGCACGGAGTCTCCAAATACATCTGGCTGACGGGTCTCTTCCCCGCTCTGGACCCATTACCCGGGAAACTCAACCCATTCTTGCTACCACGGACTCTGGCCATCAGGAGTTCCTGCGATTCGATCTCATCCATTCTCCAAGCTTTCCTATTATACTAGGTCAGCCCTGGCTCCAGGTGCACGACCCTCAGATAAACTGGAGTACCAAGGAAGTATCTTTCTCGTCTCAATACTGCGCCCAGCACTGCCTCTCCCCAGCTCCTAGTGTCTGCTCAACCATCACAACCACCCCTGACAACCTACAACATGTCCCTTCTGGATGTGTTTGATAAACAAAAGGCTGACTGCTTACCACCACATCGGCCGTATGACTGCCCAATCGACCTCCTGCCCGGCTCGGAAGTCCCGTTCGGTCGCATCTTTCCACTATCAGAGACTGAGCTAAAAGCCATCAAGCAGTGCATTGATAAAAACCTTGAAAAAGGCTTCATCCGCCCCTTTTCTTCACCAGCCGGAGCTAGTATCTTTTTTGTGGGGAAAAAAGATGGGTCCCTAAGGCCGTGTGTGGACTACAGACAACTTAACAACATAACTATTAAGAACAGATACCCGTTGCCACTCATTCCCGACATAGAGGCGCTTATAATCTCCTCAGGATTTGGGCTGGGGATGAGTGGAAAACTGCCTTTAGGTCCAGGTTTGGACATTTTGAATCAAAACAAAAAGAAGACAAGGGCGCACCAGCCTTGTGCATTAACTTTTAAAACATTTATTAAATAAAAATAGTAAAAGAAGTGACTCACAAGCGTTTGGTGGAGGAGGCACAACATAAAATCGCACCAGTAGACAGTCTGTGATTTGGGATGAGCGAGACCTTCCAGGGGTCATGGAGGGACGCACAGACGTTGCAATCCGCTAACGCGTTTCGAGGGGAGAGTCCCCTCTTCCTCAGAGCTATGCAGTGCAACCTCCCTCGGCGAACCTCACCTATAAATGCCTGCAAGCCAGTAAGACAGGGATGGGGTGTGGGGCTCCTCCCCCTTTAAAGAGTCCCTCCCTCCTCAGTCCTCTAATCCGGCATGCTATAAACGTATAAAGGCATATGCAGATACGTGCATACAGCATACATACACGTGCATGCATATACACACGTACATACACGAAAGAACCAATAATAATCAATTGATAGATAAATTAATTAATACAAAATGAACTGCTGCGTTCTGTGCAAACAAACTGAAAGGCGACATGCGATGTCTAAAAAGCACCAAATATAAAATATATATTATATTATATAAATCACAGTAAATGTACCAATCTCACTGCCAGATGTGCATCGCAGTAGACATTGCAAGTAACAGTGGATGAGAATCGCCACCTCAAAGACTCCCTCAAAAGCAATGTCACCAATCCCACTGTCAGATGCACACTGCAATAAACATTACAAATCATAGTGGATGAGAATCGCCATCTCTCATCTTTTTGATGAGAATGCCGCGCCCGCCATTGCCCTTGGAGATTGAGAAACGATTGTGAAAGTTGGCTGACTGTTGGGGTAGAGTAAACCATTCAACATGAACGACGAAAATTCGACAAAGCAACGAAAAACATACAAATGTCGAATCTTTGGCTTATGGTGTCTGTCGAAAGTTCTAAGAAGATTAGACAGAGCAGCTAAACTGTATGACGCTGCAATCGTACATTTCCGGTCAAATGCATCCGCCCGTAGGCTATAGAAAAATTCTAATGTTGGTTGACTAGTAAAATAATTAATAAATATAATTATTACTAGTCAAACAACATTAGAATTCTACTACAGCTAGCTTGTAGGCGGAGAATTTGACCGGAAATGTACACGTACAGTTTAGCTGCTCCGTCGAATCTTCTTTGAACATTCGACAGACACCATAAGCCTTCAATGACAGATTCGACCTTAATTCATTTGGATTTTCGGACAAATGCAATTTTTAACGAAAAACAAAATAAATAAAAACAAATTTCGGGAGTAACTAAATAAATTTACTTTTCGGATGAAAAGGACATTCCAAAACAAAATATTTCAGTGTGCACATGTCTAGTTGTGTCCGGCTCTTTTCCCGGGAGAAGGCAACTTCCTCCCCCACCAGTCGAAGTAGACGGGGAGAACGAGTTTGAAGTGGAGTCCATTTTGAACTGCAGAAAGAGGGGCAGGCAACTTCAGTACCTAATCCAATGAAAAGGATACCCTCCTGAGGATAATTCCTGGGAGCCCGCTAGGAATCTGCATGCCCCACGCTTAATTTAAGCCTTCCACCGGGAACATCCAGAACTGATGTCCAGTTTGGGCGTCCAGTGTCCGCCCCTAGGGGGGAGGGGGGGCACTGTCAGAGAAGGACTTGTTCTACCCTTGCTCGCTATGCTCCTGCACGCATGCACGTCGGATTGGTGCTCTGGCGCACACACGTGCGGGGCCCAATGGAGCGGCACGTGCGTGTGCACAACAGTTCCCATGTGCGCGCAGTGGCTCGCGAGTGTGCATGGTAGCGCAGGCAGTGTGCGTAATGGCGCACGCCAGGGCACACACTATGGTGGGGCTATTTCAGACAGCTCTGGCGCGCAGACGGGTTGCTGGTTTGTCGTCATATTCCTGTTTGTGCTTGTTTCCAGTTTACTATGCCTGACTACCTGCTGTGATCCAGACTGTTCCTGACTACGCTGCTGCTCTCCTTGATCTGACCCCCGGCTTGCTTAAATGGACTTTGCTTAATCTGCCTACCAGTGTTTGACCCTCGGCCTGCCTAACGGACTTTGCTTAATCTGCCTACCAGTGTTTGACCCTCGTCCTGCCTAACGGACTTGCTTACCTGCATTACCTGGATTTGACCTCTGGCCTGTTTCCCGGACTTGTTTACTTCTTCTGATACTTGATTCCTCTGTCCTGCATTGGACCCTCAGCCAGTTCCTGAATCTCAGCTAATCCTCCATACAGCTTCAGTCTTTTCAAGGAACTCACCCCTGCTGGTGGCCCGTGCCTCCGCATGCCACTTGTTCCCTGTATCACCTTCGGGGGATGGGGTGCGTGTGATCGCAAGGGCGAGCCGCTCTCGGCATCTCGGCCTCAGTAAGTACTATCCCTGATATCAGGAGCCTGATGTAATCATGCGGTTGGTAAGGTAGATGCGTCTGGCAGTAGCATTTATGATAGACTGAAGAGGAGATGCCTATGGAGAGGTAGGTCTATGAGAAAGGAGTTGCAATAGTCAAGGCGAGAGATAACAAGGGAGTGAATAAGTAATTTGGTGGTTTCATTAGTTAAAAAGGGGCAGATTTTAGAGATATAACAGAGGTGAAGTCTACAAGCTTTTGACAGTGATTAGATTTGGGGCTGAAAGGACAGGTTAGAGTCTAGGATTACATCTAGTACCCTTTCATGAGGGGAGGGACTGATAGTGGCATTATTGATCTTGATGGAAAAGTCATAGAGGGGGGAAGGGCAGGGGGGAATATTATCAACTTGGTTTTAGAGAGATTTAGTTTAAGGAAGTGCTGCGACATCAATGTTGAAATGTCAGTTAGTAAGTTAGTAATGCTAGAGGAGACTGAAGGGGTGAGGCGAGGAGTAGAGAAATAGATTTGTGTGTCATTGGCGTAAAGGTGGTATTGGAAGCCGTGGGAGGTTTTCAAGTGACCAAAGGAGGAGGTGTAGATAGAGAAGAGAAGGGGTCCAAGAACAAAGCCTTGGGGGACCCGTGTAGATAGAGAAGAGAAGGGGTCCAAGAACAAAGCCTTGGGGGACCCCTAACGAAGGAGGGTGTGGAGAGAAGGAGACAGAGTTATAGGTAACACTAAAGGAGTGCTGTGATAGGATAGACTAGAATCTTGGAGGCCAAGGCAGTGGAGTTTATTGTGGAGGAGCAGATGGTCAACAGTACCAAAGGCTGCAGAGAGGTCTAGTAGTAAGCGTATGGAGTAGTGGCCATTGGTTTTATCAGTTAGTAAATCATTAGTGAGTTTTAGCAGGACAGTTTCTGTGGAGTGCTGCAAGCGAAAGACAGATTGTAGGGGGTCAAGACAGTTGTTTTCAGTGAGGTAGGAGTTAAGACGGCTGTAGACTAAGCATTCTAAAAGTTTAGAGGTGAATGGGAGCAATGAGATGGGTCCTAAATTGTTCAGGTTGTTGGGGTCTAGTGAGGGCTTTCTAAGTATGGGGGTGATCTGTGCATGCTTTAGAAGGGGAGGGGAAGGTGTCAGTAGAGAGGGAGAGATTGAAGATGTGAGAAAGCATAGGATAGAAACTAAGAGCGTGACCGTAGTAGTTGCGAGGGAACAGGATCCAGGGGACAATTGGTTAGGTGTGCATCTGAGAAAAGCTTGGTAACCTCTTTAGTAGGGGTGCAACGGATCAAAAATCTCACGGATCGGATCGATCCTCGGATCAGAGTCACGGATCCGATCATTTTCGGATCAGCAAAAAAAAAACCACACAAATCTTGTTACACCCACCGGAGTTTTAGATTTAAAAGCTATTTTCAACACAAAACCGAGCTTATATGCATAAATACAGTATTTGTGCATATAAGCTCAGTTTTGTGTTGAAAATGGCTTTTAAATCTAAAACTCCGGTGGGTGTAACAAGATGTCCGCTTGTCACTCTATCATTATTGTACTGTGCAGGAGTGTGGGGTGTAGCAAGATGGCGGCGACGAAACGTCACTTCCTGTCGAGACAGCGGCCGCTTCCGGGTGTACTAAGATGGCCGCCGGCTCCGGAGCTAGGCCGAAGCCGCGGCCTTTCCTATGGCTGAGGCCGAAAAGTGCTCCGCGGATCGCGGGTGTGCCGATCCGCGGAGGGTGATCCGTACGGATCACGGATCGGCAACGATCCGTTGCACCCCTACTCTTTAGTAGTAGCCAGTTCAAAAGACGAAAGTATTGAATGTGCTGTTAGACGAGGTATGTGGAGAAGATATGTGTACAGTAGAGGTGTCCTTACGATTTGCATTAATCTTGTTTTTGAAGTGATTGGCAATCTCTTGGGCAGTGAGTGAGTTAGTGGGTGAAGGGGGTGGGGGACAGAGCAGAGTTAAAGGTAGAGAAGAGCTGACAAGGATTGGATGACAAGGTATTAACGGGAATGACAAAGTAGGGTTGTTTGGCAGCATGGAGGTAGAAATTGTATTTTAGGAGGGCAGATTTATTTAGGGTGAAGTCCTGCAGGGATTTAGTTTTACGCCACAGTCGTTCAAGAGCACGGCAATGTCTCTTGAGATTTCTAGTGTTGTCAGTTTGCCAGGGTTGTAATGGTCTGGGCTTAATTCTGTTTGTAGTTAGAGGAGCAAGTGCGACCAGTGAGGATGAGAGTGAACTGTTGTAGACATAGGTGGCCAGGTTAGGACAGGAAAGAGGAGAAATTTTATCATAGAGGTGGTCAGTAGCAGAATAGAGAAGAGAAGGGTTAAAGTCTATAAGTAACTGTTTGCTGCTTGGAGGGATAGGTGGTTGAAGACAAGGATATTGTAAAACTGATAAGGTTGTGATCAGAGAGAGGAAAAGGGGTATTAGTGAGGTTTCCAGGAGTGCAGAGGTGGGAGAATACAAGGTCAAGGGTATTACCATTGGATTAAGTGGAAGTGCGTGTTTATTGTGTTAGGTCAAAAGATGAGGTTTAGTTGGGGAGTTGAGCTGCAGCCGTGCTGTTAACATTAATGGGAGTATTAAAGTCACCAAGAATAATAGTGGATATCTCAAAAGGAAAGTAATGCAGCCAGGCAGAGAAGTCATCAAAAAAGTGCGATATTATCATGCATAGGGTGTATTACATACCCTTGCGCTTGCATAAAATATACCCGTCTGTCCCAGGTTCATGCTGGAGGTGTGTTGCTCCGTCAGCGGGTTTTATTCATATATTGTGGTCCTGTCCTCAAATAAACCATTTTTGGAGGGAAGTGGCTATGGTTGTCTCCATTGTTACCACCATCCAGATACCGCTGACGGTGGAGGTGTGCCTACTGGGTCTTGTCGAGCCTCTGGCTCATAGCCGAGCAGTCAGAACCCTCCTGGGATTATTAGTCTACTATGCACGCAAGGCCATTGTACTCCGGTGGAAATCTTCTGCTGCCCCATCCATTAATCTCTGGAGATAATTAATTAACTCTGCCCTCCCGTTGTATAAGGCCACTTACTTGTCTAGAGGATGTGCTAACAAATTTCACAAAATATGGGACATCTGGGTGGAATCCCTGTCTACAAATGTAGACTCTTTAGATGACTAGTAAATATTCCGTACAATAATTCAACCATCCTTAGTTAAAGGAACTTTGAATTCTTGCTACACCTGTCAGGAATTTTCTAGGTGACTAGAGCCAGAGAGGGACTATCTTTCAAGTGGACTTAATTCTGAAGTTTAACTTGACAAACGTGTGTTCGCACTGCATAGGTGGTCCGAATGTTTTTTTTTTCTTTCTTGTTTTAGCTATGTTTGCTGTTGTACGTCCGAGCCTGTGTATGCCCAATAGGCTCTGTTCTGTACCTAAATTGAAATACTGCAATAAAAATAATAATAAAAAAAAAAGTGCGATATTGTTCCAGAAGGCCAATAAATCACTGCAATTCTCAGACAAATTGGAGAAAATAAACAAATACAGTGCGTCTCGAAATAAGAGAGGGATAGAGAGGGAGGGTTAGGAAGGACTTGGAAGGTGCTCTGTGGGGATAAAAGAAATCCAACTCCACCTCCTTTCAGTCCACTGGGTCTAGGAGAGTGAGTCCAGTGGAGGCCACCATGGGAAAGAGCAGCAGAGTCAGATTTAGAAGCCAGGTTTCAGTAATGGCAAGTATGTTAAAGTAAAGGGAGATAAAAAGGTCATGCACAGATATATGCATTTCAGAGGGCACATGAGATTAGGGGGCTGGTTTTTGGAAGCAGGGGGATAGCAGTTAAATTAAGTTGCCAGAGGAGGAAGGGTGCTGTATATAATAATTATTTGTATATTACTTATGGTAATTAACCCCTTGCCACCCTGGCCAATTCTGACAATTCAATACTCAGAACCCTCAAACATTATATATATTGCTTTAGCAGACACCCTAGGGAATAAAATGGTGGTCGTTGCAACTTTTTATGTTACACGGTATTTGCGCAGCAATTTTTCAAATGCGTTTTTTGGGGAATAAAACGATTTCATGAATATATATATATATAAAAAAAAAAAAAAAACCACTAAAGATAACCTGATTTTTTTGTATAATGTAAAAGATGATGTTACACCAAGTAAATAGATACCTAACATGTCACGCTTTAAAATTGCGCACACTCATGGAATGGCACCAAACTTCTGTACTTAAAAACCTCCATAGGCGACGCTTTAAAATTTTTTACATGTTTAGAGTTACAGAGAAGGTCTAGTGCTAGAATTATTGCTCTCGCTCTAACGATTGCGGCGTATGTAACCTGTGTGTATCTGGCTCTGATACTAGCCAGTGCCTCACCAGCCACTGACCTAACCGCATGTCCCTGCTCTGTACCCAACAGCTTACACATATCACCCTCACTCCTCTCTCTATTATTGCACCCATCACCTCCTGCAAATACTGAACCCATATGCTGACCTAAACTCCAGGGCAGTAAGATATGTGTTCTCATATACTTCCCACTCCCATCTTACTTTCCTCACCCTCCTTCTTCTCCTAATCTCTGGGAATATTTCCCCCAATCCTGGGCCTCCATTTTCTAACTGCAAACCCCATATATTGTTTTTAAGAAATGTTACTATATTTTCAAAAACTGTACTCAAGCAGGTGGCCTAACGAACAAATTACAAATTACTGAAGTTTGAAGCTACAGTCAGGTCCAATATTTGGACATCAACACAATTCTAATCTTTTTGGCTCTTTACACCACCACAGTGGATTTGAAATGAAACGAACAAGATGTGTTTTAACTGCAGACTTTTAGCTTTAATTTGAGGGTATTTACATCCAAATCAGGTGAACGGTGTAGGAATTACAACAGTTCGTATATATGCCTCCCACTTTTTAAAGGGACCAAAAGTAATGGGACAGATTAACAATCATCCATCAAACTTTCACTTTTTAATACTTGGTTGCAAATCCTTTGCAGTCAATTACAGCCTGAAGTCTGGAATGCATAGACATCACCAGACGCTGGGTTTCATCCCTGGTGATGCCCTGCCAGGCCTCTACTGCAACTGTCTTCAGTTCCTGCCTGTTCTTGGGGCATTTTTCCCTTTAGTTTTGTCTTCAGCAAGTGAAATGCATGCTCAATCGGATTCAGGTCAGGTGATTGACTTGGCCAATGCATAACATTCCACTTCTTTCCCTTAAAAAACTCTTTGGTTGCTTTGGCAGTATGCTTC
This sequence comes from Lithobates clamitans, assembly GCA_037952925.1. NCBI lineage: Eukaryota > Metazoa > Chordata > Amphibia > Anura > Ranidae > Lithobates > Lithobates clamitans. The sequence continues at coordinate 2,961,062 of JBBGZY010000218.1, read as the reverse complement.
GGGTCATTGTCCATCTACACTGTGAAGCGCCGTCCAATGAGTTCTGAAGCATTTTGCTGAATATGAGCAGATAATATTGCCCGAAACACTTCAGAATTCATCCTGCTGCTTTTGTCAGCAGTCACATCATCAATAAATACAAGAGAACCAGTTCCATTGGCAGCCATACATGCAAACGCCATGACACTACCACCACCATGCTTCACTGATGAGGTGGTATGCTTTGGTAATGAGTAGTTCCTTTCCTTCTCCATACTCTTCTCTTCCCATCACTCTGGTACAAGTTGATCTTGGTCTCATCTGTCCATAGGATGTTGTTCCAGAACTGTGAAGGCTTTTTTAGATGTTGTTTGGCAAAATCTAATCTGGCCTTCCTGTTTTTGAGGTTTACCAATGGTTTACATCTTGTGGTGAACCCTCTGTATTCACTCTGGTGAAGTCTTCTCTTGATTGTTGACTTTGACACACATACACCTACCTCCTGGAGAGTGTTCTTGATCTGGTCAACTGTTGTGAAGGGTGTTTTCTTCACCACAGTTGTTTTCCGTGGTCTTCCGGGTCTTTTGGTGTTGCTGAGCTCACCGGTGTGTTCTTTCTTTTTAAGGATGTTCCAAACAGTTGATTTGGCCACACCTAATGTTTTTGCTATCTCTCTGATGGATTTGTTTTTTCAGCCTAATGATGGTTTGATTCACTGATAGTGACAGCTCTTTGGATCTCATATTGAGAGTTGACAGCAACAGATTCCAAATGCAAATAGCACACTTGAAATGAACTCTGGACCTTTTATCTGCTCCTTGTAAATGGGATAATGAGGGAATAACACACACCTGGGCATGGAACAGCTGAGCAGCCAATTGTCCCATTACTTTTGGTCCCTTAAAAAGTGGGAGGCACATATACAAACTGTTGTAATTCCTACACTGTTCACCTGATTTGGATGTAAATACCCTCAAATTAAAGCCGAAAGTCTGCAGTTAAAGCACATCTTGTTCGTTTTATTTCAAATCCATTGTGGTGGTGTATAGAACCAAAAAGATTAGAATTGTGTCGATGTCCCAATATTTATGGACCTGACTGTATAACTTCAAACCAATAATTTCACAGTAAATAGATAAATAATAAATTATTATGTTATAACATATAGCATACAGCAGAAGATTCTCATTCTCCCTCTTAACTGTGTGAGAAAAACATGGGATTGTGGGTAAATCTTATACCCATAAACCCATGTTTATTCCTTGTAGTTAAGAGGGCTGGGCTGGAAGGGAGCATGAAGAGAAGAGAAGACACATGCCCCTTCTATGACACTGCAGTGAGAGGTGTGCCTCCACTGCAGCATTTTTATTGGACAGCTGGAACCAATGGTACTTTGCCATTGGTCCATGACTCCAAGCTGTCCTTTGAGCTCAGTGCCTCTGACAAGAAGAGAAGAGAGGCACTGTGAGCTTAACCTCTCAGTTTGCTGCAAACAGAGTATGCCAGCTTGTATTTAGACTGGCCGCTCTGTATGTAGCTTCTGACAGGCTACGCAAGGAGCCCGTATCTCCAGTACCATAGGTAGTAGGAGCCCCAAATTTGCCGAGCTACGACCCTCAAAGCTTGATTTTTTTTTAATGTTCATGGCAGGTGAGGCCTCACCTGCCTCCCCTGACTGCATGTCCCTGGTACAGAGGAGGGTTAAAGCAAGTACAGTTTGAGGACAGAGAAGATGAATGTGAGAAGGAAGGGTAGAGGGAGTATATTAGTGGGAATCAGACTTCATTGGAAATTAAATATCAAATGTTGGTTTGCTTGCCATCTTTCCAGATTGGAACAGAGTTCCTGCTGTATCTTCATGCATCTTTAGTTAAACTGCTGTGTGGAAACTGCTACATCATTTGTTAAATTAAAGAAACACTCCGGAAAGAAACATGGTGTCCGCGGCTAACCCCTGTCCACAACTTCCCCATAAGCTGAACTAACTTTATAGGGAAATGGAACAGGCAAACGTGTCAGTTGATCAAATTAGGATCTGGTTTGAGACACTTGAATGGGAGGGAAGAAAGAAAACCAAACCAGACCAGACACAGGCCAAAATCATAAATGTTGGTAATTGATTCTTTTGATCACTAAAGGCAAAAGGAGATAAGAAGAAATCAACAATTATATAGACAAGCTAAAAAGGATATGGAATCAGACATTTACCATAAGCATAGCAGTGTCAATGATCAGTCATACATGGCAGGAGGAATTATTTAGACCATATTTGCTTATGCTGCAGTTTAGCTTTAATCAATACCACTCTTGGGTACTGGTACATTACCCTTTATATTCCCTGTGTGGTTTTCAGATTCAGTATTGTGGTATGATTGATGAAGAAACATGTTTTGACACCTTATATTGCAACTGTATCTCCTTGTTGATCCTGTAACTCATATGTGTAATGGCAAGGAGGGTGGGCCTGAACACCCACACATGCATCCATGAAGGGACAAGGTTTCTGTGCTGAGAGCACTCTGTGTGCGCTCCTAGCACAGTGACTGAGCTGTTACAGACAGCTCTTGGTCTCTGTTTATGATCAGGAGCCAGTGGGCTAGGCTCCTGATCATGTAACCAGGGCCATCTTTAATATTGATTTAACCCTGGGCAAACATTTTCTTGGACCTGTCGGGTTTTTCCTGAACAATCAGTGCCGCTGGCTACAGCCAGTACTATGGATTATTGTATTTTGCCAGCGGGTGAGGCTTCCCACTGTCAGAATACAAGAATTGGGAAGGATTTCAGGTGGATGGTGGAATAGCCTCTTTTTGTTTTCATTCAACCCGCTGGTTGAAGGAAAAAGAAAAAAAAAAGAATCACGTATTGGCAGCCTAAATCATACAGAAAACTTGTATCCATTCCTTACACATGAAGAGGAGCTCAGGAAGAATGAAGAGGAGCTCGAGAGGAACTGGCGAAGAATGAGGAGGAGCTCAGGAAATATTGGGGAAGAATGAAGAGGAGCTCAGGAGGAACTAAAGAAGAATGAAGAGGAGCTCAGAAAGAATGAGGAGGAGCTCAAGAAGAACTGGCGAAAAAACTAAGAGTAGCTCAGGAGGAACTGGAGAATGAAGAGGTGCTCAGGAAGAACTGGGGAAGAATAAAGAGGCGCTCAGGAGGAACTGGTGAAGAATATGGAGGAGCTTGGCAAAAATGAGGAGGAGGTCAGGAAGAACTGAGGAAGAATGGGGAGGAGGTCAGGAAGAACTGGGGAAGAATAGGGAGGAGGTCAGGAAGAACTGAGGAAGAATGGGGAGGAGGTCAGGAAGAACTGAGGAAGAATGGGGAGGAACTCAGGAAGAACTGAGGAAGAATGGGGAGGAGCTCAGGAAGAACTGAGGAAGAATGGGGTGGAGCTCAGGAAGAACTGAGGAAGAATGGGGAGGAGGTCTGGAAGAACTGAGGAGGAATGGGGAGGAGCTCAGGAGGAACTGGGAAAAAACTGTGGAGGAGCTTGGTAAGATTGATGGGAGAATGAGGAAGAGCTTGGGAAGAAAGATGGGGGAAGAAAGATGTACTCAGGAAGAAGCCTGGGAAGGAAGGAGAAAGAGCACAGGAAGACTGACAGGGGAATGAGGAGGAGTCCAGCAAAGAGGTGGCAGAGCTTAGGAAAAATGAAGAGGAACTTTAGGAGAATGAGAAGGACATGCTGTAGGGAATAGCAGGTTTAAGTGACAGATTGTATGAAGACGTATGTACCAAACGTAGTTTTCTGACATATGAAGGTGGACAGGTGTATGAAGGATTTGAGCGTTGTATATTTGGGGGAGGGGTGATAGGTTGCATGGTAACAGTTAGGGGGTAAAGGGCGGTGACAATGAAGGAGGGTTGTATACAGTGTATTATGGGGTGTGATGGGTGTATACAGAGTACAAAAGAGTGGGATGGGGGCCATAGCTGTACGAAGGGTGTGATGGGTGTAAGCAGGAATAGTGGTGTGTGATGGGTGGTGACAGGTGCAGGAGGTTTATGTGATTGGTGTATGCAGAGTATAGTAGGTTGAAATCTGCGGTGAGAGTTGCTTCCAGGGTATGTTGGGTGTATGCAGGATATAATAGAGTGTAGCGAGGAGTGTTGGGTGGTGTCAGGTCTCTGCAGGGAGTGGATGGCTGTACATTGGTCTGTAGGGTGTAATGGGTGTGTGCAGGGTATGATGAGTGTATACAGTGTATGGTGGGATAAAATGCAGTGCACATGGGCACAGGAGCTGAACATGTGACTATATGGACTTGTGAAGGTCATGTGAGCTTTACAATGCGCAGGCAATGTCTGCAGGAACAAATCTGGGCTGGTAGTGGTGGTGAGATGGACCCGGTACTGCAGGGCCCACGGCCGCCTCGCTATTTATCCACTCTACGGCACAGGGCCGCTGGCGACCCAATAAAGAAACTAGGAGCCTCTCATGGGGCCCCCGGGCAGTGCCTGAGTGTCTGAATGGTCAGTCTGCCCCTGGGATTGGCTGCCCGGCTACACCGGGAAAACTATTTGTGGGCAGCGCAGGCTCAAGGGGCAGCTGCTTTGGGCCCTCCGACAATGACTGGGCCTGAGGCAGCTTCCCCTCTTACACCATGTTAAAGACGGCCCTGAATGTGACCAATGTAAAAGCCAATCACAGTGATCGGAAGGTCCATACTGCCTCCAGAGGTTGGAACCCAGTTAAAGGGCAACAGGAAAGAGGCGAGAAGTAGTGAATGAATCCAACAGTTAGGCTTCTCGTTCTTTAACCACATCCAATTTGCATAACGTGAACCGGCAGCCTTCTCGATGCAGCTGGTCCACACATGTGGTGCGGTTCTAAAAAGAGTCCTGTGTGATTTTGGGTCCGGTTCAGGTGCGATTTCAGGTAAAAATTTGCACCTGAACCGGTAAACAGAACCGCACCTAACTCCCGCACTGAAACCACGGCCGGACACGTGTGAACCTTAGGGTTCATGTGCATGGGCAGAAAAATGCTGCTGCTATAGGAGTCTGGCATTTTTTTTTCATGCCTATGAAAGCAGCTGCATGTCATTTAATGTGGCCATGCATGTGTTTATGCACGTATTTACATGCAGTGTTCAGGGGCATAAACAAAAATGTCCCTGAGAGGTGCATGTGAACTCATATACACACTGTTAGATGCGTAAATTAACGCATCTAATTGCATTCTTCTGAGTGTAGCTTTATTCTAGTAGCTAGAATACACAAATATTTTAACAATAGAATCAGTTTAGGCTCATATGTTTATAAACAGCATACGCCTGTAAGCGCACATAAACACTCGCAAATATACAAGATTAGAGACATTTTATTCTGGCAGCATTTTCAGGGCATACCCATATGCATGAGGACTTATATCACATTTACTAGAACTGTCCCCTGGAATTCATAAAAACGTAACTAAACCCAAAACCAAACATGTATTATATTGCAGCTTACCAATCATTATATCTGGTCAGGCCCGGATTTACTCCCTTTGCCGCCCCAAGGCCGGGTCCTTCAATGCCGCCCCCCCCCCCCCCCCACACACACACACACACACACACACACACACACACACACACACACACACACACCACGTCCTTTATCGATGACTTCTACAATAGATCAATTAAAAACATATCTCCATACACGAGAACACTGAAAATAACTGGCTTTAATTGTACAGACTAAAAATACTTCAGGGTAAGCGCGCGAGGAGTAAGGATTTTTCGCAGGCAAATTTTCAAGGCAATGGCTGGTGTTAGTGCCTCAATCATCCCCGGCACCATGGTTGTTATGGTGTCAGGATGATTGAAACACATTATTCCTATCATTACATTGTAATATAAACTGAAATAGTTCAACTCACCAGAATGCAGAATCATTGGGAGCCCTGAGCGTGTCACTTGCCACCATCTCTTGTCACTTGCCACGCTGCCTGCCACCAGATGGGGATGTCACTTGCCACGCTGCCTGCCACCAGATGGGGATGTCACTTGCCACGCTGCCTGCCACCACATGGGGATGTCCCTTGCCACCACATGGGGATGTCACTTGCCACCACATGGGGATGTCCCTTGCCACCAGATGGGGATGTCACTTGCCACCACATGGGGATGTCACTTGCCACCACATGGGGATGTCACTTGCCACCACATGGGGATGTCCCTTGCCACCACATGGGGATGTCCCTTGCCATCACATGGGGATGTCACTTGCCACCACATGGGGATGTCCCTTGCCACCACATGGGGATGTCACTTGCCACCACATGGGGATGTCACTTGCCACCACATGGGGATGTCCCTTGCCACCAGATGGGGATGTCACTTGCCACCACATGGGGATGTCACTTGCCACCACATGGGGATGTCCCTTGCCACCACATGGGGATGTCCCTTGCCATCACATGGGGATGTCACTTGCCACCACATGGGGATGTCCCTTGTCATGCTGCCTGTCATCAGAAGGAGGAGGGCGGAACAGCGGTGCGGGCAATTAGAGATGTCATCTCTCTCCCACGCCGCCGCACCGCTGACACTACAAGCTACTCTCAAAACTTTTAAAAATGGCGCCGAGCGGCGCAATCACGCTACTGCGCATGCGCCGCGCCCGGGAGCGCTTACGAGTTTTCCCGAGCCCGGCCGGCTTCGGAACGGCGCATGCGCAGTTGCGTGGTCGGCTCGCGGCCATCTTTTCTATGGGCACTGGTGCCCATAATAGACATTAATGGCCAGCACGAAAGGGGGGGCGGCCGCGAAGTCGCTGCAGGAGCGGCGCCGCCCCTACACCACTGCCGCCCCCGAGGCCTGGCCTCGGTGGCCTTGTGGTAAATCCGGCCCTGTATCTGGTGGCTGCATTTGTTTTCCTTTTTTAGACATTCCTCCCTCTGCTTTCACCAGGTAATCTGGCCAGTACCGCCCCCTCCTGTGTTAGTAAGAAACAACTCTGGATGAAGGAGCACAGGAGGCACAGCAGGCAACCGCATTGTCAGTCTAGGGTAGTGCCCAGATAGCAAGGATAACTTGCCACAAACTTGTGGCAGTGTTGAATTGTAAGTGTTAACTTGCTGCACATTTTTGCTGGCAGGTTGTAAACTTGCAGAGCACTTGAAGCACAAGTTCTAGTTGACACTTCTACAATGGTGAGTCTACAGCAAGAGCTCTGCAAGTCACAGTAATCCTGTGGTGGGATGACTACTGCACAACATAACTGAACCAGAAACTTGCAGCAGACTTGCAGAATGTTTGCAAAGTTGATCTGGAGTCACGCAATGCGGACAGGAGCGGACTGACAACCCATGGGGTCCCTGGGCAATAGGAGATCATGGGGCCCCCCTGTGTCCCTGTCCACACTCAAGCCACACAAAACACTCCCCACCTACTTATTACACTGCGTCCACATTACATACGTTCGTCCCTTCCCCCTTTAGCTGCAGAGGCAGCAGCTGAGGATGTACACTTGCTGCGACAGGAATTAAGCCCCCTGTTGCTTTTGGAGGGTGATCACGACCCATTCAAGTGAATAGGGCCACTCTGAAAACACCCTGCAACTATGTGCAATGCAGGTAGTTGAAGCATGCTAGTGTGGGATCCAAGGAGTTAAAGCAGGTGATGAGGAGGCAATACAATGCCTCCTCACTGCCTGCTTTAACCCTTCTTTTTTTGCTGTACTGCACAAGGTTGCACGGCCTTTGCAGAGCAGCCCCCATTCACTTGAATGGGTTACGCTTGGCAGGCGCTACACCTGCCAAGCATGACAGGGTGTATAAATACCTGCTGTGGCTGCAACATGTTTATGCCCCTGGCCACTGCAGCTAAAGGGGGTGTGGTTGGGGGGGGGGGGTGAGTAAAAACAGGGCTTAACTATGAGGTTTTACCATCCCCAAACTGCAAATGTAAACAAGCCCTTACTGTCCTGAGCCCAATATCACAGTTGGTGTTTAGGAGACCCCTGGGATGAGGACAGAGAGGCACCCCTGAGATGAGGACAGAGAGGGACCCTGGGAAGAGGACAGAGTGGGACCCTGGGATGAGGACAGAGAGGGACCCTGGGATGAGGACAGAGTGGGACCCCTGGGATGAGGGACAGAGAGGCACCCTGGGATGAGGACAGAGAGGGACCCTGGGATGAGGACAGAGAGGGACCCTGGGATGAGGACAGGGAGGGACCCTGGGATGAGGACAGAGTGGGACCCAGGGATGAGGACAGAGAGGGACCCTGGGATGAGGACAGAGAGGGACCCTGGGATGAGGACAGAGTGGGACCCTGGGATGAGGACAGAGAGGGACTCCTGAGATGAGGACAGAGAGGGACCCTGGGATGAGGACAGAGTGGGACCCTGGGATGAGGACAGAGTGGGACCCTGGGATGAGGACAGAGAGGCACCCTGGTATGAGGACAGGGAGGACTCTGGGATGAGGACAGAGTGGGACCCTGGGATGAGGACAGAGAGGGACCCCTGGGATGAGGACAGAGAGGGACCCTGGGATGAGGACAGAGTGGGACCCTAGGATGGGGACAGAGAGGGACTCCTGAGATGAGGACAGAGAGGGACCCTGGGATGAGGACAGAGTGGGACCCTGGGATGAGGACAGAGTGGGACCCTGGGATGAGGACAAGAGAGGCACCCTGGGATGAGGACAGAGAGGGACCCTGGGATGAGGACAGAGAGGGGACCCTGGGATGAGGACAGAGAGGGACCCTGGGATGAGGACAGGGAGGGAACCTGGGATGAGGACAGAGTGGGACCCTGGGATGAGGATAGAGAGGGGCTCCTGGGATGAGGACAGAGAGGGACCCTGGGATGAGGATAGAGAGGGGCTCCTGGGATGAGGACAGCAGAGAGGGGTCCTGGAATGACAGCAGAGAGGGGGTCCTGGCATGAGAGCAGAGAGGGGGTCCTGGGATGAGAGCAGAGAGGGGGTCCTGGTATGAGAGCAGAGAGGGGGTCCTGGGATGAGAGTAGAGAGGGGGTCCTGGAATGAGAGCAGAGAGGGGCCCCTGGGATATGAGCAGAGAGGGGTCCTTGGATGAGAGCAGATAGGGGGTCCTGGGATGAGAGCAGAGAGGGGGTCCCTGGGATGAGAGCAGAGAGGGGGTCCTGGGACAAGACCAGAGAGGGGTCCTGGGATGAGAGCAGAGAGGGGCCTTGGGATAACAGCAGAGAGGGGCCCTGGATTGAGAGCAGAGAGGGGTCCTGGGATGAGAGCAGAGAGGGGGTCCTGGGGTGAAAGCAGAGAGGGGGTCCCAGGATGAAAGCAGAGAGGAGTCCTGGGATAAGAGCAGAGAGGGGGTCCTGGGATGAAAGCAGAGAGAGGGTCCTGGGATGAGAGCAGAGAGGGGGTCCTGGGGTGAGAGCAGAGAGGGGGTCCTAGGATGAAAGCAGAGAGGGGGTCCTGGGATAAAAGCAGAGAGGGGGTCCTGGGATGAAAGCAGAGAGGGGGTCCTGGGATGAAAGCAGAGAGGGGGTCCTGAGATGAAAGCAGAGAGGGGGTCCTGGGATGACAGCAGAGAGGGGGTCCTGGGATGACAGCAGAGAGGGGGTCCTGGGATGACAGCAGAGAGGGGGTCCTGGGATGACAGTAGAGAGGGGCTCATGGGATGACAGTAGAGAGGGGCCCATGGGATGACAGCAGAGAGGGGGTCCTGGGATGACAGCAGAGAGGGGGTCCTGGGATGACAGTAGAGAGGGGCTCATGGGATGACAGTAGAGAGGGGCCCATGGGATGACAGCAGAGAGGGGGTCCTGGGATGAGAGCAGAGAGGGAGTCCTGGGATGAGAGCAGAAATTGGTCCTGGGATGAGAGCAGAGAGGGCCTTGGCATAACAGCAGAGAGGGGGTCCTGGGATGAAAGCAGAGAGAGGGTCCTGGGATGAGAGCAGAGAGGGGGTCCTGGGGTGAGAGCAGAGAGGGGGTCCTAGGATGAAAGCAGAGAGGGGTCCTGGGATAAAAGCAGAGAGGGGGTTCCTGGGAGGGATGAAAGCAGAGAGGGGGTCCTGGGTTGAAAGCAGAGAGGGGATCCTGGGATGAAAGCAGAGAGGGGGTCCTGGGATGACAACAGAGAGGGGGTCCTGGGATGACAGCAGAGAGGGGGTCCTGGGATGACAGCAGAGAGGGGGTCCTGGGATGACAGTAGAGAGGGGCTCATGGGATGACAGTAGAGAGAGGCCCATGGGATGACAGCAGATAGGGGTCCTGGGATGACAGCAGAGAGGGGCTCATGGGATGACAGTAGAGAGAGGCCCATGGGATGACAGCAGAGAGGGGCCCTGGGATGACAGCAGAGAGGGGGTCCTGGGATGAGAGCAGAGAGGGGGTCCTGGGATGACAGCAGAGAGGGGGTCCTGGGATGACAGCAGAGAGGGGGTCCTGGGATAACAGCAGAGAGGGGGTCCTGGGATGACAGCAGAGAGGGGGTCCTGGATGACGGCAGAGAGGGAGTCCTGGGATGAGAGCAGAGAGAGGGTCCTGGGATGCGAGCAGAGAGGGGTCCCCTGGGATGAGAGCAGAGAGGGGTCCTGGGATGACAGTAAGGAGGGGGTCCTGGGATGACAGTAGAGAGGGGGTCCTGGGATGACAGCAGAGAGGGGGGTCCTGGGATTACAGCAGAGAGGGGGTCCTGGGATGAGAGCAGAGAGGGAGTCCTGGGATGAGAGCAGAAATTGGTCCTGGGATGAGAGCAGAGAGGGGCCTTGGGATAACAGCAGAGAGGGGCCCTGGATTGAGAGCAGAGAGGGGTCCTGGGATGAGAGCAGAGAGGGGGTCCTGGGGTGAGAGCAGAGAGGGGGTCCTAGGATGAAAGCAGAAAGGGGTCCTGGGATAAAAGCAGAGAGGGGGTCCTGGGGTGAAAGCAGAGAGGGGGTCCTGAGATGAAAGCAGAGAGGGGGTCCTGGGATGACAGTAGAGAGGGGGTCCTGGGATGACAGCAGAGAGGGGGTTCCTGGGATGACAGCAGAGAGGGGGTCCTGGGATGACAGCAGAGAGGGGGTCCTGGGATGACAGTAGAGGGGGCTCATGGGATGACAGTAGAGAGGGGCCCATGGGATGACAGCAGAGAGGGGGTCCTGGGATGACAGCAGAGAGGGGGTCCTGGGATGACAGTAGAGAGGGGCTCATGGGATGACAGTAGAGAGGGGCCCATGGGATGACAGCAGAGAGGGGGTCCTGGGATGAGAGCAGAGAGGGGGTCCTGGGATGACAGCAGAGAGGGGGTCCTGGGATGACAGCAGAGAGGGGGTCCTGGGATGACAGCAGAGAGGGAGTCCTGGGATGAGAGCAGAGAGAGGGTCCTGGGATGCGAGCAGAGAGGGGTCCCTGGGATGAGAGCAGAGAGGGAGTCCTGGGATGAGAGCAGAAATTGGTCCTGGGATGAGAGCAGAGAGGGGCCTTGGGATAACAGCAGAGAGGGGGTCCTGGGATGAAAGCAGAGAGAGGGTCCTGGGATGAGAGCAGAGAGGGGGTCCTGGGGTGAGAGCAGAGAGGGGGTCCTAGGTTGAAAGCAGAGAGGGGATCCTGGGATGAAAGCAGAGAGGGGGTCCTGGGATGACAGCAGAGAGGGGGTCCTGGGATGACAGCAGAGAGGGGGTCCTGGGATGACAGCAGAGAGGGGGTCCTGGGATGACAGTAGAGAGGGGCTCATGGGATGACAGTAGAGAGGGGCCCATGGGATGACAGCAGATAGGGGGTCCTGGGATGACAGCAGAGAGGGGCTCATGGGATGACAGTAGAGAGGGGCCCATGGGATGACAGCAGAGAGGGGCCCTGGAATGACAGCAGAGAGGAGGTCCTGGGATGAAAGCAGAGAGGGGGTCCTGGGATGACAGCAGAGAGGGGGTCCTGGGATGACAGCAGAGAGGGGGTCCTGGGATGACAGCAGAGAGGGGGTCCTGGGATGACAGCAGAGAGGGGGTCCTGGGATGACGGCAGAGAGGGAGTCCTGGGATGAGAGCAGAGAGAGGGTCCTGGGGATGCGAGCAGAGAGGGGTCCCTGGGATGAGAGCAGAGAGGGATCCTGGGATGACAGTAGAGAGGGGGTCCTGGGATGACAGCAGAGAGGGGGTCCTGGGATTACAGCAGAGAGGGGGTCCTGGGATGAGAGCAGAGAGGGAGTCCTGGGATGAGAGCAGAAATTGGTCCTGGGATGAGAGCAGAGAGGGGCCTTGGGATAACAGCAGAGAGGGGCCCTGGATTGAGAGCAGAGAGGGGTCCTGGGATGAGAGCAGAGAGGGGGTCCTGGGGTGAAAGCAGAGAGGGGGTCCCAGGATGAAAGCAGAGAGGAGTCCTGGGATAAGAGCAGAGAGGGGGTCCTGGGATGAAAGCAGAGAGAGGGTCCTGGGATGAGAGCAGAGAGGGAGTCCTGGGGTGAGAGCAGAGAGGGGGTCCTAGGATGAAAGCAGAGAGGGGTCCTGGGATAAAAGCAGAGAGGGGGTCCTGGGATGAAAGCAGAGAGGGGGTCCTGGGATGAAAGCAGAGAGGGGGTCCTGAGATGAAAGCAGAGAGGGGGTCCTGGGATGACAGCAGAGAGGGGTTCCTGGGATGACAGCAGAGAGGGGGTCCTGGGATGACAGCAGAGAGGGGGTCCTGGATGACAGTAGAGAGGGGCTCATGGGATGACAGTAGAGAGGGGCCCATGGGATGACAGCAGAGAGGGGCCCTGGGATGACAGCAGAGAGGGGCCCTGGGATGACAGCAGAGAGGGGGTCCTGGGATGACAGCAGAGAGGGGGTCCTGGGATGACAGCAGAGAGGGGGTCCTGGGATGACAGCAGAGAGAGGGTCCTGGGATGCGAGCAGAGAGGGGTCCCTGGGATGAGAGCAGAGAGGGGTCCTGGGATGACAGTAGAGAGGGGGTCCTGGGATGACAGTAGAGAGTGGGTCCTGGGATGACAGCAGAGAGGGGGTCCTGGGATGACAGCAGAGAGGGGGTCCTGGGATGAGAGCAGAAATTGGTCCTGGGATGAGAGCAGAGAGAGGCCTTGGGATAACAGCAGAGAGGGGCCCTGGATTGAGAGCAGAGAGGGGCCCTGGATTGAGAGCAGAGAGGGGTCCTGGGATGAGAGCAGAGAGGGGTCCTGGGATGAGAGCAGAGAGGGAGTCCTGGGATGAGAGCAGAAATTGGTCCTGGGATGAGAGCAGAGAGAGGCCTTGGGATAACAGCAGAGAGGGGCCCTGGATTGAGAGCAGAGAGGGGTCCTGGGATGAGAGCAGAGAGGGGTCCTGGGATGAGAGCAGAGAGGGGCCCATGTAATGACAGCAGAGAGGGGCCCTGGGGTGACAGCAGAGAAGGGCCCTGGGGTGACAGCAGAGAGGGGCCCTGGGATGACAAAAGAGAGGGGCCCATGACAGCAGAGAGGGGCCCTGGGTTGAGAGCAGAGAGGGGCCCTGGGATGAGAGCAGAGAGGGGCCCTGGGATGAGAGCAGAGAGGGGGCCCTGGGATGACAGCAGAGAGGGGCCCTGGGATGACAGCAGAGAGGGGCCCTGGGGTGACAGCAGAGAGGGGCCCTTGGATGACAGCAGAGAGGGGCCCTTGGATGACAGCAGAGAGGGGCCCTGGGATGACAGAAGAGAGGGGCCCATGACAGCAGAGAAGGGCCCTGGGATGAGAGCACAGAGGGGGTTCTGGGATGAGAGCAGAGAGGGGTCCTGGGATGAGAGCAGAGAGGGGTCCTGGGATGAGAGCAGAGAGGGGGCCCTGGGATGAGAGCAGAGAGGGGGTTCTGGGATGACAGCAGAGAGGGGCCCTGGGATGACAGCAGAGAGGGGCCCTGAGATGACAGCAGAGAGGGGCCCTGGGGTGACAGCAGAGAGGGGCCCTTGGATGACAGCAGAGAGGGGCCCTTGGATGACAGCAGAGAGGGGCCCTGGGATGACAGAAGAGAGGGGCCCATGACAGCAGAGAGGGGCCCTGGGATGAGAGCAGACAGGGGGTTCTGGGATGAGAGCAGAGAGGGGTCCTGGGATGAGAGCAGAGAGGGGTCCTGGGATGACAGCAGAGAGGGGGTCCTGGGATGACAGAAGAGAGGGGGTCCTGGGATGACAGAAGAGAGGGGGTCCTGAGATGACTGGGAAGTGGCATCTCTTAGATTTGGGGGATTGGATTTGAAATCACCCTACCTTCCAGCACAAAAATACAAAGAATGCAGCCATCACATCAAAAAACTGGTAAGATGCAATATAATAGATGCTTGCTTTTTTTTGTTCTGCTTTAACCCCTTCCTGTCTGTGCTATAGCCAAAAGTCCTCCCGTGATTGCGCTGCCAGCACACCCCCTGCGGTGCGCTCATGATCAGCTGAGTCCTTCGGACTCAGCTGATCACAGATCGGGGTAAAGGGACAATCACAGTGGCCCTTTACCACGTGATCAGCTGTGTCCAATGACAGCTGATCACAGGAGTAAACACAAGTCGGTTATCGGCTTTTCTTTATTCACGTTGACAGATCGAGAAAAAAAGAGAACGATAACTGGCTTGTGTTAAAGGGACATTGGCACTGAAAATCATGGCACTGATTATCAGTGTCCTCATTATCTGTGCAGTCCCAACAGTGCCCACCAGTGCTGCCAATCAGTGCCACCCATCAGTTCCTCCTCATCAGTGTAACCTGTCAGTGCCGCCCATCAGTTCCTCCTCATCGGTGTCACCTATCAGTGCTGCCTATCAGTGCCCTTCAGTGCCTCCTCATCAGTGCCACCTATCAGTGCCCATCAATTCCTCCTCATCAGTGTCACCTATCGGTGCCACATATCAGTGCCTCATCAGTGCAACCTATCAGTGTCAATCAGTCCTGACTCATCAGTGCAGCCTATCAGTGTCCATCAGTCCCGCCCAGAGCTTTTTTTCAGCAGGAACTAGGGGGAACTCAGTTCCACCACCTCTGGCTCAGGTCTTCTGCTCCCTGCTCACCACTGTGAATGAATGAATGAATGATTTGTATAGCGCTGCACATGCGAACTGAATCGCCTCAAGGCGCTAGATCTCTCCTGTGTTGTCCAGCTCCTTAGAAGAGGTAGGTCTTGACTTTCTTCCTGAAGGCCTGATGGTTTTCTTCCATGCGGATGTGAGTAGGTAGAGCGTTCCATAACCGTGGTCCTTGGACTGCGAATCTTCGTTCTCCTTTTGTTTTGTAGCGGTAACACTTGGTAACACTGAAGTCCAGCTTCTGCGTTTACAAGTGATAGCTTATCTCCCAGTAGCTCCCACAGGTCAGATCTCCTGTGCAGATCCCACTGCCACTGATGAGTGCCAGACAGGGACAAGGGAGATACAGGACAGGTGCCCAGGGTTCAGTGCAGTCATGGGCCGGAGAGGGTGTGTGGTAGGCTGCACCCTCTGTGGTCTCCATTTTTTTCCCTGGTGACCAGTTGTTGATGCTCCTACTGCATCATATCCCTTGCAAGTGACTGTAGTATAGTATAGTATGCTGGGAGGTACTACAGCCGGATAGGTGCTTCAGCTTAATATTGCAACACAGGTAAGAAATATGACAGATGGTGGAGCTTTTAAGTAGGGGGGAGAAGATGAGGGCAGTGGAGGGAGGGGTTGTATGCAGAGAGAAGAGCTACTATTTGATGCCATTTGTCAGGTATGTGTGTGTGGCGGCCATGGTTGAGTTCCTGCACCTATTCTCTGAGAAAAAAAGCCCTGGCCCTGCCTCATCAGTGCAGCTTTTCAGTGTCCATCAGCGCAGTCTATCAGTGTCCATCAGTCCTACCTCATCAGCGCACTCTATCAGTGTCCATCAGTCTCACCTCATCAGTGCAGCCTATCAGTGTCCATCAGTCCCACCTCATCAGTGCAGCCTATCAGTGTCCATCAGTCCCACCTCATCAGTGCAGCCTATCAGTGTCCATCAGTCCCACCTCATCAGTGCAGCCTATCAGTGTCCATCAGTCCCACCTCATCAGTGCAGCCTATCAGTGTCCATCAGTCCCACCTCATCAGTGCAGCCTATCAGTGTCCATCAGTTCATCCTCATCAGTGTCACCTATCGGTGCCACCTATCAGTGCCGCCTCATCAGTGCCCATCAGTGTCGCCTCATCAGTGCAGACTATCAGTGCCCATCAGTCCCGCCTCATCAGTGCTGATTTTCAGTGTCCATCAGTTCCTCCTCATCAGTGTCACCTATCAGTGTCCATCAGTGCCACCTCATCAGTGCAGCTTTTCAGTGTCCATCAGTTCCTCATCATCGGTGTCACCTATCAGTGCCTCCTCATCAGTGCCACCTATCAGTGTCCATCAGTGCCACTTCATCAGTGTCACCTATCAGTGTCCATCAGTGCCACCTCATCAGTGCAGCTTTTCAGTGTCCATCAGTTCCTCATCATCAGTGTCACCTATCAGTGTCCATCAGTGCCACTTCATCAGTGCAGCCTATCAGTGTCCATCAGTTCAGCCTCATCAGCGCACATTAGTGAAGGAGAAAAATTACCTGTTTGCAAAATTGTATAACAAACTATATAAAATGTTTTGTTCTTTTTCCAAAATGTTTGGTCTTTTTTCGTTTGTTTAGCAAAAAATAAAAACCCCAGTGGTAATTAAATACCACTAAAAGGCTTACCTCTACATAGACTATCACCTCTTCAATCCATCATGAATGCTGCTACCAGACTCATCCACCTTACCAATGGCTCTGTCTCTGCTACCCCTCTCTGTCAATCCCTCCACTGGCTTCCGGTCAGCCAAAGAATTAAATTCAAACTACTAACAACTATGTACAAAGCCATCCACAATTTTGCCCCCAGCTACATCACTAGCCTAGTCTCTAAATACCAAACTAATTATTCTCTTTGTTCCTCTCAAGACCTTCTGCTCTCTAGCTCCCTGATCACCTCCTCCCATGCTCGCCTCCATGACTTTTCCAAAGCCTCTCCAATCCTATGGAACTCCTTACCCCAGTCTGTCCGCTTATCTCCTACTCATTTAGCTTTTAGACGATCCCTGAAAACCCCTCTCTTCATAGAAGCCTATCCTACCCACACCTAACAACAACAGTGTTTTCATTTTCTCCATCAGCTCATCCCTCACAGTTATTAGCTTTTTGTTTCCACTTGACCCTCCCTTCTAGATTGTAAGCTCTAATGACCAGGGCCCTCTGATCCCTCCTGTATTGATTTGTATTGTAAGTGTAGTGTCTGCCCTCATGTTGTAAAGCACTGCGTAAACTGTTGGAGCTATATAAATCCTGTATAATAATAATAATGAAAGAAAGCTTTATTTGTGTGAAAAAAAAAAATAAAAAATGTCATATGTGTACAAAAGCTCCCCACGGATCCCTATTCCTGATAAATATAGAGCAGTGATGATAGAAATCCAGTACATAGTCCATCAAATGTTGTTGTTCCAAGCAAGTTTCCAGCTAGTCTGACAGGATCCAGGAGCTGGGAGGGGCCAGCGTTGATGGATCGTCATGGGGGCGGGCCTACAAGTGACAGCACAAGAATGTTTACAGGGATCTGTTGGAGCGCCGCTGCCTGGCTGGAAAACGTCTAGCGGATTGACAACACCAACTTCTAGAACTCTAGGCACCGATTGGCTGAACCTAGTTACAGCGTTCCGCGATTGGCTGCCTGAAAAGATGGGATGGAAGGTGATTAATGTTGTGTGTTGCGGGATTCCGATTTGATTGACAGGGCGTTCTCGGGTCTGATTGGTTCGCTGGGACCGGCCGCCCGTAGGCATTGGCTGTATGTGTTGCACGCTAAACGCTGATTGGGGGAGGGGGAGCGAGGGAGGGCAGTTAGTGAGGCCCCAGGAGGTGCCTTACTGCTGCTGTAGGGAGCGATCGGAGCAGAGGGGCCGGGGAGAGGTGATGGTTCCGTGGTGTTGAAGTGGTGGAGGGGAGCCGGGATGGCGCGGAGCCCCAAGGAGGGCAGTGTGTCTCCCTCCGCCAGTCTTGGTGGTACCAGGGAGACCCTCAGCGATCCGGAAGTCGAGTCTGTCGGCTCCGACTCCGAGATCAACGGCTTCACTGTGGAGAGAAGGACCGACAAGTACGGCTTCCTGCTGAAGAGCGATGTGGACGGGAGACGGTGAGTGCACGAGCAACCGTGTCATGTCTGTAGCCTGTCAGCTGTCACATCATGTGTGTCACTGGAGCCCAGGTCCGAGCTGTCACCCCACCGTTTTATATACAATCCATACATTTACTGTGCGATCAGATACAATCATACAGTCGCCGTGCCATCAGATACAATCATACAGTCGCCGTGCCATCAGATACAATCATACAGTCGCCGTGCCATCAGATACAATCATACAGTCGCCGTGCCATCAGATACAATCATACAGTCGCCGTGCCATCAGATACAATCATACAGTCGCCGTGCCATCAGATATAATGATACAATCGCTGTGCCATCAGATACAATCACACAGTCACTGTGCCATCAGATACAATCATACAGTCGCCGTGCCATCAGATATAATGATACAGTCGCCGTGCCATCAGATATAATGATACAGTCGCCGTGCCATCAGATATAATGATACAGTCGCCGTGCCATCAGATATAATGATACAGTCGCCGTGCCATCAGATACAATCATACAAGCACTGTGCCATCAGATACAATCGCTGTGCCATCAGATACAATCATACAAGCACTGTGCCATCAGATACAGTCGCTGTGCCATCAGATACAATCATACAGTCGCTGTGCCATCAGATACAATCATACAGTCGCTGTGCCATCAGATACAATCATACAGTCGCTGTGCCATCAGATACAATCATACAAGCGCTGTGCCATCAGATACAATCATACAAGCGCTGTGCCATCAGATACAATCATACAAGCACTGTGCCATCAGATACAATCATACAAGCACTGTGCCATCAGATACAATCATACAAGCACTGTGCCATCAGATACAATCATACAGTTGCCGTGCCATCAGATACAATCGCCGTGCCATCAGATACAATCGCCGTGCCATCAGATACAATCGCTGTGCCATCAGATATACTAAAGAATCCTCCCATGCCAATGCACGCTTCCATAAATGATCAATTTCTTTTCCATATCGTCTCTCCTGATAGGATTAATTCGTACATAGCTGACAGCCCAACCAATCGATTTTTGAGAAACAATTATAAGTTATTGATCTCATCTCTCTTTCCACAATGTAATCTCAAATTTTTTTTTTTTTTTTTTTTTTGCAAATGTGATTGTTTTGCATCAAATTGGCAGTACTGATACTTTGATCATGAATACAATCAATGATTTTCCACCCTGGGCGATCAACTCTGATCGAGTCTAAATCAATCAGAAGGGAAGTTATAGCTATTTGATTGTTTTGATCGAATCACATATTGATCAGATAAAATCAAAGCCTGTGTGGCCACCATTAGGCTCCCCATACACATTACAATCTCTGTACAATTCATTTTAGATTGCTGTAATATGAAGACCTACCTGATCTATCCGGTCAGGCCACCCCTTGAACTTCGTAGTTGTTGTTGTTCTGAAGCTAGCCTATACAATCTGATTTGTACAATCTCCTTAAGCCCTGGTTCACACGGCTGCGACTTGTCGTATGACTTGAGAGTTCAAAGTCGCACGCCAAGTCACGCCCCGTTAACAGTGATGAAACCGTTGTAATCAATGCGACCCAAGTCACTCCAACTTAGAAAAAGGTTCCTGCACTACTTTTTGGTGTGACTTCAATATGACTTGCGTTGATTTCTGTTATGCCGTGTACACACGGTCGGACTTGCCAACAGGGTAACTTCCGTCGGCATTTCCGACAGAAAAATTTAGAACATGTTCTATATCTGAGTCCGTCGGAAATGCAGACAGGAAAAAGTCCGATGGGGCATACACACGGTCAGAATGAAAGCTCCCATCGGACTTTTTCTGTCGGAAATTCCAACCGTGTGTACGGGGCATTGGGCTGCTTTCACACTGAAAGAGCGACTTCTTTTAGCAGCGCTTTACTGCTGTTCAAGCGGCGCTTTTGCACTGCTTTTTGGCTGTTAGCGGGGTGCTTTTAACCTCCAAAAAGGGGTTAAAGACTTTTGCGTTGCAGCACTTCCAAATTGCTTTTCAGGCGCTTCGGAAGCTCTGCCTATTCATTGCAATGGACAGGGGCATTTTGGGAGCTGTCCTATACTGCCCCAAAGATGCTGCTTGCAGGACTTTTCCAAGCGTCCCACAAGCTCACCGCCCCAGTGTGAAAGCACCCATTGTAACAAATGGGAGGCAGTTTACAGGCGCTATTTCAAGCGCTAAAACGCCTGAAAACTGCCTCAGTGTGAAAGGGGTCTTAAATCGTATGCGAGCCGCGATGAAGTCACGCAGGGATGTCTGATTCAAAGTTGGGGCAGTGTGGACTCAGGCTTAGACTTGCCAAAACGCTTTACTACCGTGTTTCGCCAAAAATGAGACCTACCCTGAAAATAAGACCTAGCGCTATTTTCCAAGAGGACTACAATATAAGCCCTACCCCGAAAATAAGCCCTAGTTTGGTGCGATGCCGTTTTGCACTCAGCTAAACACCTTTTCTCTCAGCGGGGAACCTCGGCCCCCTCCCTGCATTGCTCAGAGCGGGTAAGACCGCTCGGGAAGGGCCATGGTAGGGCAGAGCAGGGCTCAGCTGATCTCCTCTTCTCTTTGGTGTCAGCGTGGGATCTCGCCACCTTTCCCTCTGCACTAATCGTAGTCGTGGAAGACAGCTGAAGCGGGTGTCAGCGTGGGATCTCGCCACCCTTCCCTCTGCACTAATCGTAGTCGTGGAAGACAGCTGAAGCGGGTGTCAGCGTGGGATCTCGCCACCCTTCCCTCTGCACTAATCGTAGTCGTGGAAGACAGCTGAAGCGGGTGTCAGCGGGGGATCTCGCCCCCCTTCCCTCTGCAGTGCTCAGAGCGGTGGAAGACAGCTCAGGCAGGCTATGGAAGAAAGTTTTTTTTTTTTTTTGCATTGCAGGAACGCACACCTTTTGCATTATGTGATCCTGTGATAGAGGGGATTCTGTCATTTTGCAACCACTGGGAAGATGGCACATTGCATGCCAAGCCCTACCCCGAAAATAAGCCCTAGTGTGTTTTTTGCTGACAAAATGAATATAAGACCCGGGCTTATTTTTGGGAAACACAGTATGAGGACAAACCTAAATATTTCATTCCATTTGTGTCAGATCAGTCAGGCCCTTATTCTACATAAATGATAGAAGAACTTAATGAGGTTGTACAATCAGATTGTATAATAGATCAAATTTATCTTCTTTCTTCTAATCAGATTTTTCCATCCAAACTAATCAGAATTATGTAAAATAAACTGATGACACAGTATGTGTCTGTTGGATAATCCATAGATCTGATCATATTATCCAGTTCCGTGAAGAATTGCTCGATGAGCTTGTTATGTGTATGACCACCATTACCCAATTGGGATGTGTCTCCTGTTATTGTGTCTTTGAATGGGGTCACAGGGAAAGAGTTGTGAGCATGGAAGACCTATCCATTGATGTAGGAGGGTCAGGTTATTCTGATGATCTGGGGCACCGTCAGTGTGTGTGTGTGTGGGTGACCTGGTTTCTGTCACTGATGGGTTGGAGAGAACATCATCAAATCAAAGTATATGTAAAAAAATATTGATCTTTTGCCACTTGCCAATCTTTGTAGTGGCGACACACAGAACAGCTTTATATATGAACGGATTTTTCAGTAGATTTTCTATGCAATACTTTTCTATTCAACTTCTATGAAATACAATCAGAGGATCCGTCCAGATCAATCGGAATCATTCTGATGAAATCGATCGGTAAGGCCCCTTTCACACGGGCTGTCCGATCAGGTCTGCCTGTCAGTTTTTTGGTGGACCTGATTGGACCTTCCAGTCTCCCCTGTGGGGCGGCGGAAATCAGCGGTGATTTGTCCTGACATCCACCGCTATCCAATCATGTCCTCCAAATCCAGATGGATGGTGGTCCTATTCCCCCATCTGTCTGGCAGATTGGATGCGATCAGATCAAAACAGACAGGCGGTCCATTTTCACCCGATTCCCCCATAGAGGAGAGCGGGACTGTGCCCACCTCCGCTCTGCACAGTGTATGGAGACGGACCCATCATCCGCCTGCTCAGCGGAGTCCATCCATTGGAGGTGCCTGTGTGAAAGGGGCCTAACACAGAATGGGGGAGATTTCCTAAAAATGAAGCAGCTGTGCATAGTAACCAATCCGCTTCTAACTTCAGCTTGTTCAATTAAGCTTTCACAATGAGCCCTTCGTTCAAAGGGAACGCGGGTTTGAGATTGTGCGAGTTCAGATGAGAAGGGGGAGGGAGGCAGGTTGTTTGTAGTACAAATCAGGAGAGCAGTCTAGGGTGACAACATTGTTCCTTCTTAGATAGTAAAGTCTTATGTTGTCACCCCAGGACAGGAAAGGTTTTACTGGCAGGATCATCAGGTGATAATAAAGGGGGAAAAAAAAAACTGAACAAAAGAAAACTAATGCAGCCACCACAGCTAAGGATTGGTAAACTGAAATATGACATTCCTGTTTTTGGGGTTTAGATGTGCTTTAAGTTATAACGTTAAGGTTGTGCACTATATGATCTGATTATACAATCTCCCTTAGATCTACAAACTACTGTGTAATTTAAAGGGTCTTGGATAGAAATTGATGGGTTTGTATAGGTTTGCCCTCATATTGCATAGTTTTGCTAAATGTGATTATAAAGGGAGTCTTAGTCTTCAGGGGTGAAGTATGCTTTTCCGTGGTACTTGTCACTAGTGGGGCTGCAGAGTAAGCTGGCCATACACTGAGCCAATTTCAGCAGGGGTCCTAATGATGTTCGATTAGTTGGGGGGGTTATGTCGTCACCACTTTGCCCGACATCTTTGATTTGAAAAGAGAACTCTTTCAGTGTATGGCCAGCTTTAGATCAAAGTGACACTATTGAGTGGGTGTCATGGATGAATTTCTTTTTTCCGTTTTGGGTGAGAACATTGTGTCCTGCTGATGTCGGCCAGGGTTTGTGTCCCATAAGTGGGTTGCTAAAATGTCACCAACATTCCAATCTGATTTTACAATCGGCGTTCCATCTCCTATATCTGATTGGACATAAAAGGACTGGTCTCTTTAGGTTGGCCCCCGTATTACTTAGTAGTTGGGTAGTGGAGATTGTACAATCACATTGGGACATATGTGACCACCTTAGTGCAGTAGGGTGTATATGTAATTACAAGTGCCACATCATCAGGTTACTATTTTTTATTCTGTTACATGTTGATGACCCCTTTTATCACATATGGAAGTTGTCATTGATCCAGGCCATGGTATAGGTAGGAGCCATTCGTCTCATTCAGCTGGGGTTTGATCTAGAAAGCTGAAGACGTTTTGCAGAAGCAATGAAACCTCTTCAGCGTCTTGGAACAAGCCCAGATGATTGTGATTTGTTGTTTTTCTCTTTATCACATGAAATGTAGGTCATCAATAGAGATGAGCTCAGGCTCTATTAGAATATGAAAGTCATGCTATTTTCTAGTCAAATCATTTTCCACATGTAAACAAAGGGGCGGGATCCTGGTGACATCAGTGCCCTTATATGGACACGTGCCCAGATTTCCTGTTGAGTTTGGAGGATGACTGAGCTCACCTCCAGCCATAAATCTGTCAGCAGTGACACTTACCAAGATCCCTAGCCACTTGCCGACCGCACGCTGTGGTTTTACTGCTACGCAGAATCGCGTATATTTATGTGATTCTGCATTTCTGGGTAGCTGGCACGCGCCCGCCTGGCTGTGCTGTCACTGGCTCCACATGCCAATCGGCAGTTCCCAGCCAATGATTTATGGCTGGAACCAACTGATCTTCAGAGCGAGTGACAGGAGAGAGCTTTGTGTATGCAAACAACACAAAGCTCTCGCCTGACAGCGGCAAAGTGCCGCTTTTTGTTTCCCTGCAAAGCAGGGCATAAAAACAGGCACATTGCTAAGTAAAGTCAGCGCACATTACACATAGTAAACATTGTTGAGCAAACGCTTAACCCTTTAATTGCCCCTGATGTTAACCCCTTCCCAGCCAGTGTCATTAGTACAATGCCTGTGTATATTATTAGCACTAATTACTGTGTTAGTGGCAGTTAGCCAGTTCACACAAAGTGTCGGTTAGTGTCAGATTGCTCACCGTACTATCGCAGTCCCGTTTATAAGTCGCTGATTGCCGCTACTACTAGTATTAAAAAAATAAAATAAAAAATCCAGCATATATCTCATAGCTTGTAGACTATATAACTTTCACACAAACCATTCAATATTCACTTATTGGGATTTATTTTTTTTATCAGACTTGTAGAAGAATACATTTTGCCTTAAATTTATGAAGACCATTTTGGTTTTTAATTATTTTTTTTTTATATATTTTATAGCAGGAAGTAGAATATTATTATTATTATTATTATTATTATTATTATTATTATTCTCTACCAAAAGATAAAATCATAGCATGACTGTGCAATCACCAGTTAGACCCCTTTCACACTGGGGCGGCGTCAGCGGTAAAGCGCCGCTATTTTTGGCGGCGCTTTACTGCCAATTTCACCTTCATTATTCGGCCGCTAGTGGGGTGCTTTTACCCCCTCCCCCTGCTAGCGGCCGAGAAAGGGTTAAAACCACCGCAAAGCGCTGCTACAGCAGTGCTATGCTAGCGATATAGCCGCGCTGCCCCATTGATTTCAATGGGCAGGAGCGGTGTATACACCGCTCCTTCACTGCTCCAAAGATGCTGCTAGCAGGACTTTTTTTTACCGTCCTGCCAGCGCACCGCTCCAGTGTGAAAGCCCTCGGGACTTTCACATTGGAGACACAACAGTGGCTCTTTCAGGGTGCTTTGCAGGCGCTATTGTTAGCGCTGTAGCGCCTGCAAAGCACCCCAGTGTGAAAGGGGTCCTAAAGTAACGCAGTGTTGAATAGCAAAAAATGCCCTGGTCATGGGGGGGAGGGGGGGTTTGGTGGTAAAACCTTCAAGAGCTCAAGTGGCTGGAGTGGTGACTCATGGAGATATCAGATCAATGGGTTCTGGGGGCACAATGCGGTTATGGGAAAAAAAGCTGGTGATCTTTAAGCAAGTTCTGGAATAATACATACATAAATGTGATCTGATCTTCATCTAAGGCCTCATTCACACAGGAATACCAATTCATGTGCCCATGCGAAGGGCGGCCTTCAACAACCTGGGAGGTTTGGGTGTTCCATGAAGGGGTGTGAGGACAGCCTGTTGAAATAGGTGACCGGTATTGGCTGCATGGACCTTTGTGCATCCTGGAGCGTGCCATCCATGTGGGTCCAGTGCATGGATCAGAACATGACTAGGAGCAAAATTGGTCTGTACTGGGCTGTTTTCTCTCCAGGTCCGAATGTTCTTCATTCATTAAACATAGCATGAATCGGGAAACTACCACATTATGGCCACTAGAAGGCGCTGGCAATCATAGTAAATAAGTATTTATTTCCTTTGACCCTCCTTCTAATGGCCAAATTGCGCTATGTTCCTAAATCACTCCATCCTGTATGAAATATTAATGTTCAATCTGGAGAGAATATAGCCTAGCGACATTCAACGTAGTCACTATTTGAACAGAACGAATGGACATGCAGCACGAATAACACTGCAAGTTTCTTTTCGAAATGCACCCCATTATGTAGCTGCCAATCAGATTTGTGTGGCAGTTTGGAGAAGGATTTATGAGCCATAGTTCTCTTTAGGGCCTGTGGCCATTGGTTTAGATGGTCAATGCGGCGTGCTTTTCAATCTGTTTGAAATGTCAAGTGTCCTGAGATCATTCAGGAGTCATTGCGGGTGCACTTGACCTGGAGCTTCCCTACATTCATCCTGATTTAATTTGCTGTTGTATTCACATTGACTTGTATGGAGAGTTAAAATAGTACTAAAGATGATTTTTTTTTTTTTTTTTTTTTTTTGTATAGAGTAAGGTTGGGGTATAACCCCTGTCTGGGTTTTTTTTTTTTATATGCCATCCGTGTTCCATTGGGAAGATTTCCCTTCACTTCCTTTCCTATAGCTCAGTGGTCCCCAAACTGGCCCGCGGGCCGGATGTGGCCCTTTGCTTGCTTTTATCTGGCCCTTGAGGCACAAATAATTTCACTGATAAAAGGCACTATTCCTTCTATTGACACCAAAGACGGAACACTACTCCTCCCCCCGACACCAGAAATGGGGAGCTAATTTTCCTACTAACACCAATGATAGGGCGCTATTCCTCGCACTGACGCCAATGTTTTTTTGTTTGTTTTTGTTTGTCTTGTGTTTGTTTGTTTGTCTTGTGTTTGTTTGTTTGTCTTGTGTTTGTTTGTTTGTCTTGTTTTTGTTTGTTTGTCTTGTTTTTGTTTGTGTTTTTTTTTTTTTTTTTTTTTTTTTTTTTTTTTTTTTGCATTCCCACTGATCTCCAAGCCTATAACATTTACTTCCAATGATTCCAGGGCATTTTATACTCCCACTGACCACAGTCTGCCCCCCCCTAATGTTTGAAGGGCAGTAAACTGATCCTTAGTTTTGAAAAGTTTGGATACTCCTGTCTAGCCAAAACATGAAGTGAGAAGAAACCCCTCCAAAGTTATCACCAGGGTCATCAGAACTAGTGTCCTAATTGGAAGATTTCCCATCTTGCTGTTCTGGGGACATCCAAAAATTTGGTATTTTTCTTTAATATCCCCTTCAATGAAAATGGTAAACAGTACTAAAGTCTTTCAACTCAGTTGGCCAAACGGACCGGAACGGACACACACACACACACACACCTCACAGCTTGGAGTCGCTGTACTAACCATCCAATGTTAGTACAGCAATCTCCCCTGCTGTGCTATCGTGTTCTGACAGCGGGACGCCCAAACCCAACCCCCCCACCCACCCCTACCAGAACACTCCGGTCAGCGCTCTCAGACATCGGCAGGCCTTTTTCGGTCATGCCCCTTCGACAGAAGTCTGCCAAAAGGCTGAATGTTTCTATTGAACCAGCCGATGCCACCCAACATTTAGCCCGTGTGTACTTGTCTTAACAAGGTGAATCGCGGGGACACAGTCTGCAATAAAAACTCGACGGCTGTTCTAATCCCTCTTTAGGCTCTATTCACACTAGTGCGTCTCAGAGTGTGACTTTACACTATTTAGCACTCAAATAGTAAGCAAGTCCCTTCAAAGTAGTGCAGGAACCTTTTCAAAGTCACTGTGACTTTGTCTCATAGATTGGAACAGGTGCCATTGAAATCAATAGGCTACGACTTGTCATACAATTTTATGTCCAAAGTCGCACTAATGTGACCAGAGCCTTACTCTATTCAAAACTACAAAAAAATGTTTTGCCTTTTTAGTTTACACTTTTAAGCATCGCTGAAGCAAACCCAATCCTGGCGATACTGACCCTTAGAGTTGTTTCATTCATCCCACAACAGTAAAATCCGTCTGTATATGCAGTAAAGCCTACTTGTTCTCACTGTGGAACCTAAGGGGTTAATCCTCTGCATTGTCTAAAAAGGCTGTTTGATCCTGTCTTCTGTGATCCTCCCCTTCTTCCACAATCCCCAATCCATCTCCTGATAAGACAGAGCCTTTGGAGTCACTCTGCATATGCTCAGTTTGGTGTGTATGCTAGTGTTTTTTTTGTTTTTTTTTTCTGGGAGGGTGCATGTGATCAGCACAGGGCCAATCAGCACTGTCCACACAGGGAGAGTCAGGGGTGCTGCAGGCTCATAGGACAATCAGGGGAGAATAAAAACTCGTCCTACAAGCTTTAACCAGACACTGGTAGAAGTCATAAGACTGCTATATACTGCTGATGAGAAAAGGTATTTGCAGTTTATATTTACTAAAATAATTGCATTTTCATGTTCTGTGTACTGTGGGAGACCAGATACATTGAATGCAGGGTCCTGGGTTTAATAACCCTTTAAACCACCTGCTTCACATCCTATCCGAGTGCTGAGGTCAAAAATCTGATCTGGCCATTATAAAATCTAGACAGGGAAATGTAAGGGTCTGGAGGATATTCGTTATGAGGAAAGGTTGTGAGCACTGAACTTTTTCTCACTGGAGAAGAGATACTTGAGAGGGGATATGATTTCAATTTACAAATACCGTACTGGTGACCCCACAATAGGGCCAAACTTTTTCTGCCAAAGGGAGTTTAATAAGACATGTGGCCACTCACTAAAATTAGAAGAAAAGAGGTTTAACCTTAAACTACATATACAATGTAATACTGACATATAATCACACACATAGGTTGGACTTGATGGACTTGTGTCTTTTTTCAACCTCACCTACCATGTAACTATGTATGCAGACTGGAGCAGCTGTGCACAGTACCCAATCTGCTTCTAGATTTCATTGTCAAAGCTTAACTGAAGAAGCTGAAGATGGAAGCGGATTGGTTAGTGTGCACAGCTGCTCCAGTCTTAGTAAATCTCCCCAATGGTTTCTTCTATTGGAACCACTGTAAATTAGGTCTTCTGTGTGGGATCCTTGTCAACCTAACTTTTTGTTTAAAGGATAAGTCTACCCTAACACTAAAATCTCTAAATCTACAGACACCCACAATCTCACACAAACCTATCTAACCCTGTAAAGAAGAAATCATTTTTTTTTTTTTTTTGAAGCTGATCCCGTCTCCATCGGCGGAAGCTCTGCAGAGGACACGGCCGACAACGGCTGTAAAATGAGTGAGATGTGACGTCACCCATAGACTTACTATGGGGCTTCCCTTGTTGAATGTGTCCTCTGCACCCGCCTCCACAGCGTGGGATCAGGTCGGATCGGCTTTAGAAAAGGTAAGTACACAGATTTCTTCTTTACAGGGTTAGATAGGTTAGTGTTAGATCGTCTGTCTGTAGATGTAGAGATTTTAGTGTTAAGGTGGACTTATCCTTTAAACTTCAGATCGCAGACAGATGCTGTGGTCGCTGTAACTTTGCCCTGACACATCTTGGAATGAATTTGTCAATCCGTTTGCTCTGCAAACCTTGGGTTCCTCAATCCACACACAGTATTATCAGGACTTCTGGACACCCAGATGTTGTTTGACAAATATGAGACAGCTGTCAAGTTTTCTATTCCATTGTAACCTCCCATAACCGCCTGCTGAGTTTTTTCCTTGATAGGCTGGTGAACGGAGGTGTTATCAAGCATGAGACCTATATAACCACCTTTACCTGCTCATAACGATGCCCTTGCACTGATACCCTGTTTCCCCCAAAATAAGACCTAGCGTGATTAACGGTGATGGCTGCAATATAAGCCCTACCCCCCAAATAAGCCCTAGTTAAAGTCCTTGTAGGTCTTATTTTCAGGGTAGGGCTTATATTTGGGGGGTAAGGCTTATATTGCAGCCATCACTGACAGTCACGCTAGGTCTTATGTTCGGGGAAACGGGGTATTTGTAGGGTGCCTACAGAAAGAGACCAACAACTGTGTTGCATTCCTTCCATTTGTGGTCTGGTGAAGGCTCTGGTGTTTGGAAACCTTTTGTACATCGACATCTCTGATTAGGCCACATTGCACCTCAACAAAATTCTGATGTGATTGGCAAGTCACCAGCGGTGTGTTTGTTAGACATGCCTCTTTGGATGAGGTTTGCATGAAGCAAACACACATGTTAGGGTTATGTTGATGATGGATGTCCTTTGCTGAATTGTGTGATGTGAGTGTATGTTCCTGTATAGTCTATTAGGACATTTGACCATGTCACCCCCTTTGGTGACTGTTAAAGGCAGAGTACTGTATGTTGCCTATCCTGTTTCTGGTTATCATATATTGTTGTCACTGTGAAGGCCATGGTAACACTGGCTATCAGTAGAGATGACCGTTTTTTGATGGGAGATAATTGTCCAAGAAAACTGTGCTCAAAGAATTGCATACACCGGCCACTTTATTAGGTACACCTCGCTAGTACCGGGTTGGACCCCCTTTTGCCTTCAGAACTGCCTTCATTCTTCATGGCATAGATTCAACAAGGTGTTGGAAACATTCCTCAGAGATTTTGGTCCATATTGACATGATAACATCACACAGTTGCAGCAGATTTGTCGTCTTCACATGCATGATGAGAATCTCCCATTTCACCACATCCCAAAGGTGTTCTATTGGATGAGATCTGGTGACTGTGGAGGCCATTGGAGTTCAGTGATCTCATTGTCATGTTCAAGAAACCCATCTGAGATAATTTGATCTTTGTGATATGGTACATTATCCTGCTGAAAGTAGTCATCAGAAGATGAGATGGGTACACTGTAGTCATAAAGAGATGGACATGGTCAGCAATAATACTCAGGTAGGTCGTGGTGTGGTGTAAATGATGCTCAATTGGTACTAAGGGGCCCAAAGTGTGCCAAGAAAATATCCCCCACACCATTACACCACCACCACCAGCCTGAACCATTGATACAAGGCAGGATGGATCCATGCTTTCATGTTGTTTACACCAAATTCTGACCCTACCATCTGAATGTCACAGCTGAAATTGAGACTCATCAGACCAGGCAACGTTTTTCCAGTCTTCTATTATCCAGTTTTTTGATGAGTCCGTGTGAATTGTAGCCTCAGTTTCCTGTTCTTAGCTGATAGGAGTGGCACCCGGTGTGGTCTCCTGCTGCTGTAGCCCATTTGCTTCAAGGTTTGATGTGTTGTGCATTCAGAGATGGTATTCTGCATACCTTGGTTGTAGAGCGGCATGATTCTGGCTAAAATGAGAATCACAATTTGTTTGCTTAGAGGATAGATCACAATTCTCTCACGATTCTCACGGCATAACATCATCTTTCACATTAAAACAAAAAAAATTGCGTTAACTTTACTGTTTCTTTTCTTTTATTTATTGAAGTGTATTTTTTCCCAAAAAA
Source organism: Lithobates clamitans (assembly GCA_037952925.1). NCBI lineage: Eukaryota > Metazoa > Chordata > Amphibia > Anura > Ranidae > Lithobates > Lithobates clamitans. The sequence goes on along the minus strand of JBBGZY010000218.1, from coordinate 2,930,230 downwards.
TTGCATTTGAAAGACCGCTGGGCAAATACAATGTGACATAAATTTTGCAGCAATTACCATTTTATTCCCTAGGGTCTCTGCTAAAAAAAAAATTATATATATTTTCTCGAATGTTTGGGCGTTCCAAGAAATTTTTTTTTTAGCAAAAAATATTGATTTTAACTTAAGAAAGAAGTGTCAGAAAAAGTTTTAGACTTTAAGTGGTTAATCTTCCTGCATTTACACATTGTTTAAAGCTTGGCAGATTGCCCAGGTTATTTGTTTACACAGAGAAGTTTATCCCTTTGATCTAAGAAGGAAGTTAGATGCAATGTTTCAAGCTCTAAACTTGGCAGACTGCCTGGATGTTTTCTTTTGACAGCTGAGTGAGCAGATAATCTCTCCACTTGTTTATATGAAAGAATAGGCAAACTCAGCAGATGAGATGGAGGTGAATCGAGATCGCGATTTTTTTAACGATTAATTGTGCAGCTCTACTTGGTTGTAATGAGCGGTTATTTGAGTTACTGTTGCTTTTCTATCATCTCAAACCAGTCTGCCCATTCTCCTCTGACATCAACAAGGCATTTTTATCCACACAACTTCCGCTCGCTGGATTTTTTTCTCTTCTTTAGACCATTCTCTATAAAGACTAGAGATGGTTGTATGTGAAAATCCCAGTAGATCAGCAGTTTTTGAAATGCTCAGACCAGCCTGTCTTTCACCATCAACCATGACACGTTCAAAGTCAATTAAATCCCCTTTATTCCCCATCATGATGCTTCAGCAAGTCATCTTCACCACATCTAGATGCCTAAATGCATTGAGTTGCTGCCACGTGATTGGCTGATTAGAAATTTGTGTTGCCAAGCAATTGAACAGGTGTAACTAATAAAGTGCCCAGGGAGTGTATGTTGACTGCTATTAATGACCTCTCCTGAAAATACTAGTTACATGGCTGTCATGCTTATCCAGAGGTTTCAATCATTTTATCAGTCTTTCACAGTCGTACAGGTTCCTCTCCTGTACTGCTTGCTCTGATTTCACTGGACACTGAGCTTCTCACAGCATGTGTTAGATGGTGGGGCAAGTCAAAACCTGCCTCATTTCCTGGCTGGAGGACATCCAGCAGCATCTAGCCCTTTATTCCCCAGCCTTTACATCCCTGACTCACCCCTTTCATGCATTGTTTTTCAGTTCCTTCAGGAACACATGCGGTTCAGCACACATGTGGGTGTTGGCATAACTTGCTGCTCACAGGAAGCAATGTACAGCTCTCTTCTGATTCCTCCTGGCATTGAGAAGGGGTTAAATATAAATGCAGACCAGGCATTGTGACGTCACTGTCTGCATGCTTATTCCAGGTCAGTGACCAGGGACAGCCATGCAACTGGCATTTTCGGAAAGAGGCCAGTAGTGATGGTCTTTGCGTTGTCCCAGTGCAGGTTTTCATATCTGTGCACCACTGAATGAATGGCATTAGGTCAAATCCTACTTCAATTTGTCACTTTGGTGTAAAGCGGCTTATTTCCGCTGATGTATTCTAGGTCATACTGCGTCAATGAAAATGTAGGGGGCACAAATCAATATGTGGCCCTGTATAGTCTGACCCATACCACCTTTTATATTTTACAGTGGAAACCACAGGAAATCATTTAGAAGAGCTCTGCTCCAAAATGATATGAAATCCTGATTATAGCTCTTCTATTGCCAATGTAGTGTACCTATAACCTTTAGATTTTAGAAATGTTGTGTGTCTGTGCAGGCTTTCTGTCTGATGTAATCAATTTGTTCCATGTCCTTTTTAGAAGTAGCCTTTAGCATTCTTTCACAGTCTGCATAATGAGTAATAAAAATCTATTTCTGCTTTGCTGATACACAAATGTGCAAAGGACATTGCTGGTATGTTGCAGTAGGAGGATCTACAATGCTGGGCTTCCAAGCCCGACAATAGAGGGATTGCAGATGGCACTTCAGATTCACAGACCTGCAAGAAATTGTATGCGTGCGTTTCTCACCGAGAATTTCAGTTGTTTACAGAATTATTTTGTTCTCCAGTGTAACAGTCACAATGTATTCAGGCTCAAATAGGACCTAAACTGCCCAGAAACGGCAGGCAGTGGGCATAGGAAGCAAGTGGCTAGTATTGCCCACTTTCCGCGTTCGGGGCCACTCGCACACCCGTCACATTAGGACACGCAGCTGGATTGTCCTAATGGTGTTCCTGCACACAGCACCTGGAGTCTAGAGATGCTGAAACAATGGCGTGTTCACGGTATACAAGCCTAAGTGCCCATGTTGAGGGTCCCATTCACACTAGAACGCAGTGGGGAAAACCTGAGTTCTGTGCGCGTTTCCCCGCACCGCGCTCAAAACGCACTGGGCGTCCGATCTGCTGCCAGGTGTCAATGTCATCCCAACAACCTCCCAAATGCATATTGCAAATGCAGTGCATTTGTCTGCACCAGATCACATGGCACTGCAGTATCAGGCGATCAGGTTACAGTGCATTTTTTTTTTTTTTTTTTTAAAGTGCATGCACTACTTTTTTATGCGTTCCGGTGCGATTTTAGCCTATTTAAATGAATGGGCTGTAAATCACATTGCAATGAATTGCACAGAAACACAGAGTGCTTTCCTGTAAAAATTTGAGTATGAACTGGCACTAAATGAGGCCCTGCTAGCTTACTATGTATTGTGTGTCTAGGTGGACCTGGGCATTTTTTTTTAATCTAAGGTCTGTTATAATGACCAGTGACATCACCGTGTCTCTCAGAAAGCTGGGTCCTTAAAACCATTTGAGAATGCGCTGCAGCACAAAAAAAAGGGACTATATGGGCCAGTTCACACTAGATTACGGTGTGGGAAACACGCATTCTGTGCATGTTTTCCACACCACGTTGAAAATGCACTGCACTTGCTCTCTGTGGCAGGTGTCCGTGTTAACGACACCCTAATTGCAGGTCGAAAACGCAGTGCATTTGGCTGTACCATGCGATCCAGTTACTGTACGTTTTTTTTTTTTTTTTTTTTTAAAGTAGTGCATGCACTGTTTGGTACAGTCCAGCATGATTTCAGCCTATTCAATTGAATGGGCTAAAATTGCACAGCACCCAGATAGTATGTAAATCGCACAGGAACACACCCCACGTTCCTGTGCGATTCATAGTGTGAACCAGTAAAGTATGTGATCTTTAAAAAATTGTCTTGTTTACCTTTTATAACAGTCAGGCCTGTGTTTAAAATCTTTAGGACTAATGTACATGGGCACTTAAAACCCTAACGTAGGCCTGACAGGATTTTGTTTTCATTACCAGGCTACCTTGTTGAGAACCCCAGTCCTGTCATTGGGTCACAGCACTGCAATAAAAATTACATTGGCTACAGTTGGACTTTAAAACCCATATAAGATCCGTTTGGGCTTTAATATTTATTCTTGTGGTAAAAGCATACCATAAACATCAAAAAGCACATGTACATTACCCCATTTTAAAAGTTAACTTTAAGGGCTCATTCACACAGGCCCGCACAGTAAAATGCATTGTTTTACCATGTGGCCTGGTGTCTGTGTGAGGTCTGGCAGGGAGCCATGTGATTCTTGTTTTGAGCCCGATACACACTGGAAATTGTTCAGAAATGCGCTGTGCGTTCGTTGTGCAATTCACATGTAGTTCTGTGAGGTGCAATTTCAGCCCATTCATTTTTAATGGGCTGAAATCGCGCACCGCATCAAATGTAGTGCATTCACTACTTTTGGTAACTCCCTGCAACCACATGCAATCCAATGTGGGCAAATGCACTGCGTTTGCGGGGTCTCAGCAACTTAATATTGACACCAGCTGCAGATTGGAACTGTAACAAATACAGGTTTCCCGCACTTTTTTTTTTTTTTTACTTTGATGTGTTATATAGTGACACTTCATGTCTCTGTAGAACATCCCAATGCGCTGCGTTGCAGTGACATGCGGTACCATTAGTTGCGCTGAGGAAACACGCAGTACGTCTGCGTTTTTCTACATCACACCAGCACTGTGGTATTAATATATAGAAAATGATTGTTTTCCATTCGGCCTAGCCGTGATCTGTATTTTGTCTTGTGCAGGAAAACACAGGTTCCCTCATCTTTTCATGTTTTTGCACAAGACTCAGATATCGTTGGCACAGCCTGATTTTTAAAATGAGAATCTGTGTTCAGCTTTTGTGTTGGGGTTGCTTTGTATATATTGTCTCTGTTGTAAAAATCATGAGGCATTTTGTCTTTAGTCTACCAACACTGGAAAGTAAAGCCAGACTGTGAATCGTGAAATCTCCCTTTGTGACACAAACGAGTGCATTGTTTTGTTGCAGTAGTTTTCATGAGGTAAGTGAGATGACGATAATAGGCTGTGTCTAGTGTGGACCTGATCATCACATTTTACCTCAGGGTTACATCTTTGACATACTTTCACGCTGTTTATGCAGGATTCCACACTCTTGACATTTTGTATTTGTGTGATAGCAACTGTTCAGTGAGACCAGTTAGGGTGGGAAATGAAGAAAAAAAGGGAAAATACATATAAATATTTGTGGTGTGTTAGAACTTGTTCACATGTGTCGCTATTCTACCAGCACTCTGAAAAGCAATACGCGGTGGAACTTTTTCAGAGGGTATTTGACAGGCAGTGAGGAGGCTCAAAATGCCGACCCATAGCACTGCAGCCGTTTGCATTGCACGCTGTTGCAGCTCAGCCCCAGTCACTTGAATGGGTTGTGTTTGGCTACGGTACCATCCGCTTAAAGGAACATGCCGTTTAACTTTTGCCGCAGAGCCATGGAATGAATACAGCTTTAAGTGGCTGCATGCCCTAGTTTAGGTGGGGAGTTGGGGGACAGTAAGGGCCCAGACACACTAGGAACTGCGTTCCTATGCAATTCACATGCAGGTCTGTGCAGTGCGATTTCAGCGCTATTTATTTGAGTGGTCTGAAATCGCACTGCAGCAAAAGTAGTGCATGCGCTACTTTTTGAAATGCACGGCAACCACATCGCATGGTACTTTTTTTGCCATTCGATCCGATGCGGGCAAACGCACTGCATTTGGGCATTTTGTTACCTTTTGCTTTAACCACCACAGCAGAGCGCAAGGGCAGTGTGATTGGAATGCAGAGCGCGAAGCCACACAGGAATGCGGCTTTCCCACATTGCATTCTAGTGAGACTGGGCCCTGAAACCACAGCTTAGCCACCTTCTTTTACTGCCTCCAACCACCCATGTGAAGAGATCCTTGGGGCACATTTAACCCTGCGATAGGGAGCGTGGTAAAAACACATGGTTAAGCTGCATTTTTTTTAGTACCCCCCCCTTAAGCTGCAAAGGCAGCGGATGGATGTGTACACATGCCATGCATTCTCTCCCGTCTCTCTTACAGCAGACAGTACTGACACCGGACATGTCCTGTTCAGGCGAATGGGGCCGCACCACAACTGGATGCAATGCATATGGCTACAATGTGATGATGTGGCATATATGGGGTTAAAACAAGTGGTGATGAGACAACATAACACCTCTTCCCTGCCTGTCAAACACCTCCTGAAAAGCAATGTGACTATGAATCACTTCTCAGAGGCATATCAGTGACCGCTGCTAGTGTAAACCTAGCCTTAGGGAATGCTCACATTGGTGTGCTGTGGTTTGGGTACATAGCGATTTGTATGTTTTTTACAAATAGATTTAGGTGCTCCCCCATTGGGCTTCTATTAGACTCTGCGTTTTCCTGAAAGTGCATCAAAGATGCAGCATGCAGGACTCTGATGAGCTTTCATGAAACCACACAGTCTAATTGCACCTAAAACTGCGTGTTAAACGCATATACAGTCGCATTGTGCCCAAACCGCAGCACACTGATGTAGAGGCTGGAAACTGAAGGGGGCTGTGTGTGGTTAGTGTAACACACAGTACATATACATTGTCATCTATACAAGCACTTGTGTAGCAAATCTCGCTGTGCTAATTGCTTTACTGTGATTTGCTGTAGATAGCGAGGACCCTTTCTATCCTATATGCAGGAACACCATTCTGCATACTTTTTCTAACATGCGTTACTTTATTACATGCTTGTTGGCAAGCTATGCATTAGAATTTTTAAATAATAAGAGTATAAATGTACAAAACACACAATAAAATCATGACACTTGAATTGCGCAAGTTTGCGCTTAAAGTGAACCTGTACTCAAAAAGTTTAAGATTTTCTATGTTATAGGGGACATTTAAAAATGTTACTTGCGGCTAAGCAGTACCCTGAAAAATCACTTTTTTTTTTTTTTTTTTTTTTTTTTTGTTTTGTGTTTTTTTGTTTTTTTTTGTTTTGTTTTGTTTTGACTTCCACCAGAAAATTAGCAGTGCATGTCCTGGTATGTGAGCGTGCCTAGGCACTTCCTGCGCCTCCAGGGCTCTGTGTCCAGGGACTATCCTCTGTCCCTAATTGCTGGAAAATCTCTCCCTTCTGAACACTGGCAGCCGGTTCCTGATCGCTGCTGTCAGCACACACATGGGCTCCTCAGCCACAGTTTTCCACAAGATACTTTCCAAACCACGACCAATTTGCTGCTGTGAATGAGGCCTTAAAGTTTAAAAATGTCCCCCTCCCCCACCTGCTACCTATGCAGCCTTAACCCGAGTCAAAAAATGTATGTTTCCCTATTTGCAGCCCACTCCAGTTCGGTCACGTAATCCCCGGTGTCCTTAAACTGCGGCTGCAGGGGAGAGGAGGGAAAGCTGGACAACGACTGGGATACCTGGGTCAGTGATGTCACCCATAGGCTCCCATCTCCCACCCGTTTTTGGTGACCCCCTTCTCGCCCCGGCCACCGCCGCACAGACTGACACGGGAGGTGGAGCTTCTGATCATGTGACTGAACCTAGTGGGCTGAAAATTGTAAAAAATTAAATAAAAATATTTTTATATAACTTTATTTTTATGCAGGTTAGGCAGGTGGAGGGAACATTTTTTAAAACGTAGTCTGTTAGGCAGGAGTTCTACTTTTAGGAAGTAAAAAAAAAAATATGTTGGTAATTTTTTTTTTTTTTTTTTTTTATAAACTGTCTAACCTCAGAAAATCATGGTTCACCCTACTTGCCACTAGTTGATACTTTTTATGTTTTTCATCTTTAGTTCCTCATTAAGATCCTCTTTCCATGTATAACAGGGAACTGTAATGTAAAAATAACACTGGATATACTTCTGTCTTGAACAATGAGCAAAGCGAGGATAAGAATAGATTTTAATTTTTATTTTTTTTTCAAGATCACAATGTATCATCGTGTTACTTTTTGTTATTCCTAGTGTTTTTTAAAATGGCTTCTGTTTTTAGAGCAAGGTAGCTTCTTCAGGTTTTTACATGACTGAATAAATAAAAACTGATCATCTTAATCACCCTTGCCAGTGTTCATGTTACCAAACCCCGCATTCAATGTATCTGGTCTCCCACAGTACACAGAACATGGAAATGCAATTATTTTAGTAAATATAAACTGCTAAATACCTTTTCTCATCAGCAGTATATAGCAGTCTTGTGACTTCTATCAGTGTCTGGTCGAGCACTGGTTAAAGCTTGTAGGATGAGTTTTCATTCTCCTCTGAATGTTCTTTGAGGCTGCAGGACCCCTGACCCTCTGTGTGGACAGTGCTGATTGGTCCTGTGCTGATCTCCTGCACCCTACCAAGAAAGAAAAAAAAAAAAACTCTCTAGCAATACACACCTAACAGAGCATGTGCAGAGTGCCCCCAAGGCATGCTTTACTGCATATACAGCCTGATTTTACTGTTGTGGGTTTAGTAACACTTTAACAACTTCCTGCCTGTAGGACGTCATATGACTCGATGGACTTTGAGTGGAGATATCTGAATGTTGGCTACAGTGTGTGTGTGTGTGTGTGTGTATGTATGTGTATATAATTTATAAATTTTGTGTATATATAAAAAAAAAATATCAGCCAGCGATTCTCTCACATGTAAAAAAGCAATATTACCGGCTGTTTAGGCTCTTGATTGCTTTTATAGGCGGCAGGAAGGGACGCCCCTCCCTTCTGTGCGATCGTGGAGCTGGAGAATGAATTTGCCATGAACGGCTGTTTGCCATAGAGCTAGCCATGGACCAGATGGTCCCCGGCCATCTCTATGACACTCGGTGGCTGTAAGTGGCGTCATGATGTCACTTCCAGCGCAGGCAGATGTAAACACTGCTGTTTTTTTTTTTTTGTTTTGTTTTGTTTTTTTAAATGCTGTAAAGCCTGAGGGTTTTTTTTTGTTTTTTTTTTGTTTTTCTTTCAGGCTTTTCAGCAAAGAGGAAAGATGTGGGGACTTATAGACTCCAGATCTCTCTGTAAAAATGATCTGTCATGCCCTAACCCTATTACAAGGGATGTTTACATTCCTTGTAATAGGAATAAAAGTGATCAAAAAATTAATTTAAAGGGAAAGTGTAAAAATAAAAAATCATTAAAAATAAAAAAAAGCCTCCATCCTCTCGTGCTCGCACACAGAAGTGAACGCATACCTAGGTCGTGCCCGCATATGTAAACGGCGTTCAAACCACACATGTGAGGTATTGCTGCAAACTATAGTAGTGGTCAGACCACCTCTGAAACATTAAACTGGTGACTTGTAAATTTTTTTTTAAAGCGTAGCCTATGGAGATTTTTAAGTACCGAAGTTTGGCACCATTCCACGAGTGCGCACAATTTTAAAGCATGACGTGTTGGGTATCTATTTACTCGGCGTAACCTCATCTTTCACATTATACAAAAAAAATTTGGGTAAATTGTGTGGTGTGTTTGCAATTTTTTTTGGGGGGGGGGGGGGGGGATTCGAAAAATTGCTGTGTAAATGCCGTGTAACATAAGTTGCAATGTCCGCCATTTTTTTACCTAGGGTCTCTGCTAAAAAAATATGTATGTATGCTTGGGGGTTCTGAGAAATTTTTTAGCAAAAAATTATTTTTTACATGTAGGAGAGGAATGCAAGAGTTGACCTTGTTATGGAAGTGGTTAAGTGTTTTGTCTCATCCATGTAAACGAATACATTCTGCTGGAGAGCTTGTGCTGTGAAAAATGAAAGACTTAGGGCTCTTTCACACGGGACGGATCCATGATGATCCGCCCCGTGAACATCCGCTTGCTCAGCGGGGATCGCTCCACCGATCCCTGCTGAGCAGGCAGATGACAGGTCTGTCGCTGCACACTGCAGCGACGGACCTGTCAGAGCGCCGCTCTCCCTTATGGGGGATCGGATGATGACGGACTGTAGAGTCCGTCTTCACCCGATCCTATCCGAAAACGGATGGAAAAGTAGGTTTTTCCTCCGTTACACTTTTTCGGACCGGAGCGGGTCAGATGTCAGCGGACATGGCCCCGTTTTCATCCGACGCTCCATAGAGGTCTATGGAGGGTCCGTTCAGGTCCGCCTAAAATACTGACAGGCGGACCTGAACAGATCGTTCATGTGAAAGAGGCCTTACTGGGTGGATTACTAGATGAAAATAGGCCTAAAAAGAGACACTAATATAGTTATCGCATCTAAGGGTTGGTTGGTAAGCTGCAATATAATAAAGGTTTGCTTTTGTGTTTAATACCACTTTCAGTTTCTTCATATCTCAGCTTTGTAGAGTGTTTCTGTAAACTCATGCGGCTCCAATATCAACAAGTTCAAAGCACGCCCAAGTGCTCTGTTTCTTTCCAGAAAATGTGTCCACAGCCGTGATTAATAAACAGTCCTCTATACTTCTGGCTTCCTTATAACAGGCGGTGCAGTATTGTTCTGAGTCAATATTGTGTGACAGTCTTGGTTACCTTCTACAAAACCACCTTTGAATACATGTCCATCGTGCAGTATTTTGTATTTTCCATTTACATCACCGGTGACGGCTAGGCTGGTAAGTAAATATGAGGGTGTTCCCAGTATCTTCCAACAGGTCTTCAGCGGTGATCTTTCTACACTCACCTGCATGGTCCATAGCCAAAATGTGTTACCATTTTTTACTTCATGCGGGCCTCCATACTGGTAGAAAATAGTTCAAAATAAGTACTGTTGTAGTTTCAAGTTTTCAGAGATGTTTTTTTATATATTATTAATAATAATAATAATATTATTATTATTTTTTTTTTAATCCTTTAGGCCCCTTTTCACCCTTTCAGAGTCTGCCATTGGATTTGTCTGCTTAGCAGGGGATCTCTCCGCTGAGCAGGCGGATGACAGGTCCATGTCCACTACGAGTGTCCCACTCTCCTCCGTGGGCTGTCTGATGGAAACGGATCGGTCCTCCGATCCGCCAGATGAATGGGGAATGTATCCCCATCCGTCTGTTTTTATTGGATGTCAGCGAGTGTCAACACACATGCCCGTTGACATCCACCGCTCCATAGAGAACAATGGATGGTCCAGTCAGGTTTGCCTGAAAAACTGACCGATCGGTCCGTCACTGTGAAAGGGGCCTTATCCCCAAAGGATAATGTTACACTATAACATCTTTTATCTGCTAGATTTACTGTGTACAGAAAAATGAGAAGTGTTCTACAGTTTGACCCCAATTCAAACCTGAGCGATTTGAAGTGCAATTTGAAACTTCGCCTGAAGCATTTCAATACTTGTCAATAAGATTTCTATTCTATTCAATGATGCCCATTCACACCTGAGTGTAGTGTCACTTAAAGCTCGTACATGAGCTTCATTTTGGCCCTAAAGACTTAAAAGTGGAAGTGCTTGAAAAACATCTGAGAAAGTACTTTTTTTTTTTTTTGCATATTTTGTTGCTTGGTAACTAGCTTTGCAAAAAAATTGTTCAAGGCCAAAAAGCACAAAAACACGCCTGTACAGATGCTCAAATAAAAAAACACCCATGGATGCTCGGCTAAAATGTGAATGGGACCTCAACCCATGGCATTGATTAGAAATGTGAGCAGCTTAAAGAGGTAGTAAACTGCACTGTGACATCACCGGCTGCATGCAGCGTGAAAATCTCCTAAGCCATGCAGGTTTAGGAGATATTCACTGTACCTGTAGGTACAAGTGAAAAAGGGGGGGGGGGGTTACTTTCACTTTAAAGTGTATTTCATGTTTGCAGCCAAATTGGGATAACACATACTACTGTATATGTTTTACATGTTCCCATTCACATATTTTGATTTAAAGTCAAACATCACATATACCCAGTGAAGTGACTGCTGAATTTTAAAGCTTGCCTGAGTGTTTAGAAAAAAAATAAGGGGGCAGAGAGCTGAAGTTACTCTGCAGATCTCAGTGAGACGAGCTCTGAGAGCTGATTGGAGGGAAGGGACCCCCCCCTCTGCACAGGAACAGAGCTGAGGCTGTCAATCAGCTGGAGGATCCTCCCCTGTCACCATTTTTCTGTTGGTGTCAGGAGTGAAGCAACGAAGCAGCAGACAGGAATGACACTTAGTACACACTATAGAGGAATATGCTTTTTCATGTCTGAGGTTTACAACCGCTTTAAAAAAAAAAAAAACTTTCAGCTCGGGGCCCATTCACACTGGTGCGTTGTGAAACACAAGATGCATATTTTTTAAACCCATCATGTTTTTATGCATTTTTAATGTGTGGTCTTCAAATTTTATGCAATACATATACGTTTTGCATGCATTTTATACGCATTTTCATTCCTGGTCACCTGGGGAAAAAATTGACATGCGGCTCAAAAAAATGCACCTGAAAAAAAAGTAGGGTGGCTTTTTGGTGTGTTTCCACTGAATTTAATGTAAGGTGCAGATCGCTTTGAAAGGTGTTCCTGGTCTCAGAGGAGCATTGCAGTGACGGCAGGGAATTCCGGACTTCGCAGTGGATCCTTCCATTCTTGCTGGCAGTGTCATATTTATTTATTTTTTTTCTTTCATGCAACCCATCCTATCCCCAGCCGGTGGCTAAGGCGGGGCTTTAGGCGATTCCTACATGGACATTGTCTCTACCACAGCCATCTGCCATATCTCTGCACCCCCTTTTCAACATTTGTGAGTTAGAGCTGCATGATTAATCTTTAAAAAAATCGCGATCTCGATTCAACCCCCCTCACGATCTTAATCCCGCATTTCCACAGTGCAGAGCCATTCTCTGCTAACCCTGTCAAACATTTGCCAACTTTTTTTTTTATATATCAACATGAGAGAACTATAAACAAAGTATCATTTTGGTGCTTTTAGATCAAAGGACTGAACTTCGGTCTGTAAATGAGGGCAGTTTAACCACTTAAAGACTAAACAGTTTGCTGACATTTTGACATAAGCAAGTTAAAATCAGCGATTTTTGCTAGAAAATTACTTAGAACCTCCAAACATTGTATTTATGTGTGTGTATGTATGTATGTATGTATGTATATATATATATATATATATATATATATATATATATATATATATATATATATATATATATATATATATATATATATATATATATATATATATATATATATATATATATATATATATATATATATATATATATTACATACACACACACACACACACACACACACACACACACACACACACACACACCTCAATTGTGAGTGCATTATTTTTACTAGTTTGTTTTTCTCATTAAACTCTCCTCAATCGTACTGCACTATGAGGTGTGCTCTCCCTTTTTTTTTTTTTTTATCCCCCCCCCCCTTTCTCTTATGATTGAAGGTGCGTTTTTCAAATAGAGCACCAAAGATGAAGCAAGCAGGACTTTTTAAAAATGCAGTGCAGTTTACAAAAACTCAGCGCAGATATGAGCACAAATAGAACTTAAAGCGGAGTTCCACCCAAAAGTAAACGTTTACTTATATACTCCCCCCCCCCCCCTCCACTGCCACATTTGGCACCTTTTGAGGGGGGCGGGGGACCTGTTTTTGACAGGTCCCCTTCCCCACTTCCAAAGACGGGCCGCAGCCTGATCTCCCGGAAGTTCGGTCCCCCTCCTCCTTCTCCCAACGCTGGGCCAATTAGAAAGCGCAGTGCCCTTTGCGTATGCGCAATAGGGAACCAGGAGTGAAGCCAAAAGTCTTCACTGCCTGGTTCCCCTACCAGGATTGGCGGCGGCAGCACCCAGGAGTCGACCTGAAGATCAGCTGGGGTGCCGACATTGTGGGCTCCCTGAATAGATAAGTGCCCTGATATTAAAAGTCAGCAGCTACAGTATTTGTAGCTGCTGACTTTAATTTTTTTTTTTTCACCCAGGCTGGACCTCCTCTTTAAATGGAATTCTTTTTTTCATGTGCTTTTGTTGTGCAGGAAAAATAGTGCACTTTTGCCAAGCTAGAACACAGTGTGATAGATGCCTTTCTTTCTATTTTTATATGCCCTATTCTGAACCCTCCAGCAAGGCAAATCCTAGGTAGTTCTTTGTTCATAAGGGGGCTGGGCAGCTATGTTTGCCCTAATTAGCCCTGTCTGTACTGTGCAGGCAGATCTTCATTATTAATTCTAACTAGATATGAACACTGTTTGTTCTAACCGAAGGTTAAAGGTGCAGAGGCTGGGCTTTCTTGCATTAAGGAAGACAGACTTGGGACAGTCTAAAGCCTGTTACACACTATGAGGGTTTCTTTGGTTCAACAAAAACTGATGGCGCTGGTCGGAGCCGCTGTACTCACTATGTGAAGTTAGTACAGCGATCTCCCCCATTGAGCGGTTTACTTGCTCTCTGGCCAATTTAAGTGAACCATGCCCGAATTTGATTTGCCCCCTGCTGGTTTGGACTCGCACTGGAGTTGGTTCACACTGAGGCAGCACGACTGCCTCAGACGACTTGAACACGACTGCAAGGGCGACTTGCAAAACGACTTCTATATATGTCAATGCAAGTCGCCTCCAAAGTCGTACAGGAACCTTTTTCTAAGTCGGAGCGATGCAATTAGAACGGTTCCATTGTACAGAATGGGAAGTGACTTGTCAGGCGGCCAAGTCGCCTGACAAGTCCTCACAGTGTGAACCGGCTCTTAGGTTTGAATTTATTTTATTATTGGGGTGGTCAGGCTATGTTCACATTGGTGTAATACAATATTGGGGACCATGGTGCCTATTGTAATTCTAAGGAGGCGGCTGTTATCCTTTCACAATAAGTTAACAATATGCTGAGACTATTGTTTGGGCATTTTCATACCTCCGTGCTGGAAAACTTATGCAAATTACCTTTTTTTTGCATATGTTCTCTGTGTTTTGTTTTTTTTTCCATGAAGTTATTTTGTTTTCCACTCTGTACAATAAGATGCATGTAAAGCACACGTACAGTAATGCATTCCATCTCTATTAAAGATATGCTCATGGGTTATCACTTCAAAAATGCAAGATTGTTTAAAAATACACTTGAAGAAAGCCTGTTTTGGGCAAACATGGTGGCTGCCATTGCTGAGCCATCCTTCTGAATATGCAGATGCCTGAAACCCATGCTGATCCAATACTTTAAAGTGATACTAAAGTTTATTTTTTTTTTTTTTTTTTTATGAAATAAAAATCATGTTTATACTTGCCTGCACAGAGTGGTCCATTATCTCCCCTTTTTCGGTACCCCGCCGTCGCTGTTCCTCTTCTACATGTGGCCCTCGGCTAGCTGTGTGCGGTCACACTCCTGAGCTGGGCTGTGCGCGTCCATAGACACACAGCGTGACTCTGCCACGCCCTTTGCTCCCTCCTCACAGCATTAGATTAACAGCAGTAGGAGCCAAAGACTCCAACTGCTTTCAAAGTCTTGTGTGAAAGCAGGAAGAGAGGAGAGTGGGGCTGCAGGATCAGGGCTGAGCACAGGGCTGGATCATGAGAGGCACAGGTAAGTGTTTAGGGAGGTGGAGGGGGTTGGAGAAACCGGTATTGGAAGTTTTTTTTTTTTTTTTTTTTTTTTTTTTTTAATCATAAGGGCGGTTTCACTGCCTCGTTGCGGTTTGGCTGTAGCGCAGTGTAGCTTGGGTTTTCATGCAGTTACCTGCAGTTTCCAATAGACTTCTATTAGATTGAGTGTTTTTGGTGTGTTTTCTGAAAGCACATCGAAAGTCCTTCATGCTGCATCTTTGGTGCGCTAATGGAAGTCTATGGGAAACCGCAGGTACACCAAACCACTGCATGGCAGTGTGAAACCACCCTAATGCAGAGAAGGTAAAAATTTAGTACCACTTCAATACTTCCTAAAACACAAACCTGGAGCAAGTATGCAGATTAGGAGCTTGGATATTGCTATCCTTGCTCTGGAAGCAGTGACTTTAAGGTATTGCAGCTAGCATTTTTAAGAAGGTTGTCAGCAGTGGCAGCCTCCATACTTCTCTCAGTACAGATTTCCTTTAAAGTTGCTGTATACCCCCACATACGCCAGGTGAAGTGAACAGCCTCAGATGATACACAGAGATGAAACAAATATCCCTACATAAGTGTTTGTTTTTTTTTTTTTACTTGTATATCTGCTTTATATCCGCTTTATATTTTCTTTAGAAAGTGAACGTCGTGTTTAGATTTTTTTTTTTTTCTTCTTCCTAGTTCAGCAGTGGGAGTGGAGTCTGGGCATACACCATGTGACAGATGATTGGAGGAAAGGCACACACCCCCTCCACATAAGCAGAGAAACGAAGAAACTTTCAGAGCTGTGCTGTGAATAGACAAGCTCTCGGCTTATCTGTCTCCAAGTTACCTATCAGCATGAGAACTTTGGACAAGTTCTCTGACACACGAGATAAAAGCATCTGGAAATTTTGTGTCGGAGAACTTGTCCAAAGTTATCATGCTGATAACTAAGGAACGAAACAGCAGAAAGACACAGGACTTAGGGTTTTGGAGAGAGAAGTAAACACTACAGATGGCTGTGCCTAGGTCAGATTTCATGAATTGGGGCTACATCCACTTTAAGACAGTTTTATTCAGCGTGTTTTAGTTCTGCGAGTTTTAATAAAGAAAATCCTCTTTGCGGCAAATCTCGGGCAGTTTCCAGTAATCTCATCTCCCAGTACACTGGTAATTAGGACATCTATTTTTCGAGCTACTCAGCACCTTCAATTTCTAGGTTATAATAGCAGCCTGTGTTTTAATACATCTTTAGTGTACATCCCTGTTTTATTATAAGGTGTGTGGGGTTTTTTTTTTTTTTTTTTTTTTTTTTTAAATATAGATTTAAATTACAAGTTCATGGCTTTACAAAAATTGTTCCAGCCTCTTTAAACATTCTAAGCTGTGTTCCCCTTCCTTCTGTACTTTCGGTGGCTGTGGTCTCCTGCGCTGTTTGCAGCCTTCCCACTACAAAACTAGTTTTGTGGTTGTTCCTATAGACTTGAATATCCATTTAAGTCTTTTGCACCATTAGTGCACAAGCAGCCTGGTAATACATTTTTACCAGCTCAGCTGCAACTGTCGGAAAAGAGAAGTAGGATCCTGCGGTGGGTGAAACGGCGCCTATTGTAGTTATAGGTACTAGGAAAGAGGGCTGGTAAACACATGAATTTTAAGTTTTTGAAGTCATTGTGTCGATTTTCAAATATACTTCCTAGTAACTGCAAATTCAGCATGTTGCTGGTTACTGATATAAGCTGACCCATGTTACAATCTGATTGTACAATCTCCTTTAGCCCCCGTCCACATTGGCATGATTTCACATGTCAAATTGCATGCCAAGTCGCAGCCTATTGCTGGCACCGGCACTGTCTCAATCGTTGTTAAGCAGACTTTGCGGCTCTGGGGGATGATTTTTTTCAATAGACAATCTGTGCATGAACCCGCACAGATGCCTTTCAAATTGCCCCTGAACTCGCACTGAAATGCAGGTTTAAAATCGTGCAAGTTCAGGTGAACTCGCACGATTTCAAACCAGCGTTCATTGTGAACAAGGGCTTAGGCCCCATGCACACAGGTGTATTATTGTAAAATTCCAGTGCATTTCCCCGCCCCCGAAGGAGTCACAATGGCTCCTCGTGTGTGTATATTTTAAATTGCTAACATAAACTCGAACATGTGCAGATATATGCCCCTGAATACAGTTTATGTCCAGGGTCTGCACTGCTATGTACATTTAGGTTTTTAAGATGCGTGCCCAGCTTATGAATGCCACATTCTCGATGAAATCATGAGGCTCCTCCCTACCAGTTTCATCACCACCCCAGTTTTTTTTACCCTTGAAGTCTTATTGGGTCGGTAATGAAACGCATCTGGGCAGAGCCTCATGATGTCCTCATGCTACCCAAAGGTAGCCGAATGGTTGGCTTATGAGGTGATGTTGAGGCCTAAAACCTTAAGGGGGCAATACACCTATAATTTTTAAAGCAGTTTTATGTCGGTGCACTATACTTGTGAGTGCGTTTCTATTGTTTTAAATAAAGGTGCCAATTTATAACCAGGGAAGCACTATAATAGGTTTGGAATTGCCTTGAGCAGAAGGCGTTTCCTGATGAATATTGGTGGTTTTCGTCTGTTTTGAGAGGTTAGGACGAGAAGGATAACGAGGGATATAAAAGTTGGGGGCCCTCTAAGATGACGAAGAGACCCCTTAAAGGGGCATGCGCATAGTAATCTATTTATTTGATCAATACAATCAGGTGAGTACTTTGTGTGATTGGTGGTGGAACTCGCTTTGGACACATTGGAGGAGTTAATTTATCCGTGGTGGGTAGTGTATTATTACAAAAGGGCTACTTTTGGAGGACTTTGTTTTTATAACATAAAAATAAGGGCCATGAAATATATATATAGGATGTACAGTGAATCTGGAAAGTATTCCAAGCACTTCACTTTTTCCACATTTTGTTATGTTACGGCCCTATTCCAAAATAGATTAAATTCATTATTTTCCTCAAAACTCTATAGACAATACCCCGTAATGACAGCGTGAAAGAAGTTTGTTTGAAATCTTTGCAAATTAATAGAAAAATAAATAAAAATCACATGTTTACTATCTCACAAAAGTGAATACACCCCTCACATTTTTTTTGTAAATATATTTATTATATCTTTTCATGTGACAAAACTAAAGAAATGGCACTTTGCTACAATGTAAAGCAGTGAGTGTACAGCTTGTATAACAGTGTAAATTTGCTGTCTCCAACATTTGCTTCCACCAACAAAAGTGAGTACACCCCTAAGTGAAAATGTCCAAATTGGGCTCAATTAGCCATTTTCCCTCCCCGGTGTCATGTGACTCGTTAGTCTTACAAGGTCTCAGGTGTGAATGGGGAGCAGGTGTGTTAAATTTGGGTGTTATTGCTCTCACTCTCTCATACTGGTCACTGGACGTTCAACATGGCATCTCATGACAAAGAACTCTGAGGATCTGAAAAAAAGAATTGTTGCTCTACGTAGAGATGGCCTAGGCTATAAGATTGCCAAGACCCTGAAACTGAGCTGGAGCACAGTGGCCAAGACCATACAGCGGTTTAATAGGACAGCTTCTGCTCAGAACAGGCCTTGCCATGGTCAACCAAAGAAGTTGAGTGCACGTGCTCAGCGTCGTATCCAGAGGATGTCTGGATACGAAAATAGAAATAGACATATGAGTGCTGCCAGCATTGCTGCAGAGGTTGGGGTTGGGGGGGGGGGGGTCAGCCTGTCAGTGCTCAGACCATACACTGCACACTGCATCAAATTGGTCTGCATGGCTGTCTTCCCAGTAGGAAGCCTCTTCTAAAGATGATGCACAAGAAAGCCTGCAAACAGTTTGCTGCAGACTAAGGACATGGATTACTGCAACCATGTCCTGTGGTCTGATGAGACCAAGATAAACTTGTTTGGTTATTATGGTGTCCAGTGTGTGTGGCGGCAACCAGGTGAGGAGTACAAAGACAAGTGTGTCTTGCCTACAGTCAAGCATGGTGGTGGGAGTGTCATGGTCTGGGGCTGCATGAGTGCTGCCGGCACTGGGGAGCTACAGTTAATTGAGGGAACCATGAATGCCAACATTTACTGTGACATACTGAAGCAGAGCATGATCCCCCTCCCTTTGGAGTCTGGACCGCAGGGCAATACTCCAACATAACGACCCCAAACACACCTCCAAGATGACCACTGCCTTGCTAAAGAAGATGAGGTTAAAGGTGATGGACTGACCAAGCATGTCTCCAGACCTAAACCCTATTGAACATCTGTGGGGCATCAAATGGAAGGTGGTGGAGCTCAAGGTCTCTAACATCCACCAGCTCTGTGATGTCGTCATGGAGGAGTGGAAGAGGACTCCAGTGACAACCTGTGAAGCTCTGGTGAACTCCATGCCCAAGAAGGTTAAGGCAGTGCTGGAAAATAATGGTGGCCACACAAAATATTGACACTTTGGGCCCAATTTGGACATTTTCACTGTTTCCAGCGGTTTAGACATTTAATGGCTGTGTGTTGAGTTATTTTGAGGGGACAGCAAATTTACACTGTTATTCAAGCTGTACACTCACTACTTTACATTGTAGCAAAGTGCCATTTCTTCAGTGTTGTCACATGAAGATATAATAAAATATTCTAAATAAATATTATAAATAAGAGGGGTGCACTCACTTTTGTGAGATATTGTATATGATTTTTTGGGGCAGGGTTTCTCAACCTTTTCAACACAGAGGAACCCTTGAAATAACTTTCTAGTTTCAGGAAACCCCTGCTAAAAATGACTATATAACTCATGATACCTTAGTGTGATGGTCATTGGGAAGAATGCTCCTCATACTTGTGGTTATTGGAAAGAATTACCCCCTTACAGATAGCTAAAACGATCAATGGTGTCAGTGGGAACTTATCTGAGAGGCAGAAATTGCTCATTGCTCAAAGAACCCCTAGCAACCTCTGGAGGAACCTGAGAGTTCCATAAAACCCTGGTTGAGAAACCCTAGTTTAGGGGTTGATTATCGGTTGCGCAGAGAATCATCTACTTACAGTTAAATGAAGTTTCTTAACTTACATCCACATGAAGATTCTTTGGCAGTCTGTGGTATTCATTGACAGTCGAGCTCAGATAATTAAGTGTTCTTCTCTCTTTCGAAAACAACAGATTCAGATGTGTAAATAAGGACATCAATTATAATAACCTATTTCCATGTTGTTCTAGCTGGCTCCATGCTAATGTGCTAATCCCATTGAGGGCTGCAGTCAAACATAATGACTTTCCCTGGGTGTTATTTTTTAGATGCCTGGGTTCTGCAGTGCAGTATAACTGTGTATATGGATCATTTATATTTTAGCTATGAATAATTCAGTAGGGTTAGATGTATATTTTGTAGAGATGCAAGTTTTGTAGTTGTAGACTATATGAAATGTCTTAAAGGGGACCTAAAGGGAAATATGGTTGCTGCCATTGTTTACCTCTCCTTTTTCAAAATCTAGATGTCAGGTGGTCATGGATTGGCCCTCTGAGTTACTAACCTGGAATGTGTATATAGACCAGGAGTTGTGACATCACCCAGGTGCAGCTTACTATATACTTTTAGGTCAGTGACTTAGGCTGAGTTCACACTGTTGCAATGACGGACATTGCATGTGATTTGCACCACATTGCACAATACAATACACACATTGTATGGCTGAATTCGCATTGCATTCGGACCACAATGGTGCTGGACCCTTTTTTTTTGGTCTACACTGGAATTCGATCGCATGGGTTTTTCCACCCATGCGATCCGATTCCTGCACTATTTCACAGTTTGCTTTGTGATCTGCAAATCGATCTGGGGGTGTCATTAACTTTGTATGGACCATGACAGCCTATATAGTTCATATTACAGGTTATCTTTAAAGTGAAAGAGATGCCAAACGATAACTATTCTTAAATGTTCCTTCCTATTCTGCTTAATCTGCCCTGGTTTCGTCATGTAATCCTACAGCTCCAGCTCACCTGTGTCTGTAAGCAGCTGCTGCAGGGGAGAGAAGGGAGCGCTGACAACCACTGAGCCATGGGAGCCAATGGGTGACAATGGATGACCTTTTATAGCTCCTGGAATTTATTGCCATTGTTGAGCGCTCCCTTACATGGGGGAACCGGAGCTGCAAGATCATATGACCAGACCAGATGAAAAAAGGTACAAAAAAGTACACCTTTTTTTTTTTTGTACAGGTTATGATGGGGAGGGAAAGTTTTAAAGAATACTTGGTGTTAGGCTTTTCTTCCACTTTTAGCTTGCATTCTAATGTAGGCCTCTGGCATATAGGCGGTAAAGAGAGCCAAATTCTTTACTGATCTGAACATGTTCTTGTCTATGAAACAATGTACACATCTGCGTAACGATCAGTAATACGAGTTCGTAGTCAATTTTTTTTTTTTTACGTTTTTTTTAATTGCAGTACATGTGTATACAGTGGGGAAAATTATTTGATCCCATGCAGATTTTGTAAATTTACCCACTTACAAAGAAATAGTCTTTGACTTGGGGATACCGTATCCGCATGACCACTATGCGCTGATATGTTCAGAAATTTAATGACTTCATTCTTGGTGGAGAAACCCTTGTTGGCAAGCACAGAGCTAAGACGTTTCTTGTAGTTAGTGACCAAGTTTGCACACTTCTCAGGAGCGAATTTGGTCCACTCTTCTTTACAGATCTTCTCTAAATCCTTAAGGTTTCTTAGCTGTCTCTTGGCAATTCGAAGTTTCCGCTCCCTCCGTAAATTTTCTATAGTATTAAGGTCTGGAGACTGACTAGGCCACTCCATGACCTTAAAGTGGTTGTAAACTCTGTTACACCACTTGTACCTACAGGTAAGCCTATAACAAGGCTTACCTGTAGGAATTGTAAATATCTCCTAAACTTGCACCTTTTAGGAGATATTTACTATATGCACTGCTGCTGACGTCATTGGCGCATGAGCGCTGAAGAAACAGCCCGCTGGTGCCATTTCTTCAATGGCCGTGCCCGGCAGGAATGACGTCATTGTGGCTCTGGCTAATCACAGCGCCGGAGCACGCAAACCCGTAAGATGTTGGCCGTGGAGTATTTTATACATTTATCTTGCAGTTGTTTTTTTTTTTTTTTTTTTTTTTTGGGGGGGGGGTTGTAAACCCCAGAGGTTTACAACCTTTACACTGTGCTTCTTCTTGAGGTACTCCTTTGTTTCCTTGGCGATATGTTTTGGGTCACTGTCATGCTGGTAGACCCATCTACAACCCGTCTTCAGTGTTCCAGCTGTTATTTCCCCCACTGTACGTGTGTATGTTGTAACACTGGCAACTAGAAGTTGATGAAGAATGTGCGTGCCTATGCATACGCACGTTTTCGCGTGTTTTACTCAAGGTCTTTATGGAACATTTTACCCAGGATCTTTCTGCCAGCAAGATCCTACATATATTCTTCAGTAAATTGTCAGTGTGCAAGAGGCCTCACAAAAAAAAAATATATATATGCCTAGATTTCCCTGCAAGTTTAGCCCCGGTAAAGTCAACACAAGTTGACCACTGCAACAAATTTTTTTTTTTCCTTACATCTCAAAAAGATGGGTTTTGGACAGTTTTTGTGTTGCCAAAGCAAAGAAAAAAAAGCAAAACTAATGCATGCCAGCATGTTGCAATTCCCATGTATAAAAGTGGTTGTAAAGCCTTAATGTATTCTATGTATTAAGGTAAATAAACCTGTGTTGCATGCACCCCCCCCCCCCCAATACTTACTCGAACCCAATCCCAATCCAGCGATGTGCATAAGAGCACCGGCTCTCCTGGCCCTGTCCCTCCTCACTGCACAGATCCCGCTGCTGTCAAATTCTGTGACGAGGGTGTGGGGGGGCAGGACCAAGCCTCCCTGTCTGTGTTGGGGGACACAGACAAGGTGGCTCCGGAACGAGCCCTCACAAGTGACCCCATAGGAAGCAGCTTCCTATTGGGTCACTTGCTAAAGAAGAGGAGCAAGGAGCGTCAGCGGGGGGACCCCCAGAAGTAGAGTATCAGGGATGCTCTGTGCAAAAACCACACAGAACAGGTAAGTTATAATATGTTATTGTAAAGGGGAAAAAAAAGGTCTGTTTTTCCGTTTTTTTAATGCAGTCACCCCGAGTGATTTGCTAAGAATGAACACTGAGCTGGTTGTATTAGGGAACTTGCATTCATTCAGTTAATTTCGCTCAATGGTCAAGTGTTGTATCCATTTAAATAATAATTAAGCTAATTTCCTGAGTATGAAGGGCAGAGTGGACTCTGGACTTTTCTGATCAGCAGTGCATTTTCCCTTGTTTCTGACATAGAGCTTCCTCTGAAACAGTATGGCTGCCTGCCTGCTGAATGCCATTCATGTAATGCTTTCTGCAGAGCTATGCAGATTATGAATGTGTAATAGGTTACACGTGGACAAGAACAGTGCAGAGGGCACTACTTCTTCTAAGCCCTCATGCACACAGGCTGTTAAAAAAAACATTATGAAAACGTCAGTATCTTTGCAGTGAATTTTTTTAACTTTTTTTAACTTTTTTCAGCTTTTTTCAGCGTTTTTGCAATAGCGTTTTTGAGCGTTTTTCGGCGTTAGCGTTTTGAGCGTTTTTGAGCGTTTTTCAGTGTTAGAACGTTTTTACAGCTGAAAAACGTCTTTCAGAACGCACTGGTCCTGGGTTTTTTTTACAGCTTAAAAACGCTTATGCCACTTGCAGCTCAAAAACGCCTAGGTGGGCATGAAGCCATAGACTAACATAGACAGGCCTTTTTAAGCTGCAAAAAAAGCTCAAAAAAGCAGCGGTAAAAACGTCCATGTGCATGAGGACTTAAAGAGGTACTGTGGCTTTTGGGCCAGTTTTTTTGTTTTTAAAAAATGTTTTTAGATTATTTACAGGATTATATGCATGCAGCACATTGGCCAGTAAAGGCTTTGACAGATGAATGATAGAGGATTTGGTTCTGGGAGGGATGGTGTTTTGCCCCAGGTTGAAGAGAAGTAATACCCCAGTATACTTCTTTTTTTTTTTTTTTTTTTTTTTTAATTTTTAGTGAAGTTATATGGCACCCCAAACTCTTCAGTGTACACAGCTGTGTTAACCACTTGCCATCTGGGCCAAATTTGACATTACTCACATGGTAAAATCAGCATTTTTTTTCCTTTTGCTAGCAAATTACTTGGAACCCCCAAACATTATATATTTTCTGGAACCGGAGGCCCTGGCGAATAAAATGGTGGTTGTAGCAATTTTTTTTTTCTGTTGCAGGATACTTGAGCAGCTGTTAATCCAATGCAAATATTCATGAAAAAAATACACTGAAATGCATTTTAGCGCACACAAACACGATATAATACCCAGCGTGTTTTGGTAAAATAAAAAAGATGATGTGCAGAGTAAATGGATATCAAACATGTCAAGATTTAGGCTGGGTTCACACCATGTGCATCATGGGGCAAAGCAGGGTGTCCGGTGAGTCCCCGTTCACAAGTCCGAATTTTTCCCTGAATTCGGGCCTGAAACTGAGCCGAAAACACACAGGACCCTTCTGCTGTGTGCTCCGCAGCCACCCCGGAGATGTGTGAACCGACTCCATTGAGAGTTCACACTCTCCTGTGAACCCAGCCTTAAAATTTTACACAACTGTGGAATGACAACTAAACATTTCCATAAGCGACACTTTACCAGTTTAGATTTAAATGTGAGCTCTGATGCTAATTATTTGTCATAGACTCGGTTCACACTGGTCTCACAAGGGATGAGCAACATCCCTTGTGATGACTTGGGCAGTGACAGGTACTCTTTATTGAGAGAGCTGGGGTCTTAAAGAACCCTGATCCCTCTTCTGTCCTCCAAGGCAGCTAATCAAACACAGATGCCTGGCTGAAAAATGTGCAGCTGCAGCCATGATCCTGGTAGAGCCCCTGGATCCTGAGGCATGACCAGAGCATTTTTTTGCTGTTCAGCACTGCATTACTTTAACTTTGCACGGTCATGCAACACTCTACGCAAATTACGTTTTTGTCATTTTTCTTTCCCCTCACAAATAGAGCTTTCTTTTGGTAGTATTTGATCACCACTGAGTTTTTGTTATATTTTTTTTTTGTGATCTAATCGAAAAAAGACGTTTTGAAAAAAATGATTTTCTACTTTGTTATAAGACATGTCCACAAAAATAATCAATACTAATTTCTCCATAAATTTAGGCCAAAATATATTCTGCTACATGTCTTTGGTAAAAAAAAAAAAAAAAAAAATCACAGCAAGTCATGGTTTTTGAAAATTATAGCGTCTACAAACTATGGTATATATACTGTAATTTACTCCGCTATAGATGCTATACTGTAATGGCGGTGATCAGTGCCAGTGTGACTGTGATAAGATGGCAAGCAATCTGGCACTAACTGACACTGGCTGGGAGGGTCACTGACGTGACACTAATACAGTGATCAGTTATAATACTCTACACACTGACACTGTACTAGAGGCACTGGCTGGGAAGGGGTTAACATCTAGGGCAATCAAGGGGTTACCTGTGTGCCTAACAAGTTTAATGTGTGCTGCTTTTACATACTACTCTGGTTGTTTTTTTTGTTTGTTTTTTTCTCCCAGCTTTTCAAGGAGAAGAAACAACCAGATCACTGTTCACTGTACACAGTTTTGTGTGTTTGTAAACACAGTAGTCTGTGTGATTGTACATAGCCGATCAGCAGGTTTCAGCCAGAATCATTGGCTGAAATCTGCTTCCAAACTGATTGGACACAGCACTGGTCGGCAGGGGGTGCATGCATGTGTGCCCCAAACCCAGAAGCAAGCTGGCCACTTACATTTGTATGTTGCTGAGCCTGCACCTGCTGCCCGCTGGCAGTATATATACTGTGAGTGGTCAGCAAGAGGTTTGTTTACATGTCACAATCAGAATTTTTTCTAAAAGTTCACTTGGGACCCCCAAACATTAAATATTTTGTAGCAGAAGCCCTAGAAAATAAATCGGTGGTTTTTTTTATATTTTATTTTTTTGTCGCATGGTATTTGCGCAGTGGTTTTCCAAATGCAATATTTTTTCTTGAATTTTTAATGCAAAAAAACACAGTACATTTTTATTTTTTCTGTCACAAGGAATGTAAACATCCTTGTGACAGCAATAGGCATGTCACAGGTACTCTTTATGGAGAGACCCTAAATTCCTCCTTCTCTTTTTAAAAGCATTCGATCACACCAAGATCTTGGGTTTCAAATGGTTTTAATTTTTTTTTTAAATGGTGCCGCTGACATCTGGGTAAACTGGATGTGATGTCAGGTCATGGCTTCTGGGTTACTATTGCCGAGAGCTGGTCAAAGCCGTTAGGGGCTTTGTTCGGCTCTGATCAGCCGCTCGGGTCTCACGGTGGGGATGGAAGAGCCCAAGAAAGCCGCTGGAGGTGTGTGTGTGTGTGTGTGTGTGTGTGTGTGTGTGTCCCTTCCCACGACTTGTAAAAGCAATCCAGCGGCTAGTTAGCTGCTAGATCTGCTTTTACAAGAGAGCCGACCACTGGCTCTAAGTAACCGTTACTGGGAAGATGCCTGCAGCTGTAGGCATCAGCCCGGTATAACCACTTGACCTACAGGTAGGTCGCTGGTCGGCAAGTGGTTAACGCAAACAAAACCCTCCTATCCTTTTACAACCAAGGAAGCTGACATCCTGGCCTCTGTTTTGCTCAGCAGTTGTCATAGTGTTGCACACGTGATTAGTTATCACTTCAGCCATTTGATGGCTTGACAGCTTGGTTAAGAACCCAAGCAACTGTGGCTGAAATCATTCATGGCATGCCTTGAATGTAACCGTTTTGGAAAACTGTCAAATCAATGGATTTAGTTCTGATTAAAAAAAAAACGACAGTTGCTTTAGGCACAGGTATCCAAAGTGAATTCTCTTGTCCTGGTGTGCTTGTGGCATGACTAGACAAGCGGCCCCCGGAGATGGTGACAGTTCCATGTCTTCCGATAATCTCTGTTGTGTCTGCAGCAGAGAAAGACAGTTGGAGGCTTAGTCAGAATTGCCGTCCTAGTCCTTCTATGACAGATCTGTTTAGTTGACTGCAAGTTCCAACATGCCTTACCAGCAGATTGTTTATTCTAGTAATTGTACTTGTAGAGGTCTGCAGAGCACTTGTGCAAAAAAATAACACAAACTTTTAGAATTTATATTTACAGTGCATCTGGAAAGTATTCACAGCGCTTCACTTTTTCCACATTTTGTTATGTTACAGCCTTATTCCAAAATGGATTAAATTCATTATTTTCTTCAAAATTCTACAAACAATACCCCATAATGACAATGTGTTAGAAGGTTGTTTTTTAAATATTTGCAAATTTATTAAAAGTAAAAAATGAGAAAAATCCCAGGTATATATCGTAAGTATTCACAGCCTTTGCTCAATATTTTGTTGAAGCACCTTTGGCAACAATTACAGCCTCGAGTCTTTTTGAGTATGATTCTACAAGCATGGCACACCTATTTTTGGCCAGTTTCGCACATTCTTCTTTGCAGGACCTCCTCAAGCTCCATCAGGTTGGATGGGGAGCATCGGTGCACAGCCATTTTCAGATCTCTCCAGAGATGTGCAATCAGGTTCAAGTCTGGGCTCTGGCTGGGCCACTCAAGGACATTCAGAGTTGTCCCGTAGCCTCTCCATTGTTATCTTGGCTGTGTGCTTAGGGTCGTTGTCCTGTTGGAAGATGAACCTTCTCCCCAGTCTGAGGTCCAGAGCGCTCTGGAGCTGGTTTTCATCAATGATGTCTTTGTACATTGCTGCATTCATCTTTCCCTCAATCCTGACTAGTCTCCCAGTTCCTGGTTGTGCAGTAAAATATAAACCCTGCAATTCGTAAAGAGTGTGGTAGTAATCTGTCCCATGCTAGTGCAATACATTTTGGAACTTGCAGAAGATTCATGTACAGGTCAATAGTGTGTAAATGAATCTGTTGAACGTTTCTCTCATGTGAAGTGGTGGACTTTTAGGCTGGATTCACACCTATGCATTTTTAGTGCTTTTTGCATTTTGCAGATTTGCACTACAGAACGTGTTCCATAGGAAACCATGGACTGTAGTGCAAATCTGCAATCTGCAAAATGCAAAAAGCACTAAAAATGCATAGGTGTGAAACCAGCCTTGGGCTGGGTTCACATATGAGCTGCATGAGGCTTACAGCAGTGGTCCGGTGCATCCTGGTTCGTTGCTTCAGGTTCGATCCCAGCCCAAATTTTGGGCCGAAACGGACCAAAAGACGCACAGCATTTTTGTGCATAAAAAAACCTGCTGTGGAGATATGTGAACCGGCTCCATAGAGAGTTGGTCAAAATCTCCTGCTATTGTGAATTGGATGTGGGGCACCTGCATCCAATTTGCAATGGTGTGAACCCAGTCTTACAGGCAGAGAATATATTTGGAAAAGTCGGGAGAGTAATGGAAACCCATCAAATATCCAATCCAATGGCACTTAAAGGCATAGTTCACCTAAAAACGAAAAAACGACCTATGCAGGTAAGGGGTGCCTGTAGATGAAAACAAGCAGTGCAGCTTTGACTAAAGTTGAATAATGCCCTTGCTATAGCTGTAGACCATTTTTATGTCCCTCCTGAAGCATGACTGGAAAACACCCAGAGGTCCTATCATTCTATCTTGCCTTGTTGCTAGGAAGTTGCTAAGAGACTCCTAGCTTTTGCTGTTCACCTCCACCATCACAGAAGCGGGCTCACAAACACTGAGCTTAGAGCTACTGTGTCAGGGGAGAGATAGTGCATATAAGGAGATTTGAATCAGAAATAGAGCTTGCTCCTGTGTTGGTGGAGGTCAAGGTGGAGCTAGTAGTCTCTTAGCAATGCCCTAGCAACAAGGCAGGACAGGAGGATGCAATCTCTGGGAGTTTTATCAGTCAGGCTTCATAAATGGGGGGCCTGTACTTATACCAAGGGCATTATTCAACTTTGGTCCAAGCTGCACAGTTTGTTTTTATCAACCACTTGCCGACCGGCTCATGCCAATATACGTCGGCAGAAGGGCACGTACAGGTATATTAACGTACCTGTACGTTGCCCTTTAAGAAAAGGGTTACGGGCGCATGCGTGCCCGCTATGAGCTCTGTGAGGGTGATCGTGGGTCCCGCGATGTAAATAAGCATTTCCCCGTTTTGCCTAGTGACACTGATCACAGCTCCCTGTGTTCGGGAACTGTGATCACTGTTATGTCACACATAGCCCATCCCCCCCCACAGTTAGAATCATTCCCTAGGACACACTTAACCCCTACAGCGCCCCCTAGTGATTAACCCCTTCACTGCCAGTCACATTTACACAGTAATCAATGCATTTTTAATCGCACTGATCGCTGTATAAATGTGGTCCCAAAATAGCGCCAAAAGTGTCCGATCTGCCCACCATAATGTCGCAGTCACGATATAAAATCGCTGATCGCTGCCATTACTAGTAAAAATAAATAAATAAATAAATAAATAAAAATGCCATAAAACTATCCCCTATTTTGTAGACGCTATAACTATTGCGCAAACCAATCAATAAATGCTTATTGCGATTTTTTTTTTTTTTTTTTTTTTTTTTTTTTTTTTTCCTTCCAAAAACATGTAGAAGAATACGTAGCGGCCTAAACTGAGGGGAAAAAAATTATTTATTTTTTTTTTTTAATATATTTTTTGGGAATATTTATTATAGCAAAAAGGAAAAAATGCTTTTTTTTTTTTTTTTTCTTTTTTCTTTTTTCTTTTTTAAAAATTGTCTATTTTTTTGTTTTATAGTGGTGATCAAATACCACCAAAAGAAAGCTTTATTTTGTGGGGAAAAAAGGACGTCAATTTTGTTAAGGAGCCACATTGCACAACCGGGCAATTGTCAGTTAAAGCAACGCAGTGCCCAATTGCAAAAAAGTGCTCTGGTCTTTTGCCAGCCAAATGGTCCGGGGTTGAAGTGGTTAACTGGTACCCCTTACCTGCATTGGCAGTTTTTTGGTAAAGTTGTAGGCCTCTTCCTACACGGTACAGGCTCTGTTGGGAGTCCTCAACTGGGAATCGGTCTGCCGATCCCCACTGAGCAGGCGGATGGCTGGTCCGTGTCTGCTCTGCTTTAGCAGAGCGGACACAGACACAGCTGGCTCTCCTCTATGGGCCGTCGGATGTAAACGGGCCACCTGTCCATTTACACTCGACTCCCATCTGATCCGATGAGGGAACGGATCGTCTCTTTTTCGCAGATTGGATGTCAGCGAGTGTCAGTGGACACATGTCCGTTCACACCTGCCGTTTCATAGTGGAGGGTGGAGGATCTGATCGGGTCCACCAATTGGTCCGCTAGTATGAAAGGGACCTTTTAAAGACACAATCGCCTGTGTCGCACAATCAACTATTTACTTTGATATGGAAGAGGTCTTGTTTACCTTCACCAATATGAGGATATTTCCTTATGAATTTGCCGCAACAATAGCGCCATACGGTGAAAAGCTCATAAAAGGAACTAGTTGCATTTGTGGCCTGAGCACTGGTTGTTGCAAGGCTTCGGACTACGTACGCATGGCAGAAATGTGTTGCAAATGCTTTGTTGAATTGCTCCCAAAATGTTTTATAAAAATCTAATCCTTTTCTCTCTGGTTATGTGACCACACCGCCTTTATTAGTGTGTCTTGTAAACAAGTAATACTACTGAAAGGCAACTGCTGTGATTGTGCGGCTTGTCTGGGGTCCTGAGGTGAATAGCGAGGCCTAGCTAATCGATGCAGAAGATGTAAACAAACCTGTTTGGAATATGAACGAAGATATTTGGGAGGGAGGCAGAAGCTTTGAGGCTTGCCATTGAAATAACTCTGAGTCACACATTTGGCTTTTATTAATAATATATAAGGCTTGTTTCTGGGTTATGAAGGCATTGTTGATGTAACACCTCTGTCATGCGCAAGGACTGAGTGATGAGACACCAAGGGCGTTCATTTTTCACTCAATGGTGCGTGGGATTCAGAAGCCACTCTTCCACTTCCTCTGGATGAGTTTTCTTTCCTTCCTGAGGTCATATTTATGATGGTGGGGGTAGGGGGACGTCCGTGTGCTGCACATCCAAAAAAGGAAGTCTCTGATAAATACCCTCATTCTCAACAATACAATGTGTGGTGTTTTTTTTTTATCAGTTCTCAGGGACGAAAGACGCCCCCGCCTCCCCCCACTTTTTGTATTGTCTGCTTCATGTTAACTGTACATTTCTGTCCTTCACGTGACTGAGGTCCTGACTACGAACGTACTATAGCTCTTATAAAACGAAAGCTGGGAGTTGCTTGTGACTGGAATTAAGACAGTGATTAATATATCTTCCACATAATTGTGCGTTATAAATGGTCTGAGATAATTAGAACAAATCAGCTAGCCCTTTTCTGAATGGCGTAAACGGTTAACCCCTTAATGCTAATGAGATATTTCCTGTCCAATGTGTATATTTGTTTAAACTGCTCAGCAACAGGGTATAGGAAATCCCAAACAAATTTTCTCACTACTTTTTTTTTTTAAATGCTTTTGACTGTTTTAGGCTGCATTCACACCTGAGCATTTCAAAGTAACGTTTTTACCGCAGATTTGTTCAGGTCACCAATATAAAAGGAAGAAAAAACGCCTGTAATCTGCCCCAAAGAAGCTAATGTTTTTTGCGCTTAGGGAGTTTTTCAGGCGTTTTTGCTTCAAGTGACAAAACGTTCAGATGTGACATGGGAAGGGTTGCGGGACTTTGAATGAGATTTATGAAAACATAATCTCCATCCCTATTAATTGAGAAAAGAGACGGGGTTTGGGACTTTAAATGAGGAATGCATGAAAGGACCCAAGGATAAGACAATGTAGTACGGATGTGTTAGTATAAAACACCCAGCAGGGCATGCATTTGAAAATACATACATAATAGTAAGCATACATAATAGTAGACATATATAACAAAGCATGATGCAAGAAACCATAAAACACAGTAACTACTACTACTTAATCGCATTGCTAAAAAAATCCTCTCACGAGTGGAAACATTAAAACCAAGGTGGGTCCTAGAGTTAAATCATGTTGCATCTGTGTATGACTGATGCGTTTCATGGCGTACCTGCCAATCTTCAGGGGCGGATGCATGATGGAGTAAAATCTGCAAAAGGACATAAATGTGGTGTGTAGTTTTGATCATATCACCCAATAACTGGGAGAAACAAAGATAGCAATGAAAGTTAATCCATCTCCAACCAACTTACTCGCAGCATGCGAGCGTGTGCGTGCGAGTCGGAGCACATGGGCCACCAAATAGTCTGCAAACCGGGAAGTGGGGCCAGTGGCCAGTGGAAAACAGCGACCATTGACATATTTCCAGGTGGGCAGATGTGAACAGGTGCCATTGACATAAATGGGAGTTTGCTTGTTGGGCGTTTTTCAGGGCATTTTTATGAGCTGAAAAATGCTCAGGTGTGAATGCAACCTACGTTTTCTATTTCGTGTTTATAATCCATACCATTGCTGTCTTTTGTAAAGCAGCAGCACTCTAAACCTTTCGTATACTGCACATAACTTAAAGCGGAACTTCGCGGTATCTGCCAAAAACTCAAATTTGTTTTTGATGTTCAAAGCAAACTCTCCAATCCCATCCATGTCTCCATACTTTATTTTGCTGAGAAATCACTTTGAAAAACACACCTTAGCATTGCTTGCTGTGGCCATCTTGAAGTGGTTGTGAAGGCATTCTATGCCTTAAGGTAAAAAAAACTTCTGCATGTAGCCTTATATATTTACCTGAGCCTGATTTCCACCCAGTGATGTGCACAAGAGCCGATGCTCTCTCTGGTCTTTCCCTCTTCGTTGACTCAGGCACAGCAGTGAGAGCCATTGGCTCCTGCTGCTGTCAATCACAGCCAGTGAGGCGTTAGCGCGGTAGGTGGGGCCAAGCGGACACACAGAGCGGGACTTGGGAGCAAGCATGCATGAGTGCCCCCATAGCAAGTGGCTTGCTATAGGGGGGAGGAGCTCTGTCATGTCCCTGGTAGCCCATCCCCCTACAGTTAGAACACACCCAGGGAACATACTTAACCCCATGATTGCCCCCTAGTGT
This sequence comes from Lithobates clamitans, assembly GCA_037952925.1. Classification (NCBI taxonomy): domain Eukaryota; kingdom Metazoa; phylum Chordata; class Amphibia; order Anura; family Ranidae; genus Lithobates; species Lithobates clamitans. The sequence goes on along the minus strand of JBBGZY010000218.1, from coordinate 2,897,331 downwards.
TAACTTCTTCTTTGCCAGTGTCCATTTTTACATTGATCAGTGCATTTTTAGCACTGATCAATGTAATAAGGTCACTGGTCCCCAAAAAGTGTCATTTGGGCTCAGATTTTTCTGCTGCAATGTCGCAGTCCTGCTAAAAATCGCAGATTGACGCCATTACCAGTAAAAAAAATAAAAGTGTATGTGTGTGTGTATATATGTATCTCTATCTATATCTATCTATCTCAGGGGTTTTTTCAGAATTGTTGGTCTTTTTTTGTTTTGTAGCGTAAAAAATATAAACCACAGGTGATCAAATACCACCAAAAGAAAGCTGTATTTGTTGGGGAAAAAAACATCAATTCTGTTTTGGGTACCGCACAATTGTCAGTTAAAGCGACGCAGTGCCGTATCGCAAAAAATTGTTTGGTCATTAAGCAGGCTGGAGTGTTTAATGTAGCATTTACTTCCTGGAATCCATCTGCCCTTAGCTCAGGCATGCAGGCATGCAGGCAGGAGGGTGTGCTTGGCTATAAAAAATCTCCTCCCCTCCTGAAGACTACTGGGATGTTTTGACTTCATTTTTTATCCAGGCCAGAAACAAGAAAGCAACCGAAAAATGTAAAAAAGCTGAGACCTGTACATAATTACCTACGGTTTTTAATTTTAAGCTACTATTTTCAATTCCCCCAGGAGTAAAGCCTTACAGTGTCAGTGCCTTTCACTGCGGGTCTGCCCCTATCCACAAAAGTCACATGTGGCTATATTTGACCCTTATGCCCCGTACACACGGAAAATGTGTGATAGGACCTTGTTGTCGGAAATTCCGACCGTGTGTAGGCTTCATCACACATTTTCCATCGGATTTTCCGACACACAAAGTTTGAGAGCTTGCTATAAAATTTTCCGACAACAAAATCCGTTGTCGGAAATTCCGATCGTGTGTACACAAATCGGACGGACAAAGTGCCACGCATGCTCAGAATAAATAAAGAGATGAAAGCTATTGGCTAGTGCCCCGTTTATAGTCCCGACGTACATGTTTTACGCCACCGCGTTCAGAATGATCGGATTTTCCGACAACTTTCTGTGACCGTGTTTATGCAAGACAAGTTTGAGCCAACATCCGTCGGAAAAAAGCCTAGGATTTTGTTGTCGGAATGTCCTAACAAAGTCCGACCGTGTGTACGGGGCATAAGGGCTACTTTCACACTGAGGAGGTTTTCAGGCTCTTTAGAAATGGCCTCCGAAAAGCGCCTCCCATTCATTGCAGGGTGACTTTTCACGCCTGGGCGGTGCATTCTTGGGATGTTACCAAAAGTCCTGCAAGCAGCATCTTTGGGGTGGTTTGAGAGCACTGTATATAGCACTCCCAAAACACCCTTCCCATTGCAATGAATAGGCAGCGCTTTGAAAGCGCCAAAAAATGGGACTTTTTACCCTTTTTCTTAAAAAAAAATACCCCGCTAGCGGCCGAAAAGTGCTGCTAAAGCGCCGCAAAAACGAGCTACGCTTTAGCGCCAATGTCTGGGCACTGCCAGTGTGAAAAGGGTCTTGGTCTTTTCTTTTTGATAACATAGATGTCTATTTTTGAGTTATCTGTTCTAAATATGATAAACTTTCCTATTTACTAATGCTAGAAGCAGGGGGATAAAAAAAAAAAATTAGTTAATGTTGAGCGAGTTCCTCTGGCTATCCTAAAATAGGTCAGTAGCTGCAAGTACTGTAGCTGCTGAACTGTTGGAAAACGCTTATCTACCAGCCCATGGGGTCCAGCACTGTCTCCCTTACACTCAAAATCTTTGCAGCTTTTTTATTTTTTCCCTCTGTGCCGCCATATTGGATTCAGGAACCGGCTTTCCCATCTCTAAAGCTTCCTTGTAGAGCTGCACGATTAATCGTTAATCGAGATTGCGATTCAGCTCTCCTCACGATCTTAAGGCTTCATTTACATTAGACGTTTAAAAACCTCTTCTGAATGTTGTAACTTGACAGCTAGTAATCGACATTAAACAACGTCTGTTTTGCCACATTTACATGCCGCATTAATGAACATTTTTGCTTACAAGCATTTTCAATGGGAAATATTTTCTGACCTATTGCAATGGGAAAATATAGCCTCCTCCATCCTCCTTCCCCATTACAAACACCTATGAACGAAAAACGCTTATAAATGCGAGTTACCACGTTTTAGAGGCCTTTACAAGCTGTTACAGGCATTTGACATTTTTAAATGCCTTTGAACATCCGTTCTGAATGCATTTTTTTTTGCTGTAGTCCTGTATTTCACCTGAAGTTATTTGTGGGATTTTCTTTGCATCCCGGACATTTTTCCTGGCAGCTGTGGCTGAAATTTTAGTTGGTCTACCTGACCGTAATTTGGTTTAAACAGAACCCCTCATTTTCCACTTCTTGATTAGATTTTGAAAACTGCTGATTGGCATTCTCAATTCCTTGGATATCTTTTTATATCCCTTTCCTGTTTTATACAGTTCAACTACCTTTTCCCGCAGATCCTTTGACAATTCTTTCCCCATGACTCAGAATCCAGAAATGTCAGTGCAGCACTGGATGAAAGATGCACGGGTCTGTCAGGAGTCCAGAAACTCCATTGACCTTTTATACACACTAATTACAAGCAAACAGATCACAGGTGAGGATGGCTACCTTTTTGTAATAGCCAGTCAAGCCCCTTTGTGTCAACTTGTGTGCATGTTATCAGGCCAAAATCACCAGGGTATGTAAACATTTGATCAGGGTCATTTGGGTAGTTTCTGTTGCTATTATGATTTAAAAAGAGTAAACACAGTTGATTGATAATAAATGGCTTCAACCAAACACTAACCATGAGTGAAAAAAGTTTTTGTGCTGTCATTCATATTCTCTGAAAAATGGCCAAGAAATCCTAAATTCTGCCAGGGTATGTAAACTTATGAGCGCAACTGTATATTGTATGATTGTATCAAGTCTATTACCATCAGTGTTTGGATAAGCGATGCAGTGATGCCTTGTGGTTGATGAGTTTATGCCTATTTATTATCACCTTCTGGTAAGCAGATGGGATTCCCATTGGGTGTGGTGTGCTTTTCCATACACACTGAAGCTGGTGAAGGGTCCTTATCTATCTATCTCTTCTTGGAAAGACCTGTTATTTGAAACAAGCGCTGCATTTTGGACTTTTATTTTGTATTGTTTGACAATCAACAAACTGTGCTGGCTGCTTATGTAGATGTTCTGTTATTATAGCTAGCGTGGATGGCCACCCACCCCCCTCCCCTTGTTTTTTACTCTAAAATGAACCTATAAACAGACTAACATGGTGAACACACTGTAAAGAAGGCACCTTAGTGTCCCTACTTAATTGTTACTAAACCAGAACCCACAACATTAAAATCAGTCTGTACAGTATATGCAGTAAAGCATGCTTGTTATGCTCACTGTGGAACCTATAGGGTTAAGCCTCTGCATTGTGTAAAAAGGCTGTTTGATCCTGTCCTGATCCTCCCCTTCTTCCACAGTCCCCAATCCATCTGCTGATAGTACAGAGCCCTTGGAGGCACTCTGCACAGGCTCAGTTTGGTGTGTATTGCTATTTTTTTTTTGGGGGGGGGGGGTGTGCATGTGAATGGCACAGGGCCAATTAGCACTGTCCAGACAGGGTCAGGGTTCATGCAACCCTTATAGCAGGGATATGCAATTGGCGGACCTCCAGCTGTTGCAGAACTACAAGTCCCATGAGGCATAGTAAGACTCTGACGGCCAAAAGCATGACACCCAGAGGCAGAGGCATGATGGGACTTGTAGTTTTGCAACAGCTGGAGGTCCGCTAATTGCATATCCCTGTCTTATAGGAAAGGTCAGAGGAGAGTAAGACCCGGTTCACACACGGGCGGCACGACTTGCAGGTCGCCTCAGCGAGGCGACCTGCAAACGACTTTCGCGGCGACTTGCAAAACGACTTCTGTATAGAAGTCTATGCAAGTCGCCCCCAAAGTCGTACAGGAACCTTTTTCTAAGTCGGAGCGACTTGCGTCGCTCCGATTAGAACGGTTCCATTGTACAGAACGGGAGGCGACTTGTCAGGCGACTAGGTCGCCTGACAAGTCGTCCCTGTGTGAACCGAGTCTTAAAACTCCTCAGCTGGACACTGATAGAAGTCTACTGCTGATGAGAAAAGGTATTTAGCAGTTTAGATTTACTAAAATAATTACATTTCCATGTTCTGTGTACTCTGGGAGACCACATATAGTAAATGCAGGCTCCTGGGTAGGAATGGGCTCAAGCGTGTTTGGAATCCCACCTGCCTCATCCCGCCAGGAAGCCAACACTGCACACCGCTAATCACAGGCAGTGTGAGACCTTTCCCAATCCACAGTAAGGATGAGCTCTGGCGTGTTCGCAAGCTGCACGTGCCGAGCCCGCCAGGAAGTCGGCAATGCGCTGCGCTAATCACAGGCAGTGAGACATTTCCCCATCTCTGCAGCCGCACATCAGGAAATGTCTCACCGCTTGTGATTAGCGATGTGCAGTGCCGAGTTCCTGGTGGGCTCGGCACGTGCAGCTTGCGAACACGCCAGAGCTCATCCTTAATCCACAGCTGCACAGATCGAGAAATGTCTCACTGCCCGTGATTGGCCATGTGCAGTGTCTGCTTCCTGGTGGGATCCCGAACGAGCCTGAGCCCGTCTCTAGTCCTGGGTTTTGTAACACTTTAAGCACTTGCTAGCTGGTCCAGTGCTCCATTGGGGCGGGCCCCCTACCTCACCCACAGGGCCTGGGCAAATATAATTTTTCCTTGCACATTAGCATCCCTTCCAGGTTTGGAAATTGTGACCTAAATATGGATATTTGGGGATTTTAACTTTTTTATAGTGTGTGTGTGTGTGTGTGTGTGTGTGTGTGTTGTGTTTTTTTTTTTTTTTTTTGCGCTACACATTACATATAGCGGTGCATGCCAAAGTGAGAACAATCATTTTAGACCAATCATGTATGGTTGGCTCTAAAGTGATGTCCTGTATGGCCCTTATAAAGTGTCGCCTATGGAGAATACAGGGTACCGAAAGTTTGACTTGCTGGGTGTCGATTTACTCAGCACAGCCTCATCTTTTATAGTATATCAAAAAACGAATGACATATTGCATTGTGTATGCCCTAAAATTACCTTTTTTAGTGTATTTTTTACTGAAATGTTGCACTTCATAAACTGTTGCGCTAATATAGCGTGATGTAAAAGATTGAAACAAGTATAAAGAATGCAAAGGAATTTTTTTTTTAAACTACCACCATTTTATTCTCCAATGTCTCTGCTCTCAGAAAATAAACAGTATAATGTTTGGGGGGGGGGGTGTTAAGTAATTTTTAGGCCAGAAAATATTTTTTAAACATGAGCAACAATGCAAAACTGGTTCTGAAAATGAAAGGGTTAAGCTGGAACTTCTGAACGCAATAGAAAGTGATCTGGGAAGTAAAATTGTTCATACTTCCCAGATGACTTCTGCATTAAAGCGGAGTTCCACACAAAAATTGAACCTCCGCTTTTCGGAACCCCCCCCCCCCCTCCGGTGTTACATTTGACACCTTTCGGGGGGGAGGGGGGTGCAGATACCTGTCTAAGACAGGTATTTGCACCCACTTCCGGGCATAGACTCCCACAGGAGTCTATGCCTCTTCCTGTCCCTCCACAATGTCTGCTGGGACAATGAATATATTTGCCAGTACACCATGGAACGGCGTAAATAGCGTCCAAACGTGTAATTTATTGCATGATCGCAACACAAGGAGAGTGCAACGTGCCCGACGAAGGGGTCCTGCGTGACTCAAAAACGTTGCACTCCTTGTGTTGTGATCATGCAATAAATTACACGTTTGGACGCTATTTACGCCGTTCCGTGGTGTGCTGGCAAATATCTTCATTGTGACTTGAACCAGTATCCAGCTGGTTGTTGCTGCAGCACCCATATTCGTGAGCTCATCCAGGAATGTGTGCAATGGGAATATGAAGTATTGTCTGCTGGGAAACACACGGGTCCCAGAGACAACACGGACCATTCAGATTGAGCTGCGCAACTCGCTCATGCGCAGTAGGGAACTGGGAAGTGAAGCCGCAACAGCAATATTTTTGTTTTACCACACAGCAACTTTGGTTTAAAACGATGCCACCTGTGGCACAACAGCTGAGACGCTCATAGGGCTGGAGATACAAAGGCTGTTCTGAAGTTTAAGGAATAGAAAAATCTGTGAAAGGAGTCAATACGAGCGGTCCTATGAGAGGTGATCCTGCGATAGGATTGTGTGAGGCATCTGTAGCTGCTGGCTGGCTGGCTGTCCATGAAGGAGTCCGACGTATCTGCTTAGCGGTGTCCTCCGAACTACCCCCAGAGTGATTTGCTTTCATCTACTAAGCCTGTTTGGACCCCCCTGAATAAGGGCGGTCACAGGCTTTTTGGTAAGCCTTCAATTTTACTACCTGGTGGTGGGCAACACTGTATGTAAGGACTCATCCCTATACCTGCATAGAGCGTGTATGGTGAAGATTCATCCCTGCACCTGTATAGAGCATCTACACAATATATTTGGACTTTTATGATTTATTCACATTTATATTTTTGATGTTTATTATTTCTTGAGCATTTTTATGAGCACCCCATGTATTACACAAGCTTTTTAGTAAGCTTTTAGACAGGACAAGCGGCGGTCCTGTCATTCATTTGCTTCTTCCTTTCCTCTTGTCTCTTCACAGAATGCCATGTATTGTGTGAATAGAATACAAGAGCTTTTAGGAACGGATGTGGGGGGATAACGGACACTACTTTTCACAGTACAAGTACCGTTAATCAGCAGAAGTTTTGGAAGATCATAGCGGACCGTATTATTTGTCATGAATACAGCTAAGATTTTTAGCATCCCCAACAGCCATCCAAATGTATATGTATATGTTTGGTTCAGGTGGTGTCAAGCGTGTGTGGCGGCAACCAGGTGAGGAGTACAAGGACAAGTGTGTCTTGCCTACAGTCAAGCTTGGTGGAGGGAGTGTGATGGCCTCGGGCTGCATGAGTGCTGCCGGCACTGGGGAGCTACAGTTCATTGAGGGAAACATAAATGCCAACATGTACTGTGACAGACTGAAGCAGAGCATGATCCCCTCCCTATGGAGACTGGGCTGCAGGGCAGTATTCCAACATAACGACCCCAAACACGCCTCCAAAACGACCACTGCCTTGCTAAAGAAGCTGAGGGTAGAGGTGATGGACGGGCCAAGCATGTCTCCAGACCTAAACCCTCATGAACATCTGTGGGGCATCCTCAAATGGAAGGTGGAGGAGCGCAAGGTCTCTAACATCCACCAGCTCCGTGATGTCGTCATGGAGGAGTGGAAGAGGACTCCAGTGGCAACCTGTGAAGCTCTGGTGAACTCCATGACCAAGAGGGTTAAGGCAGTGCTGGAAAATTAATGGTGGCCACACAAAATATTGACACTTTGGGCCCAATTAGGACATTTTTACTTAGGGGTGTACTAACTTTTGTTGCCAGCAGTTTAGACATTAATTACTGTGTGAGTTATTTTGAGGGGACAGCAAATTTACACTGTTATACAAGCTGTACACTCGCTACTTTACATTGTAGCAAAGTGTAATTTCTTCAGTGTTGTCACATAAAAAGATATTATAAAATATTTACAAAAATGTGAGGGGTGTACTCACTTTTGTGAGATACTGTGTGTGTGTGTATAATTATATATATTTTCTCTATCATTTTTTATTTATATTTTATGCAACCAATGGCTCTTGTTAAAACAATCCGAACGTTCAAATACCCAAAGTTGTTTTTTTTTTGTTTTTTTTTTTTACATTTTTCTTTTAGTAGAAACAGTTGCTTGGATTACATTCGTTTTAGAAACCATGGTGACCATCCAAAGGGATTTATTGTGATTTACATTAATCTGCATCTGTCTGATACCAGCATCACACTGTTGTAGGCAAGCAGTAAGCCTGCTCCTGTAGTGTGCCGCTGTTTACGCGGTGTGCACGTGCAGCCATTTCCTCCACACTGAACGCTATAGTGAACAGGTTCCTGTTCATTGTATGCAAATGAACCATTATCGCTTAATGCTTGCTTGGTTGCCCCAATGTTTATTGGTGTGGAAAGTATTGTTTTGTTTTTGTCCTTCAGGAGAGACAATTACCGTAACAAAAAAAAAAAAAATCATAGAATAGTGACATGATTTGCATTCCAAAATATCTATTTAAAAAAAAAATTTTAAAAACTCTTAATCGCTTTCTGCTTTTAAAGATGCAGAATCTTTTGAGCTTCATTCAGTCCTTTCTATGGTGCATTGACACATTTTGCATGCGTTCCTATGTAACGTGGGTTTTCATGCACCATTGATGCAGTGATTGAGTTCTTTTTTTTTTAATGCTACACACCAAATTGTGAAGGTATGAATGCACCATTATTCATGGAATTCATCCTTTGCATTGAGGTTTTGCAGATGATGGATTTGCCCATGATTAGAAGTTTTATGTGCATATAAAAGTTGCACAGAGAAACCATGTATTTTAGTCCCCATTCACAAGGGGTGATTAGCTGTGTACCCTGTGCAGAGTCATTTTTACCGACACAGGGATTCGCGCAACAACACTGCATCCCCGTGGTGGTAAAAGATGGCCTTGCACGGGACACACAGTGCCGGCGTCCCATTGTTGTATATTAGAACACGGCTGTTGTGTTCCAATGTGACGTGTGTGTGTGTGTGTGTGTGTGTGTGTGTGTCCAAACTCACCTTGGGTGCTTTTGGGGCTGTGCACACACGGATGTCACATTGGGGCAGATTTTACTAAAACTGGAGCACTTGGACTCTGTTGCTGCTGTGCATGGTAGCCAATCCGCTTCTAACTTAAGCTTTGTCACCAAAACCTGGAAGCTGATTGGTTTCTGTGCAGAGCTTCACTCTCCAGTTTTAGTAAATAAACCCCCATTGGGACATAGCAGCAGTGTCCCAATAGACAACAATGGGATGCCAGCATGGGGATGCACGCAACACCTGTGCACCCCCGAACCGGTGAAGGACGACACAGGGCATGCATGTCATCACTCCATGCGAATGAGGCCTTACAGTGGTTTTGATGCAGATAATTCTAAAATCAATCGGCTTCCAGTGTGTTTTTAAAAAAAAAAAGCTTAATTGAACAAGTTGACTACAATGCACAGCTGCTCCATATTTTGCTGTTGTGCTGTGTTCAAGGGCTTTTGCAAAAAGTTTAGAAGCAGCAATGTACATGAGGCCTTATTGCGCCAGGAAAACTCCAGTTATGTTACATTTTTTTTTTTAACAATGTAATTGCTAGCCAGCTGCTACAAATTACCTTTCCATTTCAGTTTGCTATGATTTTCTATACAGTACACGGCAAAAAAAAAAGAAAAAAATTCAAACCATTGCAACAGTACTTGGTGTATAGACAGAATTTCCGAACATCCACATCTGCCACTTTTAGAATGGGCACATAAGCAGGCTAACGGGCATCCTCCTGTTCCATGAAATGCAGTAACCTTGGCCGTCTCCTCCGGTTTATAACTCTGGGAGTTTCATTTTTGGCTAATTGCTTGCGTGTATAAAAGGATGGCAGGCCATAGTACTTATTACAACACTGGGAATGACTATTTGATTATAGGTTTCTGTTTCTGCAATTAGGTTTGCTAAAGATCCCATCTATATATTCATGGCTGACTTGGAGGACATTTTTTGCTCAACAAAACTTGGAGTTTCTCTTTAAATCTAGTCTCCTATGTGGCGGAAGCACAAGTCTTGTAATAAAGTAATGAATCATTTATTGGACTCTGTTCTCAGTCATCCTCCATGAGCTACAGGCAGTTATCTGTATACAGAACTGTATATCTGTGTAGGATGTTATTACTACTCAGACTGCCACGTCCTTTCGTTATGCATTAGTACCAGATGCTTTCTTATATCGCCACCCCGTCTCTTCTACTGTTACTATAGACAAAATAGTTGTGTGACATGTATTACAGCTGCAGTTAAACAGTGTGTAGAATGAATGGTCTGTGGTTGTAAAATAATGGAGTGCAGCAGTTATCTGCGAACCAGTCAACATTCACGATTTTGTCAGTGGGCTGATGAAAGCTGTGTTTGTTATTTTTGTCTTGTGTTTGTTATTTTTAAACAAAAAACAAAACAAAAAAAAGTTATACTTGCCTGCTCTGTGAAATGGTTTTGCACAGAGCAGCCCAGATCCTCCTCCTCTTCTCGGGTCTCTCACCGGCGCTTCTGGCCCCTCCCTCCTGCTGAGTGCCCCCACAGCAAGCAGCTTGCTATGGGGGCACACGAGCTGAGCTGCTGCTCTGTATGTCCATTCAGACACAGAGCCGTGGCTCGGCCCCACCCCCTCTCCTCATTGGCTTACTGACTTTGGCTGAGCCACAGCAGCAGGCCCCATTGGCTCCCACTGCTGTGAATCAATCAGGAGGGATAGTCCTGGACATCCGAATCTCTCATGCAACATCGCTGGATGAAGAAAGGGCTCAGGTAAGTATGAGCTGCTGCACACAGAAGGCTTTTTATTTTAAAGAACTGCAGTCTGCTCACATAATTTGTGATAAAAACATCTTTGCTATTCTGAAGCTTCCCTCCAACCACTTTGCATATTATTTTATATATACTGTGATTCTGTACTTGCCAAATATGTTGCAGAAATCTCCCTACACTGAGTCTGGCTGCAGCCATTTTAACTGTGGGCAGCTGAAGTTGCTGCCTGTTCACTTTCTGGATTTACACAGAGAGGCACACACCTCCAGCTCTGTAGCCCTGCAGCTTTCATTGGCCCTCTTATGACTCCCCCCCCCCCCCCCCCTCCCTTCCTGGCAAACTCTTGCGAGAGAGTGCTGTGCAGGATGTCATAAGCCTAGACTAATGACCAGACAAGAAACAGGAAGTGGGCTGTATAAGGTATTTACTGGCAGAATAAAAATGTTTTACTATCCAAAGTTAAAACAACAAGGGCAGAAGATTTAATAGACGGAAAGATAAAAAAAATGACTGAAGGTCCGCTTTAATACATAGAATGCATTACGATAAAAAATCTTCTCCCTTTACAGCCACTTTAAAGTGTTAGCTTATCTTTGCACAAGAAAGTGAAAAGGATGGATGATTAGCTTTTACTGCCCACGCAGCTGATGTAGCAGTCCAGGGATTTGAAAGCTGTGGTTTTCTTCCCCTTCTTTCCTTAACAATGCCGGGACAGATCAAAGTGATTCCAGTTGGTCAAAGCTGTTGCGTGCCAGCGTTGACCAATCAGAATCCTGATCTTTCCCATTGCCCCTAAGGCTCCATTCACGTTAGCCGTTTTGGGATCCTGAGCAGAATTGCACTGCAATCGCAAAACACGGGTTCAGGTGCCATTCATTTTCAATGGTGCCTAAAACGCATAGCGGTTTTTCCACGATTATCGTTGCAAGCCACAGCGCGCAAAGCCTGTTGTCCAAAAAGAAACCGGAGATTCTTTTGGGCCACAAGCTTCACACGTTGTGGTTTGCTGCAATTGACGTGAGATTTATCGCACCAAAACCACACCGCGTTTTAGGTGCCATTAAAAATGAATGGCACCCAAACCTGCCTTCAGCAATTGCAGTGCACATTGCTGCGATTCTGCACGAGATCACAAAACACCAAATATGAATGGAGCCTAAGGAAATAAGACCATATTTTTAAATCCCTGGACAGCTGCACTGGCTGTGTGAGCAGTGAAAGCTAAATGTCCAACGGAGGTAAATCAGCAGGGATCGGGTTGGGGGGTGTAGTGTGTTAGTGTGCAATATTTTACTTTTTTTTTTTTTTTTTTTTCCCGCTTGAATTTTGATTGGTTCTTCTGGTCTGCATCCCACATTGTACTTTGAATTGGCCCATATGTGTTGTAAAGCAAATGTTTTCTTTCACAGGGAAGAGGAGGTGCCAGTTGACGTGTTACGACAGAGGGAAGCAAAATGGCTAGACATGCTTTCAAACTGGGATAAATGGATGGCAAAAAGGCACAAAAAGGTAAAGTCCTATGTTTATGCTGTACTGGCTGATAATCATACACCCTCACCCAGTCATCTGGGTGCAGCATGCTAGGGTGTGCTCAGAGCACCTTGTTTTGGGATATACTTTATTTTTAGGTCCTTAAATATTGTTCAAGCAACATCCCATTTCCTACATGGATCATTTATAATGGGCCATGGTTTGGTTGGAAAGACTTGCAAGTTCACATGAGGTTGAGACCTGCATAAAGGTCAATAAAACAGGATCTGGATTTAACCTTGTGTTCTAAATACCAAATTGGTAAACCATTTTTAAGCAACGTTAAATTAAACTGGGTTACAGGTTTTTGGAACCATACAAACAAATGGCCACTGCCCTCACCTATAACTGGCCTTTGCAGCAAGGAGCACACGGAAGGGCAACGCATGCAAAACAAAACCAAAGACATTCCCAGCTCAAACTCAATAACCAACTTGCAACCAACCGAGTCATCCTGTGTAACAGTATGTGTTAAAAACAGGGATTTAGTTTACAAATACATACGTAAGCTTAAGATCCCCGTCAAGGCACACTAGTATTTTCTGTAGTCCGAACAAAGTTGAGTTTGGAATTTCTTTTGTGTTTTTTTTTTTTTTTTGCAAAGTTTGAATACACCATACTAAACCATAAAAACGTTATGCTGTATGTAGTGATTAACACCCGTAACATCTCAATGCAGCATCCATCATTGAAAGTTGTGATATTAGTATCTGGAAGAGCAGCCTCTGTTTTTGATGTACAGGAATAATGTAGAATACTGCTGCTAAAAGCATTTTTCACATGCCACGGCACTGCAGAGCCTGGACCAAGTCCTATATGGTATAAACCTAAAGGCAATCTGTGGTTTGATCCCCTGTTATTACAGTAATTGTTGGGAACTGGATGCTCGCATACAAGTTCAATCCTGCCCCTCGTGATTTTTGCTGATTGACATATGCAGAAGAAAGACACTCAGCTATGATATACGCAAAGACTGCAGGGCAGTGCATTGTCTAGACATACTTTGCTCAGTTGTTTATTATGCCTCTGACCACACACTTTAGATGAAATGCGGTATGGTTTTACACAGCTGACCAAACTACTTTGCAAAACGGTCCACGAAGTGAAGCCCATTTGCAAACCATGCCTGCACATGCAATGTAAAGGAAAAAGGTGTGTTTGTTTCTTGTTTTTTTATAACTTTATCACCAAATCTACTTATTTTGGCTCAAAGCCATAGCTGAAAGTTAATGTAGAGCTTTTCAGTTGTGGGAAAGAGTCTGGTGATGTCATATCTGCTGCTAGGCAGACCACAAATGATACTGTTAGAACATGTGAGGGCAATCAAAAATGAGTGTTGTTGTTTTTTTTTTTTTTTTTTTTGTTAGGTTACCTTTACAGAGAAAAATAAGGATCATTTGACTTTTCTTATGTACAATGTTTGCTGCTTCAGAATGTCACCTTGCAAATTTAAAGTAGGACTCAAGGCTCATCATAAAAAATTAAAAAAAAAAGTGTTCCAACATGAAATATGAACAAAGCTCATTCTTCTATAGTGTGTACTTGTCTCAATCCAGAGCACTAGTTGTGATTTCTCCCTGCTATCTCTTCCCTCTGCTATCAGCATGAGTCACCTTTTATATACGGTAAATCTAGGGCTGTAGGCCAACTCCACAGCATTCCGGGTGAAGGACCATCAACCATTTTTTTTTTTTTTTTTTTTATTCCATACCAATGGTTATTTGGGGGTGGGAGGGGGTTTGCTAATAATCTTATTGGGCTTAAATTAATTTCCTTTTGATGCTTATATGCATACGATCATTCAGATCCCTTTTATGATGTTACAGGCAAGTTTTCTTTGGCGTGCAATGAACATCTTCTCCTTACTACATTCGATTTTCGGTCTCTGATTATCGCATAGGGACATTTTGTGATTAAGTGATTTTAGAGTAATGGGGTTTTTGTTCTGCAGATAAAGCTGAGGTGTCATAAGGGAATACCACCGTCCTTGCGTGGCAGAGCATGGCAGTACCTTTCTGGAAGCAGAGTAAGGATGGACCAGAGCCCCCATAAATTTTCTGTAAGTATATACTGATGTAAAAAAAAATGCTGTATCTAGTTTTAAAGCTGATCTCTAAGCAGAAGCAATATTTAATGCAGTATTATGCATTGACTGAAAAAACATTGATGCTAATTTTAAACTTGCATCTAAACTGCTGCACCTCTGGAAGGCTTTCTGTGTTTGGATCACATTTCAGAGGCGTTTCACAGCGGGGAGGAGGCTTTGAGGCCTCCTCACTGTCTGTTGTAACTCCATAAATAGTGAACCAATGCGCCGCAATTGCGTGCATTACAGGTGGTTGCTGGGAGTTTAATCAACTGGGTCATGTTTACTGGACATATTGCCTTTCCGAGTGCAACAGGAGCGATAGTTTGTATGCAAGCACCCCCGTACGCTGCCTTTGCTCAAGCTTGCATTTCTAACAGCCCCCCAACCACAAGTCTGAGTGCTGTATGTATTTTCAAGGGTTAATTTAGGCTTGTGGTTGGGGGGGGGGGGGCAATAAAAGCGCTCAGTTAAACTGCTTTTTTAGACATCGAGGCCACTGTACCCGTGCATCAGCTTCCACGCTGTGCACCAGGCACACGCATGCCCACAGTGACTCGTACAATAAACGAGGTACGGGTATGTCATTTCGCGCAAAAGGGCTGACCTGCCGCAGTATACAGTGGGGACGGAAAGTATTCAGACCCCCTAAAATTTTTCACTCTTTGTTATATTGCAGCCATTTGCTAAAATCATTTAAGTTCATTTTTTCCTCAATGTACACACAGCATATGTGTGTATATTGACAGAAAAGCACAGAATTGACATTTTTGCAGATTTATCAAAAAAGAAAAACTGAAATATCACATGGTCCTAAATACTCAGACCCTTTGCTGTGACACTCATATATATTTAACTCAGGTGCTGTCCATTTCTTCTGATTGTCCTTGAGATGGTTCTACACCTTCATTTGAGTCCAGCTGATTGGACTCGATTAGGAAAGCCACACACCTGTCTATATAAAACCTTACAGCTCACAGTGCATGTCAGAGCAAATG
This sequence comes from Lithobates clamitans, assembly GCA_037952925.1. Classification (NCBI taxonomy): domain Eukaryota; kingdom Metazoa; phylum Chordata; class Amphibia; order Anura; family Ranidae; genus Lithobates; species Lithobates clamitans. Next base: position 2,882,198 of record JBBGZY010000218.1, on the reverse strand, counting down.
AGAATCATGAGGTCAAAGGAACTGCCTGAAGAGCTCAGAGACTTGTGTCAATTGTGGCAAGGCACAGATATGGCCAAGGTTACAAAAAAATGTCTGCTGCACTTAAGGTTCCTAAGAGCACAGTGGCCTCCATAATCCTTAAATGGAAGATGTTTGGGATGACCAGAACCCTTCCTAGAGCTGGCTGTCCGGCCAAACTGAGCTATCGGGGGAGAAGAGCCTTGGTGAGAGAGGTAAAGAAGAGCTCAAAGATTACTGTGGCTGAGCTCCAGAGATGCAGTTGGGAGATGGGAGAAAGTTGTAGAAAGTCAACCATCCATGCAGCCCTCCACCAGTCGGGGCTTTATGGCAGAGTGGCCCGATTGTAGCCTCTCCTCAGTGCAAGACACATGAAAGCCCGCATGGAGTTTGCTAAAAAAAAAAAACACCTGAAGGACTCCAAGATTGTGAGAAATAAGATTCTCGGGTCTGATGAGACAAAGATAAAACTTTTTGGCCTTCATTCTAAGCGGTATGTGTGGAGAAAACCAGGCACTGCTCATCACCTGTCCAATACAGTCCCAACAGTGAAGCATGGTGGTGGCAGCATCATGCTGTGGGGGTGTTTTTCAGCTGCAGGGACAGGACAACTGGTTGCAATCAAGGGAAAGATGAATGTGACCAAGTACAGGGATATCCTGGACGAAAACCTTCTCCAGAGTGCTCAGGACTTCAGACTGGGCCGAAGGTTTACCTTCCAACAAGACAATGACCCTAAGCACACAGCTAAAATAACGAAGGAGTGGCTTCACAATAACTCCGTGACTGTTCTTGAATGGCCCAGGCAGAGCCCTGACTTAAACCCAATTGAGCATCTCTGGAGAGACCTAAAAATGGCTGTCCACCAACGTTTACCATCCAACCTGACAGAACTGGAGAGGATCTGCAAGGAGGAATGGCAGAGGATCCCCAAATCAAGGTGTGAAAAACTTGTTGCATCTTTCCCAAAAAGACTCATGGCTGCATTAGATCAAAAGGGTGCTTCTACTAAATACTGAGCAAAGGGTCTGAATACTTAGGACCATGTGATATTTCAGTTTTTCTTTTTTAATAAATCTGCAAAAATGTCAACAATTCTCTGTTTGTTTTTCTGTCAATATGGGGTGCTGTGTGTACATTAATGAGGAAAAAAATGAACTTAAATGATTTTAGCAAATGGCTGCAATATAACAGAGTGAAAAATTTAAGGGGGTCTGAATACTTTCCGTCCCCACTGTATATGCGGTGGGCGGTCCTTAAGTGGTTAATTAGCACTACTGAAGTCGCTCCTACTTTAGAAAAGGTTCCTGTACTACTTCAAGGCGACTTCTATCTGACTTGTGCCCATAGACTTTAATAGAAGTCTCCTCCAAGTCGGATCCTCATCTATGTTGATGTGATTTGGAGCCGACATTACAGGAAGATAACTGAGGCTGAAAGTCGCATCACTTGGATAAAGATTTTTGGATAAGTAGAGTTAGGGATGTGTTTTTTGTCTTTTTGTTTTTTTTGTTTTTTTTTTAATCAAGTAATATCTTGAGGGTGCAAGACAGAAGACTGGAACTTTTTAAAATTAAGTTTGGAATTTGGCGTTAACAGAAGTAATGCTATGTGAACATATTACTGTCTTGCCTTATTATTTGACTCCAATGTTATGATGCTGCTTTTGCTCCCATAGGAGCTGGACTCAATGGCAGGTGATCCTAAATGGCTGGATGTAATAGAACGAGATCTTCACAGGCAGTTTCCTTTCCATGAAATGTTTGTGGCACGAGGGGGTCATGGGTAAGTTTTTCCTGCCTCCTAAAAGAACATTTGCTTAAAAAAAAACCAAAAAACTTGTTGATTGTTATTTCCCGATATTCTCTGATGGCCTGTGTTAACTAGCGCAGCTTTCTATATCTTTATGCTGGCATTGGCCCGCATTGCATTATTCAGACTTTTCCTGGCTGCATAACCACATTCTGTTAAGGTTATTGATTTCTAAAGGCCTGAGAACAGCAGATATTTTTATTAAATCATACGATGGCCTAATGCCATATTTATTAAGCGTTAAGTGCTGTATTATTAGAAATCTTTTTGCCATCAGTATAGATTGCTTTAACCTTGTGCCTGTCAGTACAAAGTAATTATAGAGCTGTTGCTTTGTATTGTCAAACTAGACAGCAATCATTCCCTGTGCTTTCTTTGTTAGAAGTAAATGTTTTTTTGTTTTTTGTTACTTTTGTTGTTTTTGATGGAAAAATAATGCAGGAAATAGAAATGATCGATGTAAATGACATCATCCATAACCAGTATATAATCCCAGTATGAAACTTATGGCAATTTTGAACGGTCACTGACGAGAGGAAGTACACCAAAGAGAAACATTGGCCTCACAGGCTGTGTATTCTGGGTCAGCGACTCCAATTATTGAATCCAGCGTATTGGCATGAAAGCCACATAACTGGCAATTTCAGAAGGTCAGCAGTGGTAGTCTTCATGCCTCTCTCATGACAGCTTTCACTTTCACCATAAAAGGGAACAATCGTTTTACTATGATTAGGATTCAATTATTACTAGGAAGGAAGATGTGTTGGCTTCATTTTAGAAGACAAGGCAAAGCTATTAACTTTTTGCAATTTAAACCCAACTCGGGTTTTTTTTTTTTTTTTTGGCATACAATTCAGTGCTCCCAGCACTTGAAGGGTAAATGGTTGTTAACGCTAACTGGTGCCCAAATCAACACTCAACACAATTCGGTTGCTTAAAGTTTCTTTGTTTTACTGTTCCTAATCTGGTTTATAATATTATGACAAAACTTGTATGACATTAACATATTTATAGTAATTTTGGGAGAAAAAAAAACTTGACAGATAATTATGCAGACAAAAATCCACTTGCTTACCTCTGCTGCCTATAGGCACATGTCCATTGCTTACAATACCACTCACTCCGGAGCTCTCCTCTTTTCTCCCCCTGCTCCAGGCTGTGGGTACTCTACCTTGCCATCATCATATACAATGCAGGGCAATTGCTCCTGAATTGTATGGGAAGGAGGTAAGCGTTTCCAAGGAGTGCCTTAAGCGACCATAGATTATGCGTCTTTCTTTTTTCTTCCACCAATGGGTGAAGGAAAGAAAATCACTAATGGTAGTTATGTTCTGCCAGTGAGGGTGGGGGGCGCACGCTACACAAGGAGCCTTCACAGATGGTAGAACACAATGATTACTGTTAGGGGTTATAGCCACAGGCAGTGTACGCATTTAAAAATCTGACAGGCTTACTAGACCCAAGAGGTTATTTGCCTATGTATGATCGGTCTTGTTGTAGACAATTCATAGTAGTTGATAAATAAGCTAATACAGAAAAAAAGTTTATACAACTACTCCCATCTATATTCTTATTATATTAGATTAGATTGACATTATAAAGCATGGGTGCTCAACCTGTGGCCCTCCGGCTGTTGCAGAACTACTGCCTTTGGGAGTCGTGCTTGAACTGTCAGCGGATTGCAATGCTTCATGGGACTTGTAGGTTTGCAACAGCTGGAGGGTCACAGGTTGACCACCCATGTTATAAAGGCTTAAAATGTACCTGTGCACTGTATTTGCACTTGGGATGTGAAAAACAACCAGGTTTCAGCATGTGGCTTACCCCTTCCCACTTCCTGTGCTTTACCATTGGCTCTTCATTGTGATAGGCAGATTTACTGACCAGTAGTAAACCTTTGAAGGGAAGACAGTCAGCTCTCACTCATAGTAGCTTGTTTGCTATAGGTAAACCAGAGTGCTGTAGGTTTTTCAGATGACGTATAAGAAAGAAGAGTGAAAGTACAGGCACAGGAAAGTGCTGCTATGAAATGTCATCTCCACCTTTATAAATATAGTGTTGCAGCACATTTGTGTTTTAATTATATACAGCAATCTAGTTCAAACCTAACTGATGGCCATAATAACAATGCTGTGTTTCAGTGACATAACCCTCACCTTTATATAAGAGAGATGTTCTTGTCTTTTTAGCCAGCAAGATCTCTTCAGGGTACTAAAAGCTTACACTCTGTACAGGCCTGATGAAGGATACTGTCAGGCCCAGGCACCCATTGCAGCTGTCCTGCTAATGCATATGCCAGCAGAGGTGAGAAGTCCAGTCCACTGTATGCCATTTATGAGGTGACCACAAATCTCATAACTGTTGTCTCTTCCACAGCAAGCATTTTGGTGTCTGGTGCAGATCTGCGAGAAGTACCTGCCGGGATATTACAGTGAGAAATTGGTAAGGACAAACTCCAGTTGTTCTGGCACAGCCACTGTTTTCATTGGAGAGCTGCAGATAAAGATTGGCACCATGCTAGATGCAGAACAAGGGTCATTGAAAGTCGTTATCAAGACTTTGAGTAAGGCTGGGAAAACTACACATAATAGTGTTTTTTGTTTTTTTTATTAACGCTTACTATTTTTAACCGATTTACCCCCTATATACATTTGTTTCACATATTGGCTTGGCAGTATATGTTTGCACAGTGCAGCCACCGGCGATCTAGTCCATCTCTGTAATGAAACCTCTACAATCTAGAAGTTACTAGTGATAAAACGGCAAGCACTTGGGCCTTGTTTATACGGGCGTACCTAAGCTTGCACCCATGCAAGGGCTGTGTTTGTCTACATGAGGATGCATGTTCTGTGCATCCCCATGCAGAAGTCCTATTTACCTCCATGATGCAGCCACTGCTCTCAGTTTGAAAGACTTGTGAGCGCGGGTCCCCAAATCCACACTGTCTACATTCAGTAGGCTGCACCCACACAGCTGTCTAATTGGGAACAGCGGCTGTGTCCAAATTGACATGATTGGGACTACTTGTATAGGGATGCACAAAGCACTTGTGCATTTCCATGCAGGCAAACGCAGCCCTCGCACAGGTGTACAGGTTTGCCCGTGTGAACCAGGCCCTAGTGTACAGGCTATGCTTTACTACCCTGTAAGTACTTGTCAAACTGGTAACTGCCCCCATCAAAAGTAGTGGCTTTTGTCCTAGGTGTAGCAAAGGTTTATAAAGAAGGCAGTAGGTTGAGACTGATGTGTTATGATTGGATGTGTACAACCTTTGTTGCCTGAATATGGAATCATCAATCAATTTTTATTTTTTTCATGCAGACATACAAACGAGGTGGATGGGTAAATTTGTCCCTTCTGGGGCATTGTATTCTCACCCTGACACCCAGCGCTGTCGGAATACACTGATCAGCAGCCACAGATGATAACTGGAAGCCACTGGTCGATTAAACATTTTCCATGTTGAGTGGGGGAGCCCACATACTGATTGAAATACGGCCAGTCCCCGGTGGAGCAGCTACATTTTGATCAGTGTATGGCCAGCTTTACTCCCCCCTCATTGGCCTAATCACTAATGTCTTACTAGGAATGAAAATGAAGAAAAGGCAAAAATTTTAAGCTGTCACCAGGACCAAAACAGAGGGGGGGCATTTATTCTTATGACAACTGTCTAAGAGCAGATATTCCTCACATTGGAACATGCTCTCACTTCCTGTTGAATCTGAAGGGCAGGAAGTGAAGGAGAAGCTCCCTATGAGACACAGATGCCAAAAAAAGTGGTTTGAACTTTCCCCTACTCTAGCTAAAAAAGAGGAAAAAAAAAGTTTTTTTTATACTTTAAGACAGGGGTCTCCAAACGTTCTAAAGAAAGGGCCAGCTTACTTTCCTTCAGCCTTTAGGGGGGCCAGACTGTACCCTGTGGGAGTAAAAAATGCCCGATCTTTCATATTAAGAGGATTAATAGTTGGTGTCAGTGGAAGGAATAGTGCCCCATTTTTGGTGTCAGTGGAAGGAATAGTGCCCCATTGTTGGTGTCAATGGCAAGAATTATGCCCCATTGATGGTTTCAGTGGCAGGAATAATCCCTCAAGGACCGGAAAAAGGCAAGCAAAGGGCCACATCTGGCCCCAGAGCTGCAGTTTGAAGACTACTGTTTTTAGATATACTTTAAAGTGTTACTAAACCCACTAATTAAAATCTGTCTGTATGTGCAGAATAGCATGCTTTTTATACTCCCTGTGGAACTTAAAGCGGAGTTCCACCCAAAAATGGAACTTCCGGTTCCCCCCCCCTCCCCCCCCCCGGTATCACATTTGGCACCTTTCAGGGGGGAGCAGATACCTGTCCTAATACAGGCATTTGCTCCCACTTCCAGCGACAGATCGCTGCAGATTCTATGGCGATCTACGCCATGTCCGGCTCCTCCTCCGTCCCCCCTGCTGTCTTCTGGGATACACACAGGTCCAAGAAGACAGCAGGGACCAGTTAGGATGTGCAGCTGGACTCGCGCATGCGCAGTAGGGAACCAGGCTGTGAAGCCGCAAGGCTTCACTTCCTGATTCCCTTACTGAAGATGCCGGGAGCTGAGGAACGGGTCAGCTTCAGGTGAGGACATCGCGGGCGCCCTGGACAGGTAAGTGTCCTTATTTTAAAAGTCAGCAGCTGCAGTGTTTGTAGCTGCTGACTTTTAATTCTTTAATTTTTATTTTTTTGACGGAACTCTGCTGTAAGGGGCTAATTCTCTGCATTGGCAATCTCCTCCCACCTACACACTCAGCACTCAGGCGGACCCTGCAGTTTATCATGTGACTGTGGTATACAGATCAGCCAAAAAGGTATACAGTGGCAGTATTTTAATGTAAAAAGATTTATAAGCTGTGGGTACTGTGGGAGGGGGTCAGATTAAGGCTGCTTTCACACTGAGGCGCTATAGCGCTAAAAATAGAGCCTGTAAAGAGCCTCTCCTCTCACTCCAGTGTGAAAGTACGAGGGCTTTCACACTGGAGTGGTGCGCTGGCAGGATGGCAAAAAAGTCCTGCAAGCCGCATCTTTGAGGTGCTGTAGGAACGCCCCTGCCCATTGAAATCAATGGGCAGCGCTGCGGAAGTGCCAGCAAAGCGCCACTGCAGCAGCACTTTCAGGCACATTGAACACTTTTTAGGCTGTTAGCGGGGGTTAAAAGTGCCCCCCTAGCGTCTGAGAAGGGCCGCAAAAACGTCGGTGAAGCGCCGATAAAAACAGCGGAGCTTTACCGCCGACGCCCCAGTATGAAAGCAGCACCGGGATTCAGTTTGCTTCTTTTTGATTATATACCTGCCTACTCAGTTGTGCCTCTAGTCTTAATGTTATTTTCACTGTTTATATATCATCTATGGCTGAGTTCTTCCTAAAGCAGTTTTTAATGATCATTGTCTCGTGATTTGTTATTGCAAGTAAACTCCCATTTTACAATAGTTTGTCTGCCGTGGTGGCTCAGCTATGTGCATAATAAATAGAGCTAGTGAATACGTGTAAATATTGTACATTTTTTCCTTTTAGTTACTCCACTCCAAGGTTAAGAGTGGAATATATTCGGTTATGTACCAGTATAATGTTCCTAAGGAAACGCGGTTGGAGGAATGTGTCCAATCTCTTGGGAACGAGCATTGTATTGTTATTGCCTGGCTTTGTCTTCTGTGAAGAATTTGTTTTTTGGTGTAGTAAAAATGACTTGTTCAATGTGTAATGGCCTTTCACGTGTAGGTTAATATGTGTACATATATGAAAGGGTACAATAACTGGAAATGCAAATCTGGCTATAGTGTGCTTTTTTTTCATTGAGTATATTAGAGTATATTCACTTTCAGTAGGTTAGCACAGATAAATGAGTCGCACAGGCTTAAAGCGCATCTCTGTGCAAAGTTAAACCTGTCACTGATCCCTTCCTTACACCAATTGGTGAAAGGTTTCAATCGCCGGCGCCTCTTTTGGGAGTCGGGAGTCCTATGATCCAAGCCTATAGTCTTACTCGTATCACCTGGTCACCTTATGGTGATGATGACATGTGTGCAGTAATCTGCTGCCTGAAAGGACTCCCTTCCCCTATTGGAGAGCCAATATGAAGATTTCACATCACCAGCAGTGACATGGGCACCCAAAGAAGGACCCTCAGACTCTTCAGGCAGATTGCATCCAGGGCTGGTCATATGTCCTGCAGGACTCAGCTATTCTGTCCATAAAGGACATGCGAATGAGGCTTTAGACTTGTTTGTCCTTACTTGAAGGACTTCACTGATTCTATTGTAAACTTTGAGAATGAATTGCTCCGCAGTGGCTGTACCTGTAGAGGTCAGTGAGGGTGTGCTGTTAAAATGTATTTGTTAAGAATATGTAATTATTTGAATGTCCAAATCCTGCCCACATTACTATTTTAAAAAGTAGGAATCAGAAAGGCATGCTATTTTAGAAACTTGCCTTGCCATAGCTCACCTCCTTTATCTAATTTTTAATTTTGTCATGTGGGTTAATAATTGGATGATCCTCGGCTGTACTGGTGTGGTGAGGCATTCTTGGCAGTTCTGTTTTATCATCTTTCAGAGCTTGCGGTTTCTATAATTTTGTTGGCAATGAGAGGGTGTGCAAGTATTCTAATGTAAATATTGCTTAACCTTTCTGAATAGCACACACTCAGAGTGTGTAGTGCAGACTCATAGTCTATCACTGTTCAAAGACCATCAGACAAGGAAACTTGAGCATAACGCACTTCGCTGCTTTTTATTTAAAAAAAAAAAAAAAAAATTGTGTTTTTATATGTAAAATACAAAATGAACACCTAAAGAACAAGTTTTGCACTGCATGAAATTTACTGTTAATGTGTGAATGTCAGCTGCTTGTTCAAATATGTGAAATGTTGTTCACAAACTCTGTTTAGCAAAAAAAACTAAAAATTATTCCACACTTAATGTCACAGCTATCAGAGACTGCAGCAACCTCTACCTGAATACAATATATGTGCATATAAAAACCAAAAAAGAATTGTGCTATTCATACAACGTGCTGTAGTGCTATAAATAATTCATCAATATTACACTGCTTAATACTTAAAGTGCCTCTATGTGCAATAATCAAAGATCATAAAGTGCTTCTGTGCATATCAATCCAGCACATCAAAATTCATGAGAGCAAAGCTATCCAGTGCCCATGAAAGATTGTGAATCCATCCACTGCAGAATAATGAGGCAGACCGATGCTTTGATCACAAATATATGGACTGCACCTCTTTTCGTGAATAATCGCCACCAATACAAAGCACTTAACCTCTGAATTCCAAGGGGTTAACCAAGCATATGTATCCAGCAGTCCTCAGCAATACGGTGTTCACCTTCACAGGATGGCCCCGGAACACCTCGCTTTTTGGAAGATATTGGGCCATGGTGTTTTTGTTCTGTTTTTCTGAGTGATATCGGCATTTTCTCTGTGGTGATGCATTTAAGTTACAGCAGAACTACACTATCTAAGCGCCACAAACCAAAAACACTATTTCATTCATTTTTTAATATTTAAAGCAAACTCGCCCATTCATCCATGTCTTCGTGCTTTATTTTGCTGAGAAATTACTTAGAAAAACACCCCCTAGCATTTCTGGCTGTTGCCATCTTGAGTAAGGGCAGATTATTCATGTAGCATTTACTTCCTGGAATCCATCTCCCCTCAATTCAGGCATGCAGGCAGAAGGGCCTTAGCTGAGAAATCCCCTCCTGAAGACTTTTGAAATGTATGACATCATTTGCCTAGGCATGAAAACTAGGAAGTAAAGAGATATGTAAGAAACGGTTTCAGACAAATCAATATAATATAGTTTCCTACTGGTTTACCAGTGCTAGCAGCATAAGGATTCAAAATGGTCAATGTTGATTGAGAGAGTGAAGTTCGACTTTAAGAGGTGTGCCGGGGGCCATTTTAATCAACAGGCTTTGTTATCATTTTGAGTAATCTAGACTTGGGCTAATTTTATGTAAAAGCTGATTTTAGAATAAGGACAGTAATTAAAAAAAAAAAGTTTTCCTTCTTTTTTCGTAATAAAAAAAAAAAAACCCTCTGCATAAATTGTATCCAGATCTACTACCCAAATTAAGCCTGACAAATATGTGATTTGAAAAAAATTTAAGGGACTGAAGTAGTTAAAAATCTGTACGTCTGAGCTGACATTAATTGTGAGGTCCTGTGAGATATCTATGAAGAGAACAGAAAATGGAGCTATCAAACTAAAAAAAAAAAACCTTTCTATTAAAGTACAGATACATGAGACATAAAGGCTTGGAATAGTTAACCACTTTAGCCCTGCTGTTTGAAAACCACACTGCAAAAACTGCTGTCAGCCACAGTGCTATTTTAAAACATCGGAGAATGAGGACAGCTGTAGTGGCTCCTGGTTGGGATTCTGGAACTGCCGCAGTTAGCTCCTAGACTTCTTTCTCGTCCTTCTACAGAGGGCCCCATAAGAACATTTTCTACAATAGTGGGTCACTGCAATACTGAGATTTATTGCTTATTGACAACAGTGATCCGTTGTAGCAGAGATGCATGGGGGCAGTGGACTAAGTACCCTCCACCCCTCTCCAGCTTGATCTGACCCAACCCAACACGAAGAGAGACACTAAATTGTTTAATAAAAGTGATCTTCTATGAAAGTAAGCTGTGCAAAATATAATTAACCTGCAGTGGATATAAAAAGTCTACACACCTGTTAAAATGTCAGGTTTCTGTGATGTAAAAAAATTTCAGGACTTTTTCCACCTTTTTAATGTGACCTATAAACTGTGCACCCCAATTGAAAAACAAACAAATCTTTTAGGGGGTACTAAAAATAAAAAAAACTAAAATGTGGTTGCATAAGTGTGCACACCCTCTTATAACTGGGGATGTAGCTGTGTTCAAAATTAAGCAATCACATTCAAACTCATGTTAAATAGGAGTCAGTACACACCTGCCATCATTTAAAGTGCCTCTGATAAACCCCAAACAAAGTTGAGCTGTTCTAGTAGGTCTTTCCTGACATTTTCTTAGACACATCCTACAGCTAAAGCCATGGTCCGCATAGAGCTTCCAAAGCATCAGAGGGATCACTCAGGAGAAGGGTACAAAAGCATTCCCAAGGCATTAGATATACCATGGAACACAGTGAAGACAGTCAACAAGTGAAGAAAATATGGCACAACAGTGACATTACCAAGAACTGGATGTCCCTCCAAAATTGATGAAAAGACCAGAAGAAAACTTGTCAGGGGGGCTGCCAAGAGGGCCTACAGCAACATTAAAGAAGCTGCAGGAATATCTGGGAAGTACTGGCTGTGTGGTACATGTGATAATCTCCCGTATTTTGTATGTCTGGGGTATGGGGTAGAGTGGCAAGTGGCTTTCATTGGAAGCCTATTCTTATGAAGACAAACATCAAAGCCCAGTTAAATTTTGCAAAAACACATCTGAAGTCTCCCTAAAAGCATGTGTTATGGTCTGATGAAACCAAGGTTGAACTTTTTGGCCATAATTCCAAAAGATATGTTTGGCGCAAAAACGGCACTGCACATCACCAAAAGAACACCATACCCACAGTGAAGCATGGTGGTGGCAGCATCGTGTTTTTAGGTATGTTTTTCTTAAGCTGGAACAGGGGCCTTAGTCAAGGTAGAGGGAATTATGAACAGTTCCAAATACCAGTCAATATTGACACAAAACCTTCAGGCCTCTGCTAGAAAGATGAACATGAGGGGGAACTTCATCTTTCAGCATGACTACAACCCGAAGCATACATCCAAATCAACAAAGGAATGGCTTCACCAGAAGAAGAATAACGTTTTGGAATGGCCCAGACCTGAATCCCATTGAAAATCTGTGGGGTGATCTGAAGAGGGCTGTGCATAGGAGATGCTTTCGCAATCTGAAAGACTGAGTGCTGTAATAAAATCAAAAGGTGCTTCAACAAAGTATTTAAGGGTGTGCACACTTATGCAAACCTATTCATTTAGTTTTTTATTTTTACTTCCCTCCACCTAAAAGATTTCAGTTTTGTTTTTCAATTGAGTTATACAGTTTATAAGTCACATAGGGCTTGTTCACACTAAATTTCTAACGCTCAACAAACGCTGCTATAGCGTTTGTATGGCGTTAGTATGGGTGTCAGACAGACGTCAATGAGCTTTTCGTATGGGCATTAGACAGGCATTTTACAAGCATTATCGAGGAGTTAAAAATGCTTCAAAAGCCTCATGACTCGACTCAAGGCTTCAATTTTGAAGCAATGTGAATGCTTAGTGTGAACAGCACTGTGTGTATCTTGTGCGTAGGCGTTTTGAGGGGCCTTTTTAACGCGTCTCAAATGCCTGCTGTTAATGCCAGCGTGAACTCAGCCTAAAGGTGGAAAAAGTTCTGAAATGATGTATCTTTGTCTCATTTTTTACATCACAGAAACCTGACATTTTAACAGGGGTGTGTAGACTTTTTATATCCACTGTACATAAGCTTTTGTTTAATTCTTATCATATTTTACATATTCAACATTCTATGTTACATGAATGAATAAATACATGCATATAGCACATTTTAACTGAGTTTACCTCTGCTTTCTGTAAGATTCCTGTTTACACATGTAATACATATTTTCACATTTTAATTGGTCACAATTTATTATTTTAAAGTATAATTTTGAGGCCAAAGCTTTTTTTTTTCGATAGTAAAGGGCAATGGCAGCTGGTGCTCTAATATTTTTTTGGGGGGGGGTGGCAAACCAATGCCCCCCCCCCCACCCCCCACCCTGCGCATGGGCGATGGACAGGAAGGCGGCAATCAGAAGCCTCTTTACCTTAGGAGGCAGATGACAGGGATCCGGGGTAGGGCTGCTGCTCCTCACTCCAGCTGCTCGCTCCGGGGCCATTGTTTCTCCTCCTGGCCGAACAGGAAGTGGGTCGTGAGACCCGATTGGCCGAGAGGTGAATAAGGAAGACAATAGCAAATATTAATTTGCTATTGTCACACAACTGGGTGGGTTTAGGGCGCAGTCCTCTGCACCTCAAGCCTACCCTTTTTGGAAACCAATTAGAGCCTGGGGCTCTAATCATATGCTTAAAAACAAAAAAACACCCCATTGAAATCCATCAGTCCGCCTCCCTGCATGTAGATTAGGGAGCCGGCGCGCCGCCGCCACTGGTGAAGAAGGATTAGAACAGAGATTTTCATTGCGGTCTATGCCCCTGTTGAGGACATTCACCCCCCTTATTTGTCTTGGTGACCATAATCGCCAAGGATGAAAAGGAAAAAAGATTCCAAATTGTTGGTTGTCACCAGAACAGGAATAGAGGGGGAATGGTTAGTTATGGTCTTTTCCCCTCTCTTCCTGTTTTAGCTAAGTGAAGGGAAATCTCAACAGGACACAGATGGCAAAAAAAGAAAAAAAAATGGACATGGGTTATAACCTTCCCTTACTTTATCCAAAATTAAAGAAACGCTTTTACCTTGGTTCTATTTTAAAGGCAAAGTTCACCTTTCATAACCGATTACATGTTACTAAATGAGCAGCCCGCTGTTACAATTAAACAAAAAACAAACAAATACGGCTTCGTCTACCCAGCTGCGTCATTCATTCAGAGGTCTGTAAATGTGAAAACTCCAAGTACCAACAGTCTTTGTGGCTGTCTGCTTGTAGTTCTCCAAGAACTACCAGGGCGCTGCTGAACGCTCTAGGTCACAGGTGGCAAACACAAGGCCCGCGGGCCGAATCCGACTTGCCAGACCTTGTCATGTGGCCCTCTGCCAGGCAACAAGAAAACATCCCCCCCTCGCGAGTGGCGTGGCCGGTCAGTCTCCATGAGAACGAGCAAACCTCTCCCCCTCCCCCTCCGTGCTGTCTCCGCCTCCACCCCTGCCTCCCTCAGCTTTGTCTCAGCTAGCGATGCCGCTCTGTCTCCGCCCCCGCCTCCCTCAGCTTTGTCTCAGCCAACGATGCCGCCCTGTCTCCGCCTCCACCCCCCGCCTCCCTCAGCTTTTCCTCAGCCAACGATCCTGCTCTGTCTCTGCCTCTGCCCTGTCTCCGCCTCCACCCCGCCTCTGCTCTCTCACCTCCCCAGTCCCTCCAGCGACGCCGACTTTTTGGCATTTTTCGGGCATAGTGCATTTTTCGTGCATAGTCACATTTTTCGTGCATAGTGACATTCTTTGCATAGTGGCAGAGACGGCTCCTGGTTTTTTGTTTTTTTTCCCCATCCAGCGGGCTGCATCCTGAGGGCTTTTTATGTTGTGTTTGATGAAGTGTGTGCTGCTTATTTTGAAGTGATGGTGAAAAAAAAACAGCAAAACTGAGTACTGATACTAAACACAGAGATCCGCCCACAGAGGGAGGTACCATATATAGCCCAATAAACCGGAAACTACTAATTATAGCCCAATACAAAGGGAGGGAGCCGCCTATACGGGGAGGTACCAGAGCTGGGCCAGGTAGGAATGTAGGAGAGAGAACAGATGTGAGGAAACTTTGGGTGCATTCCTGACCCCTGCACTATGTGCGGGGCGCACTCCTGACCCCTGCGCTCTTTACATAGCGCACTCCTGACCCCTGCGCTCTTTACATAGCGCACTCCTGACCCCTGCACTCTGTACATAGCGCATTCCTGATCCCTGCACTCTGTACGTAGCGCATTCCTGACCCCTGCACTGTGTACATAGCGCAATCCTGAACCCTGAGTATATACATAGTCCTGCAGATACAACCGGCCCTTTGAGGACAACCATACTGCTGATGCGGCCCCCGATGCATTTGAGTTTGACACCCCTGCTCTAGGTAGTTCATGGGTCCTTCTTGTCATTCAGTTACTGCCTGTCTGTATGTGGTACAGCCAGACAGCTACTCTGACAGTCTGCAGGATCCGTTCATTTCACCCGTGTAATGCTCTGCAGGCTCCTAATGGGAAAAAAAAATAATAAATGCACTTTTTTTTTTTTAACCTGCAAAAAAGATGTACATTCATTATTATTATTTTTTTTTTTTTTTGTAAAGGTCAAATTAAGTGATGCCCGTTGAATTATTTTTCAACTGTGAATTTTTGCCTTTTTTTTTTTTTTTTTTTTTGTACCAGGAAGCGATTCAGTTGGATGGAAGGATTCTGTTTGCACTGCTTCGTAAAGTATCTACAGTGGCCTACAAACACTTGAGCAAGCAGAAGATTGACCCCATCTTGTATATGACAGAATGGTTCATGTGTGCATTTTCACGGACGCTTCCCTGGAGTTCTGTTTTGCGAGTGTGGGACATGTTCTTCAGTGAAGGTAATTATTATTATTTTTTTTAAAGATATGTTTATTGATTTTTACAGACAATCTTGCATACAAAAAAAAACTTTTGTTGTGCAACACGATGCATGGTCCATGCACTCAAACGAGCAATAAACGGTGAACAATAATTATCATCTCTTGTCTCTTGTGGTTATTAAATGTATAGTTACAAGGAACAGTATAGGTGACCAAATTTTGAATCGGTTAAATAGTAATTGAAATCAATAGGGTGGTTAGCGCGACCAAAGAATATAGCTAGCTTATTTACACTGGTGTGAGGGTCAGAGGGTTAGCTGTCCATCTGCCCCAAATTTTATGAAATGTTTTAGTTCTTTTCCGAGTCTCAGATGTGAGTTTATAGAATGGTAGAGAGTCGTTGATTAGTTTCAACCAAAGGGGTCTCATTGGGGACTGCAATCCCTTCCATGATAATAACATGGACTTCTTTGCATAAAAATATATAAGATGCGGAGTCGTTTCTTGGCATCAGAGAGCTACGATAGGCAGGTCACCGAAGATGCCAGGAGGCAGTTCTTGGGATTCATGATGTTTGGTAGACCTAGTGCAGAGGAAATGAAGGCACCTATATCTATCCAGAAGTCCTGAACCACTGGGAAGGTCCAGAAACAGTGTAGGAAATCTGCATTTTAGCCACATCCTCTAAAACATTCAGCGGAGGGGAATGAAGGTAATTTAGTGCAATTCTCTGCAGCTGTATTGAAAAGCTTCGCTTCTTTATATGTCAATAGGTGTACCGTGTTAGCCAGCAATGGCAGCAGTGAAGCAAAAATGTAGGCAATACTTTTTGTTCATGCCAGAGAATGACATATGAACATTTATGAATGTTTATGAAAACCTGCACCCCTAAATATATTGTTAGCATGATTAAAAGTTAAAGCGGAGGTCTGACCACTGCTGCAAAAATTTAAAGCCAGCAGCTACACATACTGCAGCTGCTGACTTTTAATAATCGGACACTTACCTGTCCTGGAGTCCAGCGATGTCTGCACTGCAGCTGATGTTTCCAACAGCTGTCAGGTGCATGCCGCCGCCATTGCGGGTAAGGGAACCTGACAGTGAAGCCTTAAGGCTTCGCATTGGAAACCCTACTGCGCATGCGTGAGGCTCCACTCCTCTCTCCTACTGGCCCAGCAGCCAGGGAAGGAGGAGGGAGCCCGAGCGGTGACGTCAATACCCGCGGCTGAGGCTCCCGGAAGTGGGGAGAGCATACCTGTGAAAGCATACCCCCCCCCCTGGAAAGAAGCCACCAGAGGGGGGAAGGAGTACAACGAGTGGAATTCCGCTTTCGGGTGAAACTACGCTTTTTAAGGTAGGGTAGAGAGGGAGCAGATGTTTCTTTCTAGAAGAGATTACCTAGCCGTGACTTGTCCTGTGAATTGATGACGTGCACTCGTGAAGTACAGTAAAGCAAATTGTGTGAAATTGGAGAAAAGCTGTATTTTATAGCTTACAGTGAGGCTGCCCTTATGAGTCATATCTGATGCACTGTAGTGTCTTCACCTAGGGCATTCTCGGTGTGCTGCCAGCTCAGAGTGTGAGGCGTGCGGTGGCCTTGTTAGATGGGCAGGCTTCATGCTGCAAGGAGCTGTTACTCATTATAGGGTGTGTGACTAGCGCTGCTTGTCTCTACTTGCCTTTCCAGGACAAGTGAGGAGCACACTGTGTCTGTTCTGGCTAGTGTCATTTAGCACATGTTGTCTGTGTGTCTCGCCCCTCCTGTTTTTGGCATTTAAAGGACAAATGCATTTAAAAAAAAAAAAAAATGACTTGCATTATTACATACATTACATTATTACATACATTATTAAAAATGGGTATTATTCATACATGATTTATATAGCGCCAACAGTTTATTCAGCGCTTTATAATGTAAAGGGCGACAGTACGATTATAATACATTTCAATACAGAAGGAATAGGAGGGCCCTGCTCATTTAGCTTATAAACTAAAGGGAACTAAAAATACTATCAATATTACAATATATTTGTATCCCCACAAAATTGAGATGGTATTTACATATGCTGTACCACCTTAATTCTTTAAGTTGGCTGTTCTGGTTATTAAAATATTACATAATCATCTGTAAATCCTTAGTATTTATATTTATGAGATACGTCAACTTCCTGTGCTCTCTTGGATATATTTCCTCAGTAAACAATGCAATGTTGGCTGGAGGAATAAAAAGGGGAACATAAGACAATACAACTGTCTTCAGGCATTTTATGGCAAATTCCTAACCTGAAAGTGAGAAGAACCTTGCTCTACGGAAAGCATTATAAATAGGTTAAGCTATTAGTTTTAATAGTGTTTGTAAGCTGCTCCCCTCAAAAGTGCAAAGTGCTAACTTAAACTGATTTGGGGTGTGTGGTTATAGGGGGCGCTATGAATCTAGTAACAATCTAGCTACAACAATATATTAAAGTGCATAGTGCTAAACAATTCATATAATATACATGACATATGTGCTTAGAAAAATTGACAAAGTAAATATTGCTGATGTACCGGTATGGATAAAGCTTGGAACCTTGTTTGTCTCCACTGCAGTTACCCATTAAAAAACAGATAAAGACGGGATTATAGTGTAAAACCGTTTAATATAAAATAGTGGTTAAAAAAACGAAAGCCAAATGTCCACTTACATAAGTCGGTGCCTTAGCCTGGCACTGAGGATAATAGCGTAAATCACCAGGCAAATGGATGATTTGTTCAGTTTCCGCTTGTAGAACCGGCGTGCGTTCCACCGCCGTGGAAACAGTGTGTCAAACTACTTTAGACAATTTCACAACAGCGACCCAACACTGCTTACTTTTTATGGAATAGATGGAGTTAAAAAAAATTGCAGAGGGAACAATCTTAAGGGAGCAGTTTTACAAAATGAAACGAAATGGCTAAATAAATTGGACACTTTACAACCCGCTGGCATGAACATATAAGTAGATCTAAATGGCTTTCTAACAATTGATTAATTAGAAAATTATATGTATTCATTAAACATAGGCGTCCTTTATACATATAGGGGGGTTGTCGTATTGCCAGGTTCGGCAAGATTCCTGACCCACAAAACGCAGCCTAAACCGACGACTTTTTTAGTTAAAGAGCTCACGGTGGTCCGGTGAGTAGGCCTTTCACTCACATCCACTGGGTGATTTATATGACGTTTTTGCCATTGGTGATGGTGTAAAGATTGAAGTCCTATCACAACTAATATATGGACTTTTGTTTTGATGAAATATTTACTTTATTGCCAATTTTTCTAAGCACATATGTCATGAATATTATATGAATTGTTTAGCACTATGCATTTTAATATATTGTTGTAGCTAGATTCATAGCGCTCCCTATAACCACACACCCCAAATTCCTAACCTGACTAGCCCAAGAATGCAACCATAGATCCACTGCTTGAAAGTACAGTGTAGCGATTGTAGTCAGAGAAAAAAAAAAATGCTTTTGGTGCTGGCATGTTAAAGCTATTGTCAAGATCTGTGTATACCAGGTTTTTAAAGTCAATGACTCTCAACTGTCTGATACTCTAAAGATGTTCTGCATTTGACTGTATAAAAGGGTAAATTTCACCCATACAAATCCAGGGTTCAGAGACAATTGAACTATACTGCCACCTACAGGAGGATTTAAACACTGGGCAAAAAAAAGAAAAAAGTGACTAGATTAGTTTAACTCCTCCCACGGCCAACATGCCTACGTGGTGTGTTTCCAAGAGGATAGATGCCTTTTCTTGACTGAGAAAAATGTAAAGGCCAACTCCAGGAAAATGAAGAAAATTCCACCTTTGCCCTCCGTGTGACGTCCCTTCCTTCAGATCTGCCTTGGACACCCTCATTACGATGTAAATGGGGGTAGGAGTACCCTACCCGTGGCTTTTCCATTTGGCCTGTCCACTGCACTCCGAGTGTTTGCTTAGGTAGTGGCCCCTGTGCTATCCTTCCTGCACTACTATCTTGGGATATCTCTATGACCTCCTGTTGCCTCCACCCAGGTTCTGGCTGATAATGTGATGTGGACAGTTGAAAAGGTTCTGCTCTGGAACGCATTGCTTGGAGTCTTATCCTAGACATAGCTCAAGTCTGGTTTTTTTCTCAAGTGATTCTTCTAACTCTCCCTTCCAAGACTCCTAACTCCACAGTCCAGGAGCCCCTCGACTTTCGGGGTAATGGGTCCCACACCAGAGGTGTAACTAGAACCGTCAGGGCCCAGTGCAATAAACCAGTAGGGCCCCCCCCCTTACTTTAAAGGGGTTAAAAACCCTCATGGTTTTTCACCTTAATGCATTCTATTCGGCCGGGAACGAGTACCCCATATCGGTGCCGGGGGGCGGGGCTGAGTCCTGCATTCTGTGTGAATGGACACAGATGCAGGACTCGGGAGCGCACCCACACGGGTGTCCACCAAGTAGAGCGCTTCTCCGACGTGGACACTCGATGCGGAGAGGAGCCAGGTGCGCTGCTGAGGGACCCCAGAAGAGGAGGATCGGGGGGGCTACTCTGTGCAAAACGAATTGCACAGTGGAGGTAAGTATGTCATGTTTTATTTAACATTTTATTTACAATCCCTTTTAAGGTCCATAGCGGTCTTTTTTTATATGGCAGTCTGCAGCGTTCCCCTTTACATCAGAGCTCTCCCTTACATCAGGGTCTTTAGCATTCCTCTTTACGTCAGAGTTCCCCTTTACATCAGACTCCATTATTCCACTTTACATCACATAAAGTTCTCCCTTCCATCAGAGTCTGCAGGGTTACCCCTTACAGTGTACCGCGATGAAAATCTCTGGATCCTGATGTAAAAGGGGACTCTAATGTAAAGGAAAATGTGGCGGACCATGATGTAAAGGGGAACACTGACTCTCTAAGGGGGGCTCTGATGACCATGGTCTCTCTTACATCATGGTCCGCAGCATTCCCCTTTACACCAGAGTCCACAGGGTTCCCCCTTACAGTGTAAGGTAGAACTAAAGCGTTCCCCTTTACATCAGACCCTGATGTAAAGGGGAACGCTGTAGACTCTGATGTAATGGGAGGGGCCACCGTACATCAGAGTTTCCCTTTTACACGAGAGTCTACAGCGTTCCCCTTTGCATCATGGTCCGCAGCATTAACTTTTACATCAGGGTCTGCAGAGTTCTTTGGGGGGATTCCTGGGGGGAATCCTTCAGACTTTGATGTAAAGGGTATGGTGTGGGGGGGGGGGGGGGGGGGCGACTCTGGTGACCCCCCCCCTCCAATGGACTCTGTGTGGCCTGGCTGGAGCTGTCACCACCTCCATTGCTCGGGTGCAGGACAGGCTCAGTCAGACCTTGGCTTTGATCTATCATCCTCTTCTTCTCCTACCGACTCTCCCACTCCTCCTTCATATCACCCACCCGTTCAGTGTAGTTTGTCATCTCATTCACAAGTAACATTTGTTCCATAGTTGTGGTTTTGGGCATCATATTGTTGAAGACCAACTCCACTTTGTATATGGGCAGACTTCAACAAAATGGCGCTGGCAATAGAGACATTGGCTTGGCAGGGGGCCAGGCTCCTGCTGATGGAGAGCTGTCCCATCCAGGACATCCGGAGTGCGGCTCTACAGACGTTCTGCAGGATTGGTGTGTGCTGGCCTATTCTCCTCCTTTCTAGAAAACGTCACTGCGCGCCCGTCCCGCCCCCGAGCCTGTCTGAACCCGAGCACCATTTGGCCGTCCTGGCCCCCTCCCCCCACAGTGGTGGAACACCAGGGCCCAGTCACGAGTGCAACTGCTGCGACCCTGGTAGTTCTGCCACTGCCCCACACCCAGAAGTGTTCCAGGACCTTTGTCTGCAGATAATGAAAACTTCTGATGGGAGTAGTAGAGCCCAATGTACGCCTTTTGCTTTCTTTGAAACCCCTCCCTCATCTACTCCATAGGATCCAGAGATACTCATAGCTTCTGGATTGGCCCAAGCAAATGTAGTACTCTGATCTGATCAGACTCTTGGCAGATGCTCAATGGGCTCTCCTAGACTGTCTAAATCAGCCTTTCTCAACCTTTTTACCATAGAGAAACTGCTAAATCTCATTGTCATTAGGTTATGGGGAACCCCACAAAATTGATTATATCTACAGCTCATTGTATATTTTTTTAATATATTCTTATTCAAAGAATCATGTACCACAATTCAAGCAGTGTAACAATCGCTTAAGTGACCTAAATGCAGAATCACATTAATGTACAGGCATCCATGTTGAATTGCTTAGTGAATACTCTGTTTTATGTCATACAACTCGTACAACATACTGTGTGCTAACTAACCTGACCCTCTTAAAAGAAAGAATGCCCTATTATGCTTACGATCACTGTGGTGCCCCCATACAATGCTCCTTACATTTGTAAATATTTGTAACTTTTGTGAGACACAAATAGAGATGCTCTGCTGGTTCCATGACTCTGTCAATTGGCATTTGTGCCAGAAGTTTGAAAGCACTACTGCTTAAGGAACCCCTAGCAACCTTTTAGAGGAACTCCATGGAACCCTGGTTGAGAAAAGCTGGTCTAGATCTTCTGTGCCAAGTACTGGTTCTTGGTTTTAATAAATTGAAGCTGTGACTACCATCAAGGGACAAATCTTGGTGCTTACAATCTTAACTTAAAGACTGCTATCGTATAGCTTTCCCTGTGCTACCTCCTGTAACTCGTGGGATTTGAATTTGATTTTCTCTCCGCTTAAAAAACCTTTTGAAACTAAGGTATATTTTATTTATTTACTCAAAAGGTTGTTTTCCTTGTTGCCATCATCTTTGCAAGGCAGGTGTCTGAGCTAGTGATTTTGGGCTTTAAGGCCCAAAGTCGCCTTCCTAAGGCAGTTTCAGCCTTTCACCTCAACCAAGACATTGTTCTTCAATCCCTCTGTTTATTTACCTCCAGTACATAAAAAAGACATTTCTTTTCACGGGCTGGATATATTTTGTGCTGTGTGAGTTTACCTCGCAACCTCTCTTCAGAAAGAGGACTCCCTTTTGTTATTCCAGATGCTCAACAAAGTTGGTGTGTGGAAAGTTTTGGTGTTTTCTGGTGATATATTCTATTCTGTTTCAAGCAGTTCCCTTTTGATCAATTCTAACCAATATGTTCAATGGTAATGACACCATCCCTATCACTACTGCAACCTCATTGCCGATCTTGGGTCTCTGTTTTGAAGCTGTATGCATAATGGTACTAGACGTTTTATTGTCAGTGTTTCGGCAGCGCTCAATCCATCTTTCTCAAACAGACTGAAGCTCCGTTGAGGTGTGTATGTATATAAGTGTGTGTGTGTTTATATATATAATATAAACAGACGAAAACCGATTCAGCCCACACCATTAGGGTTTCCCTTTTTAATGCTGTGGGTAGTACGCTTTATCATGTTTACAAGTCAGCCTCACATTCCGCAGGAAAGTCAGTTCTCCACTGGAGTGATGGCTTCCTCTTTCAGAAGTCAGAACTGCTGCCGGTGAGGTATACTCAAGTACAGTATGTGTGGTATGCATGCTCACTTCTGTTTACTTAGGTCAAAAATGTAAGCAGTGACTTCTAGAGCTTAAAGGACACATTCTCTACTTTTACTGATCCCTATTATACTATATTTCTCACATTTGCATGACAGGGAGACAGAAGGATATCGGGCAGCCTACATCCACAGAAGATCTGTGGTTAGTTTTCCAAGATGTTTAGAACAACCTACCCGCAGAGTTCCTTCAAAAAACTGTGCAAATGTACCTATAAGAAATGAAGAATTTCTGAAAGCATTCTTAATTTGCAGCTTTTTTTTTTTTCACAACTGCCTAAAACTTTTGTGTGTATCATAAAAATATGAAACGTTCCACACTCCAACTTTATTAAGTCACCAGTAGAAACAACTTTAACCATTTTGGGTTCACACAGGGTCTCCATCAGGCAAACGGTGATACTATTAGATTGTAAGCTGTCACAAGCAGGGCCCTAATAACCCTCTGATATGGAATTGTATTGAAACTATATTGTCTCCCTTTTATATTAAGAAACACTGCAAACCTGAAGAGTAATACAAGTAGATATACATAAAGTCAGTCTGTGGAACATTTTGATGTGATGTTGATCTGTAGTCTGCTCTGAGTCGTCCTTTTATGTGTATAATTTTTCAGCTTCAGCTATTATACTCTGCAAAGATCCTGAATGTTAGAAGTATTTATCTGCATACTGAATAAAGGTATGGAAGCCCTAGCATGAGCATGGCAGCCAGGGAACTAGAACTTGCAGAATAAGTGAGCAGAAGCTGCAACGGTTTGTGTTAGGAAAATATTCCTTTTACATATTTTTTTTTCTTTTTTTTTCCCTCTCTGACCTTCTGTAGAGATATGCAGGACTTGCTGTTGAAACACTTGTCCTAAGCACAGCTTAAGTAGCAAAGCCCTAAATACAAGGTACCATAGTCTATAACAACCAATCGGGAAGCTGATACAAAAGGTCCATGTGTTCCTAGAACTG
This sequence comes from Lithobates clamitans, assembly GCA_037952925.1. NCBI lineage: Eukaryota > Metazoa > Chordata > Amphibia > Anura > Ranidae > Lithobates > Lithobates clamitans. Next base: position 2,858,566 of record JBBGZY010000218.1, on the reverse strand, counting down.
TGATAGCATCTCCTGCTGCCCTCATGTCTGAGATAGTATGTTGGTATTGTGGCCTTCAAGAATCTGAATAGTTTAAATAGCTCTGGATATACATTTTAGGTTGTAGGTCTGGAATCATTGTTTAATATTTCAGGCACAATTTTGACTGCTATGTTATAATAGTACAATGTTTGTTCTTTACAGATTAATAGTGAGTTTTTAAAATTTCAGATTTTTTTTTTTCATATTTGATTTGTTATACACTTATTTGTATTTACAGGTGTAAAAATCATCTTTCGAGTTGCACTTATCCTTCTAAAGTATACACTTGGCTCCACTGAAAAGCTCAAATCGTGTCAGGGTCAGTATGAAACAATGGAGAAGTTGAGAGCAATTGATCCGAAATACATGCAGGAAAATTTTCTTATCGCAGAGGTGAGCATTATGTAAAAGAACAGTAAAGTAGGTCATGAAATTTCTTTGTTTTGTTTTTTTTGTTTATCTTAAGAGCCGGTTCACACTGGGACGACTTGTCAGGCGACTTAGCTGCCTGACAAGTTGCGTTCCATTCTGTACAATGGAACTGTTCTAATAGGAGCGACTCAAGTCGCTCCGACTTAGAAAAAGGTTCCTGTACTACTTTGGGGGCGACTTGAGGCGACTTGTATTGACTTCCCTCTCCTTTAGCCTCAGTATATTGCTCTGGCCTGCACGCATCCGGGAGGGACGGGGGTAGGTGTGTTACCTTGCCCCATTAAATGGGACCACCACCAAGTAATTTTACTTAGTGCTAATTACGATGTTCCAATGATCACAACCACACCAGCAATAATGCCCAATGCCTCTCCAATTTTGGAGTTTTTAAAGTAACTCAACGAACCATATTATAAGTGAGTGACTTATTATCTAACCATATATTGGATAAATAAATCCATATTTTCATGTTATGGTAACCCACTCATTATTGTACATTTTAATTACTTTAGATGAATTGCTCTTTTCTGCTACATCCCTGAAGGACAAAAACTGTTTATTCCGAAACGCGTTGGGTGTGAAAGAGCCCTCGTATAATCTATTGTTCGATAATAACATTGAAATTTATTGATTCTGTAATATGGTCCGTTGAATGTATGATACATTATGTTTTTAATCTGTTTACTCTCTATACTCTATATTTACTATAAGCAAATCACCCCATATTAACTGACTTCTTTATAGAAGTCGTTTTGCAAGTCGCCGCTGCTGTCGTGTGCAAGTCGCCTGAGGCAGTCGCGCTGCAAGTCGTGTGGCCTCAGTGTGAACCGACTCTTATTGCGATGACAAATACATAACAAAGCAAGGCCCAGGTTGCAGCAAATGTTCAGATAATAAAATATAAGATACAGCAAAGACCTTGTAATGCCTCAGCACATCTATCTATAGGCTAGTATGGTACAAAAGACAGGCCTCATAATAGCCTAAATTGAGGTGGTCAAAAGTGTGCGTTTTATTCTTACTTTATATTCGAGTTCTTAGAATAAGTCTTTTTTTTTCTGTTTGCCCCTTTAACCCCTTCCAGACAACCGTACGCATTTATGCGGCTTCACAGAAGAGGGCTTTTATCTATGGGGCTGCATATCTGTGTACCTGTTTTTGTGCTGGGAGCGTGCACTCGGCACAGGGACTGGTCTATCACGGAGAGCCCCAGGTCTCCTACTAATGATCGGGATTATCTGGTCGCTGTGATAGCCTGTGATTGGCTAGCACAGTGATCAGTCCCTGTACAGCCCTCCCATGTGTTTACTTCCTCTTCTGATTGAAGAGAAAGGTGCATTGGGGTTGATTTACTAAAGGCAAATCCACTTTGTCACTAAGAATATGTCCTCCCTTAATTGATAACAACAAATCTAAAAATAAAATTTCCTCATGATTAACAGACATGTTGAATTTTAGACCTGGAATCAATAGATTTAAATATATATTGAACAATGATAGAGATTCAAAATCGCCTACCCAAATGGCGAAGGTGTCATCAATGAACCTGTACCAAACTGTACATGTACAGTTAACACTGAAAAGTTTACAATTGTAGACGAATGCCTGTTCTAACATGTCCATAAATGCATTGGCATATGAGGGTGCCACATATGAGCCCATCGCAGCTCAAGCGAGCTGCAATATAGTCCTTGAATAGAAAAAAAACTCTCTTCCAAAACCATCTTCAACAAATCCAAAAGAAATTTGTGCAGGAGTGTATATTTTAGACCTGTCTAATAGACGTTGACATGCTTCCAGGCCAAGAGTGCGTGGAATGGCCATATATAAATTAGCCACGTCCCATGTGACCAGCACCAAACCTGGTGGTAATATAAGATTTTGGATCTTGCTAAAAAAAAAAAAAAAAAAAAAAAAAAAAATCACTATGATTCATTAATTAATTGATTCCAATTGATTCCAAAATGTGATGTAAAAGGGTACCCCGCGCTGCCTAGACTAGTGATCAGGAGGGCCAATCACAGAGCCCTCCTGCCGATCGGAGATGCGCCGCGTCCGGGTGACACGAGCTGCGCGGGCGATCCCCCTCCTGATGGACGTTCCTGAACGTCTACTCAGAAGGGGAGAGCGCCCACTCGGCCGTTTATGTACAGTGGCCGGGTGGGAAGTAGTTAAGAGGTCCTGTCATGCTTTTTTTCTATTACAAGTGATGTTTATATTCCTTGTAATGGGAATAAAAGTGGCACTTTTATGTTTACACGGTTTAAAAAAAAAAGGTAAAATAAGAAAAAAAAATTATTTTTTTAAACGCGCCCGTCCTGCCGAGCTCGCATGCAGAAGCGAACGCATATGTGAGTAGCGCCCGCATCTGAAAACTGTGTTCAAACCACACATGTGAGGTATTGCTGCGATCGGTAGAGCGAGAGCAATAATTCTAGCCCTAGACCTCCTCTGTAACGCAAAACATGCAACCTGTAGAATTTTTTTAATGTCGCCTATGGCCGCAATTTTGAAGCGTGACATGTTGGGTATCAATTTACTCGACGTAACATTATCTTTCACAATATAAAAAAAATTGGGCTAACTTTACTGTTGTCTTATTTTTTTATTCAAAAAAGTGTATTTAAAAAAAAAAAGAAAAAAAAAAGTGCGCTTGTAAGACCGCTGCGCAAATATGGTGTGACAAAGTATTGCAACAACCGCCATTTTATTCTCTAGGGTGTTAGAAAAAAATTGTATAATGTTTGGGGGTTCTAAGTAATTTTCTAGCAAAAAAAAAATGTTTTTAACTTGTAAACAACACATCAAAAAAAGAGGTCCGGTCCTTAAGTGGTTAAACACGCTGCTAATAGTATTGGCAAAATTTCCATTCAGTGCAGCTCAAGCAGACATGATACAAGAGATCAATGCAGCCTCACCAGTGCCTGAATCAGAGTGGTTATCTCCCGCTGTGTCACGGAGCTTGATTTGAATTGCCAGGGCCGGGTGGCCGCAGTAACAGTATCCCGCCTCCTGTTATACATCAAACTGATTCAATGTACCCGGACTATTCAGCTCTGTGACACAGGGAGATTGCTGCCCTGTGTGAAAAGGAGTGTGTTCTTTGTTCTTGCCAAAAACAGGTTTCGGCCGATATGTTTGGGCGGACGAAATTTCGGTGCACCACTAATGGGGAGTGCACTTTATCTGATAGTAATGTGTAAGTGTAATATATTGCCGTTTGCCAGTCCTTAGCTGTGGCAGTGGGTGCATCAGTTTTCTCTTTTTCTGGCTTTTCTTCATTACCAGCCGATTCTGCCATAAACGCACATTCTGTCTATGATGACAACACTTGCTCACTGTACTGTATCTTTGGAGGAGCAGGGTTGTCACTTTAGGGCATGAAGTATGTTAGGCCCAAAGAACACTCTTCTCCACAACAAAAGTAGGAGGTATTCTGGACTTCACAGAGAGCTGGGAACAGTGATAACAGCACAGCACATTAAGTTATTAGCTAATTCCTTCAGCCCCCCCCCCCCTTTTTTTTTTGTACTGTATAAAACTGACTGGGACGAGTCTGAGACTATAGGTTGGCAGGATATGGGGTCTTTGGTCGAGCATACTGTGAAAGCGTAGAGTTATTCTAGATGGTGACCCAATTTACTGCATGGTAGATATAATGTTGTGTTCTTATTGTGGGATGTTTGAATCTGATGGTGTGTTATAGTTTTCTCCTGTGTATGTTCTCAAACTTGTCTTAATATTGAATAAATAAAACAATTGAAAAAAACAAAGTTATTAGCTAATATTTATGGCAGGAACAACAGATAATTTTGCATGTATTTAAACAGATCTGAAAACATGCTGTTTATGGTATGTTTAGAGTGTAAACCTAGCCAAAACTTTACTTTTCTAGGGATGTGTTAGAACTCCTGTTACGTTTTTTTCATTTTGATCTATGTCCCTATTGAGGAGTATCACCTTCTGGGGGGGGGGGGGGGAGAGAACTGTGTGCAGCCCCCCCCCCCCCCTTTTATACTCGCCTGATCCACTGATGTGCATGACAGCAGAAGCTCTCCCGGGTCTCTCTCATTGGCTCGGGGGATCCAAGAACAGTAGGATCAGGGCTGCTCTGTGCAAAACCATTGCACAGAGCAGGTAAGTATGACATATATTTGTTATTTAAAAAAAAAAAAAAGAAGAAAAAGGAACCATTTACAAACACTTTAACTATTCTGCTTTATCATATTATATGCTTTATCATAACAAAACTACCACTGCCAGCTATGTCATATACAGGTAACAAAGGCAGGTGAAAAATGCCTTGACTGGAGTTTTTATCTTTTCAGTGTATATTTGCAAAAGTTCAACATTTTGTGAAAGTAACATGTTTCTATCCTCTTCTTTTTTTTTTTTTTCCTCATAAGATTTTGGAATTGCCCATCACAGAGCGGGATGTGGAGCGTGAGCATCTGATCCAGCTAAAGAAATGGAAGGAAGAATTTGGTGAGCTGCAGTGCAAATCCCCTTCCCGTATGCACGGGGCCAAAGCGATCAGTGATGCTGACCATCTAGGTCATAAGCCTTTAATGCATTCCCCTTCCATCATCCTCCCATCCAATGTAAGCACTGGGAAGAAGGCCAAGGAGCAAAAGCAGGAAGAGAAGGAACAGGAAAAGCAGCGAAGTAAGGAGATGAAGGAGAGGGAGAAGATGGAAAAAGAGAAAAAGAAAGGTGAAAAGAAAAAGAGTAAAGGAAAAGCTGACCAGTCCAATGGGGCTGTGAAAGAGAAGAATGGAACGGAAAATGGAACCGAGGGGAACAGAGATCACCGGCAGGAACCGGTACAGCCTCTCATGGCCAAAGTAACCCAAAACGACTCTTTAAATGTGCATCAGTCCAGCGAGAGCTTGTGCTCCAAAGAAAGTGAAGACACCTATTTATAATTTCCACAATTACACCACATGATCAAATGACCACACCGATCATAACCATCAGTGTGCTTGTGGAGTCTTTCAATCTCTGTATTAGTCATTCTTCGACAACTAAGAGAAATCAGACTTGAATATATAGTGAAAATACAGGAACTGGTCTTAGTTTAAGAAATTCAATTACAGGATTTGTCTTGGAGTCATGAAATATATGTGTACTTTTACAAGTCATCTTGCTAAGAGATTATAAAACCTTGATTATGTATTGTAGCAAGGTTGTTCACTTCTCTCCTGTTGTAAATAGCAATGGGGATCAAACAGTTACTTTGATGTACCATCCCGGCTGCAAGGGATCCTTTCTGTATTGTGACTAATGTCGGTGTAAAGGGTGCAGGCCATGCATCCTGTGCTCTGTTCCATTCCAGATGTTTTGCTGCTGAGAGCAGAATTTTCTACTATGCACAACGAGTTTATTGTTTCCTCTATACATGGGACCAAGCCGAGAAATAGAACAGACAATCTCTCTTCCTCCATCCCACAGATACTCTTTGTACCAGTAAATGGATTAAAAGGAGTCCGAATTGTGCTCCATATCTTAGCACAATGGACCGTCTGTTGAATTTCCTCATACGTTTATTAGATGCTGTACATAGTAAAAGGAAATCCAAATTTGTATGTTGGGTCTCTGTGGGAGACTCTAGGAATGAACTGTATGCTGTTACCTGACCAAACTACACTATTCCTCCCTCCTCCTGACACTGCAGGGAAGGGTTCGTATTCCACAATGTGTTCTTATACAGTTACACTAAACACAGCCAAGCAGGAATATTTATTTATCTATGGTATTAGCTGTTGCAAAAAGAAAAAAATAAAGACACTTGCCAATATTTAGATTACAATAAAATTACGTGTCATTTCTTTCTCAATATCTATCGTGCTAATTGCAAGGCAAGTCGTTTATATGGTTAACCTGTTTGTACACAAGCCATCTCCAAATAGATGGCTTATTTCATCTGATGTTAGTATTTAAGCCATTGTCGTGTTTTTGCCCAAAACATTTCTAAAATGTGTGTATTCATGAAGAAGCACACCAACAAGATGACTTGTGCCATAAAATTCCTTGTAAAAAGCAAGTGCGTATGTTTAGAGGTAGTAAATCGGTCTTAAAGTAAAGCACACACAGGTTGATTTACTAAAGTAATAACAGCTGTTCACCTAGCAAAGTGAATGTTCACTTTTTAAAGCAAGAGTTTAAAAAAAAAAAAAAAAAAAAACATGACATGAGAAATTTAGAAAACACATTTTTTTTCTTTTGCACGTTTGGGTATCTAAAGTGAGTACAATTTCACAGATTTTCACTTTAAACACACTTTGCTAAGTAAACTGCTTCTGTTTCTTTAGCAAATCAGCACTAGTTTCCTGTACCTCCCAGTGTCTCTATTGGTGAGATCTTTGTACTGAAAGAAGGAAGAAAGGGTAAATAATCTAGGTTTTTTAAAATCATGTTTCTCACTACTCTTACATAAGCTGCATACAATTGTTAAGAAATCTCTGCGTAAGTACTTTTATCTTAGTCGTACAGCAGAGGACACAGATTGGATATTCATAGACAGGGGCGGCCCCTGTCCATTAAGGGTACGCAGGGTCCGCCCCCTCTGTCACGCCACCCCCATATGATTAATGCATAACATGAATCTATTCCATGGCCACTGCTGCCACCGCCTATTCAGGTGTCCGGCCCCTTTTCGGACAGCAGGCACCTGAATTACAGTGGTGGGGGTGTTTTTTATTTTTTGAAGCACCTGTTTAGAGCCGTAGGCTCTAATAGGCTTCAAAAAAGGTGGACTTGGAGCGCAGAGCATTGTGCTTGTAGTCCACCCAGATGTGTTAGAAAAGTAAATGAATATTTGCTTTTCTAAACACTGAACCTCCTCTCCGCCAATCAAGAAGTGCGGTTCTAATACCCGTCAACTGATTGGCTGAAGGCACACCTATTGGACGTCTAGCAGAATGGAAGAACAGAGGAGGTGAAAGCATGGAGGACACAGGAATGGTCCCACAGCTTGCTGCCTGACCCGCCACTAATATGGGGTAAGGCTGGGCTGGGCTGGGGTCACCGTGGCTGTATATGATGGGGCACAAATGGCTGCCACTGTTCATAGACCCTGGTGATTTGTTCTTCTAAAGCAAATATACCTTTCATACTGGTACTAACTAGTATTCCAGTGTTTCTCTCCTTCACTCTGATAACATGGGGAAACAAGGATGCTGTGCAGGCACCCCCAACGACGTGCTTATTAACTGATGATGTCATTGGTTGTTACGATGTCAGCTGCTAGATTATTGTAATGGTGAACAATGAAACCCTGCGGCTTTGTGTCCAAAATTTTTTGGAAATTATAGTGCTATTTGTACTACTGAAAAAGGATATGCAAAACAAAACAGCAAAATGTAATAGTGCATTAAAGTGTTCACCAATGCCAGAAGTCTGCCAAGCAAAATAGGAGAGTGGTAAAGTTTGGTGCATGAAGAGAATGCTCATTTGATTGGTATTGCTGCATCCTGGCTTCATTCTTCACAAACTGGATTTTTAATATTCCTGACCATGCACTGTTTTGGAGAGACAGGGTAAAACGGGGGGGGGGTGTCTGTCTCGATGTGAGAAGTGATCTCAAAGCGAGTGTGAAAGAGGACCTAGTTGATGAGTGTGTCATGAGGCCGAAGCATTATGGGTGGAACTGCATATATACTGTAGATGTGCGTAGTTCAAAGTTAATCATTGGAGTTTGTTATAGGCCACCTAGTGTTTAATGAGGAGGTGGAGACTCGGCTCCTTGCACAGATGGAAAGGGCTTTTTATAGATTTTTAAAGTTTTTATAGATTTTATTACAAAAATATATATACAAATATGATTAAAACCAACAATGATAATCAAGACATTAACTGTACAGTCACGCTATTGTGACATCTAAGACAGTACTACCATCCGTGTATAGATTGCTCTACATGTTTCGCGGATGAGGTCTACCGATTCTTAAGGAGCTTTTATAGTACATATACCTGAGGCTTTATAGAGCGATTATCATATAACTACAAATAAAGAGAAAACATACATTAATCATATGATTACATGTAAAATAAGGGTATATCATATATCTGCTGTAGAGACCCTTGAAATGGATCATCTTACCACAGGATGCAGTTATACATGCGGTCCAAAAGGAGAATCGAGGGAGCTAAAAAATCCAGTGAAATGGGTCTCTATGGGAAGTTATATAGAACATACATGAATACTGAACCCATAACAGAATAATTGATGAATCGTATAGAGAAATATATCCGTATATGCTGTTCCTCATTCCGTCAGTACACCGCAGAGGGACGCATCCACATGAACAGGGCCAACAGTTTATCTCTCACCTTAAGAAAGTCAGGATATAGAGGCAAAGTCAATGCTGGGTGGAGAGATGTACAGAGGCATCTACCCGTATTCTCATAAGCACAGGGCCCCCCTAGGATAGAGTATAGAATCAAAGGATTAGACCATCCACAAGGATGCTGGGGGCTAAAGCAAAAAAGGTCAAAAACATTTAAAAGGATGTCCATATGTTGGACCTACCTTTTGAGCACCACTTTTGGATGTGCAACCTGGATAATGACAGAGAAGCTGTAACATACAGCCCCTCTATTTAGATGCCTGTGTGTATGGGCTCCTGCCCAGCAATGCCCACACCGCCGCAGCGGCGTCTGATGTCGCTGGACCCGGAGTGCGCGTGCATCAATCCAGCGCATGCGCAATGTCTCAAAACGTCTCTCACACCGCGGACAAAGTCTGCAGATGTGAAGTCATACAGACAGCGAGGTGAGGACCATGTAGTTAAACATGTGTCCCCGTCACCCTCCAGGGCCGCAAACCTGCCGGGGGAAGCCAAAAACCCGGCCGCCACAAAGGGACGACATCCTAAGGGCAAAGAGCCAGGGGCAGCCCTGATGGGGGATTTGAACTACCCTGATAATTCTAGGACTAATGGCACTGCTGGAACAGTAAAAGGGCAAAAATGTATAAACCTATTATTACAAGACAATTTTATGGTACAGTTCATAGAAGCCCTGACTAAGAATGATGCTCTGTTGGACCTGGTAATCTCAAACCATGCAGAGCTTATTACTAATGTTCGTTGAAAAGAACATCTGGGTAGCAGTGACCATAACATGACTTCATTTTATAAGTTGTATTCTGTCATGAGAATTTTCGTATGGTGAGTAACCTCTTCACATGAGACTAGCATGCAACAAAAAACGAACGAACGGTCGTCCGAAAATCTTATCGTGTGTATGAGGCTTTAGACTGGGAGGGAATTTTGACATTGACTCGAAAAGAGACTGTATGTGAACACGCTGCAAAGTATATTCCCATAGGCAACAAGTTTGTGGCTCACATCTAAAGTTAAAAAAGCTATACATTTGTAAGAAAAGAGCTTTTAAAAAATATATAAAGATGAAGGAACACTATCATTGTTTAAATGTTACAAAGAATATAACAGAATATATAAAAAGGAAATCAAGGCCACCAAAATTCAAAATGAACTACAGATTGCAAAAGCGAGTAAGACAAACTCAAAGAAATTCTTCAAATATATTAATAGTAAAAAAAAGTCAGGTCTTAGCATGTAGGCCCTTTACAAATTAATCTAGAGTGGGTGACTGGGGCCAAAGAGAAGGCAAATTTATTAAATATCTTTTACAACTTTGTGTATACAAAGGAGCATGGGGGAGCTCATGTCCATAATAGGGATGATATTGACACAGCCCCAAATAAACCACTATGGCTTAAATTTGATATGATACAGAATAAAGTACCTGGACCAGATGGCATACACCCACGGATCCTAAAATAAATGTGCTGTCATTTCAAGACCATTGTAAGGCTGGCCATACATTATACAATTTTCCTTTAGATTTACCAGAACCATATAATATGAGGTCAAACCTAAATACTTTCCATTTGTATGCAATAAGGCATGCCCTTGCACTACAAAGTTGAAGGTAAATGTAAAGAAAATTGAACAAGAAAATTGTATAATGTATGACCAGCTTTACTAATGTTTAAGGATTCTTTAATGACCTGCATAGTACAGTACCACTGGATTGGCGTAAGCCCAATGTGGTGCCTTTAACTCTATAGTTGGAAAGATACTGGAGAGTTTAATAAAAGACCACATAGAATATTTTTTTCCAGCAAGAACTCATCTAAGTAACAGATCGCATGGATTCGCGAAAGACAGAAGTTGTCAAACAAGCCTGATTTCTTTTTATGAGGCGATAAGTAAAACCTCGGATAGAGGGGTGGCTGTAAGGTGAAGTACACAGGCCTGAAAAAATCAGTTTGTAAATAGTTAGAAAACTGGCTAAAAGACTGAATTCAGTAGTGATTTATGATTCATAATGGTATATATAAGGTCTGGGATTAAAAGTACCATTGCAGTGTTTGCGGATGACACTAAGCTATGCAGTGGAATATGCTAAGTATCTAATCGGAGATGTCTGTAAACTACCCAAATCCTCCCACAGACATCTAGGAAAAAATAAGAGGCGCTTTCAAACAAAAAATCAAGTGTATTAAACACAGTGATGGTGTGACCCTCTACACATGTGTATATGAACACTAATGCAAAGGTGAAATCTATAAACAAATCTACACAAAATGTATATAGGTGTAAATGTACCAGCCAGATCAGTGGTCAAATAAAAAATAAGAGGCGCTTTCAAACAAAAATCAAGTGTGTTAATCACAGTGATGGTGTGACCCTCTACACATGTGTATGTGAACACTAATGCAAAGGTGAAATCTATCAACAAATCTACACAAAATGTATATAGGTGTAAATGTACCAGCCAGATCAGTGGTCAAATATCGATCAACACAGTGATGGTGCGACCCTCTTAATGTGTATAAGCCTTACATGCAGTGTAATCTTAGGAAATACATATCTCAATACATTTCCAGTGATAAAACCTATCCTGCCACTTCATATCATGCTGTACATGCAAAAAATATATATCCAAAAATAAAAAATACAAAATACAAATTAACTTCAAAAATATAAATCAGTCCACAATAAAACGTGACCACACACGTGAGAAAAATGTGTCCGAATAAAGTGGTAATAAATCTTGATAAAGCACAGGTGATGTTGTGTCTCCTCCACCTCTCCTCTTGTGTGCAGTGATTCCACTCCCTCAAGACCTACACTCACCGACTTAATTTGCCAGCACTCTCATGCAAGGCAATAATCGCTTATCTACCATACACCAAGGTAGTAGGATCAATCGTTGTTCCACAGTGAATGTTTCCAACCCGGTCCACATGAAAAAAATAATTTGTGCTCCAATAGTGTAAACCAGTATCACACATTTATTAAAATCACTGCAATCTTCAATCAGTACACTCACATGTAAAATGATAAAATACAGCTCAAATAAAGTGCAAATCACATCAAACGTAATTCCAGTGGATCCAAATAAAACAAGTGGTCATGGCGGATCCGAGGTGTGCTGGTGCAGGGTTATCAATCTCACCCCTCCCTTGGATGTCCTCCGTCCCTCCGTGTAAACAATGCTCCTCTCCTTCAGTGTGGCTCACAGTGCTGCACGTCACGTCTCACAGCCACAGTGGAATAACATCCTTACATGATGTCTCTAATTTACAAGCAGACCTCCTTGCACGGTTTCATTGGGCAACTGTGTGGCAATTGAGGTTTAATGCTGATAAATGTAACATTATGCACTTGGGGGCTAAAAGCATGCACGCATCATACATACTAGCAGGAGAACCGCTGAGGGAGTCAATGGTGGAGAAGGATCTGGATGTTCTTGTAGATCATAAGCGCAATAATGGCATGCAATGCCAAGCAGCAGTTTCCAAAGCGAGCAAAATCCTTTCTTGTATTAAGAGAGGTACGGACTGCTGAGAGAGATATCATTTTGCCCCTGTACAAAGCATTAGTAAGACCTCATCTGGAATATGCAGTTCATTTTTGGGCACCAGTTTATAAAAAGGATATCGGGGAACTGGAGAAAGTGCAGAGAAGAGCAATCAAACTAATAAGAGGCACAGAGGAGCTCAGCTATGGGGAACGATTAGCTGAACTGAATTTATTCTCTCTTAAGCAGAGATTAAAGTGAAGTTCCACCCAAAAGTGAAACTTCCACTCATTTGTCTCTTCGCCCCCCCCCCCCCCCATCCAGTGCCATATTTGACATCTTTCGGGGGGGGGGGGGGGTAGCGATACCTCTTGTTTGACAAGTACTCTATCCCCACTTCCAGGAGACTGGGCCGCGGTGCATTACATCAGCAGCTCGGTTTCCCCCTTATTCCCCTGCCACCGGGCCAGTAGGGAAACACAGCGGTGCCTCATGCATGCACAGTAGGGACCCGGCGTGAAGCCATAATGCTTCACTACTGGGCTTCCTTACTGGCAATGGCAGCGGCAGCTGATGGAAACACCAGCTGCGGTGCCAACATCACTGGACTCCAGGACAGGTAAGTGCCCTATTAAAAGTCAGCAGCTGCAGTATTTGTAGCTGCTGGCTTTTAATTTTTGCAGGGGTGGGCGGACCTCCTCTTTAAGGGGTGATATGATCAACCTGTATAAATACATAAGTGGTCCATATAGTGAATTTTAAGTTCTTCACTTTAAGGTCATCACTGAGGACAGACTCTTTACGTCTGGAGGGAAAGAGATTTCTTCTCCAAATACGAAAAGGCTTCTTCACAGTAAGAGCTGTGAAAATGTGGAATAGACTCCCTCAAGAGGTGGTTCTGGCCAGCTCAGTAGATTGTTTTAAGAAAGGCCTGAATTCTTTTCTAGATACATATAATATAACTGGATACTTATATTTATAGGTAAAAATGATCCAGGGATTATCCGATTGCGACTTGGGGGATCAGGAAGGATTTTTTTCCCCTGGTGGAGCAAATTGGATCATGCTTTATTGTTTTTGGTTTTTGGTTTTTTTTGCCTTTCTCTGGATCAACTGTGGATTGCCTTCTTCTGGATCAATTGTGGGTATAGCATTGTGTAATATATAATATATTTTTTTTTCTTCCTTCTATTGGTTGAACTAGATGGACTTGTCTTGACTAGGTAAAAGGCAGGTTAGATCCACCCACTGGCTTTTTTAGTCATTTTGCCAAGGACCCCTGAAGGCACCCTTGGTTGAAAAAGGCTGCTATTGAGGTCCAGGGCTTTGGTCCATTCATATGGTTCCCAGACCCCTCTAGGCATATGCCCACCATGATAGGCAAAGCCTGGATCCAAATAAGGAGGACCAGTGGCATGGAAAAGTAAGACAGGTTTGCCCTGGTTATCGGACAGATATCATAGCTTTATATCAGGTATAAGGCTGGCCATACATTATGCAATTTTCTTGTACAATTTTCCTTTAGATTTACCAAAACCATATAATATGAGGTCAAACCTTAATATTTTCAATTTATATGCAATCAGACATGCCCTTGCTCTGCATAGTTTAGGGTAAAACTAAAGGAAATTGAATGAGAAAATAGTATAATGTATGGTCAGCTAAACACTCATTACCTGCAGTACACTTGTTTAAGTGTCCCCTGAATAGTATTCGCTTTGTGCAAAAACCAGGAATGTGTTTGAGTTTATTCCCTAACCGCTTGTTTAAACTTGGCGCTAAAAATTCCACCTTTCAGACCTTGGTATTAGGTGGATAAGTAGGTATTACATCACACTACAGGTCCCACTTTTACCTCCTCTTCCACCTGGAGCCCTTAAAAAAAATACTTGGGCACTTCCTCTCCTCTTGTGGCCACAAGCACTTTGGCTACAAGAGAGCGGCTGTATCCTAACCTGGACACGCTTACCCATTTCCACACTATTCCATGAGTACCCCATAGGGGTATACCATCACTGAAAGTAAAGACGCAAACCAGGAGCAGGGGAACTACAGCAAAAGCTCAGGGAAACGCTCCATTTGCCAAACGTTTACAACACACTCAGAGTGACGATGTTTCCTTTGCATCGTAGCAGGACCCTCTTTTAACTCTGGCCTCTGTACCCAATTGTGGTTCTACCTCAGGCGGATCATTAGCATGTACATGAAAAGATTTTCAGTCCTGTGAGAATCATTGCCAACTATATCCAATGAAAAAGAATTCACTAAATTGTGGACTGTTCCCTCGCTCTCCGGAGGCTTAATCTTCAAAGCAAAAATTCAACCCTTCCTTTCAAGATTTCAAAATTTGAAATGCTAAGTCTGCCCCAAAGTTGTGTACATTGAAGGGACACCCCCACTCTTAGTCTGTTAAATTGTGTATCTGATACAAAAAAGACGCCACTTGCTCCCATCTATAGCTGGCTATTGCAGTAAGAAGCATTGGAGCAGGTGGACTGAAGGGGAGCCACTCCTTCTTAAAAGGTACAGGGGCACACTGAACACCCAGCATGTAGCACGGTGGCTGCAAATGTGCCAGTGCGTTGCCTGACCAAAAAAAACGACAGGGATACAAAAAAGACGCCACTTGCTCAGATCTATAGCTGGCTATTGCAGTAAGAAGCATTGGAAGGCTAACAACAGGTACAAACAAGGCCAAGGACAAATCCAAGGGAAAAAAAAGGTAGCAAAATGGGAGCAAGTGGTGTCTGTTCTGTATCACTGTCGTGTTTTTTGGTCAGGCAACGCTATATGCTGTGTTTTCAGTGTGCCCCTGTACCTTTAAGAAGGGGTGGCTCACCTTCAGTCCACCTGCTCTCACCTATCCATCAGAATGCATGTGCCTCCACTGTGGGGACACTTATAAATTAGTGTTAGGTACTACAGATACCAGGGTGCCTTGACGAGGCTCTGTGGCTTACGCATGCATTTGCAAATGGGTGCAGACTAAACCCCTGCTTTTAACGCATACTGTTAGACAGGTTATTAGGTTGTCTGCGGGCTGGTGGTAAGTTAAGCTTGTCTTTTTCCCTTGGATTTATCCTTAGAGTTTGTATCTCTCTGGATCACTGACATCCCAGACCTCAGGGTGGTTTCAAAAGGATACAAAATAGAGTTTCAAACTCTACCCTCTCACTATTTTCTTCTCTCAAATCATCCAGTCTGCCAAATAAAAATCAGGTTTGCAGACTACCCTGAGCTATCTCTTGTTGCAGGTACAGTGGTGTATTTAGGTTTTGTGCTGACTAAACTCGTGCACCCCCTAATTTAAATATGACGCACCCCTTCCTGTCGAGGCCATACACCTTCCTGTTTAAGCCCTGCCCTGTCATCTGTAAACCACACCCCTTCCTTTTTAGGCTCCACTTTTTCCTCTTAGAGTTCCACCTCCAGTCTATTGGAATGCAAAATCTACATGAAGCACAGATAAAGGCACTTCCAGTGGTGGAAGTGCTCATATTCACCTGCTAAAATAGGGTTGCGCTTTATCCATATTTGTGGATTATTGGACATACAATGCCGCTCTTGGCTGTTGGTGCCACTTATCACAGGAGGAACACCAGGGTTTGGGGACCTGCCCAACTAGTGTTCCATTTGATAGTGGTCTTGTGACAATCACAAACTAGTTTCATAGTTAAAAAAATTAGGACTCAATCAGGCCAAAAATGACCACAAAATATGTCAACACAAGACTGAAAGATCTTTAACATGTGTATGTTTAATTGCAATACATTTTGCTAAAAAAACAGGATTAACTGGCATAAAGACGTTCCTATAGAGAAACACCTAAGACAAATTAGCAGGCTGCAAAAACCATGAGCATAAAAGTATACGCTCCAGCTTTACTCCTCATCCAGAACACTACAAAAGCCTAGTATTTTCATTATACAAACACCAGAGCTCTCAAGATTTAACCCTATCAATTCCAAGACAAAAGGTAAGATTCATTAGCGCTCAAAGTATGATTTACAAGGAAATAATCCCATAATCACTTTATATGTTGTCCGTGAGAATGAAAAGAAAAAAAACCCTCTTCTGCCATACCTGGGGGCTTCCCTCCTCTCTTCTCCACGCTATTGCCACAGAGAGCCCTGGGAGGAAGTTATATTAAATATCGTAACTTCCTGCTAAGGATGCCATGGAGGAGGGTAGGCAGAGCATTAGGCTGTTAAGACCTGCTGCCAATGCCACACTTACTAGTATTGGCGGCCGCCAGTCATATTAAGTGCAGCTGCCGGTCTGTCTGAATGTCAGGCCAGTCACCGGCCGCTATTATCATACCAACAGCAGTGCGGCCGCTTTATAGGGGCGCCAGACGATGTGCCACCTGGACTCTGCCTGACTCCGGCCCAGTCTGTCCCATAAGACTGGCGCTACACTAAAAGCATAGTGTAAGCTGGCGGGGACTCTTTACGTGCAGAAGCCAGGAGGAGGCTGTTTTGTTTTGTGTGAGGGGGGGCGGCTTTTTGCTGCCCCCCTGCAAAGCACTGCCCTAGGCCTGAGCCTTGTCAGCCTAGGCCAAGATACAGCAGGTAGTAATCATTTCAGTCCTTCTAGAGGAAACGCTCAAAGGATTCTATTCAAACCTGTTCATGGTACCAAAACCCAGTGAGGGTATTTTTTCCAATTCTGTATCTAACATCCCTAAAGAAGTACCTTGTGTCCAAAAGTTTTGCATTGAATTGGCAAGTGCAGCAATTACCTCTCTGGGACAAGGCAATATTTTGCTTCAGTAGACATTTAAGATGCCTACATGCTCTTTGTGATTTACCCACCTCATCAGCACTTTCTGTGAAACTTAGTAGGAGAGAAACACTTTCAATTTTTCATGCTGCTATTCAAACTATCCTCAGCCCCCAGAGTGTTTGCAAAGGTGCTTGCACCCATACTCGCCCTCACAAAAACTCAGGGTATTCGGGTCATATAGTACCTAGAACAGTGATGGCGAACCTTGGCACCCCAGATGTAATGGAACTACATTTCCCATGATGCTCCACTACACTGCAGAGTGCCAGAGCATCATGGGAAATGTAGTTCCAAAACATCTGGGGTGCCAAGGTTCACCATCACTGACCTAGAATATGTTCTTCTGAAGGATTCATTTTCTTCCAAACCTCCTTGCATCTTCCTGCAATGTCCAAGACTATTCAGATTCTTTAGACCAGGGGTCTCAAACTGGCGGCCCTCCAGCTGTTCCTAAACTACAAGTCCCATGAGGCATTGCAAGGCTGACAGTTACAAGCATGACTCCCACAGGCAGATGCATAATGGGACTTCGCAACATCTGAAGCACCGCAAGTTTGAGACCCCTTCTTTAGACCTTCAGCTAGGTAATCCACCTTCAAAAGTACGCTCTCCAGCCTCCCCCTCGTCTAGAATACTTAAGCCCTATTCTAGACAGCTCAGGCAAAGGTTTTCCTTTTGGCAACTAAAGTTGCCTCTCTAATATCACTTGCTCAGGCCTTAAGATTAAAAATACATCCCTTTGGGAGATTTTCCATTAAGATCCTGGGCTTTATGCTAGCCTAATTTGAGGCTGTTCCTTTTGCTCAGTTTGATTTAAAGCCTCTTTAACACAATATTCTGTTGGTCTGAAACAAATACCTTGCCTCTCTTGATCTTCAAGTAAGGAACTCAACAACTTGATGGATTTTCAACCCAACCTTGGTAATGGGAATTGTGTCTCTTCCATGCTCATAGAAGGTGATTAACAACAAATGATAGCCTCAGAGGCTGTGGAGAAGTGTTCAATCTCTCACAGTTTAAGAAACCTGGTCCCCAAGGGAAGCAAAGCTTCCCAGCAATATCCTGGAGGTCAGATCAATAAAATCAGGGTGCGGTCAGACTGTGTTACAGCAGTGGCCTATGTCAGTCATCAGGGGGCTTCCAGGAGTCAGGCAGCCTTAAGTGAACAAAGTCTGATTCTCTCCTGGGTGGAGAACTACTGTCCAGAAATTGTCCACTCCTGTTCATATTCCAGGAGTGGACAATTGGCATGCCATCTCCGTCTGGACCAGGGCAATGGTCCCTTCATCCCAATATCTTCAGTCTCCTATGTCAGAAATGGGGAACTCTAGATGTAGACATCCTGGCCTCCAGGTTCAACAACATGTTACCCCTGTTTGTAGATAGGACCAAGGATTCTCTAGCACTAGCATTCAATCCACTGGTAATTTCATGGACTCCATTTCAGCTAATATACCATTCCTCCCTCCATTGCAGATTCTTCCTTTATTGCTCCACAGAACAGAGGAATAGAAAAAAATTGATCACTCTTATTGCACCAAATTGGCCAAAAAGAACCTGGTACAGAGGAATAATCAAATGTCTGAAAGGTGACCCCTGGTCTCTTTCAAACAGGCCAGACCTGCTGTTTCAAGAAAAGGGTCATAGACCCTCTAGGTTTTATCAATATCCAGTCTGTGCCCTGCACTTTACTCCAACATATGGAACTTTTTTAAACCTGGTTTCTGTTGTCAGATCAGTGAAATATAAAATTTTATTGGTTGCTATGGGATTTCTGAATGTTGTTTTCCTGACAGACTCCATGGCAGCCTACGTGTGGGTTTACCCCGCCTCCTCTCCAATGCTATAGGACCCCATTCCCATAAATGAGTACTCACCACTAGCTACTGCGTTCCTTTTTTGTCCTCCTCCAATGGACCTACACAAGTTGTTCGTGTCCGGTCGGACGGATCCAGGATCATGGCATACCTTTTGCGGTGCAGCTCAGGGCCCAGCCACGGGCGGGCGAGTAGCAGGTAGAGGCTGATGTTTACCCTTTTGGTGGAAGGATGGTCGCCTCTGTATGCCGGACGTCCAGGAACATCAGCGGCTGGCAAGGTCGGAAGCTTAAAGTGTTTTCTCCATGGCAGGTTTTTCTGTGTTCTGTCCGTTTTCCCCTAGGTCTCCTGGCTCTGGCTATGACAGTCGCGGTCTCTGTTGGGACAGTTTTCCCCCTCATGGCGGCTGGAGCGCTTGTGCGTTCCAGCTCGCCTCAGCTCTTCCGGGTTCGGCCGTCCGCACTGCTCGCGCATGCGCGGTAGCCTCCTCGGGTCCGAGGCTTGGCTGGCGCGTGCACAGAGCGGCGGAACGCTCGGCAATCCGCACATGCGCAGTACGGTCACCGTCCGACGGCGCAGGCGCGAGGTCGGGCGGTGACGTCATGGGCGGGGGATTTAAATTCGGCTCATGAACTCCTTCACAGTGGGAATGCCTCACAGTGAGTAGGAGTAGAGCGGTTTTTCTTCCCCATCTCCAGCCCTGGTCTGCTTTAGGTGAGTGCCTGAAACAAACTTTGTACTTTTAAAAAAAAAAAAGAAAAAAAATAAAGAAGGAAAAAGGGGAGTAAAAATGCCATTTATATATGTTTACCTTTAAAAAAAAAAAAAAAAAAAAAAACATTTCTGTAAAAGGTTGAATAAGTTATATGTTTACGTCCAGTTATAAGAAGGGTTTTTTCGTCTGGACACACGCTGCAAGTGTACTCTGAATGTATTTGTGGGGCAGAATGACCCTTTTTTCTTACTGGTATTTCGGCCCGTTCAGGCCGCCTTTTTCTGCAGACTAACCGTACTGTGTCGCTCTTAATATGGAAAGTCTTGGACAATTCATCGCCTTTAAGTGGCCAGCCCTCATGCACAAGGTATGTGCTTATGAGGGGAGGGGTTGAGAGTCAGTCGCATTGTGAATTGCGTTATCTGATGTTGGTCTCGCCTTTTTTCCCCCTCCCTACTGTGTTTTTTCTCCCAGCCCTTCCAGATCGGACCCTCAGATTGTGGTCCAGAATGACAGAGACCTTGCCAGGCCACAACACCAGTCACCTTCAAGATCCAGGCATGACTCTACGTCTGGAAACCACCACCAGGGGAGACGCTCTCATTCCTCCTCCAGACACCGCTCCCAACGCCACGACAGCCGCTCTGACCGTAGAGCCTGCTGGGGATGTGGAACACGAGTTCCGGAGGGCAAGTCACTGTGTGACCGCTGCTATGCCCGGGCGACCAGGGAGAAAGAATCGGAGAACCAGCATCTGGAAACTCTCGTCAAACGCGTGGTACAGCAGTCCCTGAAGGAGCTGGATCCTCCCCACACATTGAGCCAGTCTACTACACTATCTGGCCCCCCGGCTGATGAATCCCATGAAGACCCGGGCACTTCACAGCCGTACGTGGCCTCCCTTGACTCCTCAGATGATGATCCTCAGGAAGAAGAGGAAGTCGGAGGTTTTGATTTCAGTATGGTGTCACCTTTAATTAAGGCAATCAAGGAGGCTCTTAAATGGGAGGACCCCTCTACTCCCCCGGCCAAGCAGAAGAAATTCTTCAAGCATTTGGGGAAAGAACGCGCAAGTTTCCCGCTCCTTTCTGAGCTAAAAGAAATCATTGATGAGGAATGGAGTAAGACGGACAGGAAGTCCTCTATGACAAATAAGACCTCCAGATTATATCCCTTAAAGTCAGAGGTAAAGTATCTGGAGAATGCTCCCCTTGTAGACGCAGCTCTAATGCGTCTAGCTAAGCATATTACACTTCCCTTGGAAGATGCAGTGTCCTTCAAGGATGGTCTTGAAAGAAGGATCGACCAAGACTTGAAGAGGATTTACGGGTTGGCCGGAACGGCCTGCAAACCTGCTTTTGATCTGGCAGCCATGTCAAAAGCCATGGAGGCCTGGACGGAGAATGTGGATTCCTTCCTTAAAGGGGTTTCAGAGGAGCTAGCGGGAAGTTCAGCAGCTGCAGAATTGAAGCTAGCGGCGGTGTTCTTGGGGGAGGCATCCATTGACTTGATTCGCCTATTGGCGCGAATTATGCTGTCATCGGTCACGGCCAAACGGGCCTTATGGTTACGTCCTTGGCTTGCTGACCCCGTTTCCAAACAAGCTTGGTGTAAAATTCCCTTTGAGGGATCTTCGCTGTTTGGCAATAAACTAGACGATGCCATAACACGAGCCACGGGTGGCAAGTCGGGGTTTCTCCCCCAGGACAGGCGCCTTCTTGGTCGGAAGAAGCCGCATTTCAAAAGACGCTCTCCGGAGCGCTCTAGGGAAGCTCGCTCCTACAAGCCCGGTAGGGACTTCAGAAATAATTGGAGCAGGGGCCAGACATCTTTTCGCAAGTCCACTAAAGGCCAGGCATCCAGCGGCCGTGAACAGGCGAGGTCTTTTTGAGATTGCGCCCGCCTAGGCGGGTCGGGTGGGGGCACGGCTGCGCCTCTTCCGGCACGTCTGGGTGGCCTCGATCTCGGACTTTTGGGTAATAAAGACGGTCTCGACAGGTCACAGATGGACCTTCTCCAGTGCTCCACCCCCCAGATTTGTCCCCACTCTTCTGCCCCGGTCAGAAGATCAAAAGCAAGTGCTACTGTCCTATGTGGATCTCCTGAAGTCTCAAGGAGCAGTGGTGTGCGTCCCGAGGGACGAGTGGTTTCAGGGAATATACTCCCCTCTCTTCCTGGTTCAAAAGAAGAGTGGCTCTTGGCGCCCGGTTATAGACCTGACCTACCTCAACGAGTTTATAGAGCCAGGGAAATTCAAGATGGAAACGCTGTCGACTATTCAGCAAGCTATTCAGCCAGGCGATTGGATGATTTCCATCGACTTATTTTCACGTCCCGATAGAGGAAGGGTTTCACAAATACCTCCGCTTCCAAGTAGGGTAACATCATCTTCAGTTTATCTGCCTCCCCTTCGGATTGACAACGTCCCCCCGGGTCTTCTCAAAAATCCTCTTGGCCACGTTAGCTCACATAAGACTGAAGGGGGTACGTCTTTACCACTACCTCGACGACCTCCTGGTGTTGTCGCAAAGCAGGGAACAGCTGCGGGCCCATCGAGAACAGGTGATCTCCACCCTTTCCAGTTTTGGGTGGCTCCTGAACTTGGCAAAAAGTCATCTAAAGCCAACGCAACGCCTAATATACCTAGGAGCTCAGTTCGACACTGTAAGAGGCACCATTTCCCTTCCACTACAGAAAATTCCGGTGGCACGGGACAGGATTTCTCGGGCTGTACATGCCTCACACCTAAAAGCCTCTCAGTGTCTGGAAATTATCGGCACAATGGTTTCTACGACGCCCATGGTCAAGTGGGCCTTGTGGAGGTTACGTCCCTCCCAGTCGGAGTTTCTGCAGCAATGGAGAACAGGGGACAAGAATCAAGTCATCCGGGTGACCTCGTCGATGAGGAACAGCCTCTTTTGGTGGCTTCAACGCAAGAATCTCCTGGCATGTCATTCCATCGTTCCCATCTCCTGGGTCACGGTGACGACCGATGCCAGCGGGACGGGTTGGGGGGCCCTCTGCGGCTCAAACCTCGCCCAAGGCAAGTGGGACTCCTGCCGTGCAGTCCCAGGTTCGAACGTTCTAGAACTCAGGGCGGCCTGGTGTGCTCTACAGGCCTTCTCTCATCTACTGAAAGGGAAGTCAATACTATTAAGAATGGACAACACAACGGCTGTCGCCTACGTGAAGAGGCAAGGGGGTACCCGGAGTCCCACTCTCCTTCGAGAAGTCGAGCCCATCCTTTCATGGGCGCAGAAGAATCTTTGCAATATCTCGGCAGTGTTCATCCCAGGAGTCCAGAATGCTCAAGCGGACTTCCTTTCACGCACCGAACTGGAGAACAACGAGTGGTCTCTTCATATGGAGACGTTCAGATGGGTCTCCTCACTGGGGATCAACCCCGAGGTAGATCTGTTCGCCTCGCGCCACAACTTCAAACTGGAGAAATTTTACACCAGAGGCCGTTGCAGTCAGGCTCTCGGGTCAGATGCACTGATGGACCTTTGGAGGTTCAGCAAGGCATACGCCTTCCCGCCGCTTCCAGTCATCCTGAGATTCCTGCAGAGACTCCGTTCAGAGACGGCCGAAGTGTTGATGATAGCTCCATACTGGCCGAACAGACCCTGGTTCCCTCTCCTTGTCCAACTTAGCTTCAGGGACCCGGTGCCTCTCCCTCTCAGGCCGGACCTTCTTTCCCAGGGGTCAGTCCTACACCCGTGCCCAGCAGTGCTGAGACTGATGGTCTGGTTCTTGAGAGGGAGAGGCTAATCTCGCTTGGTTGCGCTCCTACAGTAATATCAACTCTCATGAGTTCAAGAAGATCCAGCACAAATAGAGTTTACAGCAGAATCTGGTCTAAATTCGTGGATTTTTGCTCCTCTAGCGGCAGGTCTTTTAGACACCCGGGGGTGCAAGATATACTCAGCTTCCTGCAAACAGGCTTAGATCTACCATTATCCATCAGCTCGCTTAGGGTTCAGGTCTCTGCACTGTCGGCCTTCTCTGGGTCCTCCTGGGCAACTAATCCACTAATTCGACAATTTTTTCGTGGCGCTTCAAGGCTCAAGCCTCAAAGGAAATCCAGGTTCCCCAAATGGGACCTGCCACTTGTCCTAGACTCAATCTCCGGACTCAGTACTTCTGGGCCTTCCCCGCTCTCTATCAAGGACTTCTCAGCTAAAGTAGTCTTTCTAGTAGCTATCACATCTGCAAAAAGTTTCTGAGATTGGCTCTCTGGGTTGTGAAGAACCCTTCTTAACATTCTTCCCGGATCGGGTGGTCCTTATCCCAATGCTGTGTTCTAACCCAAAAGTGTCCTCTGTGTTCCATGATAATCAAGAGATAGTCTTGCCCACGTTTAGGTCTCTGGAGTCCTCCGAGATTCATTCTCTGGATGTAGGGGAAGCAATTAAAGAATATCTGACAATGACTTCTCCCTTCAGACGTTCTGACCATCTATTCATCCTACACTCGGGAAGTAACAAAGGAAAGAAAGCCTCAGTTAGGACACTCGCTACTTGGATTGTTCAAACTATTCAACAAGCATACAGGGCGAAGGGCTTGGCTCCTCCACAGGCGGTGACAGCTCACTCCACCAGAGGAATGGCAGCTTCATGGGCGGCAGCTCGACATGTGGCCCCAGACACCATTTGCAAAGCAGCCTCGTGGGCCTCTATTGACACTTTCATGTCTCATTACTGTATTGAGCCTGCTTCATTATCCTCTGTAGACTTTGGTTTGAGAATCCTATCGGTTGATAGGACAAATTAAAATTTTTGTTTGATTCAGCATACCCACCCGTGTGGTTGGCTAGTTATTTCCCACACGTAGGCTGCCATGGAGTCTGTCAGGAAAAAGGAAAATTTATTATCAAATACTTACCGTAATTTTCCTTTCCTGATGGACTCCATGGCAGACGGAGTTCCCACCCATTGGTCAAAGAGTAGGCTAGTTACAGAACGCAGTAGCTAGTGGTGAGTACTCATTTATGGGAATGGGGTCCTATAGCATTGGAGAGGAGGCAGGGTAAACCCACACGTAGGCTGCCATGGAGTCCATCAGGAAAGGAAAATTACGGTATTTGATAATAAATTTTCCTTTTTTTTGCTTTTTGTTTAGCTGAATAGATATTACAGTTCATCTTTCAAAGTGTGTTGTGCTATGGATTTTTTTTTTTTTTTATATATATATATAACCTTTTCTTACAAGTGCTCACATGATCCGGAAGCTCAAGTTCCTTTGTGTCACCGTGCAAGCCTGACAACGCGGCTGAATTACAAAGAGTCATGATGTCACCCATGGTCTTTCACTGCTGTAGCTGTTGTCGGCGGGGAAAACAGTTCCCTCCTAGCAGCTGCTCATTAACACAGTGAAACTGGAGCTTTGTGGTCACATGACTGCTCAAAAGAATAGCAAAAAAAGATATTCACATACAGATGTCTTAACTGTAGTCAACTTGTGTAAGAGTGCATTGGTTTATCTAAATTTTAAATGTGGATTATTTTAGGTGTGTGTGTTTTTAAAAAAATGTATTTTACATTATATAGATTGCAGCAAGAGTTGCTGGACCATGCAAAGTTGGGCAGGGACATGGTAGGGAAGACTCTCTGGTGGAGTTTTCCAACATATGACATATGAGGCTCCACATGTATTTAGAAAACACACAAAATACCACATAGGTTAAGGGAATGTGTGATATATATCAAGCGCTCTCTGTCTCACCACTAAGGGTGAGGGTGTATGTACTGAGCCAAGTCAGACAAAAAATGTATGGATCAGACTGAAAAGAGAAGGTAATTACAACACCCTTGCAGAATAAGCAGGAGCAATCGTTGTGATCATACTAGTAAAAAGCAATACTTTATTAGTAATAAGGTTAAAACCTCAATAGAATAAAAAATGGATGTACAAAAATACCTTCCAATTATGGGGTGACAAATTTGTTAGCCATGCTAAATTTCTGGATATGAGCATCCCTTCGGGTCAGTGACACAGTGATACAGCAGGGCCCTCTGATTCCTCTTGTACCAAATTGTAATGTAATTGTAATGTATGCCTTCATTTTGTTAAGCGCTGTGCAAACTGTTGGCGCTATATAAAGCCTGTATAATAATAATGATGCCTCCAGGAAAGGGAGTGGACCCCTAGATGTTATAAATAACCAGAGTGGTAAAAAGTAACAATAGCATACACAGCAAAAAATATGCAAAGCATGAAATAGCAATAAAAACAAAAAAGATGAAAGTAGTAAGCAGCAGATGCAGTAAAGTTATGTTTGTTGAATTGAAATTCGAAAGCCATGCAAAGCATTGTGGAGTTATTGATAGGAAGTTTCACCTGTAAAATCTTATCCGTGCCTAGGCAGTACAGAGAAAACAGTAAACAATGTTTTATTGTATGTTGATGGTGAACCAATGACATGGCTTCCTTATAGAAGCAGCAGCCATAAACCATGGTGTAATGTCACTCAATTTCCAGATAATCCAACAATAACATTTGCGTATTCAAAAGAAAGTGATGTAATAATAACATATGGAAAAGGTAAGGTTTTCTCCGAAAGTTCCAATAGCCAAAAGAGACACTTGTAGCAGGAGTTCGTAAAGCTTTGTGTAGAAATTCCAGACATAAATGTCCATTATTCACTGCTTTTTCTTCCTCTTAGTAAGATCTTCAGTCTCCCGCGGATATACCAGGATCACTTCAGACTTGTCCTTTGGAGTTTGGTGTCATTATAGTGATACTAGTCCCACAACCGTAAAATCAGTCTGTATATGCAGTAAAGCAGGCTTGTTATACTCACTGTGGAACCTAAGGGGTTAATCCTCCACATTGTGTAAAAAGGCTGTTTGATCCTGTCTTCTCTGATCCTCCCCTTCTTCCACTGTCCCCTAACCATCTCCTGATAAGACAGAGCCTTTGGAGTCACTCTGCGCATGCTCAGTTTGGTGTGTATTGCTGGAGAGTTTTTTTTTTTGGGAGAGTGCATGTGATTGGTACAGGACCAATCAGCACTGTTCAGACAGATGGCCAGGGGCCCTGCAGCTTCATAGGACAGTCAGAGTAGAATCAAAACTGCTACAAGCTTTAACCAGACACTGATAGAAGTCACACGACTGCTCATATACTGCTGATGAGAAAAGGTATTTAGCAGATTATATTTACTAAAATAATTACATTTCCATGTTCTGTGTACTGTGGGAGACCAGATATATTGAATGCGGGGCCCTGGGTTTAGTAACACTTTAACTTTAGAGAGAGTGAGAGACGACTCCCTCCTCCATGCAGGGATGGACTGGCCATCGGGACTACCGGGAGATTCCCGGTGAGCCGATGGCTCAGTCTGGGCCAGTCTCACTTTCAGCCGCATCTGCGGTGCCCGGCGATCTACCCGTCAACCGCCAACAGCTGGCGCCTGACGGGTAGATCGAGATTAGCCAGCATGCAGAGTAGCGCAGGGAGCTTCTGTAGTAATAAGTTCTCTCTCGTGTCATCACGCTGTTCTCCGGCGGCCCCGCCCCCTCCTCTCTTCTCGTCTATACTAATTGGCTTGTAGGATCATCTGGTATAGACAAGAAGAGAGGAGGGGGCGGGGCCGCCGGAGAACACCGTGATGACACGAGAGAGAACTTATTACTACAGAAGCTCCCTGCGCTACTCTGCATGCTGGCTAGTAAGACCCCACAATGTGCCCTGATGATGTGCTATGTGCCCCATCATGTGCCCCGCTATGTGCCCCATCATGTGCCCCGCTATGTGCCCCGCTATGTGCCCCATCATGTGCCCCATCATGTGCCCCGCTATGTGCCCTATTATGTGCCCCGCCATGTGCCCCACTATGTGCCCCGCTATGTGCCCCGCTATGTGCCCCGCCATGTGCCCCGCTATGTGCCCCATCATGTGCCCCATCATGTGCCCCGCTATGTGCCCCATCATGTGCCCCGCTATGTGCCCCATCATGTGCCCCGCTATGTGCCCCATTATGTGCCCCGCTATGTGCCCCATCATGTGCCCCGCTATGTGCCCCGCTATGTGCCCCATCATGTGCCCCGATGTACTATGTTCCCCATTATGTGCCCCGATGTGCTATGTTCCCCATAATGTGCCCCAATGTGCTATGTGCCCCATCATGTGCCCCATCATGTGCCCTGCTATGTGCCCCATCATGTGCCCCGATATGTGCCCCATCATGTGCCCCGATGTGCTATGTTCCCCATCATGTGCCCCGATGTGCTATGTGCCCCATCATGTGCCCCGATGTGCTATGTGCCCCATCATGTGCCCCATCATGTGCCCCGATGTGCTATGTTCCCCATCATGTGCCCCGATGTGCTATGTGCCCCATCATGTGCCCCATCATGTGCCCCGATGTGCTATGTTCCCCATCATGTGCCCCGATGTGCTATGTGCCCCATCATGTGCCCAGAGCCCTGATGTGCCCCATGCCCTGATGTGCCCCGATGTGCCACGTGCCCTAATGTGCCATGTAGCCTGATGTGCCCTAATGTGCTATGTGCCCTGATGTGCCCCGTGCCCTGATGTGCCATGTGCCACGTGCCCTAATGTGCCATGTAGCCTGATGTGCCCTGATGTGCCCCATCATGTGCCCTGATGTGCCCTGATGTGCCATGTGCCCTAATGTGCCATGTGGCCTGATGTGCCATGTGCCCCATAATGTGCCCCATCATGTGCCCTGATGTGCCATGTGCCCCGTGCCCTGATGTGCTATGTGCCCTGATGTACCATGTGGCCTAATGTGCCCCATGCCCTGATGTGCACCATAATGTGCCCCATCATGTGCCCTGATGTGCCATAATGTGCCCTGATGTGCCCCGTGCCCTGATGTGCCCTGTGCCCTGATGTGCCATGTGCCCCGTGCCCTGATGTGCCATGTGCCCTGATGTGCCATAATGTGCCCTGATGTGCCCCGTGCCCTGATGTGCCATGTGGCCTGATGTGCCCCGTGCCCTGATGTGCCATGTGCCCTGATGTGCCCCGTGCCCTGATGTGCCCCGTGCCCTGATGTGCCCCGTGCCCTGATGTGCTATGTGCCCCGATGTGCCCCGTGCCCTGATGTGCTATGTGCCCTGATGTGCTATGTGCCTGGATGTGCTGTGCCCCGATGTCCTATGCCCTGATGTGCCTTGTGCCCCGATGTGCTTTGCCCTGATGTCCTGTGCCCTGATGTCCTGTGCCCCGGTGTGCTGTGCCTCAATGTCGTGTGCTCTAATGTTCTGTGCCCTGATGTGCTATACCCTAATGTACTGTGCCCTGATGTGTTGTGCCCTATTAGCTGATGTGCTGGGCTCTGTACCCTGATGTGCTGTGCACTGTACCCTGATATGTTGTGCCCTGTACGCTGATGTACTGGGCACTGTACCCTGATATGTTGTGCCCTGTACGCTGATGTACTGGGCACTGTACCCTGATATGTTGTGCCCTGTACGCTGATGTGCTGGGCACTGTACCCTGATATGTTGTGCCCTGTACGCTGATGTACTGGGCACTGTACCCTGATATGTTGTGCCCTGTCCGCTGATGAACTGGGCACTGTACCCTGATATGTTGTGCCCTCTACGCTGATGTACTAGGCACTGTACCCTAAAATGTTGTGCCCTGTACGCTGATGTACTGGGCTCTGTACCCTGTACCCTGATGTGCTGTACCCTGATGTGCCTTGTGCCCTGATGTGCTGGGCTCTGTACCCTGATGTGGCCTGATGTGCTGTGCCCTGATGTGCCTTGTGCCCTGATGTGTTGTGCCCTGATGTGCCTTGTGCCCTGATGTGCTGGGCTCTGTACCCTGATGTGGCCTGATGTACCGTGCCCTGATGTGTTGTGCCCTGGGCCGGTCTGGATGAAGTCCAGGGCCACATTTTTGTCCCAGTCCAGCCCTGCCTCCATGCATTAAGCATCTTCATATGCAATATCTTTAGAGCCTTATTTTAAAGGGGATGACATTAAGCAGAGCTAATAATACCAACAATGAAATTATTTAGTGAATGTAGGTATAGAGATAATGGAAAAGGGCAGGTATTAAACAGAGTATTCATTATCCAAAAAGACATTGTAACTGAGTTCAGAATGCAGCCCGTTAGGTACAAGAGTTGCTAATGTATAAATGTCAGGCTGTGGAGGGGGCAGGAGCGGCTGGCTCAGAGTATCTGCAGCTCACTGAGAGGCTGAGCGAGCTGCTGGTCCAGGCATCATGGTGAATCCTGACTTTAAAGTTAGGATCTTTCCACAGCCTGGACCTGCTGAGCGATGTCAGCTGACGCGGGCTATAGCTGGCTGTCGGCTAAAAATGGGTCACAGAAGTGCAGAATGAACTGCGCTCCTCCCTAGGAGAAGTACAACCAAGCAGTATGCCATCCCTTCAGAGCTCATGTGACATCACCAGCTGCTTTCCATGTGAATATCTCCACACCACAAGTTTAGGAGATATTCACTGTACCTACAGGTAAGCGTTATTATAGGATTACTTGTAGGTACAAGTCCAAAAGCTGAGTTTACCACATTAATACTGAATAAAAACCAACCATATTGACCAGGTGCAAAGGGCACCATCCTGTGGTAGGCAGTGCACAATATTTTTTTTTTTCATCTCTTAAAACATTTCATAAAATTTCTTAGGACACAGTTTTTTAAGGTTTAAATAAATCACTGAATTTACTGCCTACCACAATATGTTGCCCCTTGCACCTGCTCAGCTTGCACAGTAAGGTTAGCTAAAATCCAGTCTTGGGCCTCATTCATCCCTACATGATCATGGTGCAGCAAGTATACTGCAAATACCTGCACCCGGGATCTCAGATGTTCTAATATCTGCTCAGCCTGTACACCTGTGATGGGCTGAATAGAGCCAAGGCTGTCTGCTGCTTTAAACATGTAGCCACCTGTATCTGCACATCCAGTGGTTACCTGCAGGTAGGGATACATTTTTGCTGTTGGATAAAATCTCTCTGCATCCAGGGTCAGAAATGTGTCCCTAACAGCAGGTAACCACTGTGAGCCACGGTTTGTTGATGTGTCGCTCGGGCTCAATTGATGTGCGGAGTAATGTAGATGATACTAAATGTGCTGCTGGAGTGCCGGCGAGGGAATGAGCTCATCCCAGCTCATGTCGTCATGGAAGGGAAGAGAGAAAAAAAAATCCCTGGTGCCGCACATCCATGGAGTCCTATGGTAATGTAGCGGTGATGGGAGAGACTACCTCAGCCCGGGTTCCCGCCAGGCCACACCCCAATGTGTTTTGCTTTGTCCCCCAGAGCTTAAACATGGGGACCACTGGATGTACAGATACATGTTAACAGCAGTGGCTCTTTTCAGCCCATCACTCAGGTGAACAGGCTGAGCAGCTGACAAAAATTGGAACATCTGGGATCCTGGCTGTAGGTATTCATGGTATATTTGACATTCCATGTCCATTTAGAACACATGAATGAGATCTAAAGCCTGGTTCACACGGTAAGTTTTTTTAGTTAAACCCAGCGGGCTGAAGGAAAAAAAAGACTAGGGAGCTTAGGAGGAGCTTGCTGT
Source organism: Lithobates clamitans (assembly GCA_037952925.1). NCBI lineage: Eukaryota > Metazoa > Chordata > Amphibia > Anura > Ranidae > Lithobates > Lithobates clamitans. The sequence continues at coordinate 2,827,424 of JBBGZY010000218.1, read as the reverse complement.
ACTAATGAATAGACTATCGCACCACAACTGCGTGCATTGCGTTCTATTCAGTTGAATGGGGATCATTTTTGCTGCACTGCATTGCAAAGTTTCATGGCCCCACTCTGCTGTCACATGTTTTTACTGTACCTGCCCCAATATAAAAGTGTAAATGATGCCTTTAAGTTTGAAAGACCTGAACCCCCCTAGGAAAAAAAATTATCCACGGCCCTGCTGCTACCATCAGTCCTGCATGGCTGGTGCAAGGATCTTTGACACGCTAGGCGAAACCTTATTTTGCTGCCCCCCTCCGGCTCCACCCCTGACTCCACCACCTTTGCCCTGCCCATGTATACCCCACCTTTTTAATGAAGCACCCATCAAATGCAGCCTGCCGGTGCCCATCAATGCAGCCTACCAGCGCCCGTTAAATGCAGCCCACCAGTGCCCATCAATTAATATTTGCTTGCTTCCATTAATTCGGGAGTCAGGACACAGACTCAGTCCTCCGCCGCTGCGCCTCTGACACTATGTGCAAACAGAGCAGCAGCTGCCTGCTGATGCTGAGACTTATGCCGTGTACACACGACCGGACTTTTCGACAGCAAAGGTCAGACGGAACGAATCCGCCGGACAATTCGATCATGTGTGGGCTTCATCGGACCTTTGCTGTCGAAAAATCAGAGGGACTTTAGAAATAGAACATGTTGCAAATCTTTCCAACAGACTCGAGTCCGGTCAAAAAATCTGTTCGTCTGTATGCTAGTCCACGGACGAACAACGACGCAAGGGCAGCTACTGGCTATGAACTTCCTTATTCTAGTCTGGTCGTACGTCATCACGTTCGAATCAGTCGAACTTTGGTGTGATCGTGTGTGGGCAAGTCCGTTGCGTTAGAACTCCGTCGGAACTCTGTCGAAAGTCCGTCAAAAAGTCCTTCGGAGTTCAGTCCATCGAAAGTCCGCTCGTGTGTACACGGCATTAGTTGCCTGCTGCAGAGAGAAGGAACACCAGTGGCTGGGCACCCTAGGCAGCAGTGCGCCCTAGGCGGCTGCTTAGTTTGCCTAGTGGTAGCACCGGCCCTGCAGTCCTATGTCATGCCAATAGTAAAGCATCCTGAGACCATTCATGTGTGCGGTTCCTTCTTAGCCAAGGGAGTGGGCTCACTCACAATTGTACCTAAGAACACAGCCATGAATAAAGAATGGTTTGAAAACATCCCCCAAGAGCGACTCCTCCCAACCATTCAAGAACAGTTTGGTGATGAACAAGGCCTTTTCCAGCATGATGGAGCATCTTGCCATAAGGCAAATGTGATAACTAAGTGGCTTGAGGAAAACAAACATTTTGAGTTCATGGCCAGGAAACTCCCCAGACCTTAATCCCATTGTGAACTTGTGGTCAATCCTGCCATCAATCAGGATGGGGCCCAGAAGTTGATTGACAGCCTGCCAGGGTGAATTGCAGAGGTCTTGAAAAAGAAGGGTCAGACGGATGCAGGAGGCGGAGCCTAGCAGAGCAGACATGCATTGTTAGAGCTCCACACCGCTGAGGAGAGAAGAGAAGGACAAAGCGGAGCCTGCAGGCTCAAAAGGTATCCATTTGAACCTTTTTGTCCCAGGGAACAAACTGTGAAAGTTTGGGCAGGAAATATGGTACTGGGAGGAAACCGTGGCAGAAATAAAAATCACCTCACAAAGAGCTCACAGGCACTCACTGCAGCTGAAGCAGCTCCAGTAACCTCACAAGATACAGCATCAGGGCGCTCTCACAGACAGAAAATGTCACAGCAAGACTCTCCATTTGAGTCAGATACAGAACAAATCCTCTCACAAACTTCTCCACAAGCCTCCTCAGTATCCCCAGAAATATTATTACAATTTGAAAAGATGCTTCATAAGGCTTTAAAACAAACCTCAGACCAAATAACAAAAAGCCTAACCAAAGAAATAAGAGAGCTGGGAAACCGCACCGCAGCCTTAGAAATAAAAATGGATGAAACTGAAATTACAACCCAAGAAAATATAACAGAATTGGAACAATTAAAAAAAGAGAATTTAATACTTCAAACTAAGCTCGAAGATTACGAAAATAGAGCCAGACGTTCAAACTTGCGCATAAGGGGAATACCTGAAACTGTGACAGACCTGCAATCTACTATTACTGCTCTATTACAAGAACTAAAGCCAGATATCCCTATTGAACGTTTAGAACTGGACAGAGTACACAGAGCCCTCACAGCCAAAAAGAAAGATGGACCCCCACGTGATATAATCACAAAATTTCCTTATTACAGAACGAAAGAACAAATACTAATTGCTGCAAGAGAAAAAAAGGAACTTAATTTTCAAGGACACAATTATCAAATTTTTGCTGACCTATCCCAACTTACTATTACTAAAAGACGATCCATGAAACCCCAACTAATGGAACTGCAACGCCACAACATTATGTATCAATGGGGCTTCCCCTTTTCAGTCAGATTCAACTACCAAGGTACAATTTACAGAAGCAGATCAGCAGATGAACTACAACAAACCCTTTTAAAATTAAATCTGACAGAACCCACAAGCAGCAACTCTCCCACACGCAGAAGAATGACATCATCTTCACCTTCAGGCAGCACCCAGAAAATTTCAGAACAAAATGGGAATCATCATTCTCACAAAAGAGGCCGTTATGCCACATCATCCATGGACCAAGAAGATTCAATGGACTGACATCCTAATTCCTGATATCTCTTCATTTATTATACTAAGAGATGGTTCTCTTTAAAAAAACCTATATTTATAACTGAATGTAACTGCATTCTGATAGTCACACACTGTGTGGAATCATGTTACATTCCAGTTATATTTCTTATTACTTCTGATTCATGTAGCCTTAGAATATATAAGTGAAATAAGGAAATTCTTGTTCAGTTATATATTATCAGGTAATAACAATAGATTTATTACTTTTTAGGACAAATATGTTCAATAATCCAGAAGTAATGGAAGCTTTTTCTTTCTTTTCTTAAAACAAATATATTATTACCTAACTAGTCCCTAGAATTATGTTTTTGTTTATTCTAATCTGAAGCAATACAACCTCAATTTTATGAGTTAACATATCTAAACAGTTGCATATGAATAAAATATGTAATTGTTTACTCTAAAAGGGTTAAAATCCCAAAATAATTCAAACTATCTTCATCAATACCAAAGTTATTAACAGTACCTTTCTAACTGAATTATTTAGCCTAGGGCAAGACTAACCATATACAACCACCCTGGAATAAATAATTTCAACAAAAACTATATTCTGCACTCCAATTAATGAAACATCATTTTGATGTCTTTCGACATAGCACTTCTCTCCTGTAAGCGGAAGATCCGTGTACCCCCATTAGCCCTCCTCATTCTCCCAATCATATTATGTGGGAGTGTGACGAAGGCACTTATTCCCCTGAGAGAGATATTTACTCTCTTTCACGGGTAAATTGTGATTACTTGCAAAAAATAATTTATACAATGTATCATTTAATCTCATATGTTTTTTGTTTACTCTTTACTCCAGAATTCACTGGTTTCTTTTCTATCTATTCATCTCTTCAGTCCACACAGGTTGATCTGCGCAGTCAGCTCTGCATAACAAAAAGTAAGTCAAAACTATTTGATCTATTGCCATGGCACCACTGAATATACTTTCCCTGAATGTTCAGGGAATAAATGTCCCTCAAAAAAGGACCAAAGCCTTCCGTACTTTCCATAACAAGAAGGCTCACATAGTATGCCTCCAAGAAACACACTTCACCAAAGATTCTACTCCAAAATATATTTCTCCTTTTTATCAACAAATTTACACGGCATCTGCCTGTACCAAGCAAAGGGGAACTCTAATTGCATTTCACCGATCCACACCATTCACCTTATCATCAGAAATTAAAGACCCAGAAGGTAGATACCTGATACTCATGGGTTATATAATGGATACAGCAATCACGGTGATTTCCTACTACGCTCCTAACAAACAACCTACACCATTCCTCTCACATATATTACAAGTGATTAATACACACAAAATAGGAACAGTGATAATGTGTGGGGATTCAAACCAGGTCCTTCTCCCATTTCTAGATAAATCACCTTTTACACCATCCAAAATAACCTCTAGATTACCTTTTTCTCAACTTCTTTCCAAATACAATTTGGTAGATTCGTGGAGAGAAAGTAACCCAATGAAAAAGAAATTCACTTATTTCTCGCACCCTCATCAAACCTTCACCAGAATAGATCATATTTTTCTAACAATAGGAATGATACCAGAAATTATTGCATCAGATATAATTCCGATTCCGTGGTCTGACCATAATGCAGTATACACTACTATAGCCTCAGCCATACCAAAAGCGCATGACCCAACGTGGTACTTACCGGACATAATGCTCAAACACCCACTACATCAGGTGGCCATTGAACAAGCTTTAAAGGAATACATATCAATTAATAATACAACAGACATCTCCCCAATAACACTGTGGGAAGCTCATAAGCCTGTCTTGCGTGGTACAATACAAAGACAAATGGCACTATTTAAACGGGAACGCAAAAATCTAGCAAAAAAACTAGAACTCAATTTTAATGCAGCCTACATATCATTTCAAGATAATCCATCTCAGAGTACAAAATCTCATCTGGAAAAATCTAGATTGGAATACGATCTATTTCTCACTGAGTCAGTTGATAAATCCCTCAAACGCTCCAAACACAATTTCTACATGAATACAAACAAACCAGGTACATATTTGGCTCGGGCATTAAATTCAACTAACAAATCTTTCAAACCAATACGTTTGAAATTATCAAAAAATGTTTACACTTGTAATCCAGTTAAAATAGTCCATAAATTTCACTCACATCTCGCAACTTTATACAAGACAAACAATGAATTTAATCCTACAGAAGCTGAATCCTTCTTCTCAAAAATAAACTTACCTGAGTTATCTCAGAATCAAAAAAGCAGTTTGGATGAGCCTATAACTATAGATGAAGTTGCTAACGCCATAAAAGACCTAAAACTTAACAAAAGACCAGGCCCAGACGGCTACTCGGCTTTATACTATAAAACATTCTCAGAAATACTCTCTCCCATTCTCACTGAAACTTTTAACAAACTTCTAGATGGACATTCTTTTCGGCAAGAAACACTAATGGCAATTGTTTGTATGATCCCAAAACCCCTTTCTGATGATACTTCCTGTGTGAATTATCGGCCTATCTCTCTGTTAAACCTCGATATTAAATTATTAGCAAAAATAATAGCAAAACGCCTCAATAGCATTATAGGAAAATTAATACATAGAGATCAAGTAGGCTTCATGCCAAATAGACAGGCAGGCGATAATATACGCAGGGCAGTGTTATTGGCACATATTGCTAAAAAACGGAAAATCCCTTTATGTTTTCTATCTCTCGATATTAAGAGGGCATTTGACACAGTATCCTGGCAATATATGCAATTTTCATTACAAAAATGGGGTTTTGGACCCAACTTTTTAACATGGATCAAAGCATTATATAATAAACCCAAAGCCTATATAAAATATGCTGGATACAAATCTGAAGCCTTTAATATCGAAAGAGGTACCCGACAGGGTTGCCCATTATCTCCCTTATTATTTGCCCTTATACTCGAACCCATGGCCCAATACATCAGAACAAACCAAACTATAACTGGCATTGAAGTAGGAGGTATTACACACAAATTATGTATATTTGCAGACGATATATTACTTTTTCTATCATCACCACAGGTCTCTGGTCCTAACTTAATACCACCTCTTGATGGATTTGCAGCCTTATCCGGCCTTATGATTAATCCTAAGAAATGCCTAGTGCTTAATATTTCACTCACAAACATGGAATTGATCCCGGCTAGGGCTGCACTCCCATTCACATGGGCAGAAAAATCAATCCCATATCTTGGAATTCATTTAACAGCATCTCATTCTGACTTATTCTCAACCAATTATCCTCCTGTATTAAGACAGATCACAAATTTAATAAAACAATGGTCGCAACTTCCTTTATCCTGGATAGGGAAAATTAATGCAATCAAAATGACTATTCTACCCAAATTGCTTTATCTATTCAGAGTCCTCCCTATTCCAATTCCTTCCTATTTTTTGAGAATAGTACAAAAAAGAGCAACTTCGTTTATATGGGGCTCTTCTAAACCACGTATACCTATACACACACTACATCTTCCCAAAAATAAAGGAGGCCTGGGATACCCTAATTTTACTAACTACTACAGAGCAGCACATTTGGCCAGTCTGTCCAAATACCATGCAAAACAGGAAATCCCACTATGGGTATTTATAGAGGCTTCAGAAAATGACCCTCTATTAATCTCAAATTTATTATGGCTTGATCCTAAAGACCGCTTTAAAATTCATAATCCCATAACTAAACACTTCTTATCTCTCTGGGATAAACTAAAAACCAAATATCAGTTACAATCTCCACACAATCCTCTCCTTTCTTTTATCAGAAATCCGGCCTTTTATCCGGCATGGATCTACCCAAATTCTTTTAAAGCTTGGACAACATCAGGCATTCAGACACTAAATGACTTCATAGCATCTAAATCATTCCTTTCATTCCCATCGCTTAGAGAAAAATATGATCTACCAAACTCTGAGATATTTAGATATCTCCAAATCGAAAATTTCTATACACCATTCCTAAAGGGGGATACACCATTATCCCAATTATCCATTTTTGAATCAATCTGTACAAAAGATCCATTTGCTAAAGGTACAATTTCATCACTTTATAATCAATTATATGGAGTAGCAAATCTTAATAGACCCTCTTACGTTCAGAGGTGGGAGGAGGACCTGGGACGAACTTTAGAAGACACGGACTGGTCTAACATATGGCTCACATCTAAGTCATCTTCACCCAACATCTTAGCACTGGAGACAAATTATAAAGTCCTAACTCGCTGGTACCTTGTACCCGCTAGAGTGGCAAAATATTCACCTAATACCTCAGCTCTTTGTTTTCGAGGATGCCCAGAAATAGGCACATATTTACACATATGGTGGACGTGCCCAGTAATCCAAACCTTCTGGAAGGAAGTTTTCGTGATTGCATCTAAAATATTTAAAAAGATAATACAACCAGATCCATATTTAACTTTACTTAATCTAAAACCGGAATGGTTAACACTCTCTCAATTCAAACTTATGATCCAACTAATAACGGCTGCAAAACAAACAGTGGCCAAGGCATGGAAATCTCCTACATTGGTACTAGCAGAAACAATTCACAGAATGAATAATACAATGTCCCATGCTAAGATGGTAGCCATCGATCAAAATCAAATTCCAGAATTTGAAAAACTTTGGCACCCTTGGATAAAACAACAGTTCCTGTCAAATTTCAATGACTCTGTCCTGTTGCCATGGTAACAGATTAAATGACTTACAGAGACACCCATTCTAAGGCTTCAAAGAGAACTAAAAAGAATAATAAACTGACGAGCGGGACAACCTTGTGGACCATACCTCTACCTTTCAACCCTTTTTCTTCTTTCTCTTTCCTTTTCTCCACCTTACGATTAAAGCTCATTATCAGAATTTATTTGACCTATATACACTCTACTTGTAAACAATATGTATAGTAGGTATAAATCATTTAAATACCTACAAAAGTAACTAAGGAAATGATATATATCTTTAATTTAGGTTTACGTGAACCCAATGTTTAATATTTGAAATTTCATGATATTTACCTATATAAACCCTACTGTAAAACAATGAGCTTACTTTATAGATCCTTGTAAACTTACTTTATGTATCTTTATAACATTGTATACTCAATAAACTTCTTTTGACAAGGAAAAAGAAGGGTCAACACTGCAAATATTGACTCCTTGCATAAACTGAATGTAATTGTCAATAAAAGCCTTTGACACTCATGAAATGCTTGTAGTTATACTTCTGTATACCATAGTAACATCTGACAAAAAGATCTAAAAACACCGAAGCAGCAGACTTTGTGAAAATTAATATTTGTGTCATTCTCAAAACTTTTTGCCACAGCTTTATACAGTATATTTATACATACATTTATACAGTGTGTGTGTGTGTGTGTATGTATATATATATATATATATTACCATTTTCCCTCCCAGTGTCATGTGACTCGTTAGTGTTACAAGGTCTCAGGTGTAAATGGGGAGCAGGTGTGTTAAATTTGGTGTTATCGCTCTCACTCTCTCATACTGGTCACTGGAAATTCAACATGGCACGTCATGGCAAAGAACTCTCTGAGGATCTGAAAAAATGAATTGTTGCTCTACATAAAGATGGCCTAGGCTATAAGAAGATTGCCAAGATACTGAAACTGAGCTGTAGCACGGTGGCCAAGACCATACAGCGGTTTAACAGGACAGGTTCCACTCTAAACAGGCCTCGCCATGGTCGACCAAAGCAGTTGAGTGCACATGCTCATCATCATATCCAGCACTCATATGTATATGAGTGCTGCCAGCATTGCTGCAGAGGTTGGAGGGGTGGGGGGTCAGCCTGTCAGTGCACAGACCATACGCCGCACACTGCATCAACTTGGTCTGTATGGCTGTCGTCCCAGAAGGAAGCCTCTTCTAAAGATGATGCACAAGAAAGCCTGCAAACAGTTTGCTGTGGACAAGCAGACTAAGGACACGGTATACTGGAATCATGTCCTGTGGTCTGATAAGACCAAGATAAATGTATTTAGTTCAGATGGTGTCAAGTGTGTGTGGCCGCAACCAGGTGAGGAGTACAAAGACAAGTGTGTCTTGCCCACAGTCAAGCATAGTGGTGGGAGTTTCATGGTCTGGGGCTGCATGAGTACTGCCGGTGTCTTGCCGAGAAAGTTCCCTCGGCGGATAAGTTCCCCCTGTACTGCGCAGGCGCAGCTCCTGCGCAGTACCAACTACTAGCAGCCGCCGGAGATAGCTGAACGACAAAATCTACAATCAGCTGTACATGGCGCCTGCGCCCTGGGTCCAGGTTCCTTCCCTACCATCCAAGTGGACCTAGAGGGGGAATCTAAAAGAGCCGAGCGAAGCGAGGCCATGCCCGAAGCGTGGCGAGCGGCCCTCTTACAGGCGCCGTGTACAGCTGATTTTCTCCTATTCATCTTCGGCTATTTCCGCCGGATCCTACTGCGCAGGTGCAGCACCTGCGCAGTAGGGGGGGTCCTTATCCGCCGAGCGGAACTTTCTCGGCAGAACACCAGCAGTGGGGAGCTACAGTTCACCTTAATGCATTGAATGCATTAAGGTGAAAAACCAGGAGGGTTTACAAACCCTTTAAACCTCCAACAAGCAAACCCTGTCCACTCTACAAAATGCACTGTTTGTTACTAAATAGAATGACAGGCAAAGCAGGATGTATTATAGTATACATTGTAAAATTACGAAAGAAGTCATACCCAATTTGCAACAAATAAAAAACAAGTTGTAGCTTGACATGGGTTCACAGATAGTCTGCTTAGCACTCCCTCTAGTGGCTAACTTACAATCACTATATTTAAAACTATAACACAGTGTTGAAATAGGAAGCATGTAAAAATGCAATAGTCATATCAAACCATGATAAATGTGTATATAAACCCTAACAATTAACTTCTCTTATTTGCTTCCTTTTGGTCTGTTATCGGTTGAGCACTTCAGGAATTCACAGCTGTCCTGTACACACTTTCTCTATTACCATAAGGAGTTTAATCAGTCCCCCATTTTTTATCTTGGCTTCCAGATGACATACAGTGTTTTGAAAAAGTATTCATATCTCTTGAAATTTTCCACATTTTTCCTCATTTTGTGGTAAACGCACTTGGGAAACACATGGGGGACCTACGCTAAAGACTCGCTGGGACCTATGGTCAGCTCGGGAACACAGATCTGCCAGAGGAAACCTGAACATGGGCTTTTATGTAAGAACACAGCCAACTTTGGACTTTTCTCAAATATACTTCTCCTGTGCAGGTAACATGAGGCAGCCATAGTTAGGTTTAATTAGTTACTGCATGTATACATGTTCTGCTAAAAGTTCAGTTAAGTTGTTTCAACTGCTTAAGGCCTGGTCCAAAGATACTCAAGGAGCGCATGTGGGGTCCTGGTGTCTAAGAACCAGGGTCTGTAATAAAACAGACATTGTAATAACATTAAGGGATATGTGTAACATTGTTACAGCAAAAGTTCATGAGTCAGTGGCGGAATTACCAGGGTCGCAACAGACGCAGTTGTGACGGGGCCCGACATTCCGCCACTGTAGGGGGGGGGCCAGCGGGGTTGCTCTTCACACATGGCTCTGAGCGGAGATCGTGTGTCATAGAACAATAGCACAGAGACACCGGCGGGGAGAAGGGGGAGCAGTGAGATCAGCTGTGTGTCCTCTCTCATCCCCTGCCAGAGAGGACCGACAGGCAAGTAGAACGTTAATGCCACTGGTGTCTCTGTGCTATTGTTCTATGACACACGATCTCCGCACAAAACCGTGCTGTACTGAGAAAGCAGACGGCACTGATGGAAATTAATAGAAGGCACTGATGAGCACTAATAGAAGGCACTGATGAGCACTGATAGAAGGCACTGATGAGCACTGACAGAAGGCACTGATGAGCACTGATAGAAGGTACTGATGAGCACTGATAGAAGGCACTGATGAGCACTAATAGAAGGCACTGATGAGCACTGATAGAAGGCACTGATGAGCACTGATAGACGGCACTGATGGGCACTGATGAGCACTGATAGAAGGCACTGATAGAAGGCACTAATGAGCACTGATAGAAGGCACTGATGAGCACTGATAGAAGGCACTGATGGGCACTGATGAGCACTGATAGAAGGCACTGATGAGCACTGATAGAAGGCACTGATGAGCACTGATAGAAGGCACTGGTGAGCACTGATAGAAGGCACTGATGAGCACTAATAGAAGGCACTGATGAGCACTGATAGAAGGCACTGATGAGCATTGATGAGCACTAATAGAAGGCACTGATGAGCACTAATAGAAGGCACTGATGAGCACTGATAGAAGGCACTGATGAGCACTGATAGAAGGCACTGATGAGCACTGATAGACGGCACTGATGAGCACTGATGGGCACTGATAGAAGGCACTGATAGAAGGCACTAATGAGCACTGATAGAAGGCACTGATGGGCACTGATGAGCACTGATAGAAGGCACTGATGGGCACTGATGAGCACTGATAGAAGGCACTGATGAGCACTGATAGATGGCACTGATGAGCACTGATAGAAGGCACTGATGAGCACTGATAGAAGGCACTGGTGAGCACTGATAGAAGGCACTGATGGACACTGATAAAATGCACTGATAGGAGGCATTTATGGGCACTGATAGGAGGCACTGATAGGAGGCACTTATGTACACTGATAGGTTGCACTGATAGGTGGCATTGATGGGCACTGATAGGTGGTACTGATGGGCACTAGGGAACACTGATAGGCAGAACTCAGGCAGTATTGATGGGCTTTGATGGGCAGAATTGAATAGTACTGATAGGTGGCATTGATGGATGCTGTTAGGCGGCATTAATAAGCACTGATAGGAGGTGCTGATAGGCAGAATTGATGGGCACTAATAGGCGGCATTAATGAGGACTTATAGGTAACACTTGTAGGTGGAAGTGATGGGCACTGATAGGCGGCATTGATGAGCACTGATAGATGGCACTGATGATGGCACTGATCAGTGTAAACAATTTACTGACATTCTTGACAGTTAACAGCAGACCTTTCCTAACACAGACACAGCGTGTGAGGAAAGGGCTGTGGATAACCGTCAAGTCTGTTTACATGTGACCAGCTAATCACATGGTAAAGGGCCGATGTGATTGCGCTGGATGCATGTCCCAGGGGTCATGCAGGATGCACGGTTTTGGGAGGATGTCCATGGGGCCCTGAAGGTTCTAGTTACGCCTCTGTCATGAGTGACTACAAAGTAAACCGTAACCAGTCTTTGGTGTGGTTCCTAGTAGCTGACAGGTTCTCTGGTAGCAAGGGGGTCAGTGCTTGCACTCCCTCCCTATCTGTCTGTCTCTGTCGGTCACTAGGCATGAGTTAGTGTTAAGGAGATCTATGCCTGATCACTTGGTACTGAAAAAGAAGAGTTAAGTGAGAGCACACATGAGGTCAGCGCTGTGTGCTTGGCTGGACCCCATTCTGTTACCGGGAGTAAGCTAACAGAGGTACACTGACTGGTGGAGTGGGCATAGGCTCTACATGTCCCTCCAAATGCAAAAGATACGCCTGTACAAGTGTGTAGGACAAGGGACATCTTCTGGAGGAACTCCGCATACAATACTACACACAAATGGCTCATCTCTGAGTTGGCTTAGTGTTTGATTTTTCACATGACCAAGGCCCCCACCTGGTCCTGGCATTGGTGAGCACGCCTTAAGGCAAGGTGTTACCCCTGTGACCCCGTTCATTGCCTGGTGTAACCCAAAAGAACCCAAACCAGGGTAGGCCTCATATGTGACCCACACTTGGCGCCCAATGAAGAGGGGAACACGGAGGAGGTATCACCTACCTACCCTTACAAGCTGTTTATCCTTCTTATTGCACAGTGGGGAAAAATAAATGCTAGTATGGATCTGAGTCTAAAGCAAGAATGTAGTGTTCTCCTTTGGTTCTTTCTAGTAAACACTGCTGCCCACTCCATCATTATCCTCATACTTTTAGATTTACAGACCGTTGCTTTAGTTCACATTACCATCACAGCAGTTCATCTTTACACAGGCAAAATTATTCTCCTAGAAGACCTTCTTTAGACTTTTTTTTGGCCTGTGGAGTAGTGGCTTTGCCATCATTGCTAATATGTGATCTGTGATCTTCTGGGTGCTGTGTTGAGTGGGTGCCCTGCTGCATAGTAACCACAGGAGGTTGCTTGCTTGACAGTGCCACCATTCAAAGAATGCCTTGTATTTTTCTCAATGAGTGAAAAGCACTCTCTGATTGGACAAAGTACAAAGGAGTAGCCTCCAATGAGCCTCCACCTCATCCAATCAAAGAATGCTTAGCATGATGACCATGCCAAGTAAGCGACCCCCTGTGGTTACGATGCAGCAGGGCAACCACTGGACACAGCACCCAGAAGATTGCAGATATCACAGTAGTAGTTCAGGCTGTGATTTATAGCTTCCACAGGGACTGATCAGGTATCACATATGCATAGTTGCATTGTGCAAATGTAAGTGTGTAAAATACACTCACCAACCACTTTATTAGGTACACCTGTTCAACTACTTGGTAACACAAATTGCTTATAAGCCAATCATGTGGCAGCAACTCAATGCATTTAGGCATCTAGATGTCGTGAAGATGACTTGCTGAAGTTCAAACCAAGCATCAGAATAGGGAAGAAAGGGGATTTAAGTGACTTTGAATGTGACATGGTTGTTGGTGCCAGACGGGCTGGTATTTCAAAAACTGCTGATCTACTGGGATTTTCACACACAACCATCTCAAGGGTTTACAGAGAATGGTCCGAAAAAGAGAAAATATCCAGTGAGCGGCAGTTGTGTGGAGGAAAATGCCTTGTTGATGTCAGAGGGCAGAGGAGAATGGACAGACTAGTTTGAGATGATAGAAAGGCAACAGTAACTCAAATAGCCACTCCTTACAACCAAGGTATGCAGAATACCATCTCTGAATGCACAACACTTCGAACCTTGAAGAAGATGGGCTACAGCAACAGAAGACGGTGCCACTCCTGTCAGCTAAGAGCAGGAAACTGAGGCAACAATTGGCACAGGCTCATTAAAATTGGACAATAGAAGGTTGGAAAAAACGTTGCCTGGTCTGATGAGTCTCGCTTTCAGCTGCAACATTCAGATGGTAGGATCAGAATTTGGCGTAAACAACATTAAAGCATGGGTCCATCCTCCCTTGTATCAACAGTTCAGGCTGGTAGTGGTGGTGGTGTAATGGTGTGGGGGATATTTTCATGGCACACCTTGGGCCTCTTAGTACCAACTGAGCATCGTTTAAACGCCACGGCCTACCTGAGTATTGTTGCTGACCATGTCCATCCCTTTATGACTACAATGTATCCATCTTCCGATGGCTACTTCCAGCAGCAAAATGCACCATGTCACAAACATCAAATCATCTCAAACTGGTTTCTTGAACATGACAATAAGTTCACTGTGCTCCAATGGCCTCCACAGTCACCAGATCTACAATCCAATAGAGCACCTTTGGGATGTGGTAGAACAGGAGATTCACATCATGGATGTGCAGACGACAAATCTGCAGCAACTGCATTATGCTATCATGTCAATATGGAGCAAAATCTCTGAGGAATGTTTCCAACACCTTGTTGATTCTATGCCATGAAGAATTAGGCTGGGTTCACACTTCTCTGACACAAAAGTTGTGTAACTTCCAATCCAACTTTGCCCTGCGACTTTGGTCCGACATCAATCCCACTTCCATGCAACTTTAAAGCAGAGGTCCGCCCAACGCTGCAAAAGTTGAAAGCCACTAGCTACACATACTGCAGCTGCTGACTTAATAATAGGACTCTTACATGTCCTGGAGTCCATTGATGTCAGCACTGCAGCTGATATTTCCATCAGCTGTCGGGTGCTGCCGCCCCCATTGATGGTAAGGGAACCCGGTAGTGAAGCATTACGGCTTCACACCCGGGTCCCTACTGCGCTCGAACGTGGCACCACTGCCTTCTCCTAATGGCCTGGCGGCGGGGGAAGGAGGAGGGAGCCAAGCTGCTGACATAATGCGCTGCAGCCCAGTCTCCCTGAAGTGGGGAAGGGTACCTATCAAAGACAAGTATCCGTTCCCCCCTGAAAGGTGCCAAATGTGGAACCGGAGGGGGGAGGAGACAAATGAGCGGAAGTTCCACTTTTGGATGAAACTCCGCTTTAACGAACACGATCAAACTTTGAGATGAGAGCAACTTGGGTCTGGTATGGATTTCCATGCAAAATGTACAAAAAAAACAAAAACGGCGTGAGCCCCCCCCCCCCCCCCCCCCCCCACAGTATGTACCAGACCCTTATCCAAGCATGTATCCCAGCAGGCCAGTTGGGGGGGGGTGGGACAAGCCACCCAGATTCCGTACATACCCCTACCCATTCGCTCAAAAAAAAACAAAAAGCAGTGTAGTGTGTACTGTGTCAAAAACATGAGGCAGTTTTTGACAAGTCCTTTATTAAAAATTATTAATGTCCCCCGATGTAGATCTAATGCCAATCACGATGGTCATGGCCGTCGCTGCTGCTGACTTGATAGGAAAAAGAAAAAAAAACTCTCCATCCCTGCTGTTCTGGCAGCTCCCGTGTCTGACAGTTATATAGCTATGGGGCGTGGCTGTCATGAATCAGGTGTGACCAGAACTGCGTGGGCAGCAACAGAGGAAACGAAACGCATGTAAAGTGAAAATATTGTAATTTATTAAGATAAGTGAAAATATCAATACAAACACCTCCATCATAACACAGTGCACAACAAACCAACTACCAGACAGAGACCCACAAATAACAGCCAGACAGGTACAGTATCTCACAAAAGTGAGTACACCCCTCACATTTTTGTAAATATTTTATTATATCTTTTCATGTGACAACACTGAAAAAATGACACTTTGCTACAATGTAAATTAGTGAGTGTACAGCTTGTATAACAGTGTAAATTTGCTGTCCCCTCAAAATAACTCAACGCACAGCCATTAATGTCTAAACCGCTGGCAACAAAAGGGAGTACACCACTTGGTCAATATGTCCAAATTGGGCCCAAAGTGTCAATATTTTGTGTGGCCACCATTATTTTCCAGTACTGCCTTAACCCTCTTGGGCATGGAGTTCACCAGAGCTTCACAGGTTGCCACTGGAGTCCTCTTCCACTCCTCCATGACGACATCATGGAGCTGGTGGATATTAGAGACCTTGCACTCCTCCACCTTCTGTTTGAGGATGCTCCACAGATGCTCAATAGGGTTTAGGTCTGGAGACATGCTTGGCCAGCCCATCACCTTTATCCTCAGCTTCTTTAGCAAGGCAGTGGTCATCTTGGAGGTGTGTTTGGGGTCGTTATCATGTTGGAATACTGCCCTGCGGCCCAGTCTCCAAAGGGAGGTGATTATGCTCTGCTTCAGTATGTCACAGTACATGTTGGCATTCATGGTTCCCTCAATGAACTGTAGTTCCCCAGTGTCGGCAGCACCCATGCAGCCCCAGACCATGACACTCCCACCACTATGCTTGACTGTAGGCAAGACACACTTGTCTTTGTACTCCTCACCTGGTTGCCGCCACCACACACTTGATACCATCTGAATCAAATAAGTTTATCTTGGTCTCATCAGACCACCGGACATGGTTCCAGTAATCCATGTCCTTAGTCTGCTTGTCTTCAGCAAGCTGTTTGCGGGCTTTCTTGTGCATCATCTTTAGAAGCACCTTACTTCTGGGACAACAGCCATGCAGACCAATTTGATGCAGTGTGCGGTGTATGGTCTGAGCACTGACAGGCTGACACCCCACCCCTTCAACCTCTGCAGCAATGCTGGCAGCACTCATAGTCTATTTCCCAAAGACAATCTCTAGATATGACGCTGAGCACATGCACTCAACTTCTTTGGTCGACCATGGCAAGGCCTGTTCTGAGCGGAACCTGTCCGGTAAACCACTGTTTGTTCTTGGCCACCGTGCTGCAGCTCAGTTTCAGGTTCTTGGCAATCTTCTAGAGCAACAATTCTTTTTTCCAGATCCTCAGAGAGTTCTTTGCCATAAGGTGCCATGTTGAACTTCCAGTGACCAGTATGAGACAGTGAGAGCAATAACACCAAATTTAACACACCTGCTCACCATTCACGCCTAAGACCTTGTAACACTAACAAGTCAAAATGGCTAATTGTGCCCAATTTGGACATTTTCACTTAGGGGTGTACTCACTTTTGTTGCCAGAAGTTTAGAGATTAGTGGCTGTGTGTTGAGTTATTTTGAGGGGACAGCAAATTTACACTGTTATACAAGCTGTACACTCACTACTTTACATTGTAGCAAAGTGTCATTTCTTCAGTGTTGTCACATGAAAAGATATAATAAAATATTTACAAAAATGTGAGGGGTGTACTCACTTTTGTGAGATACTGTACATACAATAAATAGGGAATACCAGAATCATAAACGTAGCCAGGCCAGGGTCACCAACGGAAGATCAGCAAATTGGAGCAGGGAGCAAACAGGACAGGGAGAGGATGGATGAATCAGGCTGCAGGGCAAGGATAAAGGTAACAGGGTCACAGGAGGTACAGGTTCAGGTACAGGGCACAGGGTTCAGGTACAAGGTTCAGAGACAGGGTCAGGTCAGGGTACAAGGAAGATACCAAGGTGTGTGTGTGTGTTTTCTGGGTATAAATACAAATCTCCTGCAACCAGGCTCAGGTGATGCCTGATCGCAGGAGATAATATCAGCTCCACACTGCCGGGAAACACCCGCTGGTGGATGCCAATACTGTGGCCCAGGGATCAGATAGTGCCCCCAGCAGGTGAAACCTTTCCTGACAGTTCCAGACTTCCAGGAGAGACACGCTGGTGGACATCAGTACTGCAAGCCAAATGTCCGACAGCGCCACCAGCAGGTGG
This sequence comes from Lithobates clamitans, assembly GCA_037952925.1. Lineage (NCBI taxonomy): Eukaryota > Metazoa > Chordata > Amphibia > Anura > Ranidae > Lithobates > Lithobates clamitans. Next base: position 2,809,765 of record JBBGZY010000218.1, on the reverse strand, counting down.
AACCTTTCCTGACAGTACCCCCCCTCGAAGTAACGGCCTCCGGATGCTCCAACTAATCGCTGCTGAGAAAAGTCCATGGCATCAAGCCAGGCAGTGGACAGAGGCATAACAAACTGGGCAAGAAAAAGTCCAGAGCATCAAGCCAGGCAGTGGGCAGAGTCACACCAAGCCGGGCATGTAAAATGTCCATGGCACCTCAAGCCAGGCAGCGGGCACAGGCACGTCAGGCTGGGCGGCGGGCACAGGCACATTAAGCTGGGCAGCGGGGACATTGAGCTGGGCAGCGGGGACATTGAGCTGGGTAGTGGCACATCTAGCTGGGCAGCGGGCACAGACATATCAAGCTGGGCAGCAGGCATAGACATATCAAACTTGGCAGCAGGCATATCAAGCTGGGCAGCAGGCACAGGTATATCAAGCTGGGCAGCAGGCACATCAAGCTTGGCAGCGGGCACAGGCACATCAAGCTGGGCAGCAGCACATCAAGCTGGGCAGCAGGCACAGGCAAATCAAGCTGGGCAGCAGGCACATCAAGCTGGGCAGCGGGCACAGGCACATTAAGCTGGGCAGCGGGCACAGGCACATTAAGCTGGGCAGCGGGCACAGGCACATCAAGCTGGGCAGTGGGCACAGGCACATCAAGCTGGGCAGCAGGCACATCAAGCTGGGCAGCTGGCACATCAAGCTAGGCAGCGGGCACATCAAGCTAGGCAGCGGGCAGCGGCACATCAGGCTGGGAAGCAGACAGAGGCACATCAGGCTGAGAAGCAGACAGAGGCACATCAGGCTGGGAAGCAGACAGAGGCACATCAGGCTGGGAAGCAGGCTCCGGGTCATCTGGCTGGGCAGCAGGCTCCGGGTCATCTGGCTGGGCAGCAGGCTCCGGGTCATCTGGCTGGGCAGCAGGCTCTGGGTCATCTGGCTGGGCAGCAGGCTCCGGGTCATCTGGCTGGAAAGGAGGCTCCGGGTCATCTGGCTAGGCAGCAGGCTCTGGGTCATCTGGCTGGGCAGCAGGTTTCGGGTCATCTGGCTGGGCAACAGGTTCTGGGTCGTATGGCTGGGCAGTAGGCTCCGGGTCATCTGGCTGGGTAGCAGGCTCCAGGTCATCTGGCTGGGTAGCAGGCTCCAGGTCATCTGGCTTGGTAGCAGGCTCCAGGTCATCTGGCTGGGCAACAGGCTCTGGGTTATTTGGCTTGGTAGCAGGCTCCAGGTCATCTGGCCAGACGGCAGACATGGAAACATCAGGCCGGGCAGCGAGCACTCTATCAGCAGGCTGGGTAGCAGGCACAGGCTCAACAAGCTGGGTAACGTGCACCGGGCCCAGTAGGCTGGGTAACGGGCACCGGCTCAGCAAGCTGCGTGACGGGCACCGGCTCAGCAAGTCGGATGACGGGTACTGGCTCAACAGGCCAGGTGACGGACACCGGTTCAGCAGGCTGGGTAGCAGACACTGGCTCCACAGGCTGGGCAACGGGCACCGGCCCCACGGGCTGAGTAATGGGCACCGGCTCCATGGGCTGAGTAACGGGCACCGGCTCCACGGGCTGAGTAACCGGCACCAGCTCCACGGGCTGGGTAACGGGCACCAAGACTACAGGCCGAGAGGCGGGCACCGTAACTTCAGGCTCGGGAAACGGGTACCGTAACTTTAGGCTGGAACACGGGCACCGGAACTTAAGGCTGGACAGCAGGCAGAAAGTTGTCAGGGTTAGGTTCAGTATCATATGAGGCCAACTTGACCCCACTGGTAATCATGGAGGTAGACTGGATAGGGTCGGTCGGTGCAGAGGCAGGCTGGAGCAGATTGGCTGGTGTGGAGGCAGGCTGGGTAAATGGCAGGATCGTATGAGTCGGAAAAAAATTCAGTTTCCCCTTTGGCTTAGCCACTGAAGTTCTGTAGGTAAGGGGTGAAGCAGACTGAAGAAAAGAGCTGGAATATAGTAAGGAAAAGGGAACAGTGGCTAGAGGAAGTTTTTGGGGGGTTGTTGTAGGCAGCAAAGAAGAGGCAGGTGGATTAAAGGCAGGATAGGTGCAGTGTGTAGAAACAGGGTATTGATATTTGGTAGGAAGCAGAGTATACTGGGCTGAGACTGAGGTTACCATGGGTTATGGGGGAAAAGACAATTGGGCAGGCAGGTGTCTGGTAGCAGAAATGGTTTATTGTGGGCTGGCTGAGGCTGATTGCAATATATCAGACTAGGAGTAATGGTTGAACAAACTGCGGTTTACATTCTGCCTGTCTGACAAGGGACTGTACAGAATGAACACATTCCATTATCACCTGTTTGGAACAATCGAAGTAATGTTCAAAAAAGCATGTAAAGTCATCCTCCAAAAGCCACACCAGAGATACGACCTGATTAACACTGAAAGTGGGGGAGAAAATCATCACATCCCTTTAGAATACAGGGCAGGGCCAGCTCTGTACACATTTGAATTAAAGGCTGAACATTCCCAAACAGCATATAGCCCTGGTCAACCAGGGAGTGAGCTAAATGAATGATCTCTAGCAGCTGGTCACTGGTCCACTTTTTCAGTGTCTGGCGGAGATATTCACCGCTCTCTGACGCCAGCAGAGCATAATAAACAATCTCATCAGAATTCATTTCAGCAAAGCAAACAGAACCGAGATGGTTCCTCTGTGCAGCCACTTCTGGTCAGGGATGGCCTTGGTATACTGTCATGAATCAGGTGTGACCAGAATTGCGTGGACAGCAACAGAGGAAACCAAACGCATGTAAAGTGAAAATATTGTAATTTATTAAGATAAGTGAAAATATAAATAAAACACCTACAATATAACACAGTGCACAACAAACCAACTACCAGAGACCCACAAAAAACAACAGCCAGAGAGGTATATACAATAAATGGGGAATACCAGAATTGTAAACGTAGCCAGGACAGGGTCATCAACAGGAGATCAGCAAATAGGAGCAGGGAGCCAACAGGACAGGGAGAGGATGGACGGATCAGACTGCAGGGCAAGGGTAAAAGGTAGCAGGGTCACAGGAGGGACAGGTTCAGGTACAGGGCACAGGGTTCAGGTACCAGGTTCAGAGACAGGGTCAGGTTCAGAGATCACAGGTTCAGATCACGGAGCAAGGAAGATACCAAGGCAAGTGTGTGTGTTTGCCAGGTATTAATACACATCTCCTGCAATCAGGCTCAGGTGATGCCTGATTGCAGGAGATATTGTCTGCTTCACACTGCTGGGAAACACCCGCTGGTGAACGCAAGTACTGTGGCCCAGCAGGTGAAACCTTTCCTGACAGTTCCAGACTGCCAGGAGACACCCGCTGGTGGACATCAGTACTGCAAGCCAAATGTCCGACAGTACCACCAGCAAGTGGAACCTTTCCTGACAGTGGCCATGCGGTGATATCACCCTGAGACCCCATTCCCTTGTGACGACACCACTCTGGGCATGATGGGTTTGTGACATTACAAGAGGGCAGGGTCCCTGGCAGTCTACTGCAGTCCGACTTAGATCCGATTTTAAGTTCGATTATGCATAATTCCCAACTGTCCGTGATTTTGAAGGATTGTTCCTGATTTTGAGGGACTGTCCCTGATTTGGAACAAATTACCTCTCTCCGTCTTTCCTCCTCATTTGTCCCTCATTTTGGTTTAATCTAAACCAGTGATGGCGGACCTTGGCACCCTAGATGTTTTGGCACTTCCTTTCCCATGATGCTCATGCACTCTGCAGCGTAGTGAAGCATCATGGGAAATGTAGTTCCAAAAACATCTGGAGTGCCAAGGTTTGCCATCACTGATCTATACAGTTGTAAATAAAATGCATTTTTATCTTTCAGAAGTTTTATAGTGCAAAACTTTTCATCTAATTTCTAAATTGCTGCATTTGTACAGTAAGTTTCAAAAGCCAATATAAAGGAATAGTAGTGGTAAAAAAGCACATGGGTTTAACCAAAGCTCCCAACCGTCCCTGATTTCGAAAGACTGTCTCTAATTTGGAACAAAGTCCCTCTGTCCCTCTTTCCTACTCATTTGTCCCTCATTTTGGTCTGATCTATATAGTTGTATATAAAATGCACTATTTATCTTTCAGAGGTTTAGTTTGGTTCCATCGCAAACCCCGCATTAAACTGCAACTCCTCCACCTCGCGAAGCATAGAGGAGGGGTGGGCCTTTTAGACGTGAAAGCTTATTACAGAGTGGCACATTTCACTAGGCTGGTGGATTGGCACTCCCATGCAGAGGCAAAATATTGGGTGGCCATGGAACTGGAGGACTCCAATGACACAGCCAAGAGTTGTCCGTGGATCACATCGCCTTTACCAATAGCCATCATCGATCATCCTACACAAGGCAGTACACTCCTGGTGGCCAGGGACGCCTTTAGACATTCCTCAGTGTCGCCACTACCCTCCCCTATGGTACCTGTAATAGGCAACCCGGAATTCCCACCCGGACTCCAGAACCCCCACTTTCAATGTCTGGTCGCCAGTGGACGACTGACTTTGTCTTTGTGACTTTGTGGGCTCTAGTTGCCAACTTTCCTCATCTGCTGGGGTTTCTGCCGCAGACCATCCACTTGATTTCTGGAGTGGCATTCAGTTGCGCAACTTTCTGCGAAGGTGCCTACGGACTTCAGGTGCAACCCGCCAGCTCACAGAACTGGAACACATTTGTCATCGGGGGGAGCCGGTCCATCACAGCCTTTCAATAATATCTGCTGCCCTGACTTGGCCAGCAGAGGGCTATGTACCGACCTTCCTGTCCAAATGGGGGTCAGATCTAGGCACCCAGTTCACTAACTCTCAGAGAGCGAAGATCCTCCATTTTGTCCAAAAGTCATCTATTGCTAACAGGATCCAGGAGACGGGTTACAAGATCTTGACCAGATTCCCTACCACTTTGCATCGTTTCTTCCCTCAGGTTCCCACTGTATGCTGGCGATGCGGAAACACTGAGGGAACAATGCTCCATATCTTTTGGAGCTGTCCTAAACTTGGGACCTTTTGGCGTGAGGTGGCCTGCACAATCAAACACCTGAGAAATGTTTATCTGGAAGGGAACCCTGCAGCCTGGGAGGCTGCAGGGTTCCCGATTAGAGAGGCCGATTAGGAAGTATAAGGCCTTCCTTACAATCCAGCTGCTGAATGCGGCCAAGGCATGCATCCCCCTCTGTTGGAGATCAGAGAACCCTTCATCAGAATCACTGTGGTTCTAACCCTTCATCAGAATCACTGTGGTTCTCTAAAGTGAACAAATTGAGAGACATGGAAGACCTCACCGCTACCTGGCACAGCCGGGAGGAGACCTTCCGAGAGACCTGGCGCCCTTGGAATCATTTTGTGTATACTGACGCCTATCTTCAAGAGGTGGCATAACCGCTCTAACCTCTTGAACTCAACTTCAATCCCTGGGGCGAGAGGCCCTCTCTGCATTCCCTCTTACTCTCCCCTCTCTACTCTTTTTTTTTACCCGCTTTGGGGATATATTTTATCCCTTAATCCCCTCCCCCTCTGGCTGCTTTCCATCCTCCATCTTCCTGACTCAGTAATGGGTTCTGTTGTTCGATTATGATGTATATCCCTGTCTACATTTTGCCTTCTATGTTGTTCCATTACTGGGCAAGACAGGGCCTAGGGAAGCATTACCTCCCGTCAGGTTAAAAAGATTCTAACCCAAGTTATCCGACTCTGTGGTGTCTGTAGCATTCTAATATGTAGGTTCTGGGTCTGCCATATAATTGTTTATTGGGCTCCCCAGATAGTGGTCAGTGTGATGCACTGACCACTATCCTCACAACCGTGATAGCTTTTTATGACCACCTATAATGTGCTATACTGGGTATGACATTCCATCTCTCTGCTGATGTGACCCTATCTGTGTTTTCTGACTGTGATAATCGTTGTTACTGCAAACTTTGACTGTTGACTGTAACTTTCTTGGGTAATAAATTAATTACAAAAAAAAAACAGAAAGAAAAAAAATATAATAATAATTAATAATAATAATAGTATAATAAATAAATTGTATTATAATAACGTTATAAGTGAACAATAATTCATCATAGCAAGGCCCAATAAAAATTAAGAAATTGATGATGTGGATAATTTTTACATGCGGCTATTCAGGTTTGTGTATTTACAGTTGTGCTCATAAGTTTACATACCCTGGCAGAATTCATGATTTCTTGGCCATTTTTCAGAGAATATGAATGATAACACAAAAATGTTTCTTTCACTCATGGTTAGTGTTTGGCGGAAGCCATTTATTATCACTCAACTGTGTTTACTCTTTTTGAATCATAATGGCAACAGGAACTACCCAAATGACCCTGATCAAAAGTTTACATACCCCAGTTCTTAATACCGTGTATTGCTCTCTTTAAAATCAATGACAGCTTTAAGTCTTTTGTGGTATTTGTGGATGAGGCTCTGTATCTTCTCAGATGGTAAAGCTGTCCATTCTTCTTGGCAGAAAGCCTCCAGTTCCTGGAAATTCTTGGGCTGTCTTGCATGAACTGCACATTTCTCCCCAGAGTGGCTCAATGATATTGAGGTCAGGAGACTGAAATGGCCACTCCAGAACCTTCACTTTATTCTGCTGTAACCAATGACAGGTCGACTTGGCCTTGTGTTTTGGATCATTGTCATGTTGTAATGTCCAAGTACATCCCATGCCCAGCTTCCTGGCTGATGAATGCAAATGCTCCTCTAGTATTTTTTGATAACATACTGCATTCATCTTGCCAACAATTTTGACCAAATTTCCTGTGCCTTTGTAGCTCACACTTCCCCAAAACATCAGTGATCCACCTCCGCACCTTTCATCATAGGCCTTGTTGACTGGTTGTGGCCAAAAAGCTAAATTTTGGTCTCATCACTTCAATTGTCTCTGTGCTGTTTGGCATATTGTAAGCGGGATACTTTGTGGCATTTGTGTAGTAATGGGTTTCTTCTGGAAACTCGACCATGCTGCCCATCTTTCTTCAAGTGCCTCCTTATTGTGCATCTTGAAACAGACACACCACATGTTTACAGAGAGTCCTGTATTTCACCTGAAGTTATTTGTGGGTTTTGCTTTGCATCCCGAACAATTTTCCTGGCAGTTGTGGCCGATACTTTATTTGGTCTACCTGACCGTGGTTTGGTTTCAACAGAACCCTTCATTTTCTACTTCTTGATTAGAGTTTGAACACTGCTGATTGGCAGTCTCAATTCCTTGGGTATATTTTTATATCCCTTTCCTGTTTTATACAGTTCAACTACCTTTTCCCGCAGATCCTTTGACTATTCTTTTGCTTTCCCCATGACTCAGAATCCAAAAATGTCAGTGCAGCACTGGATGAAGGATGCAAGGGTCTGTCAGGAGTCCAGAAACGCATTGACCTTTTATACACACACACACACTAATTACAAGCAAACAGATTACAGGTGAGGATGGTTACCTTTAATAGATATTCAAACCCCTTTGTGTCAACTTGTGTGCATGGTATCAGGCCAAAATCACCAGGGTATGTAAACTTTTGATCAGGGTCATTTGGGTAGTTTCTGTTGCCATTATGATTTAAAAAGAGTAAACACAGTTGATTGTTAATAAATGGCTTCAGCCAAACACTAACCATGAGTGAAAGAAATGTTTTTGTGTTATCATTCATATTCTCTGAAAAATGGCCAAGAAATCATAAATTCTGCCAGGGTATGTAAACTTATTAGCACAACTGTATCTATATTATGATGAACATGTAGATATTCTCCAGCTCTAATGACAGTAATAGCATTAATGATAAACAACCATTTACCACAATAAGTCCATTATCAATTAGGAGTAGAAAGAGGGTCAGGGCCCTGTGCATTGTCAAGCTGAAAGGCCATCGGAGGTCGTTATAACATGCATGAACTTGTATGAGTAGCCGTATGGATGCACACTGTGACTTGTAAACAATGTGTATGACCAAACGCGAGAATGAATGATATAACTCATCAAAGACAAAATGTTGAATGAGAACATAAATGATTCTGTGAATCTCTAGCCCCTCATTTAACCCATTGGGAGACAAGGAAGCCAATTTGTGGATCCGGAAAGATTCTCGTTTACACAATAGAGAGAACTTATCATTGTCAGTTACAGAACATTGCCCCTGTTGAAGACCCTCCTGGTCGAAACGCGTCGGGCGATCTCCCCTTCCTTACGCTGCTTAGATTTTATTTCAATTGTGATCACTTTTATCCATTTTCTGTATGGTATTTTTAGAAATAAAAATCCCTGGTTTACCTGCACTATGCAGAAGCTTTTTATTTTTTATTTGCATATTATCCCGATGCAAGAAACTGCCTTCCAGTAGCCCTACTTCCATCACAAGGTCTGGATCAAATCTGTCCCCGGATTCTCCTTGGAACACATCCTTGAGGCCTATTGACTGATATCCAGTTGGCGGCCCTTCCTGATGTTTCTTCACCCCACCAGAGAAGTCGAGAAGTGAGACAGAGGTTCCACCGTTCCGGATATCGTTTTCCAGCCTAGGTTTGGCTCCATGCACCATTGACTCCATGCCATACGACAGTGGAGTCCACGTCATCTGGTAAGAGTACCCATCTTATCTTACTTCCTGATGTGTTTTCATTCTGATGCCCCATATCGAGATGTTGGTTTACAGCTACGGAAGTTCTGTACCCCGTTGTTGACTCATAGTCACAGATCCACATCGTGCACTATTGACTTTAATTTCCAGTCTCACATCATTTTTATTGGTTCATACCAGTTCCTCCTATTAATTTGAGTTTGGAATCATCCATTTACCATATGTGGACACTTTATACTGTGTTTGTTCATTTCACTTCACTTATGGTTTTTGCACATATGCTTTACTGTTCAGTACAGCATCTCTTACTTAATTGTTTCACTACACCCTAACTTCCCAATATTTCTTAGTGCTGCATTTTTTCCTTGTTACCAGTTATTGTTTGTCACAATGTATGCAGCTGCTGGCTCACATATATTTTATTTTTGCTATTAGAGCGCAGTGTTTTCATATTCTCTCTTATCAGTTACAGAAACGTCCGGAATAAATTCAACGGCTACAACTTTTAGGCAATGGATACTTTTGGTACGGTGGACTTTAAAGTGGCGCGGAGCGCTGTGTTCATGACAGCCCTTTTGTATTAACCGTCGGTGCTACCCTACCCGTTTCTGTAAGGTTCCTATCGTACGGCCCACATACAACAAATTGCAAGGGCATATTAATACATACGCAACATACTCAGTGGAGCAAGTAATGAATTGCTTTATGTCATACGAATTACCAGCCCTATCTGAGAAGGAGGATTGGCGATGTTGAATGAACTGGCAAGTCAAACATCCTCTTTTCTTACACTCGAATATACCAGTTCTATTGTCAAAATAGGACCTAATGTCTATGACTCTCCCTCTTCCAGGATTTTTTAATTTTTTAATTTGCTCGGGGCAACAATATTATTGAGGGTGCGGGTTCTTTTAAATGTAATCTGTGGAGCTAAAGGTAAAATAGGTCCTAATTTGGGGTCCATGTGTAGAATGTGCTGATGTTTTTTGACAATATTCTTAATGGATCTATATTTATTGTTGTATTCCGTGACAAACCTGTTGGTGTTGACCTCAGGTTTCTCGTGAATCCTGTGGGATGGTAGGTCTTCCAGGAATTTTTCGTAGGCTGTCTGGATCAGTTCTACTGGTAATCCCTTTTGCAAGAACTTATTTTTTAGGGACACGCTTTGTGACTAATACTCCCCACGGTTGGAACAGTTGCTCCTTAGCCTTTTGAACTGATGATTTTTATCCAAGAGGGATGGTGGCAACTAGTACAATGTAGATACGAGTTGCCACTCATGGGTTTGCAGTAGTTTTTAGTGCAAATGGACCCATCTCCATAGTTCAGAAACAAAAGTCCAGAAACACTAAATTGGTGGGATCTATCACATGTGTGAAACGGAGACTCAGAGTGTTGTCGTTGCAATGGGTTACATATGACTCAAATAACTCAATGCTCCCATTCCAGATGATCAGAATATCATCAATGTAACGCCCAAGGAACACTATGTATCCGGCATAAGGATTGTGTGTCTCGATAGATCTCTCTTCCCAATAACCCATAACAATATTGGCGTATAAAGGAGTGAAATTCGCGACCATGGCTGTTCCATTTTCCTGAATGTAGAATTTGTCCTGGAACACAAAATAATTGTGCTCCAAGCAAAACCCTGTAGCATTACCCAAAATTGGGCTTGCCTGTAATTCATGTTGGGATCTTTCGAGAGAAAATATTGAAGTGCCTCTAATGCCGTGTACACACGGTCGGACTTTTCGTCTACAAAAGTCCGACGGACGCCGACGGACTAAAGCTGGCTGACAATCCGATCGTGTGTGGGCTTCCCCGGACTTTTAGCGGACTTTTCCAGCCGCAAATCTGACGGAATTTAGATTTGAAACATGCTTCAAATCTTTACGTCGTAACTACGCCGGACCCAGAAATCCGCTCGTCTGTGTGCTAGTCCGACGGGCAAAAACCCACGCTAGGGCAGCTATTGGCTACTGGCTATCAACTTCCTTATTTTAGTCCGGTGTACGTTATCACGTACGAATCCGTCAGACTTTTGTGTGATCGTATGTAGGCAAGTCCGTTCGTAAGTAAGTCTGCCGCAAGTCCGCCAAAAGTCTGTCGAAAGTCTGTCGGACAGGCTGTCAGACTTTTGTAGCCGAAAAGTCCGACCGCGTGTACGCGGCATAAGCCTACTTGGTGAAGAATCAAGGTGTAGAGTGAGACCACATCCAGTGAAGCCCACAGGTAGTCAGTCTCCTATTTGAAATTCTAGAGGGTCTCAATGACATGACCTGAATCCTTGATATATGACGGTAACATGGAGACTATGGACTGTAGGAAAAAAATCCATGTAATGGGATAATCCAGAGGTGAAACTGTCAGTGCTGGCTACAATGGGTCTACCCGGAGGGCATGTGGTGGATATGTGAATCTTTGGCAAATGGTAGAAGTAAGGGGTGCTGCTTGTGAAGGGCAGGGGAAACGGTTTCTCCCTCTTGCACAGCATACCATCCACAGCAGCCTCCTCAATCAAAGACTTCAACTCCACTTGGAAGTACTTAAAGCTGTGCGTTCAACGCTGGACAGGTTTGATAGACTTGAGGGCCTGACATCGCCCATATTTAGGAAATCCCTGTAGTTGTCTGATAGTATGTTTCAACATAGGGACCTTTGAAAGCTGATGGAAAAAAAGTCGATTTTGGTTTAAACCCTGTGTGTTTCACATCAGGAATACCATAGTTATTGCATACAGTGCTATCTAAAGACCCATCATCCTATAACTGCATGAGTGTAGCCAAGCATCCTGATGAATGGATTCTTCAACACTTTCAGTGTTGGACTCAGCATCTCCTAGTGCTGTGGGTTCTTAACAATCTATTTGATCTTTGTAAATTTTTTTAAATTTATAATGAACCTATTTAGATCTTTAAATAGACCAAATTTGTTAGGTCCTATAGCTGGTGCAAATCCTAGCCCTTTTATTAACAATGAATGTCCAGCTATAGTTAATTGGTGGGAGGAAAGGTTGAAAATTTTAATAGTATTCAGCTCAGTAGTTAGTGGCTTTCTTTCCTTTCTTTTTTGTTTGTTCTTACAGATTCACCCTCCTCGTCTACCTCTTCTATTTTTCTTTTTTCTTTTACAAGACTGGTTGGGGACTGTACTAAAAGAAGATTTGTTATAATATTGGAAACTTGCACGGAACCAGATATATCAGTGCTCACACCCTGTGTGGAGTGATCCACTGGGTGAACACTGGTGTAAGATAAAGCCTCTTTGACAAAAATATCAAGATCCCTTGCCAAGGGGCTGTATCTGTTGTGAGTAGAGATGGAAGGTACCAGGTGATCAGACTCCACTCGATTAATGATTTGAATTGAAGAACTAAGTGGTATGGGAATATTAGGATCTAAGGAGGTGGATGTGAACTGTCCTAAGTGTGCATTGTACATGTATTATATATATTTTTTGTTTTTATCTCTTTGTTTTTCTTCCCCTTTTTCACAATTTTATGTCTATTGAGTCACCTTCACCAAGCTGTTTTAATTTTGATAATGGAAGTCTTGCTGTGGTGGCAAAATCAGTCATGGTTCCTGTGATGTATGTGTAGGTGGAACAAACACACGCGGAGAGTAGGAGCACCCACAAAGCTTTTACTGAACGGTAGAGAGGTTAGCACGCAGCCAGGTAGCAGGAATTACAGTCAGGCGAAAGCAAGAGTCAGTAACGCAGGGGCAGATGCACAGCAGGGTTAACAGAGTTCTGGCTGGTAAAGGGTAATCCGCAACAGGCCGAACAAACAGGAGGGATAACAGAGTTCTGGCAGGTTGGAGTAGTCCTTACACAGTTCAGGGCACACAGCAGGGTTGGTAGAGTTCTGGCAGATAAAGGTTAATCCGTACACAGTTCTGGGCACACAATGGCAGAATTCTGATAAGCAAAGAGTCACTCTACTCACAACAATGGCAGGCACAGGGTTATTCTGCTCACAGGATGGAGTATGCAGGGTTGACAGGCACAGGGTTAATTCGCTCACAGGATGGCACACAGCAGGGTTGGCAGGCACGGGGCCAATCCGCTCACAGGATGGAGCCTGCAGGGCTGACAGGCTTGGTAGTTTGAATGGGGAGGACAAGGGGGGTGGTCTGGAGTCTCTGGCTGTAGCCCAAGACCGCGCAGGCTGGCAGTGAAGAGAGGGAGAAAGCAGGAGGCGGGATGGGGTCTCTGATCTCCGGTATTTATTTCCAGAGCTGGGGCACGTGCTGTTGTCTAGGCATCCCCCGGTCTGGCGTCGGGCTGCCAGAGTAACAAGCCCCACCCCTTCACCTACAGGGAGCACGGCTTTTGTCCCCCAGCGGGCACTGAGCGCGGGAAGAGCGGGACTGCGCTGTGCCCGTGAGGACAGGAGGGGGGGTGTGTGCGGTGACAGGCAGGTAGCCTGCATGTGGCGAATCCAGGCACAGTGGGGAGGCAGACTTCCCGGCGCCTAGCCATGAAGAAGAGGATGCTGACACAGAAGGGGGCAGCTCCCTGGCACCCAGCACTAAGTTCTACGTGCGGGCGCCGGAGAAGGCAATGGGATGAGTGGCCAGTGGGGAATCCCATGCTGGGAATGAGGGGCAGAGCTCTGGGGGTGCAGGAAACAAGTAGGGGGGCAGAGACTGTGACAGCCCCTCCCTCTTTATTTTACAAGTGCCGACAAGGGGACCTTGGCAGGTCTCCTTGGAGGCACTTGTGGGAAGTATGCTCACCTACTGGTGGTCGTGCTGTCGGGATATCCCGTCAGCATTTTGGTGTTGGCTCCCACGCCAATATTGAATGGTAAAGTTGTAAGGTTGGAAAGCTAGGCTCCACCTCAGGAGGTGCCCATTATCCCCAGACACCCTATTGAGCCATGTGAGGGGGTTGTGATCCGTAAGAATTGTGAAATCTCAGCCATACAGATAGGGTTGAAGTTTCTTCAAGACCAAGAAAATGGCCAGACACTCTTTCTCAATGGTGGCATATGCCTCCTCCCTGTCCAGAAGCTTTCGGCTGATGAAGGCGATGGGGTGCTCTTCCCCTGCATCGTTCACTTGACTAAGGACGGCTCCCAGTCCATAGGTGGAGGCATCCGTTTGTACCATAAAACGTTGGTTGTAGTCAGGAGCAGCCAGAACGTGGTTACTTGCAAGGGCAGATTTGAGCTTGTGGAAGGCGGAGTCGCAGGCCAGTGTCCAGTTTATCATCCTAGGGCTGCTCTTCTGGGTGAAGTCGGTCAGCGGTTACGCCACCGTGCTGAAATGGGGGACAAGTTTGTGATAATAACTTGCTGTGCCAAGAAAAGACATTATTTGTTTTTGGTCTGGGGGGTAGGCCAGTTATGGATGGCTTGAATTTTTGTGGGTTTGGGTTTCATTCTTTCCCCCCTACTCTGTGACCTAAGTATTGCACCTCAGCCATTCCCAGCTGGCATTTGTCTGGTCTTATAGTCAGCCCTGCCCTGCAGATGCAGTCCAAGATGGTCCCTACATGCAGCAAGTGCTCCTCCCATGTGTCACTAAAGATGGTTATGTCATCTAAGTAGGCACAAGCAAATCCCTGGCATCCCTCTAACAATTGGTCCACGACTCGCTGAAAAATGGCAGGTGCATTTTTCATCCCAAAGGGTATCACCAGGAATTCAAAGACTCCGAAAGGGCTAATGAAGGCGGAACGTTCTATGGTTACCTTGGTAAGGGCAATCTGCCAGTAGCCCTTACTGAGATCCAGGGTGGTAACATATTGGGCCCCGGCCCATCGGTCCAGTAGCTCATCTATGGGTGGCATGGGGTAGGCGCCGCTAAAAGTGTAGTCATTTAGTTAAATAAATAAACTGCGCTAAACAAAAAAACAATGTTGTCACTGATTAGCTGTCCATGAAGGAAGTTGGTGGGCTTTCAGCAGTGTCTCCTGCAGGACATCCCCTGTGGTCCATACATATCTACTAAGCCTGTTTTGACCCCCCTGAATAAGGGTGGTCGCAGGCTTTCCGCAAAAATCCTACATCATCAAACAAAGTCCTTGGGGATGGTCCTCGGATGATGGACTCTGTGTCCCTCTGCAGAGTCTCTGGAAAAGCCCGCAGCATTGTGGTTGTGTACTGATGATGTGGACTTCGGGCTAATGTGGACGAGTCAAAGTGTTCCTTGCCAACTTTTTGTCAGCTCCTAACCTACTAAGAGCCTGCTTATCACCGTGAGTCGGTAAGCACAATCTACAGCCACGGTGGTGGGGTTTTTTTTCACTTCCCTCTCCCCTGTTTTGGTTGTCGTTATGTGCACACCAGGGTGTTTGGTATGTCTGTCTGTCCATGTCTAGCATTTAACATACTACACTATGGCCAGTTTCTCTTCTGTTTGCCTTTTTCTCCTGTATCCATTGAGGGGATTTTAATCTGATTACGGACGGTGCTGACTGGTCCATCACCCCAAAGGCCCTGGCAGGGTTTTTTGCCATCTGCTTATATCATTGAAGTTCTGGTAAGAGCAATCATAGCTCATTTGGATTATCATCTACATTCACACTGAATACCCTACTATTTTGAAGATTTGGACTTTATACATTATATT
Organism: Lithobates clamitans; assembly: GCA_037952925.1. Lineage (NCBI taxonomy): Eukaryota > Metazoa > Chordata > Amphibia > Anura > Ranidae > Lithobates > Lithobates clamitans. Next base: position 2,794,624 of record JBBGZY010000218.1, on the reverse strand, counting down.
TATTATATTTTTATAATATTTGTTGGTGTTAGGTCATACTATCAATTCACTCCAACATATAAGTTTTTGTTTAGCGCAGTTTATTTATTTTCCTTGTTCTGTTGGTGTTGTCGCACTGTTTACTGCTGCTTATTTTTTTATGCTTCTAGCGCGGAATTTTTTTGTTATATGTAGTCATTTAGTTGTCTGTAGTATACGCAAAATCGGGTGCTCCCATCCTTTTTAGGCACTAGCACCACTGGGGAAGCCCAAGGGCTGCGAAAGGGCCTGTTGATCCCCAGCTGGAGCATCTCGGTGAGTTATGCTTGTATGGCTGCCTTTGCGGACTAGGAGACTCAGTAGGGGGCCTGTTGTAAGGGTTTTTGTACCTGGGTTTCTACGTGGTGAAGGGCCAGATTGGTTCGCCCTGGGGCTGCTGAGAATGCAATGGCCCAATTCTCTACCACGTTCCGCATCTGACTTTTCTGCTGGGAGCTTAACCGTGTCCCAGTGGGAATTTGATTAAGGGAATGGGCATCTCTGGTGGCTTGCAGGAGGTCGGGCCCCCTCCTCAGCCTCGCCTGTGGGGGTAGGGCAGATGGCCAGTATTGGCAGAGTCCGGTCATAATACTCTAAGCATATTTATGTGAACTGTGCACTGTCGTCAGTCATGGTCGCCTAGGCTAAGCACGTAACTAGTCTCATCAAGTTTGCGGAGGATTCTATAGGGTCCTTCCCAGATATGCCGGAGCTTGTCTTGGGGGTGTGGGACTATTAAGAGAACTTGTTGGCCCTCAGTGTACTCTCATCTGTGGGACGTACGGTCTTACTAGGTCTTCTGTCATGTTTGGGCTGCTTTGAGGTGACTGTGGGCCATGCCAGCAAGTCGGGATAGCTGCTTGGGCAGCTCCAGCACATAGGATACGACTGGGGTGCCTGTGTCCTCAAACTCCCCTTCCCAATGTTCCCACAGTAAGGTTAAAGGGCCTCAGACCTTCCGTCCGTACAGGTGTTCAAAGGGGAAAAAGCCAGTGGACTCTTGCGGCACCTCCCGGTATGTGAACAGAAGATGGGGGAAGAAGCTTTTCCCAGTCCGCCTCACTGTCTACAAAAGGCTTTTAGCATCCCTTTAAGGGTCCCGTTAAAATGTTAACAAAGGCCGTTGCTCTGGGGTGATATGGGGTGGGCCTTACCGCACATGTGTGCCACAGGGATTGGAGGACATCCGACATAAACTGGGTGCCTTGGTCAGTCAGGATCTCACTGGTGAACCCCACGCGGAAAAATATGGCGATACGTGCTTCCGCTACCTTGGGTGCTGAAATGCTGGACAGGGTTACCGCCTCTGGGTAACGGGTTGCATTTTAGTCGACTATAGTTAGGATGTATCATTTGCCTGACTTACTCGGCCGAGCCAGAGGGCCAATGATGTCCACCGTCACCCTCTGAAAGGGTTCCTCGATGATGGGCAGGGGGCGGGGTAGGGCCCCCAGGACGCCCCTTTTTTTGACAAACATCACAGATCCGGCAGAAGGTAGCAATGGACAGGGAGATGCCTGGCCAATAGAATGCTTGGGTTAGTCTTTTCTCTGTTCTCCTTTTCCCCAGGTGTCCAGCTAAGGGAATGTCGTGGGCAATTTGGAGCAGCGAGAACCAAAACAGCTGGGGAACTATCAGCTGTTTGGTAGCAGTCCAGGGCTGCTTGGGGTGGCGAGGATCCGTAAGGCAATAAAAGTAGCCCTTGTCCCAGAGGATTCGTTCCTTGCCCTCCTCTAATGGTCCAGCATCTGCTTGGGCCCGAAATTTGCTCAATGTGGGGTCAGAGTCTAGTTCTTGTTTAAATTTTTCACGGTCCCAGGTCAGGGTGGCATTCGGGTCAAGGTAGGTAGCACTCACTGGATCCAGGGCAGGAGGGGTTTCCAGTTGGGCTTCCTCAGCGGGCTTGGTTCCTTGTCACAGCCCTGATGTAATGGCACCGCAGCTCTCTTAAATCGTTTCCAAGCAGGATGTCTGCAGGGAGCCCGCTCATAACTACAATCTGGCAGTGCTTTTCCCCAAACCATAGTTGAGACAAACTGAGGTCCTGGGAACCTGCTTTCTGGCTCCACCGACCAGTTCAATAGAGAATCTGGGCCCTGGTTCGATGGCGTCCGACCACCACGTGGGGGTCAGCGAGGGGGAGAAAGGCCCCAGTGCCCCGGAATCCCGTAGTTTGTTGCCCATCGATCAGGACCATTTGCAGGTGGTGCTGCCTCTGCTCAGGGTAGGGTGGAACAAGTGGATGGACTGTAGACTCCGTGGGGTGTACTGGTAGTCGTGGACATTAACCAGTCATTGTGGGGGTGAGAAAATCGGCTCCTCCTCCAGTGGCAGTTCAACACAGTTGATCAGATGAGTGGGGCGGCGGTTCCTGGGGCAGCTGGCCTAGAGGGGCCCAGTCTGGTTACACTCATAGCACCAACGCTGCAGAAGTGGGCTAGATGGTCAGGCCCCAGAGGGAGGTGGTGGAGAGGGTCTCGGGCTGGGAGGCCAGGTCGCCGGAAGAGGGGCGTAGGGGGGTTAAGGAGCGGTCGGGCGGTATTCTGGGCCCTAGGTAGTTCGGCCACCTGTTTTTTCCAATGTGGCTTGATGGTGAGGACCTTGTCCGCCAGGGCAGGAGCCCGCTCGAGTGTGGCATACATTTTGAAGGATAGCTCAGAGTGACAAGAAAAGTCCCGGAAATGGTTTCGGTGGGTTTCTGGGGTTACAGCGTAGTGTTCTAGCACAGTCTGATTGAACCTATTGTAGTCCCGATTATATTGGGTGTCCATTGTCCGGTATGCGGCAGCTGCACCCTCTTCCAGCAGGCCGACAGGTGACGCACCAAGTCAGCACGGGGCACATCCAGTAGTTGACATAGATGTTCAAAGTCCTGGAAAAATCCTTCCACATCCCCTGTAGCTTTACAAAAGGGCTTAAAGTGCTTACGAGTCATTCTTGGTGGGTCAAGTCCAAGAGCTCTCGGGCTGGGGAGAGAATCTCGTCCTCTGAAACATACCAGGGTTTCCCTCTCATGAGCTCTCCAGATGGCCTCCCGCCTGTCCTTCAACGTGGCTTCAGGACCCAGGATGGCCATCTCCTCCTCATATCAGGCGATCGAGGGGCTCCTGGGGCTTGGGTCAGCAGAGGGAGTGTGTTCTGTCTCTGGCTGAAGAACATCAATGCTGTTAGCTCCTTGCGGGCTGGCTTCAATGGCGGTGACCAGCTCATCTTTGGACAGACCCCTACAGGCAAGGCCTAGTTCCCGGGCCCTTTCTTGCAAACTCACCACTGTCCAATTCCTATATTCACTCCCCCAGGCTAGGTCCAGCACTAGGGTGTTATTGCTTTCCATTGTCCTCTTCTGCAGTCTGATCCCACCGCTGCCAAACAGTTTGTGGTGGAGGTGTAGGTGGAACAAACACATGCGGAGACTAGGAGCACCCACAAAGCTTTTAGTGAACGGTAGAGAGGTTGGCACGCAGTCAGGTAGCAGGAATTACAGACAGGCGAAAGCAAGAGTCAGTAACGCAGGGGCAGATGCACAGCAGGGTTAACAGAGTTCCGGCTGGTAAAGAGTAATCCACAACAGGCCAGACAAACCGGAGGGATAACAGAGTTCTGGCAGGTAGGGGTAGTCTGTACACAGTTCAGGGCACACAGCAGGGTTGGTAGAGTTCTGGCAGATAAAGGGTAATCCGAACACAGTTATGGGCATACAATGGCAGAGTTCTGATAAGCAAAGAGTCACTCTACTCACAACACTGGCAGGCACAGGGTTAATCCACTCACAGGATGGAGTATGCAGGGTTGGCAGGCACTGGGTTAATCCGCTCACAGGATGGAGTATGCAGGGTTGACAGGCACAGGGTTAATTTGCTCACAGGATGAAGTATGCAGGGTTGGCAGGCACAGGGTTAATCCGCTCACAGGATGGCACACAACAGGGTTGGCAGGCACAGAGTTAATCCGCACACAGGATGGAATCTGCAGGGCTGACGGGCTTGGTAGTTTGAATGGGGAGGACAAGGGGGGTGGTCTGGAGTCTCTGGCTGTAGTCCAGGACCGCGCAGGCTGGCAGTTAAAAGAGGGAGAGAACAGGAGCCGGGATGGGGTCTCTGATCTCCGGAGCCCCGCTCTGGTAATTATCTCCAGAGCTGGGGCACATGCTGTTGTCTAGGCAACCCCTGGTTTGGCGATGGGTTGCCACGGTAACAAGCCCTGCCCCTTCACTCCGGGCCCACACAGGGAGCATGGCCTTTGTCCCCCCAGTGGGCACAGAGCGCGAGAATAGCAGGACTGCGCTGTGCCTGTAGGGACAGGAGGGGGGAGTGTGCGCAAGGACAGGCAGGTAGCCTGCATGTGGTGAATTCACATGCAGGCACAGTGGGGAGGCACACTTCCCAGCGCCTAGCCGTGAAGAAGAGGATGCTGACACAGCAGGGGGCAGCTCCCTGGCAGCCAGCACTGAGTTCTATGTGTGGGCACCAGGGAAGGCAATGAGGTGAGTGGCCAGTGGGGAATACCATGCTGGGGATGAGAGGCAGAGCTCTGGGGGTGCAGGAAACAAGGAGGGGGGGCAGAGACTGTGACAGTTCCGTTATTTAAACCCCATTGACCGTCCCTGTCACATGACTTGAAGAAGGACCATGCCCCGAAACGCGTTGTCACGACAACAGCCACCCACTTCCTCTTCTCTTCTCGACTTGCGCTCCAACACCTTGTGCTCCAAGCTTCCTTTTGGACCTGTGTTCCCCAAGTATATGACGTTATGCTCAGACACTTCCATCTGCCAGCTCCTGCCATCGGTTGTTTCAGCTGTCTCTCAGCTCCCCCTCCTTGCACGGCCATTTCGCCTCTCACCACTGGAGCTCCGGTTCAAAGCACCTGACCCTCCATCTGGCTTTGTACACATCGGTTCTCCCCTCACAGTGGAGCTTGCCGGATACATGAGGTATTTACCACCACAACATTGCTTCATACAGTCTGTCTATATCCCACCGCTTTACAAGGTACTGTCATAGTGGTGATCAAGTTGCACTGCCGTTCCATTCATGCAAGGAGATTTTAACTGTTGACAATCATCAACCCCATCACGTGTTCCCATAAAATTGACATATGATTTTATTCCTCTGACTTAATCTAAGAATTTGTCCACACAGGATGGTTCTGATCAGCGCTTCTAGTTGTGGTTGTTTCTGAATGTTTGTACTTTGTTTCACACCAATCCTGGTGTGTTTATCCACACAGCTGCTCTTTGGTCTCCCGTAGGATACCACACATTGTTCCCAGAGAAATCCATGTCCCAGTCCCCTGGCGCCAGACTTATTATTGTTTTCTCTCCAAGAGTTGTCAAGGCTGCCTACAGGAGATTGCTGTGATCCAAGGTTCTTCTTTTATATATAACTTTGGATCAAGGACTATATTTATTTTTGGGACTTTATTAATTTAATATCATTATCTTGGTGCTTTCCACTTTGGTAAACTCATCGTTTATACATATTTTTTTATTGTTATTGTCTTTGTACACAACCTCTCGTACAACCCCCCCCCCTTTCTCCCCCCCCCTTTTTTTTTGGTTGCTATGGATCAGAGTAGAATTGCTAAGCTGAATTTATTTGTGATAGAGCCACCCTCCATCGACAGGATGATGTTCCCACTCCCCACATTGGGTCAACCCTATCAATAAAACCCTATCCTCCACCAAACACGCCAGAATTTGAAGCTCAAATGAGCAAGGCCTTTTTTCAGGTTCAAAATGCTAGAGAATCTGAATGTACACAATGGTGGGATCTCTCATTTCTCAAAAAAAATTTAGAACATAACATTACTCCTGGAGGACTCAGGACTCAGGATAAAAAAGTAGTGCAGTTTTTTAGATCCTGATCTTCATAAAGAGTAGCAACTAGTGTCCGAAATTTGTACCACAAAGTGGATAAAGATTCTGATAACACAACGAGCACGGAAGTTAGACATTGACAAAAAAAAAAAGGCTATGGAAGAAGGATTATTGGTATTTTCCTCATCACGCCTCTTTCAAAAATGGATGACCGTTCTTGACAACAACTCTCAAAAATTCCAGAATCAATTGATAGACAAAAAAATAGGCAAATTGGACAGGGACATTGAGGGCTATAGGTTGGACCGGGTTTTTAGCTGGAAAAATTCTAAACAAGTGCCCAGTCCAGATATAAATCTGATTCAACAGTCGTGCAGCTCAGCACTTCCCAGAAAGCACAAAGGCAGCTCAAACAAAAAGGTTACATTGAATACTAGGGGCCCCTTCAAACAACCCTGTAAGTATAATAATAATAATAATAACAATAAAAACACCCACAAGAAAAAATGTTCTCCCGAACTCGCATCTTGGATCGGTGTCGCGGGCCGATAACAACGGCCCTTTACCACGTGATCGCTTCATCCAATGATGGAGCGATCACCTATAAACAAACTGGTGCATGTCCAGTTCAGCTCTCCCATCTCCTCACACCATTTGGTACAGTGTGTGAGGAGAGGAGGGAGTCGGGTGCAGCAGCACTTGTGGGCTGGATCTGAAGTGCCCACAGCGCTGATCTGTGTCCATTCTGGCTCACCCATGTCCAGCCATGCACATCCATGCCCAGCCATGCTCATCCATGCCTCATTCATGCCCAGCTGTGCCACATCAGTGCTCATCCGTGCCACATCAGTACTCATCCATGCCACATCCATGCCACATCAGTACTCAACCGTGCTACATCCATGCCACATCAGTGCTCATCTGTGCCACATCCATGCCACATCAGTGCACATCTGTGCCACATCCATGCCACATCAGTACTCATCCGTCCCACATCCATGCCTCATCCATTCCACATAATCCATGCCACATCAGTACTCATGCTTGCCACATCAGTGCTCATCCTTGCCACATCAGTACTCATCCGTGCCACATCCGTGCTTCATCAGTACTCATCCGTGCCACATCCGTACCACATCAGTGCTCATCCATGCCACAACAGTACTCATCCATACCACATCAGTACTCATCTGTGCCTCATCCATGCCACATCAGTGCTCATCTGTGCCACATCAGTGCTCATCTGTGCCACATCAGTGCTCATCTGTGCCACATCAGTGCTCATCCGTAACACATCAGTGCTCATCCGTGCCACATCAGTGCTCATCCGTGCCACATCCATGCCACATCAGTACTCATCTGTGCCACATCAGTGCTTATCTGTGCTACAACCATGCCACATCAGTGTTCATCCATGCCACATCAGTATTCATCCATGCCACATCAGTGCTCATCCATGCCACATTCGTGCCACATCAATGCTCATCCGTGCCACATCAATGCCCTACAGGGACTCACAAAAGTGTAATAGGTAGTCAAATTAGAATTCAAATTTATGCCCCTAGAACATCTGACATGCTACTTGGATGTTGGGAAAAACTTGGATGTTGGAAAAAATGTTCTCCCGAACTATCTGTGATGGCCAGGTCGTCCGGACCCGGCGCATCTTGGATTGGTGTTAAGGGCCGATAATAGCAGCCCTTTACCACGTGATCACTCCGTCCAATGATGGAGCCATCACTTGTAAACAAGCCGGTGGATGTCCGGTTCAGCTCTCCCCTCTCCTAACACCATTTGGTACAGTGTGTGAGGAGAGGAGGGAGCCGGGTGCAGCAGCACTTGTGGGCTGGATCTGAAGTGCACACAGCACTGATCTGTGCCAATTCTGGCTCATCAATGCCCAACCATGCTCATCAATGCCTCATCCATGCTATCCATGCGCAGCCATGCCTCATTCATGCCCAGCTGTGCCACATCAGTGCTCATCCGTGCCACATCCATGCCACATCAGTACGCATCAGTGCCACATCAGTACTCATCAATGCCACATCAGTACTCATCCGTGCCACATCCATGCCACATCAGTATTTATCCATGTCACATCAGTGCTCATCCGTGCCACATCCATACCACATCAGTGCTCATCTGTACCATATCCATGCCACATCAGTACTCATCCTTGCCACATCCATGCCACATCCGTACTCACCTGTTCCACATCCATGCCACATCAGTACTCATCCGAGCAACATCCATGCCACATAAGTACTCATCTGCTCCACATCCATGCCACATCAGTACTCATCCATGCCACATCAGTGCCACATCATTACTTATCCGTGCCACATCCATGCCATATCAGTGCTCATCCATAACACATCCATGCCACATCAGTACTCATCCGTACCACACCCATGCCTCCTCTGTGCTACAACCATGCCACATCAGTGCTCATCCATGCCACATCAGTGCTCATCCGTGCCACATCAGTGCTCATCCGTGCCACATCAGTGCTCATCCGTGCCACATCAGTGCTCATCCGTGCCACATCAGTGCTCACCCGTGCCACATCCATGCCACATCAGTACGTATCCATGCCACATCCATGTCACATCAGTGCTCATCCGTGCCACATCAGTGCTCATCTGTGCCATATCCATGCCACATCAGTACTCATCCGTTCCACATCTATGCCACATCAGTACTCACATGTTCCACATCCATGCCACATCAGTACTCATCTGAGCCACATCCATGCCACAAAAGTACTCATCTGCTCCACATCCATGCCACATCAGTACTCATCCATGCCACATCAGTGCCACACCATTACTTATCCGTGCCACATCCATGCCACATCAGTACTCATCCATGCCACATCCATGCCTCCTCTGTGCTACAACCATGCCACATCAGTGCTCATCCATGACACATCCATGCCACATCAGTACTAATCCATGCCACATACATGCCACATCAGTGCTCTTCCATGCTACATCCATGCCACATCAGTACTCATCCGTGCCACATCCATGCCACATCAGTGCCTCATCTATGTCACATCAGTGCCTCATCCATGCCACATCAGTGCTTCATCAATGCCATATCAATACTTATCCATGCCACATCAGTGCTCATCCGTGCCACATTCATGCCACATCAGCACCCTTCCGTGCCACATCCATGCCTCATCCATGCCACATCAGTGCTCCTCTGTGCTACAACCATGCCACATCAGTACTCATCCATGCCACATGAGTACTTATCAGTGCCACATCTATGCCACATCAGTGCTCATCCGTGCCACATCCATGCCACATCAGTGCCCTACAGGGCCTCACAAAGGCGTAATAGGTAGTAAAATTAGAATTCAAATTTATGTCCCTAGAACATCTGACGGTGCTACTTGGATGTTGGAACTCTGTATGTGGCCAGGCTGGGTAAAAGTCTCACACATGTGGTATCATCATACTCAGGAGGAGTAGCAGAATATATTTTGTGGTGTCATTTTTGCTACGTACATGCTATGTGTTAGCAGTATCTTATAAATGGACAACTTTGTGTAAAAAAAAAAAATACGTTTTCATTTTCTTTCCACGTTTTCCAAAAACTTGTGGAAAAAATGACACGTTCAAAACACTCATTATGTCTCATAGATTATGTGTTGGGGTATTTGCTTTCCAAAATGGGGTAATTTTTTGGGCGTTTACATTGTCCTGGTGCTCCAGGGTCTTCAAACGTGAAAGAGGTAGTCAAGAAAGTAAATGTGTAATTTATGTCCCTAGAACACCTGATGGGGGCTCCCTTCATGTTGGGCCTCTGTATATGGCCAGGCTGTGAAAAACTCTCACACATGTGGTATCGCCATACTCAGGAGTAGCAGAATGTGTTTTGGGGTATAATTTGTGGTATCAACATGCCATGTGAGAGAAATAACCTGTTAATATGACAATTTTGTGAAAAAAAAATAATTTTGCAAAGAATTGTGAGAAAAAAACAACTTCAAAACACTCACCATGCCTCTTACTAAATACCTTGGAATGTCTACATTCCAAAAAGGGGTCCAAGGGGTCATATGGGGGGTATTTGTATTTTCTTGGCTTGTTAGTGTCTCAAAAAATGAGATAGGCCATCAGTACATCAATTGTGATTAGGTGTGATACATTTTTAATGACTGGCACCATAGCTTGTAGACTCTATATCTTTCACAAAGACCAAATAATATACACTTACTTTGCTTATTTTACCAAAGATATGTAGCAGTATAAATTTTGGCCAAAATTTATGAAGAAAAATTACTAATTTGCTAAATTTTTTTTTAACAGAAATGAAGAAAAGTGCATTTTTTTGACAAAATATTTGGACTTTTATCATTTATAGCGCAAAAAAAACAAAATAAAAACCCAGTGGTGATTGAATACCACCAAAAGAAAGCTCTATTTGTGTGAAAAAATGACGAAAATGTCATATGGGTACAGTGTTGCATGACTGAGTAATTGTCATTTAAAATGTGAGAGCACTGAAAGCTGGAAATTGGTCTGGTTAGGAAGGGGGTATAGGTGCCCGGTTGGGCAAGTGGTTAAAAGAGAAATATCAATTATTTATTTATTTTTTGCTTTTAACCACTTAAGGACCAGAAGATTTCCCCCTTTAATGACCAGGCCATTTTTTATGCGATACAACACTGCGTCGCTTTAACTGACAACTGCGCGTTCATGCGACACTGTACCAAACAAAATTGACGTCCTTTTTTTCCTACAAATAGAGCTTTCTTTTGGTGGTATTTTATCACCTCTGCATTTTTTATCTTTTGCGCTATAAACAAAAAAATAGAGACAATTATGAAAAAAAATATATATATTTTTTTTACTTTTTGCTATAATAAATATCCCCCCCCCCCCCCAAAAAAATGTAAAAAAACTAATTTTTTCATCAGTTTAGGCCAATATGTAATCTGCTATATATTTTTGGTCAGTGATCTTTAGTGGGACTCCAACATTGCGGGAAACAGATCGAACACCTAACTGACATTTTTGACACTTTTTTGGGAACCAGTGACATTATTACAGTAATCAGTTCCACAAAATATGCACTGTAATTGTACTAATGACACTGGCAGGGAAGGGGTTAACACTAGGGGCGATAGAGAGGTTAAATTTGTTCCTTGTTTGTGTTTACTAACTGTATGGGGAACTGTGTCACTGGGGAAACAGACAGATCCGTCTTCCTGCCTAGCAGAAAGACAGGATCTGTATGATTTCCCTGTCAGAAGGTGATTTGCCTTGTTTACACGGGCAGATCCCCGTTCTGTCACTGCTGGGAATGATCGCGGATGGCCGGCGGACATCGAGTCAGCCCCACCCACTGATTGGCTCCCCCGCTAGCCAGTGGGCGCACGCGCCCACAAATTGCCATGTGTGAGCCGACATACAATAATGGCGATTTGCAGGATCGAGCCACATTGCTGCAGTACAGCTGCGGCGGCTGGTCCCTAAGTAGTTAAAGGTAAATGACAGATCTGGGGTCTTTTTGACTCCAAAACTCTCAATAAAGAGGACCTGTCATGCTTATTTCTATTACAATGGATGTTTACATTCCTTGTAAGAGGAATAAAAGTGATAAAAAAATAAAGGGACGGTGTAAAAATAAAAAAATAAATAAGAATTTTTTTTAAGCGCCCCATCCCTCCTGCTCATGCGTATAAGCGAACGCATACGTAAGTCGTGCTGGCATGTGTAAATGGTGTATAAACCACACATGTGAGGTATCACTGCGATCGTTAGCGTAAGAAAAATATTTCTAACACAAGACCTCCTCTGTAACCAGTGGCGTCAAGAGGGGGGGCTGACAGGGGCTGGAGCCCCGAGTGTGCCCCAAAAAGCCCCGGGTCTCGATATTCCTAAATTCATTATTAGCCCCGAGCCGTTTACACAGGCAACAGGAAAAAAATCTCCCGCTTATCCAGCGTGGCCAAGTGACGTACAAAAAGTCCCGCCTCCGGGACCCGGCTCCTATGATGAACATCCCACTGGTCCAATGCCAAGACCGCAGGACGTGTGTAACATCCATCATAGGCACTGTCGGGTCCAGGAGGAGGCGGGAATGACATTGCGGCCGCGCTGGGCACTGGGAGATCCCCGCTCGCTCTGTGTAAATGGCCAGGCTGGCTCTCCTATCCCGGCTCTCTCTCCCTGGTGCGTGCAGCCTGCTGTCCCAAAGTGGTCATGAATGAGATGGGCTACACTACACAGGTAAGGCTGAGCTGCAGGAGTGTCAAGAGGTCACCTGTCACGGGGGGGGGGATCGGTGTATGTGCTGGGGGAGTCAGTGTATCTGTCGGGGGTGGTCAGTGTATCTGTGAGGGGTGGTCAGTGTATCTGTGAGGGGTGGTCAGTGTATCTGTGAGGGGTGGTCAGTGTATCTGTGAGGGGTGGTCAGTGTATCTGTGAGGGGTGGTCAGTGTATCTGTGAGGGGTGGTCAGTGTATGTGTCGGGGGTGGTCAGTGTATGTGTCGGGGGTGGTCAGTGTATGTGTCGGGGGTGGTCAGTGTATGTGTCGGGGGTGGTCAGTGTATGTGTCGGGGGTGGTCAGTGTATGTGGCGGTGGTGGTCGGTGTAGGGGGCAGGTAGGTCAGTTTAGTGGTCAGCATGGATGGGCACTCGTGAGCCACGCAACAACCAGCAAGTGAGCCTAACCCCCCCTGCCAACCGCCAAGCAGTCAATCCCCCCCCCCCCAGGCTTGGACTTCGGGCTGAAGCCCCTGGTCTTTTTACCACCTAGCAATGGCCGTCTGTAACTCTAAACAGGTAACCAGTAAAAATTTTAAAGTGTATCCTATGGAGATCTTTAAGTACCGTACTTTGTCACCATGTGCAATTTTAAAGCATGACATCTATTTATCTATTTACATCATCTTTGACATTATACAAAAATTGGTCTAACTTTACTGTTTAGTTTAGTGTATTTTTTCTAAACAAATTTCGTTTGAAAGACCGCTGCGCCAACACAGTGTGACATAAAATATTGCAACAATCACTATTTTCTTCTCTAGGGTCTCTGCTAAAAAATATATATAATGTTTGGGGGTTCTAAGTTATTTTCCAGCAAAAAATACTAAATCCACCTTGTAAACAAAAAGTTCCAGAAAAGGCTTGGTCAGCAATAGAACAGCACATGGGTTACCTGTATGGAGAAGCCACGCCTTATGTGATAAGATTGTTATTTTTCCTCACCTCCTCCTATTACCCAAAACAGAACAAGCGGCGTGTCTGCATGGTCTAGCATGTGTCAGGGCAAGTAAGCCCCGCCCCGTCCATTAGGCACGCCCTAGACGCGGGAGGACACGCCCCGTTGCACGCTCGTGCCGCCCCTCGGTGCTCACACTGGATCCGGGGATTCGTCTACCATGGACCTGCAGCTTTTGGAGCATCGGGTGCGGGTGACCAGCATAGACAAGTCCGGCCTCTGGTTCTACACACACCCGCTTGTCAAGTTACTGTTCCTGCGGCACCGGACCAGGTGAGTCCTCCGGGGGGGTGAATGGTGTCCTCCTTAGAGAGAGGCTTCGTCACCCCCCACAACGATAAGTAGAGGACCTCGTGGTCACATGGTGCCAACCTCCTTCATGGTGCCAACCTCCTTCATGGTGCCAGCTTCCTTCATGGTGCCAGCCTGGCAGGAAGAAATAACGTTCTGTATAATACCGACACCTTCTATAGACAACCACTGGTTGAGCTGGGGAGTCCATGCTGCCAGCTGTTTTCTAAGGCAAGATAGGGGGGATCATTATTCCCTATTGTAGGGAATATATATATATATATATATATATATATATATATATATATATATATATATGGGAGATGATGGAGCATGCACTATGGATTCATCGTCATTAAAGGTAGACTCCAGAACACGAAAAGATCTCCCTTATGGTGGGGCTCTACCTGCACTGCAAGCGATAACCGATTCTGGATCTTCTCTAGGGGGGCCGGGTACAGAGGTTTTATTTCTCTCATCCTCCTCAAACCGACAGATCTGTCTCTGCAGCCTCTTCTCCCCTGCACTCACCACGTACACTACAATCTGATTGTACAATCTCATTTAAATCTACCAACAGCTAAGTAGTGCAAGGGCCTCCCTGATTGGTTTGTTTAGGTAGGTACTCGTCATTTTGGTAAACCTAGAATGGATTATACAGATGTCTAACGACTTCATCGGGACATGAGGATGCCAAAGGACAGTCCACCACTAGAGCAGAGGATCGGGTAATTGAAACACTTACTGTCCCTTAGAGCAGTGGTCATCAACCCTGTCCTCAGGGCCCACTAACAGGCCAGGTTTTATGTATTACCTTGGGGAGATGCAGACTAGAATACTGCAATCACTGAGCAGCAAATGATATCACCTGGGATTGTGTTTCATATATCTTGCAAACCTGGCCTGTTAGTGGGTCCTGAGGACAGGGTTGATGACCACTGCCTTAGACAAAGATGAGCGGTTAACCCTTGCAGAGCGGGCACATGGACTTTTTTATTTTCCCAGAGATGGCCGTCAAGTAGGGTTGCCACCTCGTCCCTTTTAAAAACCAACACATATTAATTTATACAGTTTCTGTGGCTGATAAAGGTGGTAATTAAACGCACTGAATGTCTTATCTGCATTTAAATTAGCCTCAGAACCTGCGTAATCACTGGGTTCACACTAGCGTGATCTCAGAGATTGCATGCGATTCGCACCCGCAACGCAGGTGCCGATCACATGCGATCTCTGAGCAATGCGAGTTCAGCCATACAGTTGTATGGCTAAACTCGCATTGGATTCGCACAGAAAATAGTGCAGGGACCTGTTTTCCCCCCGCACTAGAATCAGATCGCATGGGTTTTCTCACCTATGACATCTGATTCCTGTGCGAGTTCACAGTTTGCACTGCGATCTGTGAACTAAACTGTGGGTGTCATTAAGTTAATGATACCTGCAGCGGTTGGCACAAGGCATTGTGAACTGCCTGCGGGAGAGGAGTGGTACTGGAAACCCGCTGGTTCCCGCATCATGCATGCGGCTCACAGCAAGGGTCCGGCGCGTCTCCGTTTACCGTTTCAGCCCAAATTTTTGAGCTGAATTCAGACTTGAAACCGACCAAAAGACACACAGGTCCTGGTGCAAAATCGCACTGGAGCCGCAGCGGAGATATGTGTACAGGGTCCATAGAGAGATGGTCACGATCTCCTACCATGCGAATTGAATAGGTGTGAACCCAGCCTAAATCTGCACATCACATCTGTTAAATGCCATCACACATCATTCTTGTTCTGCCTTCTTCTTCTTATACACAGGGGTTGATTTACTAAAACTGTAGAGTGCAAAATCTTGTGTAGCTGTACATTGGAGCCATCGGCTTCCAGTTTTGCCAAAGCTTAAAGCGGAACTCCACCCAAAAAGGGGAAGTTGCACTTTTAGACCTTCCTCCTCTTTTCAAGAATAGCCCTGAAAGGAAGGGGGTACCTTTATTTTGACCAGAAGAGGGGTGGTGGGAAGAAACTTCACTCCAATTGCCTAGGTGGTTGGAGTGAAAGTTGCATTGTCGCATACATTCTTTTGGAACATTTTGTTGTTCGTATACTGTAGATGTTTGTTTTTATTCTTTATATATATTATTTTATCAGATGCAAGTTTTTCAGTTTGACGGAAACTCCAGAAGACTACACAGTGATGCTGGATGAAGAGGATTTAAAGGTATACACAATCACCTTTTGTATCACTTTTGTAGAGTCCTATTGTATATTGGGGTTTTTTTGTCATTTATATTATTATATATTCGTTATTATTTAATTTGCGCAGCACTTTTCATACTGTGTATTCCCATCAGTCCTGCCGTCAAGGCGCTTACAGTCTTAATCCTTATCTATCATAGGCTCATACTGGGGGGGGGGCGGTCACTTTAGACAGGGGCCAATAACCTAGCAGCATGCCTCTGGAGTATGGGAGGAAATGAACACAACCACAGGGAGAGCATGCAAACTTCTTTCTTGCCGGTATTTGAACTGAGGTTGAAGGAATCTGCTAATATATCTGCAATTTGCATCACAAATTTTGTTTGTAATTTTGCCAATATAAAAGTACATATTTGTGTACCCAAAGTAGTCAGATTCTCTTCATGTGTTGAGAGCTGGGCTCAATGCTAAAAGATTCTTCATACACCCCAAAAGTATACCGATCATGATCTGAATCAATCTGAGCAGTGTGCGCTAATGTATGTGACCACGATGAGATCAGCTTTTACATTTATGGGCAGACTGTGGTTTATCCAGTAATGTAAAGGACAATAAGTCCAGCAAAACATCCACATTAATGGTTAACTTTAGTAAACTGAAATCTGATTGGTGAATGAGCTCATTGGGGAGATTACCCCACATTTACTGACCCAGTAATATCAGAACTAAAAATACCAGGGTCTTGATGTCACCAAGAATAAAGACTCAGGGTATTGAAAACCTGCCTAGTATAGTAAAATTTCCCCTCACTACTAGATACATATGCTTTTGCTCAATTTTGTGTCTCATTAGTGAGAGATCCCATCACTACTTGTGTTTGTAACACCCCTTTTTCATGACAGGAAGTAAGGGTAAATCTCCCCATTAGGAACCCATACAGCTGTAAAAACCTGACAAAGGTTCTAATCCATCCCCCAACTGGAATAAATGTTTTGAGTTTGAGTTGGGCTTAAAAGCTCGCCATACACATTACAGTACGTGCCTACCTAAAACTAATCCAATTGCATAGAGACATAAGCATTACATTGTTATTGGTTAATGTGGTTTCTTCTAAAGAAAGAGCTAGTTTACCGTCCTTCAGACTTTAGGGGAGCCAAACTGTGGGAGTAAACAATGTCCGATCTCTGATATTAGGGGATAAATAGTTGATGTGGGAGGAAGTGCACTGATTTTAGTTGTCAGTGGAAGGCATTATGCCCCACTGTTGGTGCCAGTGGGAGGACTAGGGCCCCACTGTTGGTGCCAGTGGGAGGACTAGGGCCCCACTGTTGGTGCCAGTGGGAGGACTAGGGCCCCACTGTTGGTGCCAGTGGGAGGACTAGGGCCCCACTGTTGGTGCCAGTGGGAGGACTAGGGCCTCACTGTTGGTGCCAGTGGGAGGACTAGGGCCCCACTGTTGGTGCCAGTGGGAGGACTAGGGCCCCACTGTTGGTGCCAGTGGGAGGACTAGGGCCCCACTGTTGGTGCCAGTGGGAGGACTAGGGCCCCACTGTTGGTGCCAGTGGGAGGACTAGTGCCTCAAGGGCTGGATAAAGGCAAGCACAGGGAGGTATTTTGAAGATCATTGATGTAGAGTATTAGTTGATGTAGAGTAATCTGCAAATTAGTTGTAATATGCATGGGGCCAGCCTTTCCTAAACTTTTTACCCTGGAGAAACCCTTGTAATTTTCAGGTCTTGGAGAACCCCTGCTAAAACCAGTTCATAGGGGGTCAATAGTAAAAATACAACTTCCATCTCCGTGGTGAAAATGCCACCCTTCTAGACAGCTGGATAGATCATTGGTATCATGCAGCTGATTCTGCTAAGTGGTGTTGGCCCTGGAACTATCCAGGCACCATCAGATGGGTAGTCAATCAGCCACAGCACAAAAAGATTGAAATGTCTGAAGGAACCATAAAGTTCCATGGTTCCCTGGCATGGAATGGCTGGAACAGAGTACTCCAAAGTTACTTGTTATAACCATTTATATATGTTGTGCACACTTCTTTGCTTATAAAATAACAGTTGCATAGAGTGACTGACACTTCTTCCCAAGAAAGGTTTGCACACTGATATCTGATCTTTTCCGTCCCCACTCTACATAATGGACAAATGTGATCATGGGCTGTGGGCATTTCTGCTCTTGGTGTCACAGCTATCACGACCCTCCTATAGGTCTCCTCATGGCTGTGGGCTAATGTATAACTAATTGACCAGGTGTGTCTGTGTGAAATTTCAAAGGTGTTACTTGTGGGACTACAACTTCTGGCTGCTGATTGAGAATATCAACCATACAATGTACACACGTTATTTATACATTTGATTTGGTTGAGAAGAGGGTGTAATGCCAGCAGGCATTTATTAAAGGGTGAGGCAATTTGGGATTCCATTTCCAACAGTTGCGAAGATTCAGGAAAGTTGGGTACTGGCTGTAATTCATTGTTCCGTTTTTTTAAGGTGTATTAGTTATTTGGGTCTTGGAATTCATCCAGCCCTGGCATAAGAACTGAAGTCTTATTATGACAATGCTAATGTAGGCTACACACACTAGTCTGTCTGACCCTGATTAGGTGTGGTTGCAGCATCCTTTAACAGAACTGACCATGCACTGGTAATTGTTTGAATGTGGAAGATTACCGTTTGGACCACACATCTTACTGGGAGTAATAAAAACTGTTGTACAATTATTACATATACAGGCAAATGTATAGATTAGGATCAGATTTTTTCCTTAGGCTGTCTGATCATTTGTCCCTCTTTGTGGTTACATGTACAGTATTGTGATCTGCGCTCTGTGTTTACTGTTGGAGTTAATAGAGACGGGAAACATAGAATGTGCTACTGCCAGCACATTTCTGCTTCTGCCGCACCAGACTACAGAGAATTGTTCCAAATGTCTGTATGCAGAGAGCCTGGCCCCACTTCTTGTCACCAATACTGTGATGATTATACGCTGAAGTGTATAAGAGCAGGCCCTGGTCAGATCCCACTGTAACAGAAGTGGAAAGGAAATAATAGCAGGAAGGAAAGCAGACGCCCTAATCTGTTATGTTGTAGTGAGCTACCTTTTCCTATCGCTCAGCGAGCTCGTACTTGTACATCTCACATGATGAGTAAGTATGTGTAAACTAGAGAAGTACCTGTACAGACAGTGTATACCCCAGAGATGACAATTAGAGCTGCTTCACTTCCTGCTAATGTTTTGATTCATTGGCACTCTGGCAATTTTTATATTCACAAAGATTCCACCTTCACATACCCTGTAATGACTGCTTTCTGCTGAAGTTCTCAGGATCAAGTTTGCATTTGTTTGGCTGCAGCAGGTGACACGCACCTTATACCTTTGCATGCCATTTCTTAAATGTTTCCCCAGATACTTCACAAAAGTTGGACTCATTCCATTGCTGCCCTTTATTTGGGAACCACGGTTCCACCCATGTTCTGCCAGCGCTGCCAATTTATTCTAGATTCCTAGGAGCTTGAACAGACTGTAGGTTTCTCAACTTTGTCTGAATCCTCAATGGGAGTGACATGCAGGCTTGTTTGTTAAGGCCTGAGGGCCACGTGTGGTTTGCTACATGAACTTATCTGGCCCACAGATGATGTGCACAGTCTTTGCTTCTCTTCCTTCCTCAGCAGCACCCCTGGGGGCACTGATTTAAAGGGCGACTCTGATGTAAAGGCGGGGAGGGGGCTCTGATGGAAGACCCTAATGTAAGGGTGGACTCTAATACAAGGGGTCCCTGATGAGAATGTGCAGACTGAAATTATTTTTGTTCAGCCTTTTAATAATGCTCGTTTATTTGGAATTTCTTTGCTTTATTATGCTTTTATGCTGAAGGTTTTTTTTTTTTTTAATCCCTAATCCTATCACAGTGGGGTGTGGCCAGGCAGCGGATGTAGCCGGACGCACCTTCAGTTCTCTCCTCCAAGAATCCACTCTGTTATTCTGAGGACACGATCTACAACGTACCAGCTACAGTTATTTGAAGATCCGCTGAGCACGGCACTATTCTTATCTGGCTGACACAAGCACGATGTCGTCCACAAAGTGACGATGCGGCCCAGTCCGCGGACCTCATGGCACAAAATGGCGCCCTCTCCTAACGGTCTGCTAAGGACAGACACAGAGAGGCAGCTATAAAGCTATTCTCCATGCCGCTATCCACAGACCCCACAGCCTCTGCCAACATACCGGAAGACTTGTCAGGGAGCTTATCTGAAGCAGACGACATGGTACCAGTGGAGGATACCAATGGTACGGGATTTGACTGGAACACAGTGAGTACTCCAGGGAATATCTTTGCTAGACCCCCTGACCCCTCTGCTAAGGATGCCGCGGGTGAGCCCACACTACGGGACATTTTTACAGCGGTTAACACATGT
This sequence comes from Lithobates clamitans, assembly GCA_037952925.1. Taxonomy (NCBI): domain Eukaryota; kingdom Metazoa; phylum Chordata; class Amphibia; order Anura; family Ranidae; genus Lithobates; species Lithobates clamitans. The sequence goes on along the minus strand of JBBGZY010000218.1, from coordinate 2,774,650 downwards.
AACCTATCCATGGCTGCCCTTACAACTGCGATAAAGGGGGTCAAAACAGAGATTACCTTTATGCAGCAAGACGCTCAAAAGCTGAGGGAAAGAACATCAGCTCTAGAGGGGAGAGTGAGCTCCATAGAAGGTGACATGGAGCCTATGCAACGGGACCTCACTTTCAATACTCACCTCACAGCACAGCATGCCTTTCGTTTGGAAGCTTTAGAGAACACTATGAGATGCAACAATGTGAGGGTCTACCTGAGAGCGTTGAAGGCAAGAACCCACTTAAATTTATTGAAAAGTGGCTCATTAAAATCTTTGGCAAAGAAGTGTTCTCCCCTGTGTTTTCAGTGGAGAGGGCACACAGGGTTTTGGCTAGGCCTCCACAACCAGGGTCCCCACCGCGACCATTCCTGTTCAAGCTCCTTAATTATAAGGATAGAGATGCGATCCTTCACAATGCCAGAACAAGACCTGCAGCTTTGAAGATTGATAATACCAAGGTATCTCTTTCCGGATTTCTCAGCAGACCTGCAGAAACAAAGGGCTAAATTCCTTGATGTAAAACGACACCTCAGGGATCTGGAATTAAAGTATGCCATGTTATATCCAACTTGCCTTTGGGTCGAAGCTCTGGGTTCGGTCCAATTCTGCGATACACCATTTGCAGCTGCACAATGGCTGGAGCGGGAAGGACAATCGCTTCGTGAGGCACGCAATAGATGCCCATCATGAAGGATAATACACTCGAGCTGACTGCAAGCTCCATTTGTCCACTGATACCTATGTCAAGGCGGAGTCCACTGTTTTTTTGCTATAACTTTTGTTTAAAGGCTATGGCTTATATTCTCGCTGTTGAGAAGTTGTGACACTGGAGTGTGCTTTCACTGTCGCCCCCTGGATGGTCTGGCATAGCCAACATATGGCAAGGTTATTTGGTCATGTTGGCCAGGTACTTTGTTTTATTTTGCGTTTCATACCATGGCCCTGTGTGCTTTTATTTCACCTTGATGCTCTACTCCCAACTCTAACAGTTTTGTCTACTGAACTTGGGGTTCACTCCTTCTTGCTGGTATAATCACTTGACAGTAGGGATGAGGTTCGAGTCGAACTCATGTTCGACTCGAACATCGGCTGTTTGCCAGTTCGCCGAACAGCGAACAATTTGGGGTGTTCGCAGCAAACTTGAATGCCGCGGAACACCCTTTACAAGTCTATGGGGGAAATCAAAAGTGCTAATTTTAAAGGCTTATATTCATGGTATTGTCATAAAAAGTGTTTGGGGACCTGGGTCATGCCCCAGGGGACATGGATCAATGCAAAAAAAAGTTTTAAAAACGGCCGTTTTTTCGGGAGCAGTGATTTTAATAATGCTTAAAGTGAAACAATAAAAGTGTAATATCCCTTTAAATTTCGTACCTGGGGGGTGTCTTTAGTATGCCGGTAAAGGGGCACATGTTTCCCGTGTTTAGAACAGTCTGACAGCAAAATGGCATTTCAAAGGAAAAAAAAGTCATTTAAAACTGCTCGCGGCTTTTAATGAATTGCCGGTCCGCTAATGCACATAAAAGTTCATTGATAAAAACGGCATGGGAATTCCCCACAGGGGAACCCCGAACCAGAATTTAAAAGAAAAAAAAAAGACGTGGGGGTCCCCCTAAATTCCATACCAGGCCCTTCAGGTCTGGTATGGATATTAAGGCGAACCCCGGCCAAAATTAAAAAAAAAAAAAAGACTTGGGGTCCCCCTCAAAATCTATACCAGACCCTTCAGGTCTGGTATGGATTTTTTAAGGGGAACCCCGCTCCAAAATTTGAAAAAAAAACTGCGTGGGGTCCCCCCAAAAATCCATACCAGACCCTTATCCAAACATGCAACCTGGCAGGCCGCAGGAAAAGATCTCCGAAGGAAGATAGAAGGAGCATTTGAATAAAGGAATTGTCAAAAACTGTCTCGTCATTTTTAACATCTTTGACAGCTTTTTGTGAAATGGTAGGCCCTTACCATTTCACACAGGGGGGAGGGCCGGGATCTGGGGGTCCCCTTGTCAAAGGGGGTTTCCAGATTCCGATAAGCCCCCCCGCCCGCAGACCCCCACAACCACCGGCCAAGGGTTGTAGGGATGAGGCCCTTGTCCTCATCAACATGGGGACAAGGTGTTTTGGGGGGCTACCCCAAAGCACCCTCCCAATGTTGAGGGCATGTGGCCTGGTACGGTTCGGGGGGGCGCTCTCTCGTCCCCCCCCTCTTTTCCTGTGGCCTGCCAGGTTGCGTGCTCAGGTAAGGGTCGTATGGATTTTTAGGGGGACCCCACACCTTTTTTTTTTTCTTTACTTTTGGCGCAGGGTTCCCCTTAGTAAAAAACGTCAGGTTTTTAAAACTTTTTTTGCATTGATCCTGTCCCCTGGGGCAGGACCCAGGTCCCCAAACACTTTTTATGACAATACCATGCATATAAGCCTTTAAAATTAGCACTTTTGATTATTCATGTTCGTGCCCCATAGACTTTAACGGTGTTTGCGTGTTCAAACAAATTTTTTGCCTGTTCGCAAGTTCTGGTGCAAACCGAACAGGGGGGGGGGGTGTTCCGCTCATCCTTACTTGACAGTATGCTATTCCACTGCCCTGATATTGGGCAGTATATCAGTTACTGGCTCCACTTCTATTTTTACTGCAATACCAATGCAATGTCTAAACTAACCAGAGTTATGTCCTAGAATGTCCGGGGCTTAAACAACCCGGTTAAGCGACTGGCTGTGCTCCGCACGGTCAAGCGTTTAGATGCTGATGTGATTTGCCTACAGGAGACTAATCCCCCCCCCAGACTTCTACTCCTTTACTTGCCCATAGACGGTTTTGTCACCAATTCCATGCTACATATTCAGTGTATTCAAGGGGAGTGAGTATCCTGATCCGAAGGGGTACACCATTTTCCTACATGGATGTTAAAACCGGCCCAGATGGTCGCTATGTGTTTTTGTTTTGTGTTCTCTTTATAAGACGAAGTATATAATAGGGATGTACAGTCCTCCACCATTTTCAGCCCATCTTAAAATACTAGCCAAGTTTGTAACCCGCTTTCCTGGCATACCGGTATTGGTCCTAGGGGATTTTATTACCTACATAGACTATGAGACAAATTATCTGCCTATGCCAGAAGCAGCTTAATAAAACACCAGGTGGCCTACAACCTTAGCCCGCCTTCCCTTGGAGATTGGCCTTACGGACGTTTGGAGAATGCACAACCCTGATGCCCGGGTGTACTCATTTCAATCTGTCTCGATTGGGGGGACTCTCCTGGATTGACTTGGGCCTGGGGAATGAACTCATGTTGCCTATGGTAATCTCCTCGCATTACTCAACTAGACAGGTCTCTGACCACTCCCCACTTCTGATAGACATACGGGCGGGAGGCGGATTTGAGCAGAACGCTATGGAAGCTAAACCCTTTCTGGTTGTCACGCCTACCGGACCCTGATCCGATCCCAGATTTGTTGTCCTCCTTTTTTTTAGACATAACATAGGTAGAATGAATATATAGAAAAAAGCCCCTGGACGACGTGACCTATCGTGAAACGCCGCGTAGGACGAGCGACGCGCTGACGTCACCACGTGTCTTTCACTGATCGTTCAGTAGGACGGGTTGGTCTGTGTGCTACGGCTGGCGCACTAGACAAACAAGGCTTGTTATACTTGAATTGATGTAAGTGTTCATTTTTATTTCACTTTTTAATAAACCAAAAGAATTTTACACTATGGAAGCGCCTATGTTCTCTTTTACCATGCACATCTATGGTTGAGCCTATCGTTTTGTGAGGAGGGCTGGGAACATTAGGAGCTTTCCAGAGGAGGTCTAGACACAGCCATCATCTTCCAATTAGCCCAGCAGCTGTCCCGTTGGTCATACCTTGCAGAAGTTATTATATACCAGCCTCCCCTGATCCTCTGTAGTGGGGGATCATGGGGTTCCGGTAAGCAGTTACCCCTTCTGTATTGGTGGCGGACTTCTTCCTTTCAAGATTTATTTGGCACAAGTCACTTTATTTATGGGACTTTATATGTATGAGGACTCAATTCCTTAATTTTCATCTTTATTATTTATTATTTTTTTTCTATTTTTTCTGTTTGTTCACATGTCACATTTTTGTGGTATAGCATTATTATACATGAGTGAAGTGAATCGCACAGATTCAACACTGTGTTCAGTATATGTTTGTTTTTTATTAATTTGATTAACTTCACATTCAATATTTAATTAGCGCGATTCTATTTTTTTTTCTCTACTCTGCACTGGATTTATGTTATTCAGGAGAATTGCTGCCGTTTATGAATTTTTTGTTCACTTATTCACTTGTTTATTTGTGTATAGTGTGGGCTTCTGCTAGCGCAGTTTGATTTCTCCCCCCCCCCCCCCTTTTTTCTTAGAATGAATATATAGCCAATGTATGGGATACAGCTAAGACCTACGTATATGGTCAGCTCATTAGATTAATATCTCGCACAAAGACCAAGTGGGAAATGCTGATTATATCAGAGGCACAGAAACTGAAGCTATATATGCTGCTGACCCTACTGATGATTCAAGGAGAGCATGGTTGGCTTCACAATCGATGCTCAGGCAATTATCCTTACATTTAGCAGAAAATAAAAGGTTCTTTTTACAGCAGAAGCATTTTGAAGAGGGAGAAAACACTGGCCATATGCTAGCTCTACTAGGTAAAAACACAACAATACCCCCTCCCATATAGTGGCTGTGGCAGATAAACGGGACACGCCATGCTATTCTACTCCAACTATTATGAACATTTTAAGGATTTAAAAAAAAAAAAAAAATTCACCACTTGCCGCCCCCCGGTCGTCATATGACGTCCTTGACTTTGTGCAGGTATATCTGAATGATACAGGCATCATTCAGATATCGGCTTTTTCAGCCGGCAATTCCCTATACCACACAAGATTGATCATAGCGGCTGTTCCGCTGCTTGATCGTTCTTACTGGCTGTGGTGCTTCTACCGGCTCGCCACTTCCATCAGTGAGTCGGACTCGGGATCCCCTGGCCCCGGATGTTTAACATAGAGATTTTGGCGCACCAGATGGTCGCCAGAGTCTCTATGATCGTTTGGAGGCCGGGCGCGATGTTATGTCACGCCTGGCCTCTGCATTCAAACAAATGACAACGCCTTTTTTTATTTTTTTTATTTCAGGCTTCCCAGCCTAGAGTTGAGATGTGGGGTCTTATTGACCTCATATCTCACTGTAAAGATGACCGATCATGCCATATTCCTATTACAAGGGATGTTTACATTTCTTGTAATAGGAATAAAAGTGATGAAAATGTTTAAAAAAAAAAAAAAAAAAGTGTCAAAAAAAAAAAAAGCGTCCCTATCCTTGTGTGCTCGAACGCATATGTAAGTCCCGCCCACATATGAAAACGGTGTTCAAACCACACATATGAGGTATCGTTAGAGCGAGAGCAATAATTCTAGACCTCTGTAACTCAAAACATGTAACCAGTAAAAAAAATTTAAGCGTCACCTAAGGGGATTTTTAACAAAAAAAGAAAAACGGAATGCCGGGACTTTGTATGAAACATGCACTCCAGGAGATAACAACTTAAAACCATGAATGTGGCAAGTAACCAATAGAGCAGAGCCAAAACACATTGCATGGAAGCATAACGTAACATCAATTGGCATTAAAAGATTTATTGATATATACATTATAACCAAAGTAAAAATAATATTGACATGGTCCATAATAATAGTAAAAACCCTTATTCATAACGAGACAGGTCTTAAATTGTACATAAGGTATAGAAAAAATACAGTTAATGACATCGTTAGTTCATTTTGTACATACTGTAAACAGCAATTCCATAGAAGACAGGTCTCTAAAATAATTCATTATAAGCTGGGTAGGTAAATAAAATTCAATTGATATGTAGAATAAATCAACAATGCAATTTTAAATATATGGGGGCAAGCATTAGCTCACACTTCCATAATAGAACAACGTGATTGGCTCATATTGATACAAACTGTAGATAGCCAGATTCACTGAAGTGTATGGGGATTTTTAAGTACCGAAGTCTGGCGTCATTCCACGAGCGTGTGCAATTTTGAAGCGTGACATGTTGGGTATCTATTTACTCATCTTTCACATTATACAAAAACAATTGGGCTAACTTTACTGTGTGTGTGTGTGTGTGTGTGTGTGTGTGTGGTTTTTTTTTTTGTTTTTTGTTTTTTTTTTTACACAAAAATGTTTTTTTTTTAGGGAAAAAAAAAAGAAGAAAATTTGCTGCGCAAATACCATGCAAGTTAAAAAGTTGCAACGACTGCCGTTGTATTCTCTAGGGTCTTTGCTAAAAAAAATACATAAAATTGGGGGGTGCTATGTAATTTTTTTAGCAAAAAAAAGATGATTTTTACATGTAGGAGAGAAATGTCAGAATTGGCCTGGTTGACAAGTGGTTACAGATGTCTACACCTCCAAAGTACAACCCTCATCTGATGACCTCCAAGATACCCTATACCACGTCTGTCCACTGCAGATGCAAACATGCTCAATGCCCCACTGACTGAGGAAGAGCTTCTCTTAGCTTTGACTCGCGCGCACACACAATGGGCGGGTGCCTGGAGTTGACGGTTTGCAGCCTGAAGTCTACAAACGATATACCACACAATTAATCCTGACTCTCCAAGTCTACTATAATGCATTTGAAACAGGGAAACTTCTCCCTTCTGAGTGAGGCGCTTATAGTTGTCCTTTCAAAACCAGGAAAGAAGGCCCTCTCACCAGACTCGTACAGACATATCGCGTTACTTACATTTGACGTCAAACTTTTGGCTAGGGTGCTGGCTAACAGGTTAGCCAAATGCATCCAAAAAGTGATTCATAAAGACCAGTCTGGTTTTATACCAACGAGGTCCACGTCCCAAAACTTACGAAGACTATTTTTAAATTTACAATTGCCATCTTATTAGACGCGGCTAAAGCATTCAACAGCGTTGAATAGCCCTATTTATGGGAAGTATTTACAAGATTTGGGCTAGGCCCCTCCTTCCTCGGATGGATAAAGCTGCTGTACACCAATCCTTCCGCAAGAATGTGAGTTAATGGGGACATATCAGAACCCTTTAGGCTTTTTAGGCGCGCACAGCTAGGGTGCCCACTTTCACCCATGCTGTTTGCCATGGCCCTAGAGCCCTTGGCCATACATGTCAGAGCCTCGCAAAATATCGTAGGTTTTCTTCGGGGTACCCAAAAAGATGTCATCTCCTTATATGTGGATGACATTTATTTAACAAGTTTAAAAAGTTTAGACCCCTGTTCTAACCTGATTAAAGATGAAAGTTTTTACTAGTTACTGCACTTTGCTCTAGGCAACAAGTAAAATCTGAAAAAATCAAAAAATTAATATCTCATCAAAAACACCTCCGAGGATATAGTGCTTACTAAAGCTACCATACATTTTTATTATTGGACATGTATAATAAAGAAAAGGCAGTACAAAAGCCAACCCCCCCCCCCCCCCCCCCCCCAGGGGATGCTCTCCTACCACCCCGCACCAAGGCTCCCACCGCACTCCCTAATCCAAAGACCCATCCCACTCCCGCCTCTACAAAACTCAGCTCCCCCTCAGATCTATATGGCCAGATCCTATAAGATCCCACTGTGTGACACTCGGCAGCAGAAACCAGTATACAAACTGAATATAGTGTATAATGGAAAATAAACACTGGTATAGGTAATCCGTTTAAGCTACTTGTGCCGCTCGCAACCTTTTTTATGTATATTGCTCCTGCTACGTCCGCTGGGTCCAGCCCGCTATGCAATGATTGTTACACCAACACCACTAGTGTTTGAAGTGGCTTGACAGCAGGGAATGCAAGAGAAAACTAGGCTGCGGTCACCATATTACCCAGATATCACAGCCTCTATAACTCCTATAACCAGCTAAAACTCAGGCGATCCTTTAAAAGCAAGGCACTATTATGTGGTGATGTAAATGGGCATGTATACCTAGTGCAACCTCTTGTTGGTTCCAATCAATTCTCTATAAACTTGTCGAACCTATACCAGTTGAGCTTGCAACAGATGATCCATCTAGTCTCATTGATCAGCTCCTATCACATCTGGGTCCAGCTTGCAATACTTCTAACATCATCAGGGTATACAGCAGCTGATTGACCTTCAGCTAGACTGTGGAACCTGTAATGCCGCGTACACACGGTCGGACTTTTCGTCTACAAAAGTCCGACGGACTAAAGCTGGCTGACAATCCGATCGTGTGTGGGCTTCCCCGGACTTTCAGCGGACTTTTCCAGCCTCAAATCTGACGTACTTTAGATTTGAAACATGCTTCAAATCTTTACGTCATAACTACGCCGGGCCCAGAAATCCGCTCGCCTGTGTGCTAGTCCGACGGACAAAAACCCACGCTAGGGCAGCTATTGGCTACTGGCTATTAACTTCCTTATTTTAGTCCGGTGTACGTCATCACGTACAAATCCGTCTGACTTTTGTGTGATCGTATGTAGGCAGGTCCGTTCGTAAGAAAGTCTGCCGCAAGTCCGCCAAAAGTCCGTCGACAGTCTGTCGGACAGGCTGTCGGACTTTTGTAGACGAAAAGTCCGACCGTGTGTACGCGGCATAAGAGACTGGATAGTGACAAACTCATACTAGGAATATCAGCTAGAGGAATACTGACATGTGCATAGTCTGTGTACCCCTTGCTAATTATCCTGGATGCATACCACACATAAAATAAACCCAAGTCCAGCCTCCCGCAATAGCAATCTGTCCTCAATAAACGGGTATGTATGGTAGTTGAATTAGATTGTTGGCCAGTACTAAGCCAGTGTTTCTCAACTCCAGTCCTCAAGGTGCCCCAACAGGTCGTTTCAGGATTTTCCTCAGATGAAACGGCTGTGGTAATTACTAAGACAGGGAAACTCATCAAATCACCTGTGCAAAATAATAGGAAGCCTGAAAACCATGACCTGTTGGGGTGCCTTGAGGACTGGAGTTGAGGAACACTGCTCTAAGCCATGTATGGAGCAAAACCAAGGTCAATGCATAGGTAGAGTTCAGCTTTCGGATCGACAACATGGGCTGTCCACTGGTAACGTGGCTAAGTCTGCCCTATACAAGCTAATGGAACATATGCAACAGCTGAGTTGAGTTGAGTATATTATTCCAGTGTTTATCTTACCACTTCGGTCGATCCACTGAGAATTTTCTCATCCTATTGCATGAAACTGCTAGTACGACATCCATAGCAAACGTGCTGTAGTGCACAGTTTATACATTGTAGAATGTCTTGAGTCCACAATGGGACATTCACTCCGGTATGTCAACAGGAATCCTTGCCTTGAAGAGAGGGGGGGTGTGTTTTTCTTCCATGTTCCGCCCCTCCCACTTACTGGGGATTTCTCAGGGCGTAGATATTTTCCATTATACTGAATATTATATATTCAGTTTGTATACTGGTTCCTACTCAAGCTGCTGAGTATCACACAGTGGGACCTTTTTATAGGATTTGGCCATATAGATCTGAGGGGGGAGTGGGATGGGTCTTTGGATTAGGGAATGGGGTGGTGGGTTGGGGTGGGAGGAGAGCAACCCCCTGGAGGGTTTTGGCTTTTGCACTGCCTTTTTTCTTTATTATGCTTGTCCAATAATAAAAATGTATGGTAGCCTTAGTAGCTGCTATATCCTCTGTGGTGTTTTTGTTGTAACAAATAATATCTGTCACCAACATACTGCTTTTTAGGAAATGTTGCAGCTTTACTAAATTTGCATAAATGTTTAAATTTACCTGTAACTTCCTTTTTAGTTTCAGGTATACAGGCAGAGCTATTGTGATAGTTAATAGGTGTGAGGGTGGCATCAGTCGGTGTCAGGGGACCTGTACTGAAGCCCTGGTCATGAAAACAAATGTATCGCCCCCTTTAGTGGAGTTTTTCACAAATATCATTCAAAATATATGGACTGGAATGCCATGATTAACAGGTTGCACATGGATGGATCAATACAGAGATCACCTTGAAACACTGGATTATTTACGGGACTTGATAAGTATGCATTGATCTAACAATCAAGGTTGTTTGTTGTGAGAACTCACAAGAATCATCTTGGGGAAACAAACTCACAATCTAGGGAACCTATTGGAAGGACTATGCTATTACTATGTAACAGTGCAAGGGGGGCGGCCAAGACCCCATTGTATCTTCCTAAAGTAGAACCATAGAGGCATGAACTGTGCGGCTACAGCATAGCCAGTTGGTTCACAGTACTCCACAGCACTAAAGGGGCACCCTCTGGACCACTGCAACGCTGTATCTTTTACTTCTGTTCCAATATCTACAATAGAATCAATACAACCTTGAAAAACATCGATGTTGAATCCCAAAATAATGATGTACGTTTTCCTACTTAGTATGGCGAACTCTTGATTTACAACCACATGCATGTGTAGATCTAATCCAGCAGCTCAAACATCCCATATCCAGTGGATCCCCCAGGATCAATATGATACTTTGATTTAAAGTCATTTAATGTTTGGACAGTCATTTACTCTATATCCAAACCATTTGGTCACTGATTGATAATCAGATGGTGAGAGAGATGGGTGTTTATTTTTAGATTAGTGTGATTGGGAGAAGTGGTACCATTTTAGGTTATGGCGAATGTTTTTGCAATCAGTAAACCATTTTATATGTTTGAATCAGTGAGTTGAATATCATCTTTTTCAATATTGGTTTGAGCATAAATTTTGTTTTTTGTTCTTTTAGGCCTCATGTACACTGCTGCTGCTAAATGGAAGTTTAGGAGCAGTTGGGCATTTTTTTTCAACTGCTCCTGAACTCAATGTCGATCAGCAGCTGCAGGCACTGACCAGTGTATTCTGACAGCAGCGGGAGCTACTGTCAGAATACAGCATCCTGTTGGGGGGGGGGGGGGGTTTCTCCATCTACCTCGTTTGTACAAATAGAGGAATCTTCTTTTTTTTTGTTTTATTCCATCCAAAAAACCAACAGCGTTTGGCTAGCTTTAGATTACTTTGCAGCCATGTGATGAGCGCATGTTATCTCAGAAGAAGGAAGCCATGGAAAAGAATGGGAGGTGTTAGGGAGGGTGCCGTTGATGAAGCGACACATTTTATTTCACCAAACTTTTTATACTGATAACTAAATGGTGAATACCAGATTAGCAACAGCAAGGGGCGTTTTGAGTAAAGGTTCAAACGCAATTTCCAAATATCCCCTTTGTGCATCAGGATCCAAGGGCTGCAGTGCAAGTTCACTTGTCGGCATTATGTCATTTACGATTCTGTTTTATTTTTTGGACTTGTATTCAAAAAATGCTCTTCTGTATGGTGGTTTGTAGAGCCTGTGGTATGTATCGCTTGTGGTAAACTTTCCTCTTTGCTGTAAAGGTAATATGCGCCCTGAAAGTTAGGTTATACACCCTGTTGAGCTTTACTTCTTATTAAACTCTTTTCTTTAGCCATTAACTTGGTTTTGAAATAAAGGGCCTGTTCTAAAGGTGACACTATCCTTTAAATGGGAAGGGGGGGGAAATAGTATACAGGGTGAAAACTGCTGTTAATCCACACACATTTGTGTCATTAACTCTAGAGTAGTGAGTATTCATTAAGGGTAACACAAACCGCTGCTAGAACAATCTCAACAGTTTGACAACAAGAAAATCAACAGCTGCGCATTAAGGCTACATTCACATGGGCGCATTTTCCCTCTGTGAAAAGACACCGGTGTCTGGAATGTCTTATGCCCTGTACACACGATAGGATTTTCCGACAACAAATGTTGGATGTGTGCTTGTTGTCGGAAAGTTTGACCGTGTGTATGCTCCATAGAACATTTGTTGTCAGAATTTCTGCCAACAAATGTTTGAGAGCAGGTTCTCAAATTTTCCGACTAAACTTGTTGGAAATTCCGAGCGTGTGTACATAAGTCCGACGCACAAAAGTCCATGCATGCTCGGAATCAAGCAGAAGAGCCGCACTGGCTATTGAACTTCATTTTTCTCAGCTCGTCGTACGTGCTGTACGTCACCGCGTTCTTGAATTTCCGACAACATTTGTGTGACCGTGTGGTATGCAAGACAAGTTTGAGCCAACATCTTTTGGGAAAAAATCCACAGTTTTGTTGGAAAATTCTATTGTGTGTACAGGGCATAAGACATTCCAGACATAGTCATCCAGACAGATACCAGATAGACATCCCATACACCAGAAGTAAGCAGTGTCTTTACACTGGGTGGGCAAATGCGGCTCATGTGCATGTAACCTAAAAATTGCATATTTTTATGTCCTTCCTACTACTCCAGCTGTGCCAATGACAACTGATCATGTGATGTAAACAGAGCCGGTTTTTCCTAAATAAAGAATAAAATGCCAAAATCCTTGAAAAAAAATCTTTCATATTCTGTTATCAAAACATGTCAAATAAAAATGCAAGGACAGTACACAAACACCCAAAATTACTTTTTAATAATTTTTTTTTTTAAGTTGACACCCAAGGATTTGCAACATTGTAAATAAAGAAACATGCTGGTATTGAGGGGTTTAAAACCTGAAGCTTGGTACTAGTACACTATTTTTAGCACATTAACCGCTTGCCGACCGCCGCATGTACATTTACTTCGGCAGAATGGCACGGCTGGGCAAATGGGCGTACAGGTACGTCCCTTTGAATTTGCGCCGGCAGCGCAGGTGCGACCCTGCCGCAAGCTCCGTGAGTAGGATCGCGGGTCCCGTGGACTCGATGTCCACAGGGATACCTGCGGTAGTCTCACGGAGCTGAAGAATGGGGAGATGCTGATGTAAACAAGCATCTCTCCGTTCTGCCTAGTGACACTGTTACTGATCATAGCTCTCTGTGAACGGGAGCTATGATCAGTGATATGTCACTCGTAGCCACGCCCCCTAACAGCTAGAATCACTCCCTAGGACACACTTAACCCCTTCCTAGCCAGCTAGTGGTTAATCCCTTCACTGCCAGTGTCAATTTTACAGTAATTAGTGCAATTTTATAGCACTGATCGCTGTAAAAATGACAATGGTCCCAAATGTGTCAAAATTGTGTGATGTGTCCACCATAATGTCGCAGTCACGGTAAAAATCGCTGATCACTGCCATTACTAGTAAAAAAAAAAATTATTAATAAAAGTGCCATAAAACTAACCCCTATTTTGTAGACGCTATAAGTTTTGTGCAAACCAATCAATAAACGCTCATTGTGATATATATATTATATATTTTTTTTTTTTTTTTACCAAAAATATGTAGAAGAATACGTATTGGCCTAAACTGAGGAAAACATTTTTTTTATATATATATTTTTTGGGGGGGATATTTATTATAGCAAAAAGTAAAAAATGCATTTTTCAAAATTGTTGCTCTATTTTTGTTTATAGCGCAAAAAATAAAAACCGCAGAGGTGATCAAATACCACCAAAAGAAAGCTCTATTTGTGGGGTAAAAAAGGACCTCAATTTTGTTTGGGAGCCACGTTGCACGACTGCGCAATTGTCAGTTAAAGGGACGCAGTGCCGAATCGCAAAATGTGCTCTGGTCTTTGGCCAGCCTAATGGTACGGGGCTTAAGTGGTTAATAATATATAGGTTGTTTTATTTATTTTTTTAAAATTATTTTTATTTAAATTTTCAACCTAGTATAAGCATGACACTTGTCAAGTAACACCATAAAACCTAAATAGGTCATACATCAGCACCACCATGGCCCAACGGATAATAAGGATCTATGTCAGGGTAAAGGCCCACAAAAGTTTCACATAAAGAAAATTAGTATTTTCCCATAATCATATCATATGTAACGGACTACCGTATCCAGATATATATAATCAACCCTTCACAGATGGAACGTCACAATTTATACTAACTGATACCGAACCACATCTCATTGTAACATAAAGCACTATATGCAGTAACATAGTGTTGATAACAAAGAGAGACCGTTTTCACTCGGATGCAGTAGATAGGTTATTTATTACAGGTACTTATATAGTGCCAACAGTTTAAGCAGTGCTTTACATACAGTATGTTATACATTCACATCATGCCTCCAGGAGCTTACAATGTAAGGTTGCAAACTCACATTCATACATATGCATACTAGGGCCAATTTAGACAGGAGCCAGTTAACCTACCAGTATGTCTTTGGAGCTTGGAAGGAAATTGGAGTACCTGGAGGAAACCCACGCAGACACAGGGAGAACATGCCAATTTCAGGCAGGTAGTTCCCTGGTTGAAATTCGTACCTACAAACCTAGTGCTGCCAGGCGGTAGGCCCTTAAATGAGGAAGGAGGCAATTAAGAGGTTAATGTGCAGGTCACATAGAATGAGGATGAGGGGGTTAATGTGCAGGATAAGGGAGGTTAACAGCACTTCAGAAATATGCATCCACTACTCTGCTGCTCTTAAATGTACAGCAGTAGTGAAGTGGTTAAAGAGGACCTAAAATGTAAAAGCTGTGCTCAAAAAAGATAAGTCAAGGGCAAAGGACTAGTCACCACTATTGCCTGTAGGTTCCCTGCAGCTGATTTTATTCTCCATTACTGACTTACCATACCTTGTTCTGTACCATGTCTCTGTGTTGGGGAAGCCATCTTGGTAAAGGCAGCACTTTGAATATTCTAGATCTATTTTAACTATTTGATGTGCACAAACGCGTAAAACCATCCTGGATGCAAGTGGTATAACAAGCTTGATATCTATTTTTTTTTTTTAACAGCTGGCAATCAGATGTTCAGGAAAAAGAGATTTGGGTGGCTCTACAGCCGCTTGATCACTTTAACTGTAGTGAGCAGGGCCATCCTCTCATGTTCTCCTGAAGAGTCTAGGAACTTGGTAAATAGTCCCTGTAGTTTGCTACCCAGCCCATCAAAAGGTCTGTTCCCTGATCTCCTCTGTAACTAAGGCTCCTTTTGCTAGGGAGTTTTGCCATGATGGAAATTCCAGCAGTAGGTATTTGATTCTTGCTGCCGGGATTAACGGCTGCATGCGGGAGAGCCTGTATACTGAAATGGAAAGCTGTTGGCGGCCATAGCTATTCGTGCCTGTTCACTGTAATAGCAACTGGATGCACACAAAGAGTTTTTAACATGTTTGGTATCTGTTTACTCTATGCAAGATCTTTTATATTTTACCAAGAAATTGGGTATTATAGTGTGTGTGTACACTAAAATTCATTTAAGTGTACTTTTTCCTGCGTTTGACAAATGGCTGCACAAATATCACGTAACACAAAAAAGTGCCATTTTATTCCCCCGGGGCTTCTGCTTTCAGAAAATATACAACCCTAAATCCAAAAAAATTGGGGCACTGTGTAAAATCTACATAAAAACTGAATGCAATCATTTGCAAATCTCATAAACCCATATCGTATTCACAATAGGAATTGGAAATAGAAAACATGGAAAATGTTTACATTGAGAAAATTTGTACTTCTTTTTTTTTTTAAAGTTTAATTTTTAAATTATGGCAGCAACACGTCTCAAAAAAGTTGGGACAGGTAAAGCTGGTAAAGTAGGTGGTACTAACAAGGAAGAGCTGGAAGAATATTTTGCAACTACACTACTAACATCATTGGGTATAAAAGGAGCATCTTAGAAAGTCAGATTGGAGAACCTCTACCTATCTGTGAAACTGCGTCTAAAAATTATGTTCCTCAATGTAAAATTGCAAAGACTTTAAATATATCATATACTGTACATGATATCAAAAGGTGCTGAGAATCTGGAGAAATTTCTGTGCGCAAGTGACAAGGCCGAAACGCAATATTGGATGCCCGTGATCTTTGGGCCCTCAGATGGTACTACATTAAAAACTGGCCTAATTCTGTGATGGTCATCACTGCATGGGCTCAGGAATACTTCCAAAAATCTCTGTGGACAGTTTGCTGTGCCATCCAAAAATGCAAAATGAAGCTCTATCATGCAAAGAAGAAGCCATATCGGAACATGATCCAGAAATGCCACTGTCTTCTCTGGGCCAAAGCTAATTTTACAATGGTCTGTTGCAAAGTGAAAAACTATATATATATATATATATGTATGTGTGTGTGTATGTATATATGTATATATGTATATATATATATGTATATATATATATATATATATATATATATATATATATATATATATATATATATATATATATATATATATATATTCAGACAAATCGAAATTTGACATTCTTTTTGTTGCATAACTGGCCTGCCTGCAGTTCAGACCTTTTCATGAACTGAAAATATTTGGTGCTTATTGAAATGAAATACGACAAAGACCCAGGAATGTTGAGCAGTTAGAGTCCTATATCAGACAAGAATGGGACAACATTCCTCCCCCAAAACTCCAGTAACTGGTCGCCTCAGTTCCCAGACATTTACAGAGTGTTGTTAAAAGAAGAGAGGATGCTACACCGTGGTAAACATGGCCCTGCCCCAATTTTTTTTGAGGCATGTTGCTGTCACCAATTTAAAAATTTGAATTTTTTTTTTCTTTAAATGTTACATTTTCTTTGTTGTTTTTAAACATTTTGATGTTTTCTACTTTCTATTGAGACTAAAATATGGGTTTAAGATTTGCAAATCGTTGCATTCTGTTTTTTATGTAGATTTTACACAACGTCCCAACTTTTTTTTTGGAATCAGGGTTGTAATTTTTTACCAAAAAAAAAATGCTGACTTCAACTTATAAAAGCATTTAGTAGAGCTGCACGATTTAATCGTTAAAGAATCAGATCACATTTCTCCCCCCCTCGCGATCTTAAAGCATGAAGAAAAAAAAAAAAAAAATCCAGGCAGCCTGCCACGTTTATGACAACATCGCTTAGACTGAGATAGGGAGCAATATTGTAACACTTCGTCCTTTTAGATCAAAAGGATGAACTTCGGTCTGTAGATGAGGGAGGTTCACTGCTTAGTGTTACTAAAGCCAGTAATCTCAAAATAGTTAATCTGCTCCCCCACAGTGCCCACAGCTTATAAATCATCTTTTTATATTAAAATATTGCCACTATATACCTTTTTGGCTAATCTGTATACCACAGTCACATGATAACCTGCACAGTTTCCCCATTGCTGAGAGATCAGGAAGGTGGATATTTCCACTGCAGCCTGTATACACACCCACATGTGTGATGTCAATATCATGTGACCTGGCTAGCTCTGATCAACAAGTAAATATTCTCTCCAGCATAAGACACAACTGAGCATGTACAGGGTAGCTACCCTGCCTGTGTTAGCTGGCTTTCCCCAGATAGACAGTGCAGAAGGGGTAAAACAGCCTTTTTACACAATGCAGAGGATTAACCCCTTAAGTTCCACAGTGAGTATAACAAGCATGCTATGCTGCATATACAGACTGATTTTACTGTTGTGTGTTTAGTAACACTTTAAAGACTAAACCTTTTTCTGACATTTTGTTGCTTACAAGTTGAAATCAGTATTTTTTGCTACAAAATTACTTAGAACCCTAGAGAATAAAATGGCAGTTGTTGAAATATTTTATGTCACACTATTTGTGCAGCGGTCTTTCAAACGCAATTTTTTAAAAAAACAATACAAACAGTAAAGTTAGCCCAGTTTTTTTTTTTTTTTTTTTTGTATAATGTGAAAGCTGATGTTATGCCGAGAGAATCATAATCTTTATTCTTAGCAAAAAAATTGTGATTCTCATTTTGGCCAGAATTGTGCAGCTCTAGCATTTAGCATGTGAAAAAATGTAAAAAATTGTCATGGACAGCAAGTTGTTAAAGGTGGCATTGGGTCATGTAGCTTTCACCAGGTTGGCATAGTGAGCCCCAGTGCCAGCAGTCTTGAATCACTTTGTACCTGCTGATGTTAACTCCACAGTGTGTGGCTGCCACTGCTTTGTTACTTGACCCAGAACTAGAGCATGAGCTGATTATTACAGCAGATAAGATAGTTCATTCATAAGCTAACACCCCTACCTATCTACCTAATGCCTCACTAACATGTTTAGTTTGTCCAACTGTACTTTTAGTGCCAGTTCACACTGGTGCGATGCCAAACATCGCACAGACATCGCATGTAATTTGCAGCGCACTGCTGTTCACATTACATGCGATGTCTGTGTGGTGCGATATCAGCCATAGAGATAGTATGGCTGATATCGCACCGCATTCGGTGCAAACACGCACTGGACCCTTTTTTCTGTTCGGACCAGAATCGGATCGCATGTGTGTTCACACATATGCGATCCGATTCATGTCCGAACTGTCAGTTCGCAGTGCGATATGCGAGCTGAACTGGGGGTGTCGTTAACAATGTATTGACACTCCCCAGCGATTCGCATATGGCAGTGTGAACTGACATGCGATGCGGGAACACGCAGTGGATTCGCAGTGTTCTGGCATCGCACCAGTGTGAACCAGCACTTAGAATTGATGGTTTATAGCATATAAATGACCTAAAATATAAATGAAAACTGCTTAGACTTTCATGATGTGACATTGGTGTTCCTGTACTCATTTTTTCTTTTGCTGTGTCCCCGGCAGAGCTTGCAGAGTCTGATTTCCTTCATGTGGCGGAGAACACCTGGAGAGTCCTAAATGTGCTGTCCAATGGAATACAGACTGGAGGAGTTACAAAGATTGCAAAGTCTGTCATTGCTCCCCTGGCTGAGCATAATGTGTCTGTGCTAATGCTCTCCACCTATCAAACAGACTACATTCTGGTAAGATGCCTAATACTACATAATGGGTCGCAAACAAACATCAGTATATTTAAAAGTAGAATACAATATAAATCTGTTTTATCATTTGGTTTGCTGAGTAAAGATGAATAGTGTTTATTAACCACTTTGCACCTAAAGGGTAAAAAAAATCTTCCTAATGCTAAGCACAACTTTACAACTTTGAGATGTGTTAATAAAACCATACATATCATCACAACTACTCTGTGCATCCAGGTGGATTATCCTGCATTTTTTTTTTCAGGACATCTTGGGCTTTCATTTGGCGATAAATGGTAATGGATATCTCCCTGGATTTTTTTCTTTTTATCAAAGGAAAAACTACCCTAAAATAGTTAAAAAAAAAAAAAAAAAAAAAAAAAGAACATTTTCTTTAAATGTAGCTGCAGATTTCTAGCCACTACCATAACCTTCCACCAAAGAACAACCCAAAATAAATTCTCCTGCTCCTGATGATCGCAGCCATACCACATACGCGTATGTTGTTGTTTGTACCTGTAGTACAGCCCAGAATCAATAGTTTGGATTTTTTTTTTATTCTACCTAAAACACACGGACACTGATACTAATTTAAAAAAAAAAAAAAAAAAAACCTGTCCCCCCCCCCCCCAAAAAAAAAATACTGACCCTGACCTTTGACCCAAACTCTAACCCTGGCACTGACCTTGATCAAACTTTGAGTACTACTCAAATTTTAGAGTATTCTGTAGAATAGTAATGACTGTTGATGGGTTTTTTTTTATTCTTTAGTCTTTTATTAATCTTATTTAATGCTCTAGTCAGGTCCATTCTGGCTTTGTGCCCTTGGACTTGGACATAGACAAAGTATTTATATATGATTTCCATTCTAGTGCATGACAGGTGGCCGGGGCTTGCATGGCAGAGTGAAGATGTTTCCTCCTGATAACACAATGTGCAAATTGCAGGCATGCCTGTTGGAGCACCCTAATGTGCAAGAGATCAAACTAATTTGGGAAACACATGCAATAGGCAAGTGGCATAGGTGTTAACGTTCGTTGGGTTTTAATTGGTGTGCCTTGTGAGGGGGTCTTCCCTTCAAGTATTGGTTTAGAAATATGGGTCACTGGCTCTTCAGTTGATTACATTTAGGCATCAGTGTTTTCTTATATATATAGTTCTACAGCACTGCCAGTAAGCTGAGCTGTCAAGCAAGTCCCATCTGTCATGGGGGGGGGGGGGGGGGATTTCTCTCTCAGTAAAGAGCGTCATTACATAAGAGATATTCATCTAGTTTTCATGCCTATAATCATTGTAAAGAACCGATCTGAAAGCTTAAAATCTTGAGCTAAAGTGGTATTAAAGTCCCCTTTTTTTACTTATTTTTTTACTATTTCAGTTAAAAATAACATAACTTATATTAACTTAAGCTTCTGTTTTCAATCGTCCCTTGACCCCCTGAGCCAGGAGCTCGGTATAAAGCCTTGCACAGGACTCCATAGGTCTTGGCACAGAGAACAGGAAGGCCAGGGGGCATTTCACAAAGGAGGCTTCAAGGAGGAAATTAAAAGAAAACTGTTAAACTGCATGTGAGTTATGTTATTTTTATCTGATTTAGGAAAAAGCTAATACCACTTTTATTTTATTTGTTTTTATTTATTTCAGGTACTTCTATAGCGCCGTCAATTTATGCAGCACTTTACATAAACATTGTACATTCACTTCATTCCCTACCCTCAAGGAGCTTACAATCTAAGGTCCCCAACTCACATTCATACATACTAGGGACAATTTAGAAAAGATACAATTATCCTATCAGCATGTCTTTGGAGTGTGGGAGGAAACCGGAGTACTTTACACTTTACTTTACACTGTGATGTTCTCTACTACCCTAGTTTTTGTTCTTAAAGAGATATTAAACCCAAAACCAAAATGTAATATATTGCAGCTTACCAATCATTAGATGTGGTGTCTACATTATTTACTTTATTAGGCTGATGATCCAGCCAGTAACACACATCCAGTATTAGAGTGCTTACAATCTGCATGAAGGGGCAAAGGGGGCACAGTAGACAGCAGCATTGTTAAAGTGGAGTTCCACCCACTTTCACAACTCTTCAGCATCCCTCACTAAACTGCGCACTGTAAACAAATTGGATATTTTTTTATTTTTTTTGTCAGCACCTACTGTATATCTGCTGTATTCATTTTTCACTTCCCTCCCTGGCCGCGGCCCATCGCATCATTTCCTGTTTGCAATGCCTTCTGGGAAGGGGCGGCAACTTCCTCTGAAACTGCCGTTGCTATGGAAACCTGACCTGAAACCTATTACACTGCTTGTGCTGCACTGAGCATGTGCGAGATCTGCAAGGACGAGATCCAGGAAGAAATACAGTCTGGCTTCAGATGCCCACACTTAAGATGGGCACGGCCTGCTGTAAGTTTATAAAATAACAAACTACTTCTATAAACTAACAAAACAGACCTTAGTTTACAGACTAACTTTACTAGGATACATTAAGCTTGTGTATTATAGGGGTATTTTTATTTAAAAAGTATAATTTCGGCCGGAACACCACTTTAATCTGGGGGGAGGGTAGTGTTAAATGTAGTAATAGATTTATATAAACTAACAAAGCACTGAACAAGCAGTTACTGTAACAGTTTTGTTTTCTTTTGGGATAAAGGTTTACATAAAAGCTGATCATTGTTGGCACTTCTGTCAGTGGTAAATGATTTGTCTTGACAGTGGTAACTGAAACATTTGCAGGAGAGCTTGTTCATTTGAAAAATGTCACCAGGTAAAAATAAAGGGAAAATAAAGGGAAAAAAAGCCTCAAGAAAACAAATGCAGCCATTGCATCTAAGAAAATTGGTAAGCTGCAATACAGGGGTCGACAATCTATGGTCCGCGGGCTGAACGCAGCCCGCCACCGCTAAATGTCCCACCCGTCAGTGCCCATGATGAATTCACGTGCACCCGGCCCGTGGACATTTTCACCGCTCTCCTCTTCATTGGACAGCAGCCGGTATCACAGGGCTGAAAGGAAGGGGTAAGGGGAGCGCTGGATAGTTGTGAAAAAACTAGTGTATAAAAAATTATAATTATAAATCCACTCAGTGTAGACCACAAATAATAAATACAAATCTATGATAACCAGCCTACCTATGTGAATCAAACATAAATGAATACAATTATTGAAACTAAAACCGGTAAAAAATAATAGTGTTCAATAATAATTGTGCAACCATAACATGATATGTGATGCCAAAGATGAGAAAAATATATATAAATCAAATATATATAATAAAAAGTCCATCAAAGATGAACATATAGTTGAAATGAAAATCTGATGTGAATCTTGATATCAAGACGTGAACAGCAAAATCCCTTCACCATCACTGAAAAACACCAATGTGCTCATGGAAACGGGTGTCAGCTTACCAGATGAAGTTGACCAATTTAATGAAAAAAAGGTCAAATAGGCTTTAGAAAGATAATGCTTGCTGTAATGGAGAAAAATGGACCAGACTCTTGTCCTCACATCATGGGGTCTCACGCACGGGATATAAAATAGATGGAGAGGAACCGAACATAGTGTGACACCATTTATTTAAAACCTGATAAAAACAAACATAGCCAAATGGCTACTCGCATACAAGGTGCCATCGCCCGGCACTGAGGCTGGAAAGCGTATCTTTTGGTGGGGAAACTGCTCTGTAGAAAAGTTCCCAGATGATCGCGGCAGTGGCGTGCGTTCCACCCTCCTCTATCACAGGGCTGGATGAGGGCAGAAACTACTGGAGTTAACCTTTCACATTAAACAGTAGGCGAGTGGTTGCTCAGCGATCCTAGCAACCAATCACCAGCCTGTTAATGTGAAAAGTTAACTTCAGCAGTTCCCGGCCAATTTCTGTTCTGCTGTACACCTGTGTAAGGTAGGAGAGTTCTACCTACACAGTGTGTGGGGTGCGGGGGGGGCACTATGGGGGTACAGAGGACACTACAGTGGGGGGCACAGGAAACTGCTATGGGGGGAGGGGGCAAAGGACATTATGCAAGGGATGTGAAGGGGGATAGAGGACACTGAAATCGGAGGCGGACAGTATTGGGGACCCCTTCTTCCCTGGGGATGGGGCCCCCATCTCCAGACCATGCTGGCTGGCATGGCTGGTGTCAGCCACCCTTGGCTCCCAGGATGAAGAAGAGGGCAGTAAAATCCGAATTCCTAGCCATATGCTCTCTCAGGGTGAACTGGCTTTGTATTATTGAAGCGCCTTAACCTCTTACGGACTGCCCCACATACATTTACTGCGGCAGGGCGGCCTGGGTGCACAAAATCACGCACCTATACCTGATATTGTGCACGCAGTTTAAGGCGTGCGACCCTCCCGCTGTCATTGGACACAGCGGGAGCCAATTAGCGGGTCCAGCGGCCGCAATGGTTGCCGTGACCCGCCGAACGTTCACAGGAGAGACGGATCAGCTGCGTGCCGATGTAAACAAAGCACACCGCTGATCTGTTGGAGGAAAAGTGAGAGATCATCTCTTTTCCTCCAGTGTAACTCTTCCCCCCCCCCCCCCCCCCCCCACAGTTAGAAACACCTCCCAGGGAACACATTTAACCCCTTGATCGCCCCCTAGTTTTAACCCCTTCCCTGCCAGTGCCATTTATACATTAATCGGTTGCATTTTTATAGCGTTGATCGCTGTATACATGCCACTTCTCCCAAATAGGTGTCCGATCGGTCCGCCGCAATGTTGTAGTCCCACTAAAAATTGCAGATCACTGCCATTACTAGTAAAAATAATAAACATGCCATAAATCTATCCCCTATTTTGTAGACACTAACTTTTGTGCAAAATCAATCAATATATGCTTATTGAGATTTTTTTTAAATATGTAGAAGAATACATATTGGCCTAAATTCATGAAAAGAGAGTTTTGTTTTTTTACATTTTTTTTTTCCTGGATATGTATTATAGCAGTAAAAATTATTTTTTTTTTTTTTTCAAAATTGTCGGTGTTTTTTGATTGGTATCAAAATTGGTACGCAGAGGTGATCAAATACCACCAAAAGAAAGCTCTATTTGTGGGGAAAAAAAGGACATCAATTTTTTTGAGATACAGTGTCGCACAACCGCACAATTGTCAGTTAAAGCGACACCGGTGCCGTATTGCAAAAACTGGCCTGGTCAGGAAGTGGGTAAAACCTTCCGGGGCTGAAATGGTTCAAGCGAGGTAAACCTGTACTGTTATTACTATGTTAGGATTAATATTATCATCATTTATTAGCAGGTGAATGCGGCCCTCCATGCATTCACATACATTAAATCTGGCCCTTAAGTGGAAAATAGTTGCTGACCTCTGCTGCAATATTATGTTTCCTTTTGGGTTTAACACCACTTTAAATTGCACTGAAAACTACTCGACATGCAAATACCAACTTTCAACTTGAAAAGTCTGCTTTGGCAGTGCACACCTAGCTCTTAATGAGAGAGGGATAATGCTTTGAGGGCTGTTGGGAGAGGGGCTGGTTAAGACTTTGACCTCAGATCTGGAAGCAACCATTGCCACTTGAACTTGATCCTGTCAGAAATTCAGAGCTGTCCTATGCGTAATTTGGTATTATCTCAAGCACTGCTATAAGTGCTATCTATGTACTTCATTTTCTTTCTTTTTTTTTTTTTCCCCTTTTCTTCTTTTTTTTTCTTTTCTTTTTTTTATCACACTGTACTCTTCTTTTTTTTTTTTCAATATTTCTCAATATACAAAACACTTTCCCTTCCAAAGGGATATAACATAACTTAAATTTCCATTAACATACTATTCGTACCATTCCTATTTCCCTATCCTTTTTTACGCTTCATTCCCCCCATCTCTAGGGACTTTTTACCTCACTGTAATTCTTTGTCAGTTTAAACCTTTTCCACTTTTCCCATCTCTTTATAAATCCCTCTCTACTTTCTTCTCGGCTATATCTTAGGTATTCCATGTTATATGTCTCTTCTATTTTATCAAACCATTCTCTCATTTTTGGGCTTTCTACTTCTTCCATTTTTTGGGTATCAGACTTTTTGCGGCATTCATCATATGGGGGGGTTTCATCGAATTTCTATATTCCTTTATTGGGATATCGACCCCATGGAATTGACATGTCCATGGTTCCTCAGGTTTATCTATATTTGTGATCTCCTTAATATATCTTAATATTTCCTTCCAGTATAGCCTGATCTTAGGGCAACCCCACCATATATGGGCCATAGTTCCTGTTTGTTTACACCCTCGCCAACACTCCGTTGTCTGTCCCATTGGATACTTCCCTAATATATCCGGGCTTGTATACCACCTAGTTAAACGCTTGTAATTAATTTCCACCATTCCAATATTGACTGATGAACCATGGACAAGTCTCAGGATTTTTCCAACTTCTTGATTCTTTCCTCGTTTCCCCAGTTCCCCCTCCCACTTTTTTTATATATGTCGGGATTTCCAGCCCCTCTACTTCCATGAGGATTTTATAAATCCGAGATATATTCCCACGTACTTTTTCTGTGGTACATAATCTCTCAAATGGTGTAAGATCATCACCATCTCTTATTGGGTGTGGAAGTGCTGCTACAAAATGCTTGAGATGGAAGTACCTCCATCACATCTTTTTGAAGTGTTAATTCTTGAAATGAACAAATTTTCCACTCTTGTATTATGTCTCGTAATTGTGCATTTTCTTTTTTAACCACTTGAGGTCCGGGCCATAGCCGAATGACGGCCACAGCGCGGACCTCAATTTCCGGGAGGCCGTCATGGATGTAAACAAAAGCTTGGTAATCGTGTTTTTTTTTTTTCTCCTCACGCTGTCAGCGTGAGGAGAAAAAAAAGCCGATCACCAGCTTGTTAAAGGGACATCGGTCCCAAAGAGGAAGGAGGCACATATGCCTCATCTGTGCCTGCCATTGCCACCTGCCAGTGCCACCTATCAATGCCCACCTTTGGTGCCAATCAGTGCCACCTAGCAGTGCTGTCATCACTGCCACCCATCGGTGCCCATCAGTGCGGCGTCATCAGCGTACATCAATGAAGGAGAAAAATTTCCTGTTTGCAAAATTTTATAACAAAATATTAAAAAATATAATTTTTTTTTTTTTTTAATTCGGTCTTTTTCAATTTTTTTTTACCAAAAACTAAAAACCGCAGAGGTGATCAAATACCACCAAAAGAAAGCTCTATTTGTGGAAAAATGATAAAAATTTCATTTGAGTATAGTGTTGTATGACTGCGCAATTGTCATTTAAAGTGCGTCAGCGCTGAAAGCTGAAAATTGGTCTGGACAGGAGGGGGGTTTAAGTGCCCAGTAAGCAAGTGGTTAATCCAGTTCCCCCCCTACCAAACTTTTCCCTGAACGAAAAAAGTTCTGTTCAGGACAGAAACAAGAGCCTTTTTTGTGTATCCTTTCATGGGGGATGAGTGCCCAACCACTGCCTAGAAGACCCATGGTGGAGAGACACATTGGGACCTGTCCTTATCAAAGACCCGAGGCTGGGGTAGATAGCCACACGCCTGTATGATCTCCGTAACAAGAGATCATAGGAGCTGGTAAGGGGCAGTATTTTTATTGGTGGAGGAACCTTTCTGTCACCACGTTCTTCTGGGTGTTATGGTCGTATGACTTACATCGCATGTATGCTTGTCACACCTACCTTTTGAAGGAGTGTTTTGCCAGTGAACTTTTTCTTTCCCTTCATACTTTTGGAATGGACTGAATTTACCCATTTATTCATGTTTTATTTATTTTGTTTGATGTAATTTATAAATATTTTTCCTCACTGTTTGTCACTATATTATGGGTGCATAACCCTCACATTGAGAGGTGATTGAATTGTTTCATTTCTTTTATTATTCAAGGTTTATAGCGCAGCTACTTTTGTTTTCTATAATAGCTCATAGTGATCTTGAAAGACCCTCACTATGTCCTTAGTATTATGGATAATTTCCCCTTTTTTATTTTGTATTTTTTTCTTTATTATTTATTTATATATTTTTTTTCTTAACATCCTTGCTAAGCATTTGCTATTTTTATTTCCCCATTGATATCTTTCTCTTGAAATTTTATTAAAGGTTTTTCTCATCTCCTGTTCTAATAACTCTTTTAATTCATCCCTCCTTTTATTGCCAGTTCTTGAGACCGTGCCTGATCTTGCCCTCTATGTTGTTTATGTCCCTGCTCTAATAGAAGAAATATATTTATTCGTTTTTCCCTATTTTTTGTTCTTTCCTTCTTTTTCCTAGCTCCCATTGAGATCAGAATTCCCCTTATATAGGCTTTGTGAGCCTCCCACAGGGTATTTTCCACAATCTCATTGGTGTCATTTAAGCTGAAGTATTCTGTCTAGGAGGTCCTCATTTACCCTCCATGAATACGACTGTTTCCTGGGTTTCTGATATCTTTATCTTTATTTTCATGGTCATTGGTGCATGATCTGATAATGTAGTTATTTCTATATTTGTGGATATTACCATATCTAGCATCCTATGTTCGATCAATAAATAGTCAATCCTAGAGTTCGTCCCATGCACAGGGGAGTAGAACGTGTAATCCTGTATCCTGGGGTGTTGTATTCTCCACGTATCTACTAACTGATGATGATGTCATTTCTGTTTTATCACCTTTAACTGAGCGTTCCTTGTCCCCTGTGCACGGGACGTACTATCTTGTTTCAGATCCATACAAAAGTTCAAATCCCCCGCTATGATCACTTTCCCTTTTTTGAATTCCATCAACCTTCCCAGGACTTCACCTAAATAACCTGTTGGACTTCTAATGGGACAGTATATATTTGCTATAGTGCACTCCATTCCAAGCAACTTCCCCTTTAGAAAGATAAATCTTCCCTCCGGGTCGGTTACTCTATCCTCTACAGAAAACTGATCCCCTCTACCTATTCCATTTGTTACCCCCTTTGCCTTATTTGTCATTGAGTCCCCATAGTACCGTATTGGAAATTGTTGAGAATATAGTTTCACATTCGTTTTATGTGATAGGTGTGTCTCTTGTAAAAAGACCACCCCAGCCCTGTAATGCTCAATCTTTTTCAAGATTTTATGCCTTTTTGTTGGTGTTTTTAGCCCTTGTACGTTGTATGTCAAAAAATAATTTATTAGTAATTTATGCAGGGCCGTTTTTAAGGCAGGGCAAAAGGGGCAGCTGCCCTGGGCCCTGTCATTGTTGTGGGGCCCAAAGCAGCTGCCTCATACTTGACAACTATCCTGGTCTAAATTCCCTCGTCCCTTGAGGTTTTAGTCCTGTGCTGTGTCCCAATATCTCAGTGTGAAGTGCTGCTACTAATGCTGCCCAGCTCTGCCCTATTGTTGTGTACAGATGACTCACCAGCAGACCCTGTGTTTACATGTAAATTACCAGCATTCATATGTAAATAGCGGCGTCCGGGGCATTGATTTGTATATCATGCCCCCTGAGCTCATATCCACAGTAATCTCTAGCAACCAATCAACAAGCAGAAATCATGTGCTGTAACCTCTAGCGACTAATCAGTGACCCATAATGTGTGCTGTAACCTCTAGCAACCAGTCAGTGAGCGGTAATGATACACTGTAACCTCTGGCAACCAATCGCAATAGCTGCCTGATCTGATTCAGTAAACTGATCTTGAGTCTAGCTGCTATTTATTGTATGTCTCAGAGCAGGTGGAGAGCAAAACTGCATGGGGGTGGGGGGGCCCCAAGAAAAGTTTTGCCCAGGGTCCAATCAATATTAAAGATGGCCCTGAGTGCACTACGTACAGAGTGCAGGGTTGGGGGGCCCCCAGAAAAGTTTTGCCCAGGGTCCAATCAATATTAAAGATGGCCCTGAATTTATGTAATTACGATTGTTTTTAAAGGGCCTAGGTTTGTCCTGAATCTCTGTGGTTCTTCTTTTTTTAACCCTTTCATGACTAAGCCTATTTTTGAAATTTGGTGTTTACACGTTAAAATCCATATTTTTTGCTAGAAAATTACTTAGAACCCCCAAACATTATATATATATATATATATATATATATATATATATATATATATATATATATATATATATATATATATATATATATATATTTTAGCAGAGAATCTAGAGAATAAAATGGAGATTGTTGCAATATTTTATATCACACGGTATTTGTGCAGCAGTGTTTTAAACGCAAATTTTTGGAAAAGGGACACTTCCATGAATTTTAAAAAATCAAACAGTAAAGTTACCCCAATTTTTTTGTATAATGTGAAAGATGTTACGCCGAGTAAATAGATACCAAACATGTCACGCTTTATAATTGCACGCACTCGTGGAATGGCGACAAACTATGGTAGCTATGAATTTCCATAGGCGACGCTTTAAATTTTTTTTACGGTTACCAGGTTAGAGTTACAGAGGAGGTCTAGGGCTAGAATTATTGCTCTCACTCTGACGATCGCGGCGATACCCTCACATGTGTGATTTGAACACCGTTTACATATGCGGGCGCGACTTCCGTATGCGTTTTCTTCGCTGTGCAAGCTTGCGGGGACGGGGGCGCTTTAAAAAAATTTTTTTTTTTTTTAATTTTTATACTTATAAATTGTGTTTAAAAAAAAATTGTTTTTTTTTTTACTTTTATTGCTGTCACAAGGAATGTAAACATCCCTTGTGACAGTAATAGGTGGTGACAGGTACTCTTTATGGAGGGATCGGGGGTCTAAAAGACCCCCGATCCCTCCTCTGCACTTCAAAGTATTCAGATCGCCCAAAACGGCGATTCTGAATACTGTGTACTTTTTTTAAATTCAGCGCCATTGGCAGCTGAGTAAACGGGAAGTGACGTCGCTTCCGCATTTACATTGAGAAGGCTGGAACGAAGCCGCCCACAGCCTCGTTCCAGCCCGCCCACAGCCGCCGGAGGCAGCCGATTGGACACCGGGCCTCCCGATCGCACGGGAGGCCCGGTAAGAGCGGCGGGAGGGGGGGCGTCCCCTCCCGCTCCTCCGGTATAACAGCCGAGCGGCTTTTAGCTGCATCGGTTGTTATATACGGATAGCCGATCGCCTGCTCGAAACAACGGTACCGGGATGATGCCCCCCGAAAGCCGAGTATGCACATCTGCGTACGGTCGGCGGGAAGGGGTTAAATATCTCACCACCCTCCTTTCCCCCCCTCCACTTAATTTTCTTAAACTACAGAACACCTTTACCCTATGTTTTAGAAACAAAGGGGTATTCTGTAGTTCAACAAAAGACAAATGGATAGGGCTGACACCATTGCTTGTCATTTCAGTCCGGCAAAGGTACGGTATTGTCTGCTAACTCTCAATTAAAACAGGTAAACTACCCTTGTAGTTTTGCTTCAGGCCTATCCACACATTAGCGCTGTTAACAAACATATGTAGTGTTCTATTCCTTTTAAATAGACTGCCAATGCACCACATTGCAGCCATAATTGGACATGACCTATGGCATGTTTGGCTGTCATGAGGACATTCTAGCTGACTGATTCACCAACCCAAAACTTAGTGGGGTTGGTTTACTAAAGGCAAATAGACTGTGCATTTTGCAAAGTGCAGTTGCACTCTGCAAGTGCAATTGCTCCAGAGCTTAGTAAATGAGCAGAAGATCTGCTGACTGTCCAATTATGTTCAAGCAACAATGTTTGTTTTTGTATTTTTTGTTTTTTTTCCCTTGCACGTGATTGGGTTCTCTTTGCAAAGTGTGTGCAAACTGTTTGAATGTACAGTGCAGTCTGCCCCCTACTGGCAGTGCATTTGCTATACTATATGGAAGGAGAGGATCACCTAGATCACCTACCCTAGAGATGGGTTAATGAGACATAGGTATTTGCAGTTCTGATAGCGTTGGCTGCAAGTTGCTGTCATGTGAACTTTATACCATTTTAATCAAATTGTAGGGTTATTGTCAGGGCAAATGAAATAATGACTTCTTTGTGTAGCTTCTGGATATTGAAGTCAAACTACAACCATCTTTGCTGTAACTTGACATTAGAACTAAACGGTCTATGTTTTTTAATTGTTATAATCCAGAACAGGAATAACATGAAACTAGTACCTGTCTTTCTCTAAGGCTTTACAGAATATTCCTGTTTGTATAATTATTTTAGTATTAAACCTGATAAACTGATTTTCATTTACTGAATGGATTAAAACCAATTCGCTATTGAGAAACTGATACAATTTGATACAGAAAATACATAAGCTGCCAATGCTGAACAATTATACGCTTAAGGAGTTCTGGCATCACTTTCTACATGCTTTGTTCTCGCTCAGTACCTCTAAAGCAGACATGTCCAAAGTCCAGCCCGCGTTTCGGTTTTGAACGGCCCGCCTAGTTATTTGGACATATATATATATCTTTTGTAGCCCCCAACGTTCTCCTAGCGCCAGGGCTACAAAAGAATTATCCTGTTTACACGGCAGCCTCTGTAATAGGAAGTCCATCTCCTGCGCTGCCATTGAACGACTGCTCTGTCCATCAAAGGAGGCGGGACTTTGTATTAACAAGGCCACCAGGAAAACAGGAGTTTTTTTCCTGTATGTAATCTTTTGACACTCGTCCCGCCCCCCTGCCTTATCTCCTTCAAGGCTGCAGATGGATGGGCAACAATCAGGCTGCACTGATGGCAGTGGTGGGTGCTGCATTCCTGGCAATGGTGGGTGCTGCATTCCTGGCAATGGTGGGTGCTGCATTCCTGGCAATTCGGTATATCCAAATAACACGCCCAAGCTCATCTCTTTACTCACAGCCACAAAGGCAAGAAAATTCTTGTTGAGCAGTATATTAGTGCTCGAATGAACACACCTAGACCGAATTTTAATGTTTCAAAGAATGTCAGGCAAAATGTTTGGCCCTCACGCATGTTCACTTCATCAAATCTGGCCCTCTTTGAAAAAAGCTTGGACACCCCTGCTCTAAAGGTAATGAGGTCAGAGACAGCCAGGTAACTTGCACTTTCAGGAGGAGATCAGGATCGGCAGTCTGTATCTCAGTGCAGGTTTTCTCTATAGCAGAGCTGGACAGATATGAATTGGCACGCTCTTTTATGACACATACTGACTACTGGATGTACATGGTATTTGAGGAGCATCCAAAGGTGTCACTAGATTTCTTCCAGTATGGCCAACCTTCCATAAACTGCAACATTTGTATTTGTAAAGCGAGTGTAAGGCTCCATTCACATCTTAGCATTCTGGATCGCGGGCGGAATCTCCGTGGTTCCAGAATCGCGGCAAATTGCAGGAACGTGTTTGCAATGCCATTATTAATGCACCCCAAACACGGGGCGATTTTGTTGCTCGAGGAAAAATCGCAAATGCTCCTGGCTCTGTGCTGAAGTAAGGTCTTTATCCTTTCCTATTGGCCCTATCATACTCTTCTGTTACTTGAAAAGAGGAGAGCAGAAAGAAATAAACAGACTCAGGAACCTGGTAAATTTTACCTGTAACTCGGTTCCTGGCCAGGCTATGGATGTTCTATCATATACATAGTCCTATCTAATGGGAAATGGGTTTTAAAACATGTATCCCACTAACTTCCATAGCTGCATCAACTATGGAACAGTATATCCTTAAAATCACAGCAGAAGCACCAGTCCAGTGATGGGGAACCTTGGCACTCCAGGTGTTCTAGAACTACATTCCCCATGATGCTCATGCACTCTGCAGTGTTGTCGAGCATCATGGGAAATGTGGTTCCAAAACATCTGGGGTGCCAAGGTTCACCATCACTGCCACTAGTCATTCAAGTTCTTTCAGCAGCTCTGCTCCCCCTCCCAGAGAAGCTGATCTGTGTTTTACATAAGAGATTAGACGTCTGGAGTCACTGCTGTAAGGGGGAGCAGAGTTGCTGAAATACAACAACTTGGATGACTTCCATCGTGCTGCTGTGAATTTTGACGCTAAATTGCTTTACAGTACCTGCCAATAAAAGGGACAGTGTCGGATTGTTTAAACTTTTTTATTTACTGCTTGATAAGTATATGTAAATACTGAGATGTCTATCCCTTGACCACAGGCTTACATTAAAGGAGTTGTCTATCTTTTTCATGTTCTGGGGACCAGAGATTATGCTATTGCTGTCTAGTTTAGCAGAACATTTACTCCGGAATAATGGCACTGCAATTAACTCTTTGATATAAGCAGATGTGGTCAATGCAATTATAAGCAGCAGTTACCATCTCTCTACACTACTGCTGTTTTTATGGGAATGGTGGGAGAACCCAGTATTTTTTTGGTTCTCTGATATCAAATGAGGCTCTTTGTGTTTTAACCACCGGGCACTTAAAGTGGTTGTACACCCTGTACAAACACTTTTACCTACAGGTAAGCCTATATTAAGGCTTACCTGTAGGTGCTGGAAATATCTCCTAAACCTCCATGGTTTAGGAGATATTTACAATAAAGCTGTGCGCCGATGCATGCGCACTTTAGAAAGGGCAGATCGTGCCGTTTCTAAAGGGGTCATGCTGTGACTGGCGGCTCCCGCGCGCATGCCACTCCAGCCAGTCATAGAGCCGGAGTTCGCGGCCCTGGAAGGAAGAGGGGTGAAGATGGACGCTCGCTGCTAGTGAGGACAGCAGTGACATCGCAGGCTTCAGTTTCAGGTATGTGACACATAATGGGCTAGTATGTGATGCATACTAGCTCATTATGCTTTACCTTTGCAGGGAAATAAAGAGGAAGTAAAAACCTATCAGGGTTTACTTCCTCTTTAAACCCCCTTCCTAACCAGACCAATTTTCAGCTTTCAGTTCTCTCACATTTTTAATGACAATTACTCAGTCATGTAACACTGTACCCATATGAAATTTTTGTCCTTTTTTTTTCACACATATAGAGATTTCTTTTGCTGGTATTCAATCACCTCTGGGTTTTTTATTGTTTGCACTATAAATGAAAAAAGACTGAGTGTGAGATTTTGCGAGGATGTCATTGTACGCCCTCCCTGAATTATCCAATCACGCTGTAGCCCTCATTCAGCCATGGCCCGGTCAATTAGTGGTTAAGAACTTCACTAATTACACTGTAGGGTTGATTTACTAAAACTGGAGCATGCAAAAACTAGTCCATTCCAGGTTTTTTTTTTTGGTCAAATCTTAATTGAAAAAGCTGAAGTTAGAAACTGAGAGGCTACTATGCAGAGCTGCAGCAGATTTTGCACTCTACAGTTTTACCAAATGAACCCCTGTGTGTGTAAATGGACCAGTTATCGTACTGGAGGTATGCAGTCACGTGTCCAAATGTAAAACAGGAAATTGTAGGAGATGTTAATGACCGTATCAAATCTAGTGCTTGAAGAGTACAAACCTTTTGTTAGTAAAATATAATCTGTAGAGAATAAGCTGTTATGCTTGTATTAACCGGATTTTCATATTTTTATTTGAATTCTGTTTCATACTTGGAGGTAATAACCCCAAAACCAAAAATACATTTCAGCTTACCAATCCCTCGATGTGGTGGCTGCATCAGTTTTCTTTCCTTAGGCTTTCTGCCCCTCTGTTTTTTAAGTGGTGTTCTGGCCAGTATTGGAGTGCCTCCACTCTGGATGAAGGAGCACAGGGGCAGCACTGTCAGTCTGGGGGGGGGGGAGTGTTGGATGTACTAGCAGATTTATCCACTTCAGCCCCGCTCACTGTATATATACGTCATTTTTTTGAAGATGGATATCTCGGTAACGGCAGCAGCTGCTGCCACAACCGAGATATCCATCTTTACAGTGAGCGGTTCTGTACACGATAATGGTGGTCTCAGCGGCGGGTTCGCCGCGAGATCACCGTTATCGGCGGCGGGAGAGGTGCCACCCCCCCTCCCGCTGCTCTCCCGCACCCTCCGCCGCTTTCCGGAGCCGTCGGTAGCGGCGGAGGAGATCGGGACCTGTCACCGCTGAGGTACTGAGACGAGTGAGGCCAAGAGGGCCCCCACCCGTCTCTATACCATGTGACGGCCGGAGCGACGTCATTACGACGGCTCCGCCCACTCTCTTAAAGGCACAAATTTTTTTTGTGTCTTTTTTTTAAACGACTTTTTTTTTTTTTTTTTTTTTTTGCATTTTAGTCTAAATATGAGATCTGAGGACTTTTTGACCCCAGATCTCATATTTAAGAGGACCTGTCATGCTTTTTTCTATTACAAGGGATGTTTACATTCCTTGTAATAGGAATAAAAGTGATCCAAATTTTTTTTTTTTTTAAAACAGTGAAAAAATAAATAAAATAAAGTAAAATAAATAATAAAAAAAAAAAAAAAAAAAATTTAAAGCGCCCTGTCCCGACGAGCTCGCGCACAGAAGCGAACGCATACGTGAGTAGCGCCCGCATATGAAAACGGTGGTCAAACCACACATGTGAGGTATCGCCGCGACCGGTATTGCGAGAGCAATAATTCTAGCCCTAGACCTCCTCTGTAACTCCAAACATGCAACCTGTAGAATTTTTTTAAACGTCGCCTATGGAGATTTTTAAGGGTAAAAGTTTGACGCTATTCCACGAGCGGGCGCAATTTTGAAGCGTGACATGTTGGGTATCAATTTACTTGGCATAACATTATCTTTCACAATATAAAAAAAAATTGGGCTAACTTTACTGTTGTCTTATTTTTTTATTCAAAAAAGTGATTTTTTTCCAAAAAAAGTGCGCTTATAAGACCGCTGCGCAAATACGGTGCAAAAAAAAGTATTGCAATGACCGCCATTTTATTCTCTAGGGTGTTAGAAAAAAAAACAATATATAATGTTTGGGGGTTCTAAGTAACTTTCTAGCAAAAAAAACTGTTTTAAACATGTAAACACCTAAAATCCAAAACGAGGCTCGTCTTTAAGTGGTTAAATATACTAACAAATTGACAGAAAACTCCAGCTCACACTTCATAAGCAGTTGCAGCAAACAGTTTTTTTTTTTTTTGAGATAAAGGTTTTACATGAATAAATAAAAGTTGATCATTGTAAGCACCCCTGACAGTAGTAAATGGTTTTTGGCAACACTACATCACCAGGTGAAAAAGGAAAAAGAGCCTAAAGAGAACTAATTCAGTCATCACATATAATAATTGGTAAGCTGCCGTATGATAAATGTTTGCTTTTGGGTTGTAATACAACTTGCATTATTTAATTTCTATGCAGATCTGTAATTACGCCCTCTAGTGGTAATTGGTGTGTCAGAGAATTATCATAGAATTTTTTATACTGACTTCCACCTGAAAATGCTAGCTGCCTGACTGTCTCCGCTCTCAGTATTTAAAGTCTCATAATTACCAACACTTTTCAATGTGTGCTTTTTTTCTTTACTGCATGCTGCTGTCTCCATGTAGCAAGCTTTGATTTTGGGGCTCCACATGCCTCTTCTCTTATCCCAAATCCATTGTTAGAGATGCACTTAAACTAAGAGCAATAGTATCTCTAACTCCTAGATTGTAAGCTCTTATGAGCAGGGCCCTCTGATTCATCGTGTATTGAATTGTATTGTAAGGCCCCTTTTCAGACCTGCGGATCCGTATTTAGCCATCCGCTTGCTCAGCGGGGATCATTCTGTCGATCCCCGCTGAGCCGGTGGATGACAAGTCTGTCTCTGCACATTGTGCAGGGATGGACCTGTCAGGGAGACTGCTCTCCTCTATGGGGGGGATCGGATGATTACGGACCGCCTGTCCGTCTTCATCCGATCTGGATTTTGCGGATCGGATGTCAGCAGACATGTCACCGCTGACATCCGTCGCTCCATAGAGCTGTATGGAGAGACCGTTCAGATCAGCCTGAAAAAACTGACAGGCAGATCTGAATGGTCCACACATGTGAAAGGGGCCTTACTGTACTGTCTGCCCTCGTGTTGTAAAGTGCTGCGCAAACTGTTGGTGCTATATAAATCCTGTATAATAATAATTCAATGAACTGTTTTCTAGCTGTGCAAGCTGTACTGTCAGCCAGCAGTGGTGGGATGGACTGAGACACACGGGATAATTTACTAAAACTGGAGATTTGCAAAATCTGATGCAGCTCATCTTCTAACTTTAGTTTGTTTAACCACCTGCGGCCAAATTGCATACCTGTACGTCATTGGATTCAAGCGGTTGTATCGGGTTGATGCTGCAGGCATCCGGTATGTATTTTTTTTTAAGAGCTGATCATTCTTGTAATAACAACCAATGTTGCTAAGCAGCCGCTTCACTGTTATTACAAGCAGCAGGAGGGGACGTAAGTCGTGCCCGCAAATGTAAACAGTGTTCACATCACACATGTGAGGTATTGCTGCGGTCTTTAACGCGAGAGCAATATTTCTAGCGCAAGACCTCCTCTGTAACTCTGAATGGGTAACCAATAAAACATTTTAAAGCGCCGCGTATTGAGATTTTTAAGTACCGTAGTTTGTCACCCTTCCACGAGTGTACGCAATTTTTAAAACATGACATGTTGGGTATCTAGTTACTCTTGGTAACATCATCTTTTACATTATACAAAACAATTGGGCTAATTTCACTGTTTAGTGTGTGGTTTTTTTTTTTTTTTTTGAAGTGTAATTTTTCCAAAAACATTGCATTTGAAAGACTGGTGCGCAAATACAGTGTGATATAAAATATTGTAAAGACCACCATTTTATTCTCTAGGGTCTCTGCTAAAAATATATATGTTTGGGGGTTCTAAGTGATTTTCTAGCAAAAAATACTGATTTTCAAGGCTAAGTTAACCTTTTGTTCACTTTTTTTTTTCTACATTTCAGCTTTCTCTATTTACAAATATAGCATTAATGTACTTATTTTGCAAAATCTATTGCTTCTGCCTTCCTGGGCAGACTATGGGTCATGACACAGGAAGGAGTTGACCAGCTGACCTCATTAGCACACACCCTGCATCTACCCTCCTACCTACCCTCCCACTTCCAGGTGCACGTTTTTTACATGAAAGGCAATCAATCAGTGATCACCCTCCTCACTAAATACACAGACATTGATTTTTTTTTAAAAATTTTTTTAAAATCTTGCATAGATCGTTTCTTTGGCATTTTGACGTGTGCAGGAAATGAGAGATGAGATAATGTGAAGCAGAGCTGTAGTACTGAAAAAAGGAGACGTGTGTCCTGGGTTCTGTAAGACCATACACTATACAATCTGATTGTACAATCTCCTTTAGCTATACCATCCACTCTGAGGACCTGTGATTAGATACAGAGTGATTGTCTAGATAGGTGTTTCCGTCTGCTATATGAATTTGGCAAATCTAAAGGAGATTGTGCAATCAGATTGTATAGTGTATGGCCTTTAATTATTAACGGCACAGCAAACACACATTTTGCCATGTAAAAACAAGTGGTAATCGCTACAAAAAAAAACGCAACCCACAATACGCCAACATGTCCCATGAAGTCACATATAGCGCAGACCATAGAAATTAACAGGTTGCCCTATGCGTGTTACAAGAAAAACAAGCAACAAAACGTGTGCTCCCACTATGCTAGATGTGAATGGGGCCTGAAAGTGAAATTGTTGCATTAACACAAGAACAATGAGGCTCCATTCACATGTGTGCATTTCCTTGCATTTCAGAAATGCGCTGCACCAAGCTCCGTTCTAAAAAAAAAAGTTGTAAAGCTTCTTTGGGGCAACTGTTTTTGTGGGAGTGTGAATTCCTGCTATGCAGAGATGTGGGCTTGACAGCTGTATTTCTGTCCACTCCCTATGGACTTGTATAATGATGGCCATACACTATGCAATCTGATTGTACAATGTCTGTACAATTTTGTTTAGATTTACCAGAATTATGGTTTAGGAATACCCACCTATCTATCCATTCACTCTGTATCCAATTACATGCCCTTGTACTACAGAGTTGATGGTAGCTCTAAAGGACATTGTATAGTGTATGGTCTTAAAGAACCCAGGACACACTTCTCCTCTTTTCAGTACTACTGCTCTGCTCCACATTCAAATTAAGGAAGGAAAAATAATTGATGCCTGTGTATTTAGGGAGGACAGTGATCACTGATTGCATGGTGTGTGCTAATGAGGTCAGATGGTCAACTCTTAGAAGTGTCATGACCTCTAGTCTGACCAGGAAGTAAGACAGAAGCAATGGATATGTTTGGAAACATGGATGAGGACAGTGAAGCAAGTGTCTGTGGAATGAATGGAAAGCTTCGATATTTTTGCAAAATATGTACAATAATGCTATATTGGTACATAGGGAAGCTGGAGTGTAAAAAAAAAAAAGGTGAACTTATCCTTTAACTTATAAGCAACAAATGTCAAATTGGCCTGGTCTTCAAGTGGTTACGCTTTGAGAAAAAAAAAACTGTAAGCTGATTGGTTTCTATGCACAGCTGCACTAGATTTTGCACTCTTCAGTTTTAGTAAATCAGCCCCATAGTTTGTAGGGATTTCAAATACCATTGAGCTTCTCTCCCATTTCTAAGTAGGTAAAAGCTTTAACCAATTCCATTTACCTGTTTTAAGACCACCTAATTTTAAGATTTTCCCCTTTGTCTAGATATGATAATGTCTACTTTCATACTACGTAGGTGCGTGAGGATGATTTGCCTGTGGTGTTCCACACACTTCTAGGAGATATACACATCTACAAGGAAGAAGATGGAGACCTGGTCCCAATTGTGAGCGAAGAAAGCAACGGTGTGAAGACTAGAAACTGTAAGTCAGTAACTAAATCTGTCTCTAACAGTCGCCAATATATTTTCTTTATTGTACATCATGGGACACAGAGCCTTAAGTAATTACTTAATGGGTTATAGGCCACCTTCAGGTGTTGACACTGGTAAACCCAATCAAAGGACGTTTACTCCCCTATATAACCCCTCCTTCCAGGAGCACATCAGTTTTTTCGCTAGTGTCTAAGGTGTTGGTCACGAGTGAAGAAGTGCTCTGAGGAGCTCCAGGAGGGATTCATGCTGGATTTAAATTCCTCCATAAAAAGAAGCCAGATCCATCCAGAAGTGCCACTGAGGCCTAAAGTGGATGGTACCTGGGACCTTGAATCTGAAGCACGAGGTTTTGCCTGTAATGCCTCTCTTTGTAGGGCTGGACCCCAGGAACCCAGGGCTTAAGTCTTGTCACATTACCTCAAGCTTCCTGATGGGGTGCTTATACAAGGCCCAAGGCAGTTGGACCCGTATTTACAGACTCGGTCCTTGAAGGTTTGCTAAACGTAGCCGCCGTGATGGGTGAAAGTTGGCTGTATTTTCACACAGTGTCTGTGCCTCACTGCAGGAGGCTCTGCCGCCGCGCCCCCCCCCCCCCTTTTGAATAAAAAAGGGGGCGGAATTTTTTGGAAGGGGCAGGGCCTAACGCAGGTGCCATGAAACGTCCACGAGGACGCACAGCAGGCTAATAGCAGATAAATACAGCTGTGTCCGTCTCTCCTCTGCCGATGAGGAGGAAACAAGCTGCCTGCACACAGGGACACACGAGCTGTGGGTCATATGTATGGGTTACAAAACTGGCATTTCTGATTCAGGAAGGACACTTTTTTTCCAAAACTAGGCTGAACTTTAAAGCAGCTTTAAAAAGTCATGACTATTTTCAGTGATTTAGTACAATGTGTATAGCGGCTCTGTTTTTGTACTTAGGACTATGCCTGCCAAAAAGACACCCCAAAAGCCAAAAGAGTAAAGGTTTCACCCCCAGGCATTGGGATTTCCAGCTGTCTATTTCCGTGCTGTCATCCTCGCCTGAATTACCAATTATGGCAACTCGGGGTGAGCCATTGGAGCAAATTGATCGTGCAGCTGCCTCTCACATGTCAGCACCTGTATATGTGACTGAAGATGCCCTTTCCTCCTCCCTCCAGGGTCTGGAAGAAAGATTAGCGGCTTTAATCGCATCCTCCATTCAAATGGATAGGAAGCTACTAGGTCCCCCTCCCCCGCTTCAGCTTTGCAAGGGGAACAGTGGGCACAGGATGGGGTTTTACTCTCAATCAATCAGTAAGAGAAACAAACCAATGATTCTTCTGCTGAGGAAACCACGGTGGATGAACCTTTTTTCAGCTTCTCAAATCTGAAAAATTGCTGATACAATCTCTTACAGAGGTGGTTCATTCCACTTTCATGCTGCCTCTAACAGATTCTCATGAAAACTTGGCTTCTTCCTTGGGTTCTTTAAAACCTTCCCATCCTTTGCATGCGTTTCCTGCACATGCATTACTTGAACAGCTTATATTTTCGGAATGGGATAAACCAGATAAACATTTTCTCCCTCCTAAGAGGTTTTCAATTCTCTATCCTCTGGAGGAGAAATTCTCCAAAAGATGGAAAGTACCAGCAATTGACGCTGCAATTTCCAATGTGAATAATAACTTGTCCTATAGACAATGCACAGATGCTTAAAGATCCAACAGATAAGAAGTTGAAATCCCTGCTAAAATCATCTGCTCTTTCCAAAGCAGGTGCCGTCACTCAGCCTTCAGTCCCTGCGATAGGCGTTTGCCAATCCCTAAAGGACCAATTTAAACAGGCCCTTAGAGAGCTTCCTACACAACAAGCTCGGAATTTGGCTGAACTACCTAAGGCATTATATTTTGCTATAGATGCCATTAAAGACTCTATTCACCAGGCATCCTGCCTCACGCTTATCCTTGTACATATGCGCAGAATCCTGCGGTTGAAAAATTGGTCAACTGAAAAACCTCCTAACTGGGTTCCCCTTTCATGGGGAGTGACTATTTGGAGAAGACTTGGATAAATATATCAAGATTAAGTTCTGCTGGGAAAAGTGCTTTTTTACCAGTCAAAAGAAAATATAAATGTCCTGCATTTAAACGGACTCTTTCCCCTGCGCCAGGGGATTCTGCCTCTAGGCAGTGGTGATGGCCTTCGCCGTCAGACTCTAGAAGAGAGACTCAGGTTTAGGCCCCGGCTCAAAAGAAGCCCTGGGGTAGGAAATCTGCAAAATAGAAGCCTCGTCATGAAGAGGCAACCCCCCTCACCAAGGTGGGGGGGGGAAGACTTCTGCAATTTTCAGAAGTCTGGTAAAGGGAAATTCAGGACAGATGGGTCATTTCCACGGTAGTGCTGGGGTACAAGCTGGAATTCTGGGACTTTCCTCCGTCTCGCTTCCTGAGGTCAAGCGTTCCCAAAGATCCAGAGAAAAAAGTCTGTTTCAGGCACTAGACCGATTAATATATCAAGGGGTGATCATACAGATACCCACAAAAGAGCAAAGTCTGGGATTTTATTCAAACCTTTTTATGGTTTATATTTTTTTTGGTTTTTATGGTACCAAAACCAAATGGAGATGTCAGACCCATTCTAGATCTAAGAAGGCTAAATCAATTCCTGAAGAACCGCTCCTTTCGCATGGAGACAATCAGGTCAGTAGTTTCTATCCTTTTAGGAAGAGAACTTCTGGCGTCAATCGACATCAGGGATGCATATCTGCATTTCCCTAGATTTCCTGCTCATCAAAAGTTTCTGCGGTTCGAGTTAGAACAGCAGCATTTTCAATTTGTAGCCCTGCTCTTCGGGCTAGCCACAGCACCTTGAGTGTTCACCAAAGTGCTAGCCAGGTTAAGGGCACACTGCATAACAATGATTGTGTACCTAGACTATCTATTACTTATAGATCAATCAGTGACTCGTTTGGAGTAAAGCGTATGCACTACAGCCAACTATCTGAAAAGTTTGGGTTGGATTCTCCACCTAAAGAAATCTTCCTTTAATACCGCTAAGAAGGCTGGAGTACTTGGGTCTGATCATAGATACAGCCCAGGAAAGAGTGTTCTTGCCTCAAGCAAAAATCAACTTCCACAGGAGAGCTGGTGCGGAGGGTCAGGTGAAATGGCAATCCCTCCATTCGCCTCTGCATGAGGTTGCTAGGAACCATGGTAGCTTCATTCAAAGCAGTTCCCTATGCCCAGTTCCATTCAAGACTGTTGCAAAACAGTATCCTGTCTGCTTGGAACAAAACAATTCAAGCTTTAGACTTGCCAATGCGGCTGTCCCCAAGAGTGGCCCAAAGCCTCACTTCGTGGTTATTAACCCAGAATATGCTGAAAGGAAAATCCTTCAGACCAGTCATCTGAAAAGTGGTAACGACGGATGCCAGTCTTTCAGGCTGGGGAGCAGTACTAGAACAGACAACTGCCCAAGGACAGTGGTCAAGAACCAAAAGAATC
The DNA here is from genome assembly GCA_037952925.1 of Lithobates clamitans. Lineage (NCBI taxonomy): Eukaryota > Metazoa > Chordata > Amphibia > Anura > Ranidae > Lithobates > Lithobates clamitans. The sequence goes on along the minus strand of JBBGZY010000218.1, from coordinate 2,731,791 downwards.
TTGCCCATTAATACCCTAGAGATTCGTGTAGAACGTCTGGCTCTAAAGGCCTGGACTTTTAGGTTACGGGATTGTCCTGTCGGGATTCAAGCCGACAATGCCACGGCTGTGGCCTATATCAATCAGCAAGGGGGCACCAAAAGTTTCTCAGCACAGAGAGAGGTGAACCATATTCTAACTTGGGCAGAAAGGAATGTCCCATGCCTTTCTGCAATCTTCATTCCAGGAGTAGAGAATTGGCAGGCGGACTACTTAGGTCGCCAGCAGTTATTCCCAGGGGAATGGTCTCATATTTCAGTTTTGTCAAAGATGGGGGACTCCGGACGTGGATCTTCTAGCATCCAGGTTCAAAACAAAGTTGGTCAACTTTGTGGCCAGAACAAAGGATCCATTCGCATGCGGAATGGATGCGTTAGTGACCCTATGGGATCAGTTCTCACTGATCTATGCATGCCCTCTATTCAGTTGCTGTCACGACATCTTTGCCGGATCAAGCTGGAAAGAAAGCCGATAATTCTGGTGGCACCAGCATGGCCCAGAAGGTCATGGTACGCAGAAATCGTAAAGATGGCAGTGGAGGGCACATGGCCTCTCCCACTACGGTCAGATCTGCTCTCTCAGGGACCGATATTTCATCCTTCCTTATGATCTCTAAATTTAACGGCTTGGCTATTGAAACCCACATTCTAAAGAAACGTGGGCTTTCTGGGTCAGTTATCTCTACCCTGATTAATGCTAGGAAGCCAACTTCCAGAACTATATATTATAGAGTCTGGAAGGCTTATGTTTCCTGGTGTGAATCCAAAGGCTGGCACCCTCCGAGATATATCATAGGCAGAATATTTCCCTTTCTACAATTAGGGGCAGAAATGAAATTGGCCTTAAGTACTATTAAAGGCCAAGTCTCAGCTTTATCTGTCTTATTCAAAGACCACTTGCTACTCATTCTCTAGTCCGGGGCTTTATACAAGGGGTGACGTGGCTTAATCTGCCCGTCAAACCTCCCTTGAACCCTTGGGACTTAAACTTAGTTTTGTCTGTGTTACAAAAACAGCCATTTGAACCAATACAACAAATTCCCCTAGTCCTTCTGACAAGGACGTTGGTATATAGTTGCTATATCCTCAGCAAAGAGGATTTCAGAATTGGCTGCTCTTTCTTGTAAAAAGCCATATTTGATTTTTTTCATGAGGACAGAGTGGTGTTATGCCCTCATCCAGGCTTTTTGCCAAAAGTAATTTCAGGTTTTCACCTGAACCCAGATATTGTCCTGCCATTGTTTTTTCCAAAACATGTTCCAGGGAAGAAAGATCACTACATTGTCTTGATGTGGTGAGAGCAGTGAAAATCTATTTAAAGAAAACTGCTCAGATTGGTCTCCCGCCCCTCATGTGGCATTGCTATGGGATATCCCATTAAGTAATTACTTAAGGCTCTGTGCCCCATGATGTACGATAAAGAAAATAGGATTTTTATTACAGCTTACCTGTAAAATCCTTTTCTTGGAGTACATCATGGGACACAGAGGTCCCGCCCCTCTTTAGGGATACAAGTATATTGCTTTGCTACAAAAACTGATGTGCTCCTGGAAGGAGGAGGGGTTATATAGGGGAGTAAACTTCCTTTTGATTGGGTATACTAGTGTCAACACCTGAAGGTGGCCTATAACCAATTAATTAATTACTTAAGACTCTGTGTCCCATGATGTATTCTAAGAAAAGGATTTTACAGGTAAGCTGTAATAAAAATCCTATTATTAAAATCCGACTTCACCCATATGGTGTCCCAGGAGGGAGCTTTTGTTAAAGTGAGTAGTTTGTCACAGCCACTGTCACTTTTGCCAGTAATAATTAGGGCAAAATACAATGATCAGCCATAACTGTATGACCACTGACGGGTGAAGTGAAGAACCTTGATTATCTCATTACAATGGCATCTGAAAGTGAGCGGGATATATTAGGCTGCAAGTAAACAAGTTATTCCTGAAGTTGAAAGCAGAAAAATGGGCATCACAGCTTGTTCTTTGGGGCAGCATAGCCGCAGACAAATCAGAGTGCTCATGCTGACCCATGTCCACAGCCAAAAGAGCCTACAATAGGCACGTGAGCATCAGAACTGGACCATGGAGCAATGGAGGAAAGTGGTCAGGTCTAATAAAATCACACTCTTTTACATTAGGTGGATGGCTGGGTGCATGTGTGTTGCTTACCTGGGGAAAAGAGGGCACCAGGGTGTACTACAGGAAGAAAAGCTGGTGGAGACATTGTGATGCTTTGGGCAATATTCTATTGGAAATTCTTTGGTCCTGTCATTCATGTGGATGTTACTTGACACGTACCACCTACCTTAACATTGTTGCTGACCAAGTACACCCCTGTTCCCTGGTGGCAGTGGCTTCTTTTCAGCAGGATATTGCCCCGCACTGCAAAAAATTGCTGAAGAAATGTTTGAGAAATGCAACAACAAGTTCAAGATGTTGACAAGACCTCCAAATTCTCCAGATCTCAATCCATTAAGCATCTGTAGGATGTGCTGGAAAAGCAAGTCTGATCCATGAAAGCCCCACCTTGCAACTTACAAGAATGAAAGGATACCACAGCACACCTTCAGAGGTCTAGTGGAGTCCACGCCTTGACGGGTCAGGGCTGTTTTGGTGGCAAAAGGGGGACCTAATCAATATTAGGTGGGTGCTCATAAAGTTATGGCTGATTAGTGTATAAAGGCATATAAAATAGTATTTATACAGGTTTTTGTCTAGCATTACATGTATTAACTACATACAGTTTATCACCTTCCTCGCAATGCTTACTGCATTAAAGCTGAACTCTGGCTATGGTCTTTCATACTTGCATTGGTAAAATTTGGAACATTGTAAGTATGCATATTCGAGGTCGACCGATATGGGTTTTTCTCTGGCCGATGCCGATATTTAGAAATCTCGGTGGCTGATATGTGATGCCGATTTTTTTGGGCCAATATATTAGGCCGAATTTTTTCTTTTTTTTTTTTTCCTTCATCTCATAAAATTTAACAGTTAGACCCCTTTCACACTGGGGCGTTTTTCAGGTGCTTTTGGGCTAAAAATGGCGCCTGTAAAGTGCCTGTAATATGACTCCCCTGCAGTCTCAGTGTGAAAGCCCGAGTGCTTTCACACTGAGGCGATGCGCTGGCAGGATGTTAAAAAAAAGTCCTGCAAGCAGCATCTTTGGAGCGGTGTATACCGCTGCTCCACCACTCCTGCCCATTGAAATGAATGCGCACCGCTGCCAAAGCGCCTGCAAAGCGTTTCGGCAGCGGCGCTTCAGGGGCGCATTTAACCCCTTCCTCGGCTGCTAGCTGGGTTATAAGCTCCCCGCTAGCAGCCGAATAGCGCCGCTAAAATGACGGTAAAGCGCCGCTAAAACTAGCAGCGTTTTACTGTCAATGCATGCCCGCTGCAGTGTGAAAGCAACCTAAAGTGATACAGAAATTTTTTTACATTTAAACATTTATTAAACAAAACAAACCTCCAATCAGTTCACTTGTATGTAGAATTTAGATAAAAAAAACTATATCTTAAAAATAAATACACAAAAACAGGTAATCAAAACTTTTGGACGAAAAAAAATGGGCTAACTTTACTGCTTAGTTTTTTTTTTTAAATTTATTAGTGTATTTTTTTTTTTTTTTAATTGCGTTTGAAAGACCGCTGCGCAAATACCGTGTGACATAAAATATTGCAACAACCACTATTTTATTCCCTAGGGTCTCTGCTAAAAAAAAATAAAGAATGTTTGGGGGTTCTAAGTGATTTTCTAGCAGAAAATACCAGATTTTTACTTGTAAGCAACAAATGTCAGAAAAGATTTAGTCTTTAAATGGTTAAACTGAGAACTTTTAAGCTCAGTTCATTCATAAGTGTAAACATTGTATCAATTCAGGTTCTTTTTATCAGATTTGGCAGGCTACCCAGAGAGGGGAGAGAAGTGCTTCACAGAAGAATACAGGCAACTTGTACTGACTTCAGAAGTCTTTTGCAAGTGGCGCTGAGTTATATCGGCCTTTTTTATCAGCACAATCGGCCGATGCCGATTAAGAAAAAAACACCTAATATCGGGATATATCGGTCGACCTCTAATGCATATCTCATAGATGAGGGACAACTGTGGAAGTCGATAATCACTATAGTAGTCAGTGCTACTACTGTGCTCGGCATGATCTTCTGGGCCCTTAGAGTGACCGCCACACTGTCCACAGGGGGTCGCTTGTTTGGCACTGCCACCATCACCGAATGCCTTGCATTTTTCCAATGAATTAACATTGGTCCACGCATGACCAATGTAAGTATTAATCAGACTGGGACCTGATCTGACTTGCTCATGTTCATCTGTACACAAATCTCTACAAATAAGTGACTTTACTAAACCTCTGCTTGGCATGATACTGATGCTTTTATGTGGGGTCAGCATAAATCTGTTCATGTTAAGCTCGCTTCACGTACAAACTGACTCCCTTCTGGTAGAAGTAAGGTTGTGGCTCAAATGGCTATAGTGTTTAAAGTGGAGTTCCATTTTTTTTTGTGATTATTAAAAGTCAGCAGCTCCAAAAGTTTAATAACACACACTCGCCTATCCCACAGTCCAGCGATGAGGCCGTCCGAAGCCTCCTCGCTTCTCTCCCTCTCCTCTCCGTGGCGCCGGCATTGCAAGTGTGGGCACCCGGCTGTGACAGCTTGCGCAAGTCACGCAGCACCTCCCCATTGGTTGGGAAATCTTCTGGGACCTGTGACGTGTCCCAGAAGATTGCAAGCCCCCGATGGAGCAGGTACCTGTCAAACCTAGGTACCCCCCCCCCCCCCCAAAAAAAAAAAACGCTTTAACCATTTCAATACTGGGCACTTTCACCCCCTTCGTGCCCAGGCTAAATATCAGCTTTCAGCGCTGTCATTTATTGAATGACCATTGCACGGAATTTGACGGGTGAAGTGAAGAACCTTGATTATCTCATTACAATGCCATAAACTTAGTTTTGTCTGTGTTGCAAAAACAGCCATTTGAACCAATACAATAATGAGGTGGGCAGTGTGATCAGGATCGCTTATAATAGTGATATTGAAAAAATACAAATATAATACCGCGCCCTTAAATAAAACACAGCAGCTAACACGGCAAACGGACAATTGCAATAATGGTAATAAAGGTAAAAGTGCAGTGCTAAAACTTCAAGTAAACAAAGACAATTGAATAGGTCTCACAGTGATCAATACAAACAATGTGGAACTCTAATTGAATGAATGTTACATACATAGTTACATAGTTAGTAAGGTTGAATAAAGACACCAGTCCATCCAGTTCAACCTGAGTGAGTGTGGGTCTACAACCCTGACCCTTGTCCCTAACCCTGAACATCGCACACTCACATCAATCCCTACCCTTAATCCAAGGTCCCCATTCATATACTAGAGCCAATTTTGGACAGAAGCCAATTAACCTACCAGCACTGTGATTTTGCATAAAAAAGACTAAATCTGATATCTATTTAAACGAAACGCATCGGGACGGACTCCACTGCCACCATACAAATTACCAAAAGCGTTGTTTTATTTTTCTAAAATGTGAGTTTTTAAACGTCATTAAATTTTACACAGAATTACGCTATGTGGCCCTTTTTGTTCTCCTCTCTTTAACTATATACGTGAACATATGGGAGAACCTATCCATTTTTCTTTATGAAAATATCTTCCATGGAGACTACAGCCCTAAGGACTGCTTGAGAACTTGGCTTATTTGTCAAAGGTCTCTAGATATGTTTCCAACTTTGGCATTTGCCAATACAAGCTTGTTTGACTCATAGGACGTACGTCCCTTTGAGTTCAAACCATCCGGCTATGAACACTTGGTGAATACGCCCCTTTTAAGGGTCATTTGGTCTCACCACGCATTTGGTTTTTTATTTCACTTATGGACTTTGTTTACATATATTTTTTCCTTTTATTCTTTTTTATGCAAAATCGCTGTGCATTCATTCAATTAGAGTTCCACATTGTTTGTATTGATCATTGTGAGACCCATTCAATGGTCTTCGTTCACTTAACGTTTTAGAGCTGCACTTTTACCTTTTTATAACAGTGATATTCCCTTATCTAAGCAACCATTCAGTAATTTCACACTGAAACCAATTCATTCAGTGTGTAATCACATGATACAGATGGGCTGTGATTGTCCCTGTCTGTACCAATCACATTAATCAGCACATTAGTACACAATGAATGGAAGCCATCCATTGTGTACAATTGTCATGTGATCTGCTGTGATTGTTCACAGCGATCACATGGTATCGGCCTGGTACAGTGATCTGTCATCGGCTGTGTCCCCGTGGACACAGCTGGTAACAGATTGCACCTCAGCACAGCCCGTTATGGGAGGATGTCATATGACGCACACCCGGATAAAGAGCGGGCCCGCCCTCCGTCATTTAGGCCAGGCAGGAACTGGTTAAATATCAACAAGGGTGTTACTGGTGACAAGGGCACCCATCTTCCTCTTCATCTGTTAAGAAATGTCCTGTCTGTCATGTCTGCCAATTTTTTTTGCAAGCCTTCATCTGCATGATGGTGATTCTCACTTTCCAGCGTAGGGAAATGTTTGTTTGTTAACCTGCAGATGCTTGGACAGCTTGCATTCTAGACATTGGGTGCAGGAGGTGGCCTCCCAGTGATGCAAACTGTCTCCCCCCCTCTCTTTCTCGGCTCCAGCCTTCCTATGTCATTGCACTGAATTGCAAATCCTTTATCAAGCCACTCTGTTTTTTCTGGATTAGGGTGTTATTGCCTCAGTTACTATGACAGAATAACTCCTGGGATTCTTTCCCAAACTCTTCATTGTTCCCACGCCTAATGGAGGCTTTCACTCCGTTTTTTTTGAAGATGTCTTCATCTGGGTCCTAAAATTTTGCATGTATGGAAGGAGCGCCAGGTCAAAAAAATAAGAGTCCAAATTAATTTATTGATATTGTGTTAAAAGACAGCCAATGCGTTTTTGGGGTTTTTTGGGGGTCAATTGAACCCCCCCCCCCCCCTTCATCAGGGCTACAAAAAATATAATGTAAAAATAATTGTGACTGATACAATCCTGAGCCTAACCATCATAAAACATCAGGGATAACACAAATGTCCGTGTATACATGGAATTTACAAAAACTGTAATTGCCTTCCTTTTACTAGGGAGACACTTTGGCTTGTATGGACATCAAAGATGCTTGCTTACATGTCCCCATCTTTCTAGCAGATCAGTGATTCTTATGCTTTGCTGTGGGGCCCCTGCATAATGCACCTTGATTATTCAGTAAGGTGTTGGCCCCTGTATCCCTATATTAGTGCTTCTTGCATTCTCACGGCATCCCCATTGTGGGATACTTTTTATTTATTTATTATTTTTCTTTTAAGGGTAAATTTTATTCATCTTTCAAAGAAAAAATGATAAATACAATTTCGGTAACACATGTTGTACAAGAGTAATAGTGATAAACGTCCTTATCCAAGTTACATATGATCAAAATGTATGCATCAAACTATAAGCCTAGCACATTATCAATAACACCGTCTGAAATTAAAATCCTTCACACATCTGTTTGGTTATCCATGGAATTGTAAAGCAAAAATAAAGTAAACGTAAACTTTTTTGAAAATACTGCACTCCATTTTGTAAGTACTCAAAAAAACAAAAACAAAATACTTTTTTAGCATAAAACAACTATCCTTAGGGTTTTTTTTTTTTTTTTTTTGGAACTAGATATATCCTCTTCCTCAAAGTCCCCCAGGAGGTATCTAGCTGGAGAATAGATATTGGAGAGGGCTAGTTTTTCTTCTATGACTTTCAAGATAGTTGCCCAGAATCTCCCCACAAATGGGCAGAGCCAAATCACATGAAAATAGTCTCCCACAGCATGGCATCGGGGACAGTCCGTGGATTCCACCCTACCCATTTTATAAAAATGTGCTGGGGTCTAATCTATGCGGTGCAAATAGTTAAACTGTATCAGTTTGTCTCTGGCTGAGATCACCGAAGGCAACAGTGATTCAGTGACCTCAGACCATGACTCCTCTGTAAGGGATGGAATATCCGAGTTCCATTGGGAAGCTACCTTCTCCATCCTAGGGGAGAAAGAGGTCAGCAGGTTGAAATAGCATCTGGAAATAGGTTTTAAGTGATCATCTTCAAATAGCATTTTTTCTAAAGCTGAGGGGGGCAGCATGATGCTTGAAAAAGGAGTGCAGCTACCACAACACATGTAGCGCGCACACTCAGAAACGCATCGCATTGTTGTGACGTTGTTGCCCTGTGCCACGCTGCCCCATGCACTCCAAGCTTCGCTTTGCACTTTACACCGCACGGCCGTTTTTCCACCTCTAGCGGTTTTAAGCAAGGACGCCACGACTTGCAGCACTGAGAACGGGCTCACTGTCCTCATGCTTTCAGGGAATCTTATGTGCTCTACACCACCAGTAAGAAGTGGAACTACTGTGATCTGGTCACCCATCCTGCTCCTGGACGTTATTCAGCCCACTGATGTGCTCTACTTTACCTTCTCCCATGTGAGTGGATATTGTTTTTGCCGGATGGGAGTCTGAACAGATATCCTTTCCTGCTCAACGATTATTTTCTTTTGCATTTAAGGGTCGGTCTCCACTTTGTCCTCAATGGTGCAAGAGGGGGTGTCTCGCTTGCTGATATGCCTACTTGTATGTTAATCTGTAAAGTATGGGATACATTAAAAAAAATGTTGAATGTCTCATATCCCACTAGATACACTCCCATATCGGAAAATGATAGACTTTCTCAAATTTAGGCTCTTAGAGGCTTTCAGAGATGGGCAAAACTAGGAATAACAACTTTAGCTCAGCTATATCAGAATGGTATACTTAAATCCTTTGAAGATCTAAGGGGAGAGTTCTCTGTAGAATCCAACTGGTTTTACCAATTCCTTCAATTAAGACATGCTCTACTTGCCCAGTTTTCTTCTGCTAAGATATTTTTCTCCTCTATCCCTGTCTTAGATAAAATAGTACGGGCAGGGTCAACAAAAGGTCTTACCTCGGTTACTTATAGGGTACTGTCAGATGGGTTTCTATTGAACTTCCCCATCCGTTCTCGGGTTGGCTGGGACAAAGATTTTGGTCCCATCTCTGAGGATATTTGGGACGATGTCCTCTGGTCCCCGTGCAGGTTATCACTTTCTCCATCACACATACTGACCCAGATTTTTAATCTCCATAGGGTCTATAGAACTCCACAGTTTCTCTGTGCAGTTGGACTGAAATCTGAGCCAGCCTGTGCTAGATGCGTTAACACGGGTACATTAATACATCTTTTGTGGTGATGTCCAAAACTTCAAAGATACTGGGTGGAGGTGATTGGTACCTTAAATAGGGTATTGGATATTAATATTTCGGTTGAACCACTTATATGTATATCGGGTTACTGTGACACCTCGATCTACACCTCCCCTACTGGTAATACTATAAGGCGCGCACTTTTTGTTGCCCGTAGACAGATTGCTCTTAAGTGGATCTCTCCACATCCACCGACTGTGTCCGATTGGATTATAGACCTCAATAGGATCATTATTTTTTAAAAGCATACATACTCCCTAAGGAACTCCCTGAATAAGGTGGATGTTATCTTGTCTAGATGGCTTCAATCTATGATTTAGGTATCATGTCAACCAATGTGTACTGTGTACTTTGTAATGCTGGATATCGTTATTCCTTTTTTTTTGTGTCATATATACTCTGTGTGTGTGTGTGTGTGTGTGTGTGTGGGAGGGGGGGGGGGGTATTGGCAGGGCTTGTTGAAGGAAAGGGGTTTGGGGTTTAAATCTTTTTTTTTTTTTTTTCTGGGGGAGTTTTTTTTATTTTGGTGTGATTTCTATTTTGTGGTTTTGTCTGTATTGTGTGTTTAATGTCTTTTCATATAAAATAATAAAAAGGATTTGATTAAAAAAAGGATATTTTTAAAGTGTTTTGTTTTATCCACTCAAAGGTACCCCTTTCCTTGTGTTTTTTTTTTTTATTTTTTTTTAAATGCACATGAGAAAGATCCTATAGAAGTTTGAGAGTATCCGCCCCCTGTTCGGCATATGGGCCATTCCTATGTATTACATTAATAAGTGCCTCATACTAGTGAACTTGGTCTGCCAGAGTGGCCACTGAAGCAACATCCAGTTTGGGAAAGAACCACCAATGTACATGCGTTAATTGGGATGTCAGGTAATTGCACTGTAGATTTGGCAAAGTCAAGCCTCCAGCTTGTATAGGTAGAAATAATATGTCCAGGGAGATCTTAGCCAGCTTAGATCCCCGAAGAAACAAGGAGAGCAACTTATTTATTTCAGTGAATAGTTTCTTAGGGATATAAATTGGGGCGTGCCAAGCAAAGAAATCTGGGGAGGTAAATCATTTTGAACACGTTAATTCGGCCTAAGCGGTTGAGAGGCAGCTTAGACCAGGTTTATAAATTATCCCTCACTTGAGATTCCAGGGGAGAGAGGTTATTAGATATGTATGTGCGCAATGGTAACTGAATCTCAACTCTCAACTGTCAAGTACCGAAATCTAGAAACTACCTTTAATGGAATATCCGGGGGTAACCTAGGATTATACTTGTGGTTAAAGGGAAAAACTATGGACTTGTTCCAGTTAACTTTGAATCCAGAATACTCCCCAAAACTTGAGATTCTATTCAATGCTGTGGTCAGAGAACCCCCTGCCTCTAAGTTTAGAAGCATAACGTCAGCATACAGGGATTTTTTTCTTCCAGAGTATTTATCCAACATCCTTTTTACATCCCCATCCGCCCTCAACATGGCTGCCAATGGCTCTATAGCGAGGGCAAACAGAGGCGACAATGGGCACCCCTGACGAGTGCCTCTAGCTATTTCAAAGGTGTCAGTGCTAACCCTCAAGCAAACCATTGGCTTGGCATACAGTAGTTTCACCCAAGCAATAAATTTAGGATCGAATCCCAGCCGCCCAAAGACTGCCAACAAGTAGGACCACGCAATAGAATCGACGGCCTTATGAGTGTCCAATGACACTACCACCCGAGTATCTGGGCTAGGCCCTGCAGAATGGTGAAGAGTCGACGCAGATTTATAGCCGTCGATCTCATTTATATAAAGCCAGTCTGATCTGAATAAATAATGGAGGCTATCACTTTGTTTAAACATTTAGCTAGAAGTTTAGCTAAAATTTTAGCATCCACATTAATCAAGGATATGGGTCTATATGATTCACAGAAGTTGTGGTCCTTGTCCTCAGAGTGTCGGGAAGTAGACCTCTATCAAATGCATCATTATATAATATATATATATATATATATATATATATATATATATATATATATATATATATATATATATATATATATATATATATATATATATATATATATATATATATATATATATATATATATATATATATATATATATATATATAATCTCAAATCATTTTGGTGCCAGAAACTCTTTGTAAGTATTGTACCACTCCGCCGGATATCCATCCAGCCCAGGGGTCTTATTCGAGTTAAGGGAGATCATTGCAGACATAATTTCATCTTTTGTTAGGGGGAGATGCAGATCTGCTGCTTCATTGTGTGATACTTAGAAGAACTTCAAGTCAATACAAGCTCTTTTGGACATTGTGAAGTTGGTACTGCAGACGTTTCAATGTCCTGAACTTTCAGAAATTGTTGTTGGAACCAGCTCATCGTTTGGAGTATCTGGGTCTAGTCCTGAACACAGCTTGGACAAGTGTTACTTCCAGAAGAGAAACTTTAGTCATTAATATCTGAGATTCTCCCCAGTCCAGTTGCTGTCTGCTTTTGCATTAAAATCCTTGGTCTGATGTTAACATTTTTGATCCATACCTCCTAAAGCTCAACATTTTTTTTTTTTTTTATTAATGGGACAAGTCGATCTGCTCTCTGGGCAAGCCAATTTTTCTATCACTGAGGACTGGAATGGCCAAGTGGCTCAGTAACTCCTCTCTGGAGTATCCTTCCTTCCCATCTATGGGGGTTCCTCATGATGGACACCAGCCTGTCGTGCTGAGGAGAAGTCCTGGGCACCCTGTCGGTGCAGGAGACTTTGTCCTGATCTACAGCCTGGTGTGGTATGGATATGGCATGCTGACCTAATAAGATTCCTGGCATATGTTTTATGAGCCTTCGCCTCTATGAGGCAAGTGTCCGAACTTGCAAACTTAGGCTGCAAGGAACCTTTTTTGGTTCTGCATTGGGATAAGATGGTGTTGGGGCCCAGGACTTCCTATTTGTCTAATTTACTTTCTGCCTCTACCCTCAACCAAGATTGTCTCCCTGTCAGGCACCAGTTTACCAAAGGGAAGTTTTCCTTTTATTGTCTGCATGTGGTTCAGGCTATGCTCTTAAGCACTGCTTCTTTCATTAAAACGGATTCCTCTTTTGTTGTCCTGAATAGACCCTCTAAGGGTGTACTGGCCTCTCATTCCACCACCCAGGTGAGTCAGGCACATCAGCATCCAAGCTTATGGTCTCATGGATCATATTCCACACTTTCCTAGCAAAGCGCAATCTACTTTATCAGTGAGTGCTGCTTGGGCTTTTCAGCATCAAGCAACTGATTTGTAATGAAGTCACCTGGTCTTCTGTTCACAAGTTGTAAATCTGATGCCAACTCTAGTTGTAAGGGTGCTTCAGGCAGTTTCGTTTAGCTCTGGCAGTCCCCAGGTCTGTATTTTTATTTATTTTATTTTTTTTGCTTGTTTTTTTTCATTGGGCCTGTTGATGTTTTTTTGATAGAACACCATGTATTCTGTCAATGGTTCATGGAATACATGTGCTATGTGAATGGCCAAAGAAGATGGAGCCAAGTAAGCACTAGTGCTTCCATCAATGAGGCCCACAGTTCACGTATCTAGGTCAGACTGGAAGAACAGTAGGTGCTGTACAATCCAGCAAAAAGAAAAGTACAGATTTGATAGGATAGAGTAGCATTCTGAACATTTAATAAATAAAAACTGTCACTTTTTTTTTTTAGATACTCTTGTAATGTATGAGCTGCACTGCAGCCCTTCAGACACAAGAGGGTGGTATACTAATTTAATGGACTATGCATAACAGTGTTTACATATGTTCATCTTGTGCACATTAGTTTTTCCTAAAAGTTCTAAGGAAAATGAATCACTTAGTTCCTGAGAAGGCTGCTTTTGTAATATCTGTGAAATACAAAATACTCGTGGCCTTCATCAGGACACAATATGGCTAATCTAGTACAACATGTGCATAAATAAATGAGGCTCTTGCCTGAAGCAGAACTCTGGCACAACAGAACTCCCCTTGGCTATTAATAGAACCCCATGTAGTCTGTGAATGGCCGAGGGGGGGGGGGGGGGGGGAGAGACAGATACACTAGTGCTCCCATGTATGAGGTTTGCAGACTCGCAGTACAGCAGGAGCTGTACAATCCAGCATTAAGAAAAGTAAGGATTTTACAGTACACAGCAGCACTTTGAACATCTATATATAAATAGTACTCCCGCACTGTCAACATGTTACAGACTAAGAGTACGCTACAGCAGACACCTAGTTAGCTGATCCCTAACAGATGAAAAAGTGAATGTAAATTATGATGTTGCGCTGTGAACCCTTTAGCAAATGGTGTGGATCGCTACAGTAAAGTGCTGGTGCAAGATAAAAAATAAACAAAAGTAAACACAAGTGTATAGCAGTGGAATCATGAACTGTAACACAAATTACTAAATGCTGAAGTATTGTAAAGTGCAACAAGAATAATAACACATAGTGATAATAATCACTAAACAATAAAATCTCTAAACAATATATCCTTAATCGCAAATGGCAAGTATAAACAGGTGTAAATGTTGCTGGGTTGCTGTGTTGATTTCCAGGCCGCACAAGGACCACAACTTCTGTGAATCATATAGACCCATATCCTTGATTAATGTGGATGCTAAAATTTTAGCTAAACTTCTAGCTAAATGTTTAAACAAAGTGATAGCCTCCATTATTTATTCAGATCAGACTGGCTTTATATAAATGAGATCGACGGCTATAAAATAGCATATAGTGATAATGATAGTGATAACACATACAGATGAAATGTCCAGTGAGCCACCCTGAGCTCAAATAACAAATAATGTATAAAACAGTCCAAAAAATACTGTGACAAACAATGTTGAATGAGTGATATATTTCTCTTCACCATGAAACGTGAAAAAACAAACGGCCGACGCCAGGCCAATCCACTGCAGTGACACCTGGATGTGCACAAGCCCCTCCCCTTACTGCTGTAAGGTTACAGCATGAATGAATCAAATGCTTTGGACAGTAATCTTCAGAGGGTCCCTCTTTAGTGTATGCAGAAATGGATCATAGATATGGTACAGCCTTCGCCTCCAATTGTCTTTTGTATATAAAATTCTCAGATAACGCTCCATGAGCGCCAAGCTCATATGCTTCTGTCACTTCCGGTTTCCGCTTATTGCTCCAATCCCGACGCGTATCGTCAAATCACATGACTTCATCAGGGGATAACAATAGGCTGTTATTGGTGTCTTTAACCGCTTGCCAACCACCGCACACACACACGGCAAATGGGCGTACTTGTACGTCCTTTTTAAATTTGCCGCCTATCGGGGGTGCATGCACGCTGTGGGAGCGTGCTTGCGGGTCCGGGGAATTCGATGTTCGCCTGCGATTGCGGTGGGGAGAACGGGGAGATGCCTTTTGTAAGCAAGGCATTTCCCTGTTCTTCCTAGCAACATGACAGAGATCCACTGCTTCCTGTCATTGGCGGTCATTTTCCTGTAGTCCGCCATTGAAATACATTGTCGGTCATTTTGCCTTGGTCTCTCATAGGTTAACATTATTGCGGCCATTTTCCCTTGGTCTTCCCTTAGACCAACAATATGGGGGCCATTTAAAAGAAGTCCTAGAGGATATACAAGTCAATGGATGTGTTGTTGATGCACTAGAGGCCCGGGGACGAGATGAGTGCGCAGTTATATATAAAAACTGTTCACATGAAATAAAACCTATTTTAAACAGGGGGGAAAAAAAAGTGGTGAGCTTATAGCAAGGCACATATAGCCTCCTGGAAATGCATATAAAAAACAAACGAGGAGCCTTTGAAGTATCGGAAATGGCGTAAGGAACAATGTAAATATGGATAAGAGCAAGGGCAATAAAGGCAAAATGCCTATATGTGAAGACCAAGGGAAAACGGCCACCATAATGTTAACCTCTGAAAGTTTAAGGCAAAATGGTCGACACAATGTATTTCAATGGCGGACTATAGGGAAAATAGCTGTTGGTAGTCAATTTCAACACACTATTTAAAGACACCAATGACAGCCTATTGTTGTTTCCTGATGAAGTCACATGATGGGACGATAGGCGTTGGGATTGGAGCAATAGGCAGAAACCAGAAGTGACAGAAGCATATGAGCTCGTGGAGTGTTATCTGAGCATTTTAAATACAAAAGCCAATTGGAGGCGAAGGCTGTACCATATCTATGATCCATTTCTGCATACACCAAAGAGGGACCCTCTGAAGATTACTGTCCAAAGCATTTGATTCATCCATACTGTAGCCTTACAGCAGTAAGGTGAGGGGCTTGTGCACATCCAGGTGTCACTGCAGTGGATTGGCCTGGCATCGGCCGTTTTGTTTTTTCACGGTGAAGGGATATATATCACTCATTCAACATTGTTTGATGATCAGTGTTTTTTGGGCTCTTTTACACATTTTTTGTTATTTAAGCTCAGGGTGGCTCACTGGATGTTTCATCTGTATGTGTTCATTATCACTATATGCTATTTCAAGATTGTACCCAGCAACATTTGCACCTGTTTATACTTGCCATTTGCGATTAAGGATATATTATTTAGTGATTATTATTATCATGTGTTGATTATTATGCTTGTTGCACTTTACAATACTTCAGCACTTATTCATTTGTGTTACAGTTCATGATTCCACTGCTATACACTTCTATGTTTACTTTTGTTTATTTATTTTTATCTTGCACCAGCACTTTATTGTAGTGATCCACACCATTTGCTAAAGGTTTCACAGCGCAACATCATAATTTACCCATTCACTTTGAACATTTAGCACACCTAAGCAGAGGTTGCACATAACTCCATGAAAATACATTTTTATTAGTTATCACTATCACTTCTCCATTGGGGGTTATGAGCGCATACATTTGATTAAACTGATCTTACTATCCAGAATCTTATATCTCCTATGGCAATCCCCTATATACCTCTTTATAAAATATTTAAAAATTATGGACTCGGTTTTCAAGCCCTTTTGTGTTGGGCAACAATAAGCATAAGTTAAAGTGACAAATACTGAAAGAGTCCATCCACTTTAAGGCCCCATGCACACGAGACGCCGGTGCAAACTCTGCTGAAAGCATGTTTTTAAAAGCTGAAACCGGCGTTTAGAAATGTCCATTTTGCCGCATTTGCGTCTAGAAGCGTTTAGTTAAGATAACATCAAGACCCTGCCCAAGCTCAAAAAACAGTATTATTTAACTCTTTCAGCCATTTTGTGAGACCAGAGTGAGTAGCAGCAGCTGAGAGAGCAGCAGTGTACTTGTATTTAGCATGTCACTTGCCACGTCACCTGCCGCAAGTTGGGGATTTTCATTTGCCACGTCACCTGCCACAAGTTGGGGATTTTCATTTGCCACGTCACCTGGCACAAGTTGCGGTTTGTCCACTTGCCACGTCACCTGCCGCAAGTTGGGCATTGTCCACTTGCCACGTCACTTGCCACAAGTTGGATTGTCATTTGCCACGTCACCTGCCACAAGTTGTGGATTGTCCACTTGCCACGTCACCTGCCACAAGTTGCTTGTTCAAATCTAACAACATGTGGGTCAAATTCCAATTATACTTCTGATAAAAGCAATGCTAGTGGTGTATTGGATTATATCAAGGGCTCATTAGGGTATATAAATGGTCTATGAAACATTGCAAGCAATTACAATTGTTTAAAATATTTTTTTAATGGTTTTTCATCATTTGCCATAATTTTTGAGATTTTTAATGTAAAAAAAATAGGGCACCTTTAAAAACGCTTATAAACGCAAACGCGGCTAAACGCGGTACCTGCATTTAGCCGCGTTTGAAACGTGGAAAACTTTTGCGTCTGAACCGTTTTTTGTTTTTTTTTGCTTCTGGAAAAACGAGGTTAAACGCAACTGCCTAAAAACGCCAAAAAACGAGACTGTGTACATGGACACATAAGATAACATTGATGGAGTTCAGGGGCAGTTGAAAAAAGTGTCCAACTACCTCTGAACGCTCGTTTAACAGCGTCTCGTGTGCATGAGGCCTTACAGGTACTGCATTACCAGATTTTAATCTTTGCTATATTGCAGCCCAACTGTCTGACGTTCATCATTTTGACAAATCAGATGGCATATGATCTCATAGTCAAATAAGCAAACAAGCTGGGCTTAGAAATGCCCATTATACACTACCCTACGGTGGACAAAAAGGACCTTCATTCTTGTAGAACCTACCAGGACTCTATTCTATTATATGCCCATTTAGGATATTATCATGCTTAAATTATGTTTTATCTCCACTGCATAAATGTACCCCACTCTGCTTTATAAAGTCTGTGCCAGAACTGCTTACGGTACCTGAAGCTAATCTTTGAGCCTCTAAAAGTATGTATTTCTTACATGATATAGTCAGGGAAGGAGGGATTAAAACGTTTCAATAATTGTCACATAATGAATGTTTTTTTGTTTTGTTTTTTTTTATGACGTGCTTTGTTGTCTATTAACATAACATAACTTTTTTTTAAAAACCGTCAATTGTGTTTTAGATAACCTTCTCCTAATGTAGAAGCTGCACTGCAGCCATTGAAACACAAGAGGGCAGTATACTAGTATCTTTTATGCTTGGTCACGGTTTTCATGACATATGCATAGCAGCATTTACGTACGTACAGCTGGTGCACATTACTCTTTTTCCTAAAAAATTCAGGGGCAAATCATTCCTCAGATGGTTGCTTTCGTAATATTTGTGAAACTCAATATACTCACGCCCTTCATCAGGACACAATATGGCTAATTTGGCACTACATGTGCATAAAGGGATGAGACTGTTCTAAACTGTGCAGATTTTTAGGGCTCTGCAGTGACCGATTATGTTTTTCCTTTTATAGCGTGTGATCTTACAGTGCATCCTGTGCAAAGTCCAGGGAACAAGTTCTGTATACTCACCCTGGATCGTGACACTCTACCATCCATCTCCACCATTCTCTTAGATGTCCTCTTCTATTCTCATATGTGAGTGAACAGTGACACTTCTGCCTTTCCAAATGAAGAACCAGGGATCCTAATATGATAAATAAAGATTGTGCGATTACTATATAGTTGTGAAGAAATGTTATCTTTGTGGCACTACACTAATTGATATTCAGGCTAATGTTTTTTACACTGCCATTAGCTGCACAATGAGTGATTAAATAAAAGTAAATAGACCACACTTGTTCATTACGGATGAGGGCGATGCGCCGTCTGGTAATCCAACCAATTGGCAGACTTTTCGTTTTCATTTGACAAAGTCTTTATGTAGTTGCTATAGCTATCTGCTTGTTACACATCATTGCAGTATGAAAACCTTGCTTCTGATACTTCTGATGTACTGACAAAGTAGTAGAATGGACATGCTCCAAGCTAGTTACACATTTGTCTTTTCAACTGATACAATTCAAACAGAAGAAAATAACCCTACAAAAAGCGTGCTAAATTTACTTCAGTCATCACCTTTAATGCAGATGTCTGGAACTGATTTACTTTAAGGTAAAGTTATGGGACAGAACAAAAGGGAAAATATAAATCAAAATGTCATACATCTTTCCCTGCCATAGAATAAATACTGTAGCACATGACTTTGTGGTTAACAGAGAACATTTATGCATTTAAACATGTCAATTTAGTAGTTTTTCCTTTTGGACTAATCTGCCCCTTTAATTTATTTCCTCCATATGTTTATATAGTCAGATATGGCTTGCACATGTGATCAGATTTTGTTTACTGTTGATTAATTTGGGCTTCTTTTCATAGAGGACAGGGAAAGGTGTTGAGCATGGCAGGAAGTCATTGGCGCTTATTGGATTAGGAGTGAGAATAGACACTTCTGATCTTGTACATTTCTTGTATAGGTCGTCTTGGTTTCTATAACATAACCTGTTGTATTCCTCTGCTTATGTGTCATTTCATTTCCAGGTCTTGGCATGGCTCACCTGTAACTACACATGACACGGAGTCGTTTCATTTCTTTGCCTTCTCCTTGATAGATGGATATATATCCATTGTTATGGATACAGAGACAAAGAAGAAGTATGTATGAATTATTGCTTGATTAAAGATTGTGCTCTAAATTAATACAGATATTGTAGAAGAACTTAGGATATTTTTTCTTTTATTCATTTGGTATCCTCTACAATGTTGCTGTGATTGGTCGCACGATTCTCCCATCAACACAGTGCTGGCAGGGGAATCCCTTCTGCCGAGACATTGTCTGCTCCTGGTGGGTGGGGGAAGCCGTCCCCGCTGGGAGAAGACAGTGATTATCGCTAGCGGCTTAGCAGCCGTTAGCGATAATCGCAAGATAATCTGGTAGGCTGGTTGTACCCAAGTTGATCTATTTGATCAACCTGGTATATTCAGCCTGCCCATTAATGGTTCAAATCTTGGCCAGTTCCTGCTGAACCGGCTGAGATTTGAATCGTGTATGGCTGGCCTAAGATGATCGTCTAAGCAAGTTACAGTTGCCTATTATCCTCTGCTTTTCTGGTGCCCCTTGCCTGGCAGAGAAGTATAACAGCAGGCAGAATGCTGCCTGCAAGATGTGTACTGTATTGGATGTTCTGTGTTCTTTAGAGTAGGGGTTGCCAACCTACCCAGGCAAGAACACTATCCTTTTTTTTTTTTTCTGGTGGCACCCATTGTAATTGACAGTTCCCCAGTTCACCAAAGCCTGACCTGCCTGTTCTGTGCTTATAAATCCATGCATATCACAGACATTAAAGTTTACTGTACACAGAGAAGCCTGCCCACCTACCCTCTTCCTGCACCTAGTGGAACTGCCAGCTGCAGCAGATAGGAATATAAAACCCCTGGGCTTCTGACCATGCAGGATTTGGGGATAATCTGAGGTCTGAAGTGGCCAACATTGGGGCTGATCTAAGGTGGAAATGACCAGTGTATGCAGTGTTCCATTTCACAGCCCAGTAGTAAGATGCAGGAGGGGTGAGCCTAAACAATCTTAAAGGAAACAGAAAATGTTTGCGATATCTGGAAGTACCTTCAATAATGTAAAGCTGCTACTACATATGGTAGAAATCACAAGTACACTTTGAAGAATGCCACCATGCAATGCTGAGGTATGCACAACCCCATTGATTGAAGTATGTCATATTTTTGTATGTATTCAGTGAAATAGCCCTAAATGGTATAAATTAAAAGTTCATTTATTTCCCTTTAGCGGCTGTCTAAATATTACATGCATTGTTTGGCTTTTTTTTTTTTTTTATTATTCCCTCTGCCTACTGTAGTAAACTGTATTGTAATTGTACTGTCTGCCCTTATGCTTTAAAGCTGCATTAACTGTTGGTGCTATATAAATCCTGTATAATAATAATAATTATATGCTTTGCTTTTTTAGAAGAAGTTGGGGGTTTTTGTGTGTTGATTATTATTTCCATTAAGAATATTACGTATAGTAGGATGTCATAGCTGCGTGGCATCCAGGAAATTTTTTTTGTGGTGCACCAGTTTTATAGATCTGACAGGTGGTCATGTTGCTTAAGTTGTAGTAAAGTGTTGGGACGTTTGCTGCATGCATAATGTGTGCATCACATCTGTACAAAAGGGTCACAAGGTTAGAAATTTCAAACTTGAGCTTGTGAAGAATTAGGTTGAAAGGATGTAAGTAACAGTTCTGACGTCAGTATCTTTGGCAACTTCCCTCTAGGTTCCCCGCTGACCTACTTTTAACAAGTTCCTCTGGAGAGCTATGGAGAATGGTGAGAATTGGTGGGCAGCCTTTGGGCTTTGGTGAGTTTTTTGTTTTCATTAATATTTACAGCAACACGTGTACATGCAAAGAATGGTGCAGAGAAAAAGTTTATAAACCTGGATCAGAACCAAAATATGAATCATACTGTTCAAGTGACTTAAGCTGTTCTCTGAATATACTGAATACTTGTTTGATAAAGGGCTCTTGCACACAGTTATTTTAAAGACTAACTTCAGGGTTTATTTAACTTTTAAATAGTTTGTTTGGACCAAGCTGGTCCAAAAAAAACAATTTCCTTCACTAATACATGCACCTGCTGTCAGTGCTGTATGAACTGTATGTAGCCTCGGCTACATACAGTATGCAGTGGTGAATTTTGATTTTGTGCTGCCCTAGGCAAGACTAAAATCGGGCGCCCCCCCCCTCCATTGGACGCCCCCCTCATCTAGATTTGTCCCACCACTTCCTTTCACATGAGCAGTCCAATTGGATCTGCCTGTCTGTCTGGACCCTCCATTCTCCTGTATGGAGCAGGAGAGGCAATCTCCAATCCATTCCAGTCCGCTAAAAACAAACAGAAGGGGATCTGTTCCTCTCCGTCTGGGCTGATTGGATCAGTTTGCAGTCGGGTGTAAATGGAGAGCAGAGTTTGTTTACATCAGACCATCCATAGAGCAGAGTGGGCTCTGCAGAGGGTGTGCATGGCGGACTGTTCAGCAATGGACAGACAAGTTAGTAACTTTATTGCAGAAGAGACAAAGCATGTCTATTCTGCATTAAAATCCCTGCCTGTCCGCTCATTGTAAAAAGACAGGACTAAAGTTCCACTTTAATATAGGTCTTACAGTTTCAGGCAGGTTCTAACCTTTATATTTGTGCTGCGGCTGGGGTGCCACGCTTTCTGCCAGAGAATGCATATGGCAGCATGATGCTATGTGGGCAGGACCTATGCTGGGGCATGTGACCTCACAGGGCACCATTGCTAAATCACTCCACTCCTCTTGCCCACCCCATAGGTATGGGGCTTGGCTATTAAGCAACAGTAGTTGCAGTGTCACTAAGAATGCTTTTCTATGGGGTGGGCAGGAGGAGCGGAGTGATTTAGCAATGGTGCCTGTGAGGTGCTGGCACCACTGTGAGTAACCAGACAGGCTGACAACAAACCCCCCCCCCCCACTCCCTAGGTACGCCACTGCCTCTCATTCTCCCCTCATTGCAGAGATCCCTTCTCCTCCCACCCCCAGTCCTGACTCCCCTCACTCACTAGTCCCCCCCATTACACAGAGCACCCACCCCCCAGTACAAAGAGCCCACCCTTCTTCCACCCAAGTACAGTGCTCCTCCCTCAACTCTGACCCTCCCCCTTTACCCACTACAAGCCTCACCCCCCTCCATTCCCCCCCAGTACAGAGCTTCACCCCCCAGGACACAGCACATCCATCTTCTCTCGCCCCTGCCCCCCCCTGTACATTTAGCTCCTCCCGGCCCACATTCTCCCCATACCGCACCATACAAGCAAAATCTGCTGCTGCAAAGTTTACTTAATACAGCACTTACTTCAGTTTATCAGCACCACGCTCCCTTCCTGTCCCATCTGAATGATGTCGCCTCAGGGGCCGGGACTAGAAGTCACCTGTCAGGCGGAGTGAGATCCCAATGCAATGTATGTACACACTGGTGCCGGGTGCAGGTGCGCACTCGGCACCCCGCTGCAGCTCTGCTTTCTGTCTGTATTTTCAGCTGGGAGACTTTAACCCCAGGGCTGCCTGCACACCAAACTTTACCCGCGCCCCCCCCCCCCCTTTCAGTTAATTATTACGCCCAGAGCTTCTGGCCCTTACGCATCCCGTAGTCCCGGCTGTGCTGCCTATCGCCGTGCTCTGCTGTGCTGGATAAATGTGCAATCAGACTGGGGGCGGCGCTTCCCCCTGCCAAGTGCCACCCTAGGCCTCAGCCTTGTCAGCCTAGGCCAAAATACAGCACTGGTTTCAGCAGAGGCATGGGAACTTCAGATCCCACTCCCCGCTACAAAATCGAGTCAGGACTGCTCAGCCATTCACATGGAGCTTTTGTATTTTTAAGCATGTATACAATGCTTCCTGTGATTGACTGAGGCAAAGATCATGGTTTCGTCCGCCTTCCTCTCCACCTCAGGCAATCAGATGAAACCTTGTATTCATGCATATAAATACGAAGCTTTAAGTAGGCTGAGCAGCCCTCAACTTGATTTTGTTCTAGGAACGGGATGGGAAGTGAATACGACAGTTTCTTTAGACCAGCTTGGTCCAATAAAAACGAAAGTTAAATGAAACCTGGCGTTAGGCTTTAGGATGTATGGGTGTACAGAGTAAATTGGGGCTGTAGTTGTGGCACCTGGGAGCCACAGCTGCAAAGTATATTTGCTCAAACGTATGTATTGGGAAAAACGCCATATAATGGCTGTATACACATAAACTCATGTACTTGTGTTGACATTTGGTGTATTGCCTGCTATCAGCTGAAAGGGTAGAACTGCGCCAAGTTTTGAAGGATCCTGACAATATTGTTTGGCTGCGTGATTTACAGCTGGATTCACCTGTCAATGCACAGCTGAGAGCCAGAGCCAGCTGTGTTCACTCCTTCCCAACCTGGCACTCTATTGAGCACTGGAGGAGCAGAGCAGAGAGCTAGCAGACTTAGACCTGATTGATGAGTGTCAGGAGCTGCTGTGGGACAGCTGCAGTGTCACACAGATCCTGCAGCATGGAAGTCCGTAGGTACTGTATGTTTGTTTTTTATGTACCCCATAATTCTCCTTTAAGACAAAATCACCAGTAAATATGGGCTGTGTGTGCTTTGTATGAGGGGCCGCTCCATGGCTCTCGCTTGAGGTGACTGGTGTCATGGCAAGACTTTTTGGAACTGTTCAACAAACATTTTTAGAAACCACACGATTTCCTTTACTAAAACATGCGTTGTAAAGAAGTTATGTAGTTTCGGCTATATATAATGCCTTGAAAAAGTATTCATACCCCTTGACATTTTCCGCATTTTGTCATGTTACAACCAAAAACGTAAATGTATTTTATTGGGATTTTATGTGATAAACCAACAAAAAGTGGCACATAATTGTGAAGTGAAAGAAAAATGATAAATGCTTTTCAATTTTTTTTAACAAATAGGTGAAAAGTGTGGCGTGCATTTGTATTCAGCCCCCTTTACTCCAATACCCCCAACTAAAATCTAGCGGAACCAATTGCCTTTATAAGTCACCTAAATAGTAAATAGAGTCCCCCTGTGTAATTTAATCTCAGTTTAAATACAGCTGTTCTGTGAAGCCCTCATAGGTTTGTTAGAGAACCTTAGTGAACAAGAAGCATCACGAAGGCCAGGGAACACAATAAATACATTTACATTTTTGGTTGTAGCATGACAAAATGTGGAAAATTTCAAGGGGGTATGAATACTTTTTCAAGGCACTGTACATTATAGTGTTGTGTTCTTTCAGCGTGGTGAGGACTTCCTGACCCTCACCCAGAACAAAATTGAGTTGGGCTGAGTGCTGCTCAACCATTCACAGGTTATTTATTTTTTTAATTAAATACAAGGCTTCCTCTCATTGATAGTGCAAAGGTGGGTAGATGACTTCAGGATCTCTGCCTCATCCAATCAGAGGAAGCTTTGTATTTATTCATAAAATACAAGGCTTCCTGTGAATGGCTGAACAGCGCTTGGCCTGACTCGCTTTTTTTCTTCTGGTAGTGTGGCGAGAAGTTTCTCTCCTGCTGCCGGAACATAGCCCTGTATACTTTTATGTAGCTGATGCTACATACAGTTTATACAGTGCTGACACATATTTTAGTGAAGGAAATAGTTTGTTTGCACCAGCTTAGTCCAAGCAAACAATTTAACCACTTCCTGCCACGTAGCAGATTGACGGCCAGAAAGTGGTTGCATTATCCTGACTGGACCTCCAATTTTTTTCAAAATTTTCCTTTTTTTTTTTTTTTTTTAATTTTTTATGTGTAGCACAAAAAATAAAAAAACCCAGTGGTGATCAAATACCACCAAAATGTGAAAATATATTACTAAATATAAACTGGCGCTGATGGAAACAACAAGTGATAATGAAATGCAGCTGCTGTAGACAAGGTGCTAATCACTTGGATAAATGTGGATAAAAAAATACAGCACTCGCAACACACACTAAGTGAAATCAACAAAAAAGACCTAATAAAAATCCAAATAAATGCAACTGGAGTGTTAGTCCACAATGAAGTAGGTGCAAAAAATGCTTCACAAACTTGCAAGAGTACAGTGACACCCCCTTTTGCATCCCCACTCACCAGAACAGGACGACCCCCCAGCTTTGCAGTCCAGGGGTCACTTCAGGCTTGTAAGTGGTATCCCACACACGTGGATTGGTGTCAAAACATCAGATGGTGGATCGGTGTAAACATCAGATGATAGATTCAATAGGAGGCTCTCAAAAGGATTTACAGGCACCCAGAAATGAAAAGAGGATAGACTAATAGTGAAGTACTGTTATAAAAGTTGATTTAATGCGCATAGGGATCGGTACTTACAAAAAGACGGTTAAAAACAGGCATGGATATAGAGCTGTAGATACAAGAAGCAGCCGTTCATGGCGTGCGTTCCACAAGGTCCTGTCCAATCACAGCCGGTCACATGTAAACAAGGAAGTGCCGGTAATCGGCTCTCCTCACCTCACACTGACAGAGCCAATCAGCGGCATCTCCATGCAGGGGGACATTAGGAATGTAATCAGGGCACTGATCATCAGTGCCCTGATTACAATAGTGCAAAATGGTGTCACAAATCGGTGCCCATTAGTGGCAGCAATCAGTGCCCATTAGCGATGCCAGTCAGTGCTGGCCATCAGTGTCGCCCATCAGTACCGCCTATCAGTGCCCACCAGTGCCGCCTATTAGTGCCCATCAGTGCCCATAAGTGCAGCATATTAGTACCACCTAATCAGTGCCCATAAGTGCCGCCTCATCAGCGCACATCAGTGAAGGCGAAAAATGACTTAGTTACAAAATTTACTGACAGAAAAAAAGTAAAAAAACTTTTTTTTTTTTTTTAACATTTTTGGTCGTTTTTTTTTTTTTTTTTTTGTAAAAAATAAAAACAGCAGTAATTAAATACCACCAAAATAAAGCTCTATTTGTATGAAGAAAATGATAAAAAATTTGTTTGGGTACAGTGTAGCACGACCGCGCAATTGTCATTCAAAGTGCGACAGCACTGAAAGCTGAAAAATGGGCTGGGCAGGAAGGGGGTGTAAGTGGCTGGTAGGCAAGTGGTTAAAGTTCACCAAAACAAAGTTTATGCTAAGCGTTTTGAACCTTCAGCTTTTTTTCCCATCAAATGCTGTTCAGATACTAAACGAATTACATTGGATATATATATATATATATATATATATATATATATATATATATATATATATATATATATATATATATATATATATATATATATATATCTTTTTAATATAAAGAACTCTTGTGTGCTTTCTGTTATTGTACAGCATGTCCTTAAACCCTTTCGCTGCCAGGTCCGTACAGACCTACAGCACTGTTTCCAGCTGGCCAGGCCTGTATGCCAGAAAATGTATGGTTTGGGGGGTCTTTTACGATCTCTGAGCTGAGATCTAAGCTGTAAGGGAAAAATGAAAACCTCCCAGATGTTTAGAGAAATTTTGTTTTTTTACAGTTTTGCGTATGTTTGATTTTCACCATTTTGCATAAAGGCGCAATTTTAAAATTTACAAATATTTGTTCATTTTTAACTTATTACAGGTTTAAACTTTTATATTTTAGTAGGAATTTAGTAAAATTTGCTCTACTTGTATCTGCTAATAATGATTTTTTTGTGTATTTTTTGCAAAAATATTGTTTCTCTAAACATTTGCACAAATATGGGGCCCTAAAAATCATATATGCTTTCAGAAAATATGTGGTTTTGGGTGTCCGTTACAAACTCTGAAAGCTGTACGTGAAAAAAAAATGGGAAAAATTGCAATAATGGTCTGGCCACCCAAGTTTAAAACTGGAGCACAGGGCCTGGCAGCAAAAGGGTTAAACAGGAGTATATGTGTGCCAAAATTAGTAATTCAATTCTTACACAATGCTGTTAGTATGTCCCTAGGAAGACCTCTTGCTTAACTGTCTTTAACCAATAAAAAATGTTTTGGGCACAGTTCCTTGTGAAGTGAGAATATTAGGCTGAGTTCACACTGGCTTAAGAACAGGCGTTTGAAAGGCGTTAAAAATGCCCCTCAAACGCCTGTGCACGCCTGTTAACATTACAAAAACATGAAGCATTAGCGTTGCTTCAGTTCAAAATTTAAGCTTCATGTCGAGTCAGGAGGCGTTGAAGCTTTTCAACACCTCCCATTCAAATCTATGATAACGCGCCACAAACATTTGGCAGGCATTTTTGGGGCGGTTGCGGGGCGTTAAAATCTGTCACTTCCATTGTGGAGCAGTTTTAACGCTCATCAAACGATACGAAACCGCGCATAGCGTGTTTAGGAAGCGTTTTACAAG
This sequence comes from Lithobates clamitans, assembly GCA_037952925.1. Classification (NCBI taxonomy): domain Eukaryota; kingdom Metazoa; phylum Chordata; class Amphibia; order Anura; family Ranidae; genus Lithobates; species Lithobates clamitans. The sequence goes on along the minus strand of JBBGZY010000218.1, from coordinate 2,704,145 downwards.
CGTTAAAACGCCCCATGCCACAGCTCATTGACATCTGTCTGATGCCCATACTAACGCTTTACAAATGCTATAGGAGTGTTTGTTGAGCGTCAGTAATTTAGTAAGTGTGAACAAGCCCTTAATCTAAATTTTTGCAGTTTTAAGATAGCAATGTGCACCTGAGCACTCCCAGTTCTGAGACTCCACTGTCATTGACATCCACAAGTCTCAAACTAATGTTTGGTTACCAATCATGTGATCATTTTTTAAAAATTACTTTTTATTTATTTTTTTTAGTTCTACCCCAGTCTGGCATTATTAACTAAAATATTTAGCTTCTAACTGTTGATTTACATTACCAGTTGGTAAAGCAATATATACATTTGTGTGTAAATACAGAATATAAAAGAATATATTCCCTTTTAAAACGTGCATACTAAAATAGATGTATTACAATGTGCCAAAACAATATGTAATCAATATAAAATTAAACCATAAAAAGTGCAGTGGTCTCAATTGATAGTGACCCAAAACCAGTGTCCATATAGAAATGAAATAAAAGGTGATTTTCTACAGTGCCTTGAAAAAGTATTCATACCCCTTGAACGTTTTCACATGTTGTCATGTTACAACCAAAAACATGAATGTATTTTATTAGGATTTTATGTGATAGACCAACACAAAGTGGGACATAACTGTGAAGTAGAAAGAAAATGATAAATGGTTTTCAATTATTTTTTTACACATATCTGAAAAGTGTGGCCCGCATTTGTATTCAGCCCTCTTTACTCTGATACCCTTAACTAAAATCTAGTGCAACCAATTGCTTTCAGAAGTCACCTAATTAGTAAATAGAGTCCACCTGTGTGTAATTTAATCTCAGTATAAATGCAGGTGCTCTGTGAAGCCCTCAAAGGTTTGTTAGAAAACCTTAGTGAACAAGAAGCATCATGAAGGCCAAGGAACACAATAAATACATTTGCATTTCTGGTTGTAACATGACAAAATGTGGAAAATTTCAAGGGGTGTGAATACTTTTTCAAGGCACTGTACATTATATAGTGTTGTGTTCTCTTAGCGTGGGGAGGACTTCCTAACCCTCACCCAGAACAAAATTGAGTTGGGCTGAGTGCTGCTCAACCATTCACAGGTTATTTATTTCTTTAATGAATACAAAGCTTCCTCTCATTGATGGTGCAAAGGTGGGTAGATGACTTCAGGATCTCTGCCTCATCCACCTTAGTGAACAAACAGCATCGTGAAGGCCAAGGAACACACCAGACAGGTCAGGGATAAAGTTGTGGAGAAGTTTTAAAGCAGGGTCAAGTTATAAAAAAATATCCCAAGCTTAGAACATCTCACGGAGCACTGTTCAATCCATCATCTGAAAATGGAAATAATATGGCACAACTGCAAACCTACCAAGACTTGGCTGTCCACCTAAACTGACAGGCCAGTCAAGGAGAGCCTTAATCAGAGAAGCAGCCAAGAGGCCCATGGTAACTCTGGAAGAGCTGCAGATATCCACAGTTTAGGTGGGTGAATCTGTCCACAGGATCCGATATAAGACAAATCTGGCCTGTATGGAAGAGTGTCAAGAAGAAAGCCATTGTTGAAAGAAAGCCATAAGAAGTCCAGTTTGCGAGAAGCCATGTGGGGGGACACTGCAAACATGTGGAAGAAGACGCTCTGGTGAGATGAGACCAAAATTGAACTTTTTGGCCTAAAAGCAAAAATCCATGTGCGAAACACTGCACATTACCCTGAACACACCATCCCCACCGTGAAACATGGTGGTGGCAGCATCATGTTAAGGGATGTTTTCCTTCAGCAGGGACAGGGAATCTGGTCAGAGTTAATGGGAAGATTGATGGAACCAAATGCAGGGCAATCTTAGAAGAATACCTGTTAGAGCATGGGTCTACAAACTATGGCCCTCCAGTTGTTCAAGAACTACAATTCCCATCATGCGTAGCCATGTCTGTGAATGTTAGAGTTTTACAAAGCCTCATGGGATGTGTAGTTCCGCAACAGCTCGAGGGCTGTAGTTTGAGGTCCCTGATATCCCTGTGTTAGAGTCTGCAAAAGGCTTGAGACTGGGGTGGAAGTTTGCCTAAACATTCAGCCAGAGCTACAATGGAATGGTTTGGATCAAAGCATATTCATGTGTTAGAATGGCCCAGTCAAAGTCCAGACCTAAATCCCATTGAGAATCTGTGGCAAGACTTAAAAATTGCTGTTACAGACTCTCTCTTTCCAATCTGACAAAGCTTGAGCTATGTTGCAAAGAACAATGGGCACAAATTTCACTTTAGATGTACAAAGCTGGGAGAGGCATCCCCAAAACGACTTGCAGCTGTAATTGCAGTGAAAGGTAGTTCTACAAAGTATTCACTCAGGGAGGCTGAATACAAATGCATGCCACACTTTTTTACAAATATGTGAAAATTTAGAAAACCATTGATCGTTTTCCTTTAACTTTACAATTATGTGCCACTTTGTGTTGGTCTATCACATAAAATCCCAACAAAATACATTTACATTTTTGGTTGTAACATGACAAAATGTGGAAAATGTCAAGGGGTATGAATATTTTTTCAAGGCACTGTAATTGTGAAGTGGAAGGAAAATGTTAAACCACCTTTTACTGCATTTACAGCTGCAAGTCTTTTTGGGGATGTCTCTACCAGCTTTGCACATCTAGAGAGTGACATTTTTGCCCATTCTTCTTTGCAAAATAGCTCAAACTCAGATTCTGTCAGATGGGGATGGAGAGTGTCTGTGAACAGCAATTTTCAAGTCTTTCCACAGATTCTCAATTGGATTTAGGTCTGGACTTTGACTGGGCCATTCTAACACATGAATATGCTTTGATCTAAATCATTCCATTGTAGCTCTGGCTGTATGTTGCCCTGCTGGAAAGGTAAACCTCCGCCCCAGTCAAGTCTTTTTCTTCTAAGACTGCCCTGTATCTTCCCATCAACTCTGACCAGCTTCCCTGTCCCTGCTGAAGAAAAGCATTCCCACAACACGATGCTGCCACCACCATGTTTTAACTGCACACCTTCACCCCACTGCTCACAACCACAATGCTGGTGTGCGCTCCATGGACCCAGAAGTGACATAGGGACTGGACATGGAAGGGATATCGGTGGCTCAAGCCTCAATGCATTTCGCACATATGTGTGTCACAGGGAAGCTAAACTTGTTTAGCTTCCTGATGATGCATGCAATTCATTGAGGCTTGAGCTGCTGACATCACTTCCGAGTCTGTGGAGTGCACCTTGGCTTTGTGGTTGCGAACGGTGGAGCGAGAGAGAGACTGCCGTGACTAGTGAGCTGTATATGCTGGTGTCTGGGGTTTTTTAAGCTTTATTTATAGATCTTGAATAAAATTGACTACACTATATACTTTCTTTTTGGTTCTCTCTAATTTATGCTTATCTGGGGTATGAGAGAAATTGTTAAACCTTAGGAAGAAGATCGCTTCTGGGATCCATTCGCTTGGAATCTAGCTGTTTGAGTGCTGGTTGTCTGCTTTGTTGGCCAAAGCTTTCTGATGAGTGCGGAGAGATTGGCACATGGTGGAACACTTTTGCACTTTTGAGGGAGTTGGATAAAGATAGAAATCACCCTTTTTTTTTTTTTTAATCTTTTTTTTCATTTCATTCTATATGGATACTGTTTTTTGGTCACTATCTATTGAGAACACTGGACTTTTATTGTTTAATTTTGTATTAATTACATCTATTTTAGTATTTACGTTTTAAAGGGCTAGCGCCTCCTTTTATATTCTGTATTGTTCATATAGTGTTTATATACACTTAAAAGGGCAGCTGCCTTAATGATTAATGAAATGATTTTTTTTTTTTTTTTTTTTTTTATTCGTGTGTATATATAATCAGTATTAAATTTATATTTATAAAATGTGACTGCCAAACTGTGACTTTCCCTCCAACATCCTAAATTATCTAATACACTGTTCTCTGTCTAGAAAATCTGTCCTTCTGTTACCTACTAATGTGTTTTTTTTGTTTTTTGTTTTTTTTTGTTTTTTTACTATAGATGAATGTGGAATAGTGGCACAAATTGCTGAGCCTTTAGCTGCTGCAGACATATCTGCTTACTATATCAGCACCTTTAATTTTGACCATGCCTTGGTAAGTAGACAACATAATTACTACTTCCAGTTTCTGATTTGGCTGGAGGAGAGATGAATAACTGAAACCACTGAGCTCTGACAAAACGTGCGATGCGATGTTGTAAAATATAGGACCATTGCTAAAGAGCTAGCTGCTTTCTTGTTTCTACAATGCTTTAGACCCCTTTCACACTGTGATGCTTTGCAGGCACTACAGCGCTAAAAATAGCGCCTGCAAAGCGACCTGAAAGAGCCGCTCCTGTCTCTTTAGTGTGAAAGCCCAAGGGCTTTCACACTGGAGCGGTGCACTGGCAGGACGGTAAAAAAAAGTCCTGCTAGCAGCATCTGTGGAGCGATGAAGGAGCGGAGTGTATACCGCTCCTGCCCATTGAAATCAAGGGGCAGGAGGGTTTTAACCCTTTTTCGGCTGCTAGCGGGGGTTAAAAGTGCCCCGCTAGCGGCTGAATACTCCCGCAAATATGACGGTAAAGCGCCGCTAAAAATAGCGTCGCTTTACTGCCAACGCCCCAGCGTGAAAGGGGCCTTTAGTGTTATTTCTTGGCCTGATTTGTGAAGCAAGTAAGACGTGTGTAAGATTCTTGTGGCAGTTGGTGCTGGGTAGGAAATGAAAAAAGGGGATTTGATAACTGCGTGTGTGATGGGCAGCTTACTTACTATTGCCTATCAACCCCCATGCATTATAAGACATAGAACACATGTTATAATGAGGTCTATGTGAACACATTTGTAGCCTGCTGTCATGCAGATGTGTTGGGGCTCATACTTTCAGCCAAACACAAGAGCAGTGTTAAAGTGGAACTTGAGGCCAGAATTAAAGATGGGCGAACACACAGGAATTTTAATGCATAAGAGACATGCTTTGGCTGGCTGCCCGCCCTTGTACAGTGAGCCACGCACGCGCAGCTCTCCGTATAAATTCTGCAATGCTGAATCTGACTGAACTCCTGCATAGGAGTGAGGTCATCCCCATTCAGCCAATGACCATAGATGGAGACCTGGAAGCTAGCTGCCCGGAGAGCTCAGGGTCACTGCATCGCTGGAGTGAAGGTGAGTATATTTCCACTTTAAAGTTTCTGGAAGATGAAGCTTTACTCCGACTATGAAGTGCATTTTCTAAGACTATAGGAATTTGGCTGCTGTGTGGCACAACTGAAACATTAGATCATTGCACAACTTGAAATGAATGAGTAGGCCATGTGCTATATGACATCATTTCTAATTTATAAATGGATAGAAACTAGTAGAGACGCAACCAATGTTCAACTTATAGGCTTGAGTTCCTGTTAGGTTAACCTAAGTGATGATCCAAGCCTTTGGGTTATGAATAGATTTTACCACAAGGAAGTTTTTCTAAAAGGTTTCTGAATTGAAACAATACAAGTGTCTTGTTTCCCAGCTTAATTCCATAAAAAGCCCAGCTTTTAGAATTGGATCTACATGACTAGCTTTCCTTTTTTAAGGGGATTTTTCACAAACTGAAGATTTATTCCTAAGTTTTAGTATACATAGGTGACCAAGTTTTTTCCCCTGGTCAGTGGCATTTTCCTGGTATTACCTGGTGTGTTGATGCAATCAAGGGGGTTATTCATTGATGGAGGTATGTGTTCTGGTATCAGAGGTAGTAGTTCTGGTTTCTCTGTATTTTTCCTTATCATTCTAGTTTTTGAAATTTTCAGTACTTGCCTAAATGCAAACATACTGCCTGTAAATAAATTTACTTTCTCGTACTTTTGAAGAAAACTGGAGGTAATTGACTTTCAGGTTATATTGCTGACCACAGGAGGATTGGACAAAAAAAACTGTAGGCCGGCCCAGGATAACTGCAAACCTGCCACAGCATTGTTTGAGCTGGTTTCTACAATGGCAGCTATCTGTAACGGCCTTCCCTCAGCCTATCTTTAGAGTGCTTTAATCAAGCCCTCCTGGGCTGAACGTTTGTAGGGATAGCCTGAAAGTGACTTTTGGCATACTAGTTTCCACAGTACATGCTTTCCAGTAACAAGTTAGCTGCTGAGCGCTCTAAAGGTCCAAAGCAGTTTGGCATTTTCTCTTTCCTGGTCTGTCTCTAAAGACTTATTCTGTGAGTAGACCTATCAGACTGAGCATCGGGAGCTACCTCATGGTTGCACTGCTGGGCGTCATTGAATTTGCAGCTCTCTTTTGCAAAGAGCCAACTCTGATCTTAGGTCTGTTCCCTCTTCCTGCCTACAGTGATATGGTATATTTAAAGAGAATTATGAAAATTTCTCCTTTATTTGTAATTGGAATGACCTGACCATTTTTTTTTCGATCCTACCCTAACAATTGATATGATTTTTGGGCATGTCCGTACGTCATCTTTTCATACACCTACTGCTGATAACTCAATTTTGAGAGCCATTTGTGCTATCCAGGTCATACGATTAGCCCTGGTTCACACTGATGTGATTTCTGATGCATTCCAGAACGCATGGAATCGCATGATAAGTGGAATAACATAAGTTTCTATGAAGGTCGTTCACATATATGCAGTGCGATTCATTTTTTTTTTTTTTTTATTTTATTTTTAGGGTTCCTGTGCGAGTTTAGAGTGGTGCGATGTGATTTGTAGCTTCATGGACTTGAATAGAAATCGCATGCAGATCTTTTGTCTCCTAAGTTAACACAATTCGGGTACATTTTCTTCAAGTCTTTGTTTTGTTCCCCATTTGCAGATCAATTATCTCTCCTAAAATAACACGATTCCGGTACGTTTTCTGCAAGTCTTTGCTTTGATCTTCCATCCCTAGTCCATGTCCAGAGAGAGACAGACTGTATCCAATTTGCATCAAAAACTCATTGGAATCGGTTCTGCGCTGAAGCTGCTACTTAAAATCACACTGAAATATTGATTCAACATGCACTGCATCAGTGTGAACCTAGGTTTAAAGCTATTCCTACAGGGGACTTTGTAAGGGCCCTTCGTAATTGCTGTTCTAGTGACTCATTTAAAAGGGAGGCTAATAAGACTTCCTGTCTGAAACCAAGAACATATACAAACTAGCTAATGGAGAAGGGGAATAGACAGGCCACTTCAGCAGAAAGGAAGGAAATCCAATGAAAATTGTAGAAAATGTAATAAAATATGACAGGCGCAACTGACTTTCATTCCCACATATTCTGAAAAATATAATGAAGTGAACAAGCATTATCAAGAAAAATTTTCCCATTTTATATGTGAACCCACAATTTTATGAGACGCTGTAGATTTGTTAGTCCTAGGGTTCCAACATTGGGATCCATCTGGTCACCACCTTTTTTTACTGATTTGTGCAAAAGTGAGAACTGGCTGTCAACTAAGGGCTCTTATAAATGTCTTATAAGAAAAAGAAAGGAGTGGCGCTAGAGGGAAGTGATGTAAAATATTCGATCAATAAATCACAAAGCCACTCGTGAGTCCATAAATCACGAGTCCATGACAAAAAACTATGTTTCATATGATGGAAGTAACCAAAAGCAGCATCAGTGGCAGCACCCTTTAGAGCAGGGGTAGGCAACCTTAAAGAGGTGGAGATCTAGCTGAACAAAATAGGAGAAGTCAAAGATCACCGGGCACAGTGTCTGAGTATTGCCTCCTCACACCTGATTTAAACCTCTAATTGCCATACTAACATTTTGCATTTGCGTACATTGCGCGGCAATCATGGATTTAAATCAGATGGGGAGGAGGCAACATATCGCCTCCTCACCACCTGTCAAACAGACTGGGATCGCTTTTTGAGAGGAGGAGCAGCAGTGCCTGCTGCACTTGTGAATGAGCTACTTTAAGTGCACCAAACTTGTAGGATATGATTGAAGTCTATGGCTAAATGCAGAAAACCAGCAGGAAAGCTGCAGGTACACTGCACCAGTGGTGTGAGGAAACCGCAGCACATCAGTGTGAAAGCAGCCCTATACTAGTATGCCCAGTGTATTGCTTCACACTGACCTGAAGATCTCTTCTCTCCTGCTGCTGGTAACACTCTGGAGAACGCTAGTAGGGATGAGAGGTGGAGTGCAGTTGATATCACTCCGCATGGGACAGGAGCCAGCACTACAGAGGAGGTATCACATAATGCGGTTCTTGCTTCCTACTACAGCTACTACAAATTTACAAGTAGTCCCTCTGCATTGCACTCTGACACTCTGAGATGGAGGATCTGCAATCACCTGTCCACGATCTACTGGTAGATTGCAATCTACAGGTTGCTGACTCCCACTTTAGCGTGAAGCAGACAACTCTGTAGACACACAAAAAGAAAGCACAGAGGGGTGACGGACTAAGTGCAGCATTAATTGTACTGAAATTTATTTAAAAAGAGAGACAAAGGGCAACTCCAATCTTGACCGATAAAACAAGCTTGTATGTATCCTGTGGCCAGTCTTGGAACTTCTCCCAGGCAGTCCTAGGTAAAAAAATGGCACCAGAGCAGTGGAGCTGTGTGGATAGAAACAGCAGGAAGCAGCCGATCGCCGCATGAACCAGCGTGGAACACAAGATGGTACTGTACGTGACGTCAGTTGGGAGGACATGCTAACGTAAAAGGGAGGTAATGCTTTTCGAAGCTTCCGCTTCTTTATCAGACCCATTCTAATATAAGTAAAAGTCAGACGGGCGGGCCTACGATTTTGTTCGTAATCAGTTATAAAAGGGAACTTTGACTCATTGCTGGATTTGTCTCACGTTTTAAATACATTTCAGTACAATTATTGTTAGTACGGCGCCCCTATGCTTTTATTAAAAAAAAAATGTTGCTTATCTACTTGTAGGGTTTGTCAGTGTCAGAGGAGAACCAAGAAGGTCCTGTGTGTTTCTGGTAATAAGTTACCGATTGACCGTTTCAATAATTGTATAAGCAAAAAAGTTAATATCCTAATTGTACATTACAGGACTGGTATTTATAAGACCATGGGTTATATGCGCAAGGTGTTTAGACACTGGCAAAAGGTCTATCACCTCAGGAGAGCAAAAAACTGGAGCTTCACAGAGTGGACGGAGTTCTATGGGTACACACTCCAGTCTTGTGACTTCCTTGATGACTGTCAAGGGATTCCCCAAAAGATGTTAACAATCAAAAGGCATGTGTAGGAGACCTTTCGTAAAAACATGTTTATCAGACTAAAGCCTTTAGCCACAAAACCCTGCGTATGTGCACAGAGATAAACAAAACTAACACTAAAGCCCCATACACACTATCAGATTTTCTGCTGATTTTTGTCTTTAGATTTACCAAAACCATGTAGTGTAAGGGCCTGCCTGATTGCATACAAATTGAAACTCCTATGGTTTGACCTCATGATATGGTTTTGGTAAATTCTTTAGACTTGTCAAATTACATTCTCAAGAGCATCAACACAAAGCAGGGCTGAAGGCATACAGTTGTGTTTAAGTGTTTGCACACCCTGACAGAAATCATTAAATTTTGGCATTTCTATAGAAAATATGACTGATCATGCCAAAAGGGTCTTACATTTAACCACTTGACCGCCATAAGATTTACCCCACTTCATGACCAAGCCGTTTTTTGCGATAAGACCCTGCGTTACTTTAAATGACAATTGCAACAGTGTACCCAAATAAAATTTGTCCCCAATGACACACACACACACACACACACACACACACACACACACACACACACACACACACACACACACACACACACATATAAAGCTTTCTTTTGGTGGTATTGGATTACCTCTGCGTTTTTTGTTTTTTTGGTGCTATAAACAAAAAAAAAAACGACCAATTAAAAAAACAAAAAAAAACCCTATTTTTTAATTTCTGCTATAAAACATATCCAATTGAAAAAAATTTGATTTCTTCATAAAGTTAGTATGTATTCTGCTACATATTTTTGGTAAAAAGAAAATAATTCAAATTAGTGTATATTGATTGGTTTTGCGCAAAAGTTATAGCATGTACAAACTATGGGATATTCAAATGTAAGTTTTTTATTTTTTTTACTAGTAATGGCGGTGATCAGCGACTTATAGCGGGACTGCGATATTGCGGCGAACGCACGCAAAGCAGCAGCGAACCCGGAAGAGCTTTTCTCTTTACTAATGCCTGTTCTTTCCATTATCCAGTAAGTGGCACCTGTAATGCGCTTATTGTGTGACTCTGCAGTACTTCTCTATTATCTTCTCTTTCTATTTTTGGGAGCCTATTGGATTCGGTTTTTCTGGCCATCCCCAAGACCCCTGTTCATATGGAGAGTTTCTGAGGAATTCATCCCATCTCACCAGATCAATAGATCATAAGCGTCTATGACCCACAGACTGCAGAGCTGAGGGTCCATAATTTCTGGTGAGTGGGGTCACAAGAGGGGAGTGTGGCACACAGCACCTGGAATTATCATTGGAGCACTAAAGCACTTTATTTTGATTGGAGCACTTTGCACAATATTTGAGGCTGTTTTTTTGAATTTATATGTGAATGTGTTATATTGTAGCACTTTAGTAATTGAATCCGCAATACCCGCCGATATAATCGCCGTATAATCACAGCGGGAGCAAGCCACCAGCGGTCCCTTACCCGGAAGAATAGACTCACGTGTGTGTGTGTGTGTGTGTGTGTGTGTGTATATATATATATCTACATCTCAAAATTTCAAGTCCTGAGCTACTAGCCAGGCCTCAAAGGTTACTCACCACCAGTTGCCCCACCGAGCCCGCCCCGCCCCTAAACACGCCCTCTTAAATTATCTCATGAAATGACACTTAAATTTATTCTACAGAATTAGGTTATAAAAATAAATATTAACAACAACTGTATTCGTGCCCACCAATGTAGGCTGCGTGTGTCCACCATGCAGCCCTGTGCCCACAAATGCAGCCTTGTGCCCACCAATGCAGCCTTGTGCCCAGTGCCCACCATGTAGCCTTGTGCCAATCAATGCAGCTTTGTGTCCACCATGCAGCCTTGTGCCCACCAATGCAGCCTTGTGCCCACCAATGCAGCCTTGTGCCCAGTGCTTACCAATGCAGCGTTGTGTCCATCATGCAGCCTACCTGTGTAGGGGAGGAGAGGAACAGGAGAGCCGCCCAGGTGTTCAGAGTGCAGGGCATTGAACACAGCGATAACAGCTTTCATTTCAATTGCTGTGTTCTCGCCATGCAACATCATATACAGCCCTACCCCCTGGCCGGGGAACTTTGATAGATCACCCGTCACTGGGATTGGACAGGTGATCTGTCTATCAAAGCCCGGGACCAGGAGGAGGGGCCGTATCGGACAGCGAGCGGCGGGGAACATGGCTATTGAAATGAAAGCTGTTATCGCTGTGTTCCCCGCCCTGCGCTCTGAACACCTGGGTGGCTCTCTCTCTTCCCCTCCGTGATGGATGGGAGAAAGACCCCCATTCCACACAGGCTGCCGGCTCGCCCCCAGCTCCCAGGCAGCCCTTCCTCGCCAGCCCTCAAAATCCACTCGCAGAATGCGAGCAGGCGAGTGGATTTTTTGAGGGGCTGTGTGTGTGTGTATGTATGTATGTATGTGTGTATGAATGTATGTATATATGTGTGTGTATATATATATATATATATATATATATATATATATATATGTATGTATGTGTGTGTGTGTGTGTGTGTGTGTGTGTGTGTGTATGTGTATATATATATATGTATGTGTGTGTGTGTGTATATATGTGTGTGTATATATATATATATATATATATATATGTGTGTGTGTGTGTGTGTATGTGTATATATATATATATATATATATGTGTGTGTGTGTGTGTGTGTGTATATATGTGTGTGTATATATATATATATATATATATATATATATATATATATATATATATATATGTATGTATGTATGTATGTATGTATGTATGTATGTATGTGTGTATGTGTGTGTGTGTATATATATATATATGTGTATATTATACACACAGTGGGGACGGAAAGTATTCATACCCCCTTAAATTTTTCACTCTTTGTTATATTGCAGCAAATTGCTAAAATCATTTAAGTTCATTTTTTTTTCCTCAATGTACACACAGCACCCCATATTGACAGAAATACACAGAATTGTTGACATTTTTGCAGACTTATTAAAAAAGAAAAACTGAAATATCACATGGTTCTAAGTATTCAGACCTTTTGCTCAGTATTTATTAGAAGTACCCTTTTGATTTAATACAGTCATGAGTCTTTTTGGGAAAGATGCATAGGCGTGCGCACAGGCTGTGCCAGGTGTGCCCAGGCACACCCTAATCACACTGTGCAGCACAGATCCCTTCCTACTGCCCTGGCTCCCCCCTCCTTCCCCTCGCAGTGCTGCCGGCTTCCCAACTCTCCTCTCCCTCTGGCTGTTGCTGTGGGGATGTTTTAGGATGAGTACGGGAAGGGGCCGGTAAATATGTAACTTACCGGCCCCTTCCCCTTCATCGTGAGAGATCGGTTTTATGTGTTTGAGCTTTGGGGTGCACACCCTAATGCAATAGGCTGCGCACACCTATGGAAAGATGCAACAAGTTTTTCACACCTGGATTTGGGGATCCTCTGCCATTCCTCCTTGCAGATCCTCTCCAGTTCTGTCAGGTTGGATGGTAAACGTTGGTGGACAGCCATTTTTAGGTCTCTCCAGAGATGCTCTATTGGGTTTAAGTCAGGGCTCTGGCTGGGCCATTCAAGAACAGTCACAGAGTTGTTGTGAAGCCACTCCTTCGTTATTGTAGCTGTGTGCTTAGGGTCATTGTCTTGTTGGAAGGTAAACCTTCGGCCCAGTCTGAGGTCCTGAGCACTCTGAAGAAGGTTTTCGTCCAGGTTGTCCCTGTACTTGGCTGCATTCATCTTTCCCTCGATTGCAACCAGTCGTCCTGTCCCTGCAGCTGAAAAACAACTCCACAGCATGATGCTTCCATCACCATGCTTTTAGCAAATGGCTGCAATATAACAGAGTGAAAAATTTAATAAGGTCTGAATACTTTCCGTCCCCACTGTATGTATATTATATTCTATCTCTCACAAAAGTGAGTACACCCCTCACATTTTTGTAAATATTTTATTATATCTTTTCATGTCACAACACTGAAGAAATGACTACAATGTAAAGCAGCGAGTGTACAGCTTGTATAATAGTGTAAATTTGCTGTCCCCTCAAAATAACTCAACACACAGCGTGTAATGTGTAAACCGCTGGCAACAAAAGTGAGTACACCCCTAAGTGAAAATGTCCAAATTGGGACCAAAGTGTCAATATTTTGTGTAGCCACCATTATTTTCCAGCACTGCCTCTTTGGCATGGAGTTCACCAGAGCTTCACAAGTTGCCACTAAAGTCCTCTTTCACTCCTCCATGACAACATCTTGGAGCTGGTGGATGTTGGAGACCTTGCGCTTACGTTTTGAAGATGCCCCACACATGCTCAATAGAGTTTAGGTCTGGAGACATGCTTGGCCAGTCCATCACCTTTACCCTCAGCCTCTTTAGAAAGACAGTGGTCGTCTTGGAGGTGTGTTTGGGGTCGTTATGTTGGAATACTGCCTTGCGGCCCAGTCTATGAGGGGAGGGGGATCGTGCTCTGCTTCAGTATGTCACAGTACATGTTGGCATTTATGGTTCCCTTAATGAACTGTAGTTCCCCAGTGTTGGCAGCATTCATGCAGCCCCAGAACATGACACTCCCATCACCATGCTTGACTGTAGGCAAGACACACTTGTCATTGTACTCCTCACCTGGTTGCCACCACACACAATTGACACCATCTGAACCAAATATGTTTATCTTGGTGTCATCAGACCACAGGACATGATTCCAGTAATCCATGACCTTAGTCTGCTTGTCTTCAGCAAATTGTTTGCAGGCTTTCTTGTGCATCATCTTTAGAAGAGGCTTCCTTCGGGGATAATAGCCATGCAGACCAATTTGATGCCGCGTGCGGCGTATGGTCTGAGCACTGACAGGCTGACCCCCCACCCCTTCAACCTCTGCAGCAATGCTGGCAGCATTCATACGTCTATTTCCCAAAGACAACCTCTGGATATGACGCTGAGCACGTGCACACAACTTCTTTGGTCACCATGGTGAGGCCTGTTTTGAGTGGAACCTGTCCTGTTAAACCGCTGTATGGTCTTGGCCACTGTGCTGCAGCTCAGTTTCAGGGTCTTGGCATGTTGAACTTCCAGTGACCAGTATGAGAGAGTGAGAACGATAACACCAAATTTAACACACCTGCTCCCCATTCACACCTGAGCCCTTTTAACACTAAGGAGTCACATGATATCTGGGAGGAGAAATGGCTAATTTGGACATTTTCACTTAGTGGTTTACTAGCTTTTGTTGCCAGCAGTTTAGACGTTAATGTCTGTGTGGCGAGTTATTTTGAGGGGACAGCAAATTTACACTGTTTGTCACATAAAAATATATAATAAAATATTTACAAAAATGTGGGGTGTGTACTCACTTTTGTGAGATACTATGTGTGTGTGTGTGTGTGTGTGTGTATGTGTGTATATATATATATATATATATATATATATATATATATATATATATATATATATATATATATATATATATATATATATATATATATATATATATATATATATGTGTGTGTGTGTGTGACCTGGCAAAGAGTAAAACTGCTATAGGGGTGGATCTTAAGTGGTTAAGGACAATAATCATGTGAAGCCATTTATTATCACATAGTTGTCTGGCTCCTTTTTAGATCCATAATAGAAATCGCCCTGGCTCTGATCAAAAGTTTACAGAACCTGGAATGTTTGGCCTTGGTACAGACACACAAGGTGATGCACACAGAGTAAAATGGCAATTAAAGGTTAGTTTCCCACATCTGGCTTTTTTCTTTCAATCTTTTTTATGATTAAAAGTCTGAATACAAAACTAATTTTGTACAGGGAAGTCACATAGGTCAGAGCCCTGACCAAAATACAGCGTAAATACAGTGTCACCCTCAACTGAAATCTAATAACAGGCTAGCAAACACAAATGAGAATCTATGTACTAAAATATTTCATATGACTAAGAGGGCATCCTCTTAGTCATATGCCAGTCAATACTGTTCAGTGACTTATTAAGAAGTGGAAAATTCAGAGATTCCTGTTCATGTATCTCAACCAGTTAACGATACTTTGGCAAATAGACCTAGCAGCAATTGGTGGCTGCAGGGCTGAACCTGCAGAGCAAATAAGGCCTTTAAGAGAACTTAAACCCCTATCAACAAAAACCTTGAAGATTCAAAAAATGTATTATCACACACTAGGGTTGTCGGTTTGAATTTCTGCCGTGGCACTACCTGCATGGAATTTGCACGTTCTCCCTGTAATAAATAAATTAAGTTCTGTAATAAAAATCATAAAATGAAAAACTGATGTAGTTCCATCTGGCATCCTACAACCCCAATTCTAAAAAAGTTACAACACTGTGTCTACATAGAAACAAAATGCAATGATTTGCAAATCTCTTATTTTATTCACAATAGAAAACCTATCAAATTTTTAACTAAGAAAATGTACCATTTGAAGAAAAAAAAAAATAAGGTAATTTTGAAATTGATGGCAGCACACATCTCAAACTTGGGACAGAGCCATGTTTACCACGGTGTAGCATCCTCTCTTCTGTAATCGTCTGGGAACTGAGGAGACCAGTTGCTGGAGTTTTGGGAGAGGAATGTTGTCCCATTCCTCCCTGATATAGGATTCTAACTGCTCAACAGTAATGGTGGTTCTTTGTTATATTTATTTTTTCCCATTTCAAGATGCAACAAATATTTTCAATTGGTGAAAGGTCTGGACCGCAGTCAGGCCAGTTAAGCACCTGAACTCTTCTACTACAAGCAAAGCTATTATAATAAATGCAGTATGCAGTTTAGCATTGTCCTGCTTAAATATGCAAGGCCTTCCCTGAAAAAGGCATAGTGATCTTTCAGCATTGGTGGTGCCTTTCCAGATGTGCAAGCTGCCCATTCCATACACATTAATGCACCCCCATACCATCAGTAATGTTAAAAAAAGTCAATTTTTTTTTTTTTTAAATCCTTTATTTGGACAAAAGTATCTAACAAACCGCATCTAGGCATGTTCAAAAGTAAAATAATACAATAGAAGGAAACATAGGAGAAGAATGTCGCAACAATCTATAATAGATATGAAAATGCATAAGGTTAGAAAGTACAAATCATTCGAAGACCATTAGTAGAAAGGTTTAAATCAAGAGCCTCTGGATAAAAGACATGATGGAAACTGTGGAATATAGTAGAAAACTTCCTCAGCCTGCAGCTCTCCCCAGAGTGAGGTTGAGAGCCAGGTCCTGGCGGGACACACATTTTTTGTTTTATATAGTGAGTAGAAGAGGGTAAATATAGGGAGAAGGGGGGAGAGGGCTTGCTAAGCCAGCATGTGCAGCACCATAAAGAGGCCAGGGAAAAGTCACTCCCCAGAACAGGTATTCATTAGGGCCTTGCCCTCATCAGAATTTCATGTGAACATGTTCCAGTGGCGCCATGTTTTGGAATATCGCTCTATCTATTCTGAGCAGTCCATATCGGGTCCTCCATCCTGTTGACGTCCACTACCTTTTAAAGAATGCCAAATTTTAAATCACCTGACCACAGAACAGTTTTCTACTTTGCAACAAACTATTTTAAATGAGCTTTGGTCCAGAGAAGACTGTAGTGTTTCTGGATCATGTCCCAATATGGCTTTTTCTTTGCATTATAAAGAGCTTTCATTTGCATTTTTGAATGGCACAGTGAACTGTATTCAGACAGTGATTTCTGGAAGTATTCCGGACCCCATGCAATGATGTCCATCACATAATCATGCCTGTTTTTAATACAGTGCTATCTGAGGGCCAAGAGATCACAGCCATCCAAAATTTGTTTTAGCTCTGTCCCTTGCGCACAGATTTTTTTTCAGATTCTCAGACTCTTTTGATGATATTACGTAATATAGATGATGATATATATTTAAAATCTTTGCAATTTTGCGCGAAGGGACATTATTTTGCATTTTGTTTCACAATTTTTAGATGCAGCTTTTCAGATTGGTGAACCTCTGCCCATCTTTACTTTTTGAAACACTTTGACTCTAAGATGCTCTTTAAATACCCAGTCATGTTACTGACCTGTTGCCAATTAACCTAATCAGTTGCAAATGTTCTTCTCACTCTTCCTTGTTAGTACCACTTACTTTGCCAGCTTGTTTGCGACAAGTGGGCAGTAACTTCAAAAATTTCCTTTTTTTTTTTTCCTTAAAATTATGCATTTTCTCAGTTTAAACATTTGATGTTTTCTATTGTGAATAAAATATGCGTTTATGAGATTTGCAAATCGTTGCATTCTAATTTTTGTGTAGATCCTACACAGCGCCCCAAAGTTTTTTTTGAATTGGGGTTGCATATAAAATGTCCAGTGTTGCATAAAACAAACTGAGCTACATAGAACTTACACACAATAAATAAGATACACCCCCCCCCCCCCCCAACCTCGCTGACTGATCAAAAAAAAACTTACAAATGGCCAGCTTTAGTCATATTAACCCCTCTCCCCTGGTATTAAAAAGCTGTACAGCCCAGGGGAATTTTTTTTATTGTGAAGCCTGGCAGTATGGAAATTACTTGGGTGGGACCTATCCCCAAAATAGTTTTCTTTCCCCCAGTTCTTCATTACTAGATCTGGGCCTGTGATAATTTTCTGCGACAGTTTTATCACTCTCTGGAATGCTTTTATTGCCTAAATATAGGCTATAGATTGTTTTACTAGTGGATTGGAGGGGTTGAGGAACTTTCTTCCTCTCCTCTGTGTCTTTCTCCCCCTCCCTCCCCCATTTTTTTTTTATTTTTTAGAAACCTTACATTTTCTTATCTTAATTGTGGATTGGTTAATTTTAATGGTGGTCCTCTTAATACACCTTGGGGATGGGGTCAATTTTTAGGATGTGGTTTGATACTAATGGTAATCCTTAACTATGTGGGCAACAAACAGGCAGTCGTTACATACAGTTTCTTTATTGTACATCCCAAGACACAGGGCTTTATAGTCATTATCGTTAGGTTATATACTGTCACCTTCAGGTGAATAGATGCTAATACTCAGTGAAAAGGGCACTGAACTTCTCTCAGGTATATAACCCCTCCCAGCAGCAGGCTCCCAAATTTTTGATAGCTTCCTTAGGTGATGGACCTAGAAGTTTGTGTTGAATACATAGACCTAAGGCAAGGTGGTCTACATCCAGATTAGTTCCTAGAGGAATATCTTTGAGAAACTACACCTGGGCCTTACTTGGGGATAGTTGCATGGGACTGCCCAAAAGTTGCTGCCTAAGCACTGGATCCTTTTTGAGCACTCGCCTTGGTACATTATGTGAAATGACTTGCAGGATGCTATATGGGTCCAGGGGAGAGGTTTGCTGAGTTTGAGCTTCAAGTAAGCCTGACCAAAGAGGGGTGAAGCTTGAGCTTGAATATTAACTTTTAGCACTCCTTATTGAGACTATTTGGTTGGTTTCCTATGACCTGTTGCCTGCATCTGACGGCCTGCAGGTGAGTGCTAAGGACTGTGGCTGTTTCCCAGAGTATGACTGGTGGTATTGTAAGCACTCCATAGATCCTAAATAAATGCTATCTTTGAGCTAGCTATAGTGTATTTTTTTTTCTGCAAAATGGAAAAAAAATTCAGTTTTTTATATGCTTACTGTCTTAAAAAAAACCACCTAACAAATTTGTAAGGTACGTACACAATTTTTGGAGCTTTTTTGTTTCATATATTAGCAGCTCCCATGTAGAATTCGGAGCACAAATACACATGAAATGTTTTGTATAATATGTTTTAATTTCCTAACTTGCATATTGTTTCCTGTCTAACATTTTACCCATCTCTTTTTCTACTAAACAGGTTCCAGAAGAAGACATTAACTGTGTGATTGAGTTACTAAACCAGCGTCAGGAAAATAATAACTGAGGCAAGCTCTGCCTCTCAGTTCATCAGTCTTCGATGATGCAACAAGACAGAGGAGGAAGTTGGGCCATAGGCTGCACATGCTTTTTGGCTGGGTGTGACGTATTGCCAAGCCAGACGTGTGACGAAGAAGAGAATTTTTTATCAGTTAGATCTATTTAAGGTGCTATGTTGACTTTCTCCAGTGCCAGCTGACTGAACGTTTACTGAACACGATAAGCTATGTTCTGATATTCGGGTAGTCACTACGGGTTCTAGTATAGGCAGACAATTCTCTGTTGCATTTGCGCACTTTGACCGTTTAGTTTCCGTGTGTTCTTTGTGTTTTTGCACCAAGCTTCTTTTAAAATTGCAAAAGGAATCCGTAACCATAGATAAACGATTGGATAGATATTCAATGTGGCAATAATTTTTTAAAATGTTTTAGCATAATATCACACTCAAACGTAGCCAAGTGTGATATCGCCTGCTGTGTACACTACTTTTTAAGGTAGTGTTTGCAGTGCTTCGGTGCAGTGAATTGAATAGATTTGCCCCAGGGTGGGTTGCCTACAATGTTTTGGCTTAATAGTAAGGGCAGTGTTAAATTTGCAAATGGCCAAGATGATTGCTGGGATAAAGCACAAAGAGTGCTAAGAATTAACCCTTGGAAATCAAGTTTCAATCGTTTACACTGGTCAGCCTTTAACGAAGACCAATTTTTATTGGTTGCAAAATATATGTGCATTGTTATTGAGTGTTATAAGACCAAACTGTTTCCATTTTTTGTGCAATATTGAATCTGAGTAATGCTGCACAAAGTCTAAGACCAACACTATTGATTGCTGACTAGTGATGCCAGTCTAAGGGTAAGGTTTATTTTATATATTTGAAAATACAAAATTCTGGGTAAAGGGAGACACTGTCCTTAAGTCAGACTAGGTCTTATATGAATGAATGTCAGTTTTGTGTTGGTTCATTAATGGCCTGGAAAACTATACCAGCTTTTGCTTCACATATTTGACGTTCAGTGCCATTTGGATGTTGACAAGACTTAACCAATGAAACCTATGTTGTGAGCATAAAAGCAGTCACATTTAATTTGGTTGGTAGTTTAGTTTTCCAACCTGGCCATTTTTTATTAGTTTATTAGAATGTCTGCAGCATCTCCTGTCTCTTTTGAGATGAAAAAAAAAAGAAAACAAAGACTTTAAACAAATGAAATAAAGAATACACAGTTATGAGCAAATACTGCAGATAACAGCATCATACATTAAGCAAATGGACACGATCTATAATATTACATCGGTCATCATAAACAAGGTATAGACAGTCATACACTTATATTAAACAAATACAACCCCCCCCCCCCCCCCGCAAGGAGCCTCCTGATGGAATTTTTAACCATCTACCATGTTTACAAAATGCGGTCCACAAAAAGGTGTATCAGGGTTGGGCCCTGAACATCTTACCAGGGAGTCCAGAGTTTGTCAAATTTACCAGTACATCCTCTGTGCTGGTAGATATATTTTTCAAGTCGTATGATATCTCCCATTTGGGTGATCCATTTACGGGCCTGAAAAAGGGCTCTAGCTATAGATTGCTTGGGGATATCCTCAAGGGGGGGTAAATCTGAAATGCCCAGTAAGCATTGTTTGGAATCCTCAGAGATCTGAACCTGAAAGACCCGATTTTAATAAAGTGTATAACCTCCTTCCAATATAGGTGCAAATTTGGGCACCGCCATAATAAATGTATCAGATCACCATGATCCCTACTGCAGCGAGTGCAGGTGGTGTCCTCTCGCTCTCTCTCATATGAACTAGACTAGCTGGTATAAAATGAACCCTCAGGAGTAAATAGAACTGCGAGAGACATTGAGCAACATTTAGGAAGCATTGTGTAACCACCAAGAGAGCCTAATGTCCCCATTAGGATACCACTTTAAGGGGACAATCCTGAAGAAAAATATTGAGGAATATGGCATGGCTACACAATGTGTACCCTTTATAGGAGGTCACCTCAAACATATAGTTAAATGTATAGGATTGTACCCAAAGGTCAACCCCCTGTTGAGCCCCTACCGCGAGCTGGAGTTGCAAATAGTAAATCTTATGTCTGTTTACATTGACAGCGAATCTCTTCTGTTCACTTGCACCCTGCAGCTAATCTATTCCTTACAGTATGTAAACTATTATATGATGTGAGCAGATAATATAGGATACATTGTTCTTCCAACTTTAATATCATTCCACATTGGCACAATTGCTGCTACAGACTCCCTTCAGTACTTTACACAATTGAAATTCTACGCACTTGGTTACATGATCTCCGACAAAGAGGAGGATCAGGCAGTCTGAATCCTAAGGCCCTTCTCACACCAGCAGGCCGATCAGGTCCGCCTGTCTGTTTTTCAAGTGGACCCGATTGGACCACTCATTGTTTTCTCTGGGGCGGTAGATTCAGCAGACCCGCTGGGCATCCGATCTGATAAAATTCTCTAAAAACAGATGCATGGCGATAAGTTTGCCATCCGTCTGGCGGATCAGATCAAAACAAACATGCAGGCAGTTTTTATCCGACTGCCACATAGAGGAGAGCGGGCTGTGTCTGTGTCCGTTCTGCATAGTGGAGCGGACACGGATCTGTCATCTGCCTGCTCAGTGCGGATCAGCGGACATCCCCCCCCCCCCATCCCTGCTGAGCAGACAGATCTGTTCTGTCTGAAAGGGGCCTAATTGTCCGTTCAGCAGAGCCCAAATGACCAAGTGCCTATGCCTTAAGACGTGCCAAAAGCTGTAGGGAACTTGGCAGCATTTTCTAAAAGTAGAGGTATTTCAGCACTTGTATTTTTTGATAATTTAACAAGATTTGTTATAGAGGCTTGCTAAAGTTAAAGTTGGAATAGCTCTGGCTATTAACCCTCCATGGATTGTTTGTGCGATTTCCGTACAAATGAAAATACCTCAATTGATTACATAATGATATCACAATGTGGATCTGTTTTGTACACTCAACTGCCTTATGAATAATGGAATACCACAGCCAGAACTCTGCAGCTCCCTTACTTTCAGTGGATTTGCCTCCTTTACTACATTTGGCTTTGAAGTTGCCTTAGCATTTGACACTACTGTAAGATGATGTGGAGTTGTTTTTTGTGACAGTATTATATACAAAGAATATTTAAAGCAGAGTTCCACCCAAAAGTGGATCTTCCGCTCATTGTACTCCCCCCCCCCCCCCCTCCTTGGGTGCCACATTTGGGGGGGGGGGGACAGCATACCTGTCTTTTCACAGGTATGCTTTCCCCACTTCCGGGAGCCTCAGCCACGGGTATTGACGTCATGGCTGGGGCTCCCCCTCCTCCCCCTATCGCCTGGCCAGTAGGAGAGAGGAGCGGTGCCTTGCACATACGCAGTAGGGTTCCCGGTGTGAAGCCGAAGGGCTACACTGCCAGGTTCCCTTACTCGCAATGGAGATGGCATGCATCCGACAGCTGATGGAAACATCAGCTGCGGTGCCAACATCACTGGACTCCAGGACAGGTAAGTGTCCGATTATTAAAAGTCAGCAGTTGCAGTATGTTCAGCTGCTGGCTTTTAATTTTTGTAGAGGTGAGCGGACCTCTGCTTTAAACACATTTTAGGTTGCATTTAGACTGTATGTTGGGTAATAAAAATGCTAAAAAAAACTATCTGCGTGCTGTCGGTTTTATGCCTGAATCATATGTTTAATATCTATAGCCTGATCTTAAGATGCCATAAGCACTTCTGGTAAAAGTAGCTGTAAATACTTTTGACATCAGATGAAGTTTTGACCACACAGATTTTTCCGTTAGATTTGATTAAATCAGTTATTCGTGAAGTTACTTTTAATGCATATATTCCTAGAGAAGCCAGAGAGCTTTATGACTAAAAACAGTCATGTGTGCAAAGAGCAGATGATATTTTGCTGCAATATTTCAGGGCGTAAGGTCTCTCTTATAGGAAGATAGTTGGGTCTTGTACTGCGTTAGCTACCGATATTTATTGTGGGAAGTTTGGAGTTTTAAGCGGAACTAAAAGGCTTTAATGCTCCCCTCTCCAAAATGCACAGGCTTCTTTATTGGCGAGGGGTGACATGCCTCCTGCGTATGCACAGGAGCTAGTTATCCTGCCACTCAGACCAGCTCGGCGCTGAAAGCTGAGCTGCGCACTTAACCTAATAGAATGGTTAGAAAAACTATGACTTTAAGTATGATTGCATCTCTGTATAGTTTGCTTTGTATCATTTTTCAGACCCATGGATTATTTAGCATTCTGTAATGTTACCACCTGAAATAAAATTTGATTTAAATTTTAGCTTGCTATGGGGGTACCGGAGCTGCAGCTCCGTGTGTCCATTCAGACACGAAGCTGTGGTTTGGCCCCGCCCCTCTCTCCTGATTGGCTAACTGAGTTTGATTTACAGCAGCAGGACCCAATGGCACCGCTGCTGCCTCAGCAAATCAGGAGGGAGAGTCCCGGATGGCCGATTCAGTCATGGCCAACGCTGGGTAGAGATGGGGTAAGGGGGTAAACCTGCATTTAGATAAAAAAAACTTCTGTCTATACCATCACTTTAATTTGGATTTTATTCTGATGTAGACAAAATAGTCAATGTAAAAAGAGCAAAATGTTACATTAGTTTGTAAATTATTCATATTTGCATTTAAACACCGAGGAGTGGTCTTTCTGCTACAAGCTAGCTCACACTCCCTGAGTGGTTCAGGGGTCATCTACTGTGTCTGGGGGAACCGGCGCAATCTGATGACCCTATGGTTATAGGGTTTACCTCATAAGTCCTCTTCAGCTACATTGGGTGATGCCTAGCCACTTTAACAGAAACACTGCTAGACAGGTAGAAGCATGTTTACCCTCAGGGGTTTTTACTGACGGCACTTTAAAATCCCACCTTAAAACCCAATTGGAAATGGCTGATATAACCCTCATGTGTTAGCAGTGACCTTAACCCAGTGGTGCATTTAGGTTTTGTGCTGCCCTAGGCCTGACTAAACTCATGCACCCCCTAATTTAAATATGACCCACCCCTTCCTGTCATCTGTAAACCACACCCCTTCCTCTCTAGGCTCCACCTTTTCCTCTGTCCATTGATCCCACGTTCACAGGGCGGGTTTGAAATCATGCGAGTTCAGCTGAACTCCAGGATTTCAAACTGGCAATGTAGTCCGACTTCAGGGACAATTTGACAGACATCTGTGCAGATTCATGCACAGATGTCTATTCAAATCGCCCCTGAAGTTGCCAAAAGTAGTACAGGAACTACTTTTGGGAATCGGTGCTGTGCCGCAAAGTCGGCATCTCACGGGTTCGAACGGTGGCATTTCCGGCAATAGCATGCCAAATCGGCCCAATGTGAACGTGGGCTTAAAGTGGGTACCAAGTGCAGCCTCACCAGTGCCCATCAAGCACAGCCTCACCAGTGCCCATACAGGTGTTGAGGAGGCAGCATATCGCTGCCTCCACTGTCTGTCAATTGCTGCATTGCATCCTTCCCGCGGGCAGTTCACACTGCCTTCTGCGAACTGCTGCGGGTGTCATTACAAAGTTAATGACACCCACAGATTGGTTCACAGATTGCAGTGCGAACTGTGGATTTGTACAGGAATCGGATTACATAGGTGAGAACACCCATACGATCTGATTCCAGTACGGGGAAAAACAAAACCCTTCACTTTTTTCTGTGTGAATCCAATGCGAGTTCAGCCATACAACTGTATGGCTGAACTCGCATTGCTCAGACATCGCATGTGATCAGCACCTGCAGCACGGGTGCGAATCACATGCGATGTCTGAGATCGCCCAAGTCTGAACGTAGGCTTATACCAGAAGCATCAGCCTGCAGATGTTAATCTGTAAAGAGTTAACTATTTAGGTAAGCAGCAGTGTACATATGTGTCCATTGAAGCAGAGTAGAGAAGCACAGTCCTCCCCTAGCACCAAGGCCACAGAGGGTTAATTACCAGAGTCTGTATTTCAGATAACAGGGGGATAGGAGAAACAAAGTGGGAAAGCTGTAGCACAGATAAGCCGTGGCATGAGGTTTGCAAGGAGAGACTGTGAGGATCAGCATCTTACTCTCAACCCTTCCAAGTCTGGAAGCCACAATCTGATGGCTGCATGTGCACCTGGGGTCACAACACAGGAAGAGAAACTGACCAGCTGTCACTCTGCTCTCCCGTCTGTGTGGAGGGGGGACTTAACCTGTCAAATTAGGTTACCATGAAACCTATTTCATGGTCCAAATTGAACAAATGTCTGGAACCTTATGGTTCAGTTATATGATGACTTGTTGGGAGGTATCTAAGCTATGTTCTGGATGGGTCTGTTGTGCATACAGATGCACAGAGTACTCTGCGTGTGTTGCATGATGCCATATCCAAGGAGCATCTGACTCGCTTGAACCCTGCACCATGGTTAGTAAT
Source organism: Lithobates clamitans (assembly GCA_037952925.1). Classification (NCBI taxonomy): domain Eukaryota; kingdom Metazoa; phylum Chordata; class Amphibia; order Anura; family Ranidae; genus Lithobates; species Lithobates clamitans. Next base: position 2,678,629 of record JBBGZY010000218.1, on the reverse strand, counting down.
GCAGTAACCAGAAAGCATTCCCACCTCAACGTAGGAGGTCTAGGCAGAGGTTGGCTGAATCCCACCCTTCATCAACTTCTACAGTTAGTGCCTGGCTCCCATTTAGCCCAGAGAGCGGGTGGCCGTAGAGCGCATTGCACAGGGGCTCTGTGCATCTTTGGCTCCGTCTCAGGCTCGAATTTAGCAAAAATTCGGGCCTGATTTGTCCCTGAAATGGAGAACAGGGAAGCACAGGACCCCTGCTCTGAACCCAGCCTTAAGGTCATAGGCCAATCTCTTGCTAATTATGCCCCTTTCAGTTTCCCCTCATCTGCCATGTGCTTTTTTGCATAAAAAAAAAAAATCCCCAGTTTTCCTGGGTTTCTCTCAGCCCTGGACCCCTGTCTCCAGTCCATATGGTTTCTGGAGCTGTGCCCCATCCCAGCCTCCATTGCCTTCCTCAGGAACATTCCCTGCCTTGGGACCTGAATAACCCTAAGGATACATGGTAGCCCTCAATGTCCCCCCTTTCCAAAGGGACAGCCTGACCTACAAAGTCATCCAAAGCCACCCCTGCCTGTCCAACGACCTGGAGCCTTAGTGGCCTGGACAAACCTGTTACTTCTCAGTTTTGTTCAGTCTGGTGTGATTGCTTGTGAGTATTGAATTACAAAATGGGGGGTTAAGGGACTTTGAGTGAACCTGTGACCTGGTAAGGCCAACTGTTCCATCCCTTGGGACTTTAAATGAAAATGTGGCCTGGTAAGGTCAAATATTTCCATCCCTGTCATACATCAAAGAAGGGGGGAAGAGAACAAGGGGGTGGGACTTTAAAGTCCCACCCCCTTGTTCTCTTCGCCCCTTTGATTGCTTGTGAGTAGTCAGTTTTATGGACCCTTGTAGTCGGCACCATCCCCGAATGGTCTAACACAGCAGTATCTTGCCAGATCATGGGGTTTCAACATTGGCAGCTACCTGTCACCAGTGGGTAAAGCAGTTCAACCCAAGCCCTCACTCAAAAGTTCCATGCCCTATAGTCCTGGGCATGGGTTTTCAGCAAGCCAATGGACCTGTCTCCATGTAGTCCCTGGAGTGATCCTTCAGCCTCTTCAGATGACTGGGATAGTTTTTATTTTCCCTGAACATGGGGATTTCACTCATTGGAACACTTCCATCCCAAGATCTACTGACTTGTTCCTCCCATGGATCTAACCCCATGTGTACTGATGTTGACTTTTGTGGAATTGAACCTTTGAGTCTAGCGGTCTCAAGTGCCACTACACACCCCTTGTGGGTTATTTTGTTGTGCTGATACGATAAATTATTTGATATACCTGGCTTTGTAGAATGGAATATCTGGCTAGGCAACCAGAGTTTTTTTTTTTTTACAATTTTCCTCTTAGGACTAAGTGTTGGAGATGTAAGACTTCAAACTTTTTCCCATGTAGCCTGGCTGTTTGTTCTTGCTTGAACCTGTTTTTGTCCTAGGCTCCCTGCTTTGGACCCATTTGTTCCTGCGACTGTCCCCAGTGTTTTCTGTTGCCCAAATCAGTTTGTGGGTCTTTTGTCCCCTATTCTGAAATCCAGCTCTGAATAAGCCACCCCAGGAGGTATGTCCGTGACAACCTGGGTTTATAGGAAGTGGGTTAAATGACCCTGGCCACTAATCAGTTAAGAAAATTGGCTATACAACCAGAGCTGTGAGAACACTATTAGGTTTGTTATTGTTTTCTGCTCGCAAGGCTATCCTTAAAATGTCACTCAGCCCCCACACTTGACTTTTGGAAGAACTTGGTCAGTGCAGGGGTTTCGCAGTGCAAATTCACATATGAAACTTGACTGAGGCTGCCCAAAAACATTTTCTAAAGTATGGGACATCTGGTTGGAATCTCCTACCACCGCTGCCTCTACTGAGTTAACTCAGTAATACTATTGTGAGAGTGCCACTTCTTTAGAAACAAAACACTATGTACCTGTTGGAAGCTTTCTGTCCATTTTCTCTTTTCTAGAGTCCTCGTGTATGGTTTATTGAGTGCACTGGTTGCCATGTCACGGTTTTTGTTTGCTTTTCTTCTTTTTTTTTAATAAGGGTATGTGCAATAGGCTTTGATTTATGACTTTACTAATATTTTTTTTAAAAATCGAATTTGCAACAAAAATAATTTTAAAAAAAGAAAATTGGCAACATCTTGATGTAGGGGGTGTGTGTGTGTGATTACTGCAGGGACATTGCTGGGGGTTGAAGGTGGGCATTGCAACAAAATCTTTTTACTTTTAACCACTTACCACCAAGTCTATTGTAAAATGATGGCAGGACATTCATTGCCACCTTGTGCACACCCCATGGGCCGCTACCGATACCATGTGGTCACTGTGACCAAATACAGCAGATGACGTGACCATTGTACACAATGGATGACTTCCTTTCATGCCGTTCATTGTGTACAATTGTGTTGCTAGCTGTGATTGGTCACAGTAATCACATGGTACAGACTGGGCCAATCACAGCCCATCTGTACCATGTGATTAGCTGTGGCTAATCACAATAGTAAACACTGAATGAACCCATTTCTTTCAGGAAAAATGGTTGTTTATACCAGTGAAATTCACTGGTATAAGACCTCATAATGTGGTAAAAAAAAATCCTGATCACTTCCCTAGAGTAATTTGGTAAGACTGTATTGCTCTGGTCAGTGTTTAAAAATAAATAAATAAAAAGTAATATTTAAAACTTTGACATACTGTTACCAGTCAGTGGCCCTGATCACTGCAACATAAATTATGACACTGTAGTGCACTGGTGACAGTATGAACATTAAAATAAATTTTAAAATGTTTTTACAAAAAAAGTCAATAAAAATGATAACGTCAAAAAGCTTGCCATGACTCCTACTAAATTCCTTGGACTGTCTACTTTCAAAAAAGGCGGTCATTTGGAGCATATCTGTACTGTCTTGGTCCCAAGAAATTAGATGTACTGACAGCTATCAGGATTGATCGATTGCTGTGGGGATGTTATTCAGCAGGAGGAACTGGGAGACTAGTCGGGATCGAGGGAAAGATGAATGTAGCAATGTACGGAGACCACCTTGATGGAAAAACTGCTCCAGAGCACTCTGGACCTCAAACGGTGCGAAGGTTCATCTTTCAACAGGACAACGACCCTAAGCAAACAGCCAAGATAACAGTGGACAACGCTGTGAATGTCCTTGAGTGGCCCAGCCAGAGCCCAGACTTAAACCTGATTGAACATCTCTGAAGGGATCTGAAAATGGCTGTGTACCGATGCTCCCTATCCAACCTGATGGAGCTTGAGATGTCCTGCAAAGAATAATGGGAGAGACTGCCCAAAAATAGCTGTGCCAACCTTGTAGCATCATACAGCCTCAAGTCTTTTTGGAGTAATAGGTGCCAAAAGTGCTTCAACAAAGTATTGAACAAAGGCTTTAAATACTTGTGTGCATGTGACTTTTTTTTCATTTTTTTATTTTTTATAAATTTGCAAAGATTTCAAACAAACGTCTTTGGGGTATTTGTAGAATTTTGAGGAAAGTAATGAATGTAATCCATTTTGAAATAAGGCTGTAACATAACAAAATGTGTGATGTGTGTGTGTATATATATATATATATATATATATATATATATAT